>CM019065.1:345788468-346530968 GCA_009667805.1 Leptobrachium leishanense
TGTGACCTTTCCAGCGATGCTGGCCACAGCCTCCTAGTCCCCGGCGATGGGGAGATAGAGGGATCCAAAGGTTCCCCCCTCCCCGTCAGGCGCTTCCCCGCTCCGGCGGGGCGGCTGCCCCCGGCGCGATGACGTCAATGCGCCGGGTGGAGTGAAACACTCCGATCTGACTCCTCGGGAGTCAGAGCAGCAAGGGAGCCTCTGGAGGAGGTGAGTATGGCCGGAGGGGGACTGCAAACGCCGTGGACGTACCATTGCGACATACTGCGGCGTTAAAGCCCGCCTAATGCAGGACGTAATGGTACGTCCTGCGGCGTCAAGGGGTTAAATTGCCACACTTTAGTGATTCCATTTTGCCGAAAATACAGTGAATTCAGTATTTTGTGAATGTCCACCGTGTTTTTCTGAAAATGGAGTCACCGAAACAGTTATCGAAACGCTCTCCCTCGTACGGTCAGACTTTCCCCTAGTTTCCCTTCCTTCAAATGCTTCCTTAAGACATTCCTATTTAGGGAAGCCTACCACCCAACTCACTGACGCAATCAGTCCATCACGCTCACCTTGCAGTCCATCACGCTCACCTTGCAGTCCTCCACTCTCACCTTGCAGTCCTCCACTCTCACCTTGCAGTCCTCCACTCTCACCTTGCAGTCCTCTCTTCCTGTTTCCTCCACCAACCCTTCTAGATTGTAAATTCCCACAGGAATAGGACCTTCGTTTCCTCCTGTACTGGTTTGTCAAAATGTTGTTCAATGTATTGTAGCACTGTCTATACTGTGCCCATTGTACAGCGCTGTGGAATATGCTAGCGCTTTATAAATAAAGATTATTAATAATAATAGTTAGGTGCAACTGGGTTGTATCCAGATTAATTTCAATGACACTTTTGCATTTCACTGAAAATACAGTGAATTCAGTATTTTGTGAATGTTCAGTGTTTTTCTGAAAATGGAGTCACTGAAACTGTCACTGAAAACCACCGAATTGCGCCAATACCCGCTGGATCACGCCGAATTGGCATCAGAAAATTCCTCTGAACTAAAAAAAAAAAATCTAATAGGAGCTTAAATCAATAAGAATTTGTCTAAATAATAAAAAAGTCCATTAAAAAATAATCCAAAATGAAAAAGTCTTTTAAAAACCAAAAATGTCTAATAAAATTCAAAAAACAAAAGGATCTTTTTCAAAAAAAAATTACAAAATGCAAATTGTTTTGCAAAATTTAAAAAAAAAAGGCACCCTAGGTTAGGCCGGCTACCAGGCCCAGGCTATCCCAGAGCTCGGCCGGCACATGGCCCACTGAGCCATCGGCCCACAGGGAATTTTCAAGGTGAAGCTTCTCCTGCTGCTGTTTAGATTTCCTTTTTTGTGAATCGCTGGCGTTTGTCACTGCTCTGACAAATTGTGATTTTCGCTGGTGTTTGCAACTTTGTATACATATAAGGGTTTTTCCAGTGTGAAAGCTTAGGGTTTTTGTGTGTAGTGAGGTCTGAATACATTATTTTCGAGCCTGAAACGCAGCGCGGTTTGCATATCATTGTGCACATTGCTGATTAATGACGCAAGAATGTGCTACATAAATAATACTCTTCAGATACTGTTATACATTTCCTGTAGTCTCCTAGCTGACTCTAGTAAAGTGACCTGGATGGACTGAATAGTTACAGGTACATTTATTTAGCGCCAACAAGTTCAGTAGCGCTGTATAAAGGGATAAATGGTATATTTAAGTTTGCCAGATCGGCCATGTTTTCCTGGAAACAGATATTTATGCTTAGGGGCAGTGCATGAAAAGTGCAACCCCCCAGCATGTAGAATCCATAAACTCCATGTAAGAAATCCCTGGAATCCCAGATGACTGTCCTTGATTTAATTCCTGCAGCACATGAGTTATAAATGTTGCTGGCCAGCACTTTTCCCTGTGCTCCCCTCTGCATGACATTGTGATACGTGTACAGGAAAACATGGTCGATCTGGCAACCCTAGGTATATTTTTGTATATCGTCACTAAGCATAATGAGAAAATGGTCTTCAGTCGGTAAGTGTCAACAACACAAAAAGCAATGGTCTTATCCTTAATAATTCCGCCCACTGGCAGTTCATCATTTTTATTATTTGGGATAGCAGATGCCCTGTCCATGGTACATACGTCCTGCAGGTGTCAGAATATTAATTGCCATGATGTTGTTACAAACACGTATCTAAAAGCAACATTACGATGACTTTAAATCTATTAAAATGGCAAAATCGGTGATTTAGAATAGTATTTAAAATTCTGAAAGGTTGAAAAATACTACTGCGTGAGAATGCACAACCCTCCAAACCATCAATTATATATAAGCGCACGCATACTGAAAGCGAACGTCTGCTGGTAACACGATACGACTTGTCTTGCTAGCTTCTGAGACCCTGGGTTCTGCAGTTTTACAGAATGCTGT
Organism: Leptobrachium leishanense; assembly: GCA_009667805.1. Classification (NCBI taxonomy): domain Eukaryota; kingdom Metazoa; phylum Chordata; class Amphibia; order Anura; family Megophryidae; genus Leptobrachium; species Leptobrachium leishanense. Next base: position 345,790,907 of record CM019065.1, read on the forward strand.
GTGACACGTCTGTGTGACATCATTGGAGCTGACAAATAAATGTCAATAGGCAATAAGCCACTTCTAGATACACACAATGAATGACTCCTCCATCTCCCCCAGCTATGCCGCTGGCTTCACATTGTTTCCTGACTGTCACGCAAGAGCTACTCACTAAATTAACAGCAGGTTATACCTTCACTTCTTGAATTACCTGCAATATCCAGGAAAATAACCCCAGAGTGAAACATTGCTAATGAAGGGCTTGTAATGTGTGCGTTATGAAATTTACCTCCATTTCTTGATTCATTTTTATCTCAGGCCCAAACATATTGACTGTAAATTATTATTTATTATTATTCTTTATATAGCGCCAACATATTCCGCAGCGCTGTACAATGTGCACAGTATAGACATGGTTACAATACATTGAACAACATTTTGACAAACCAGTACAAGAGGAAACGAAGGCCATATTCCCTTGGGAATTTCCACTCTAGAAGATTGTAATATAGCTTTACACTCAGCATGATTAATAAAGATTAAGACCGTTTTTCAAATACCGCAAACGTACATCGCTTTTTTTTTTGACAGATTATTACTAGTATTACACTGAATTAAAATTTACTTAAAGGGATGCAACAGGGTTAAAACAGTAGCAGGTAGGAAAAAGAAGGGTTAAACATTAACCCTTCCTAACCCTATGTTCCCCTCCTGTTTTAACCCTTTAGGATTCCTTTAAAAACTCATCTAATCAGCGCTGGTCACCCTCTGATCCCTGCAGGATATAGCAAACTTCATGGCCAGCATGTCATGTGGCTGCAAGGGGGCCGAGTCCTCCGGCCAATCCAGTGGCTCTCAATGCAGGAAGGATTTGATGCCATTGGATAAGGCTGGTTCCCAAAGGTGTCCACGCCCTGAAACCTGAGTTGAGGGCTCCACGAGCTGAGGTTCTGGGAAGAACCAAGCCCCTGCATTTGGATGGCTGTATCAGCCCCCTGAGCACCCCTCAGAGGAGGAAGATTGAGCAGGGAGCTCACTACAGTTTGACCACTCCGATAGGATAAAACGCTCACACTGTAGAGCAGGGCTGTCAAACTCACAACCCCCAGATGTTGATGCCCACAATTCCCAGAATTCTTTCGATGCAACAGAAAGCCAGGGAATCATGGAAGTTTTAGTTCACAAACATCGGAGGGACCGAAGTTTGTCAGCTTGGGTGTTGAGTGTCCTTTTACTAGCAGTGGAGAGTAAAAAAAACAAAACATAAAAAAAACCCTGGAGCAAACAAAAGAAAATATTGGCAATTTTTTGTAGATGCTTAACTAAATATTTGGCCAAAAAAAAAAAAAAAAAAAAGAATTACTGTCTTCTTTTAAAACATGAACTCTGCCAAAATAAATCTACCAAGTGATTCTCAGAAAAAAAGTTGCATGGACCAGTGTTTTTCTTAAATCCCTTTTTAAATTAATTATACAATCAGAAATATTTTGGATTACTTCTAATGTATTTCTTTAATAACATATTTGACAGGCAGATGTCGCCATCTTCTGACCAAATGTAGTTACTGCAGTTCTGGGCTTTGTACAGTAACAGCTGGGGAAAGGTCTATTATAAACATTCTCCAGCTGGTTTTTAACGACGTTAGTACCTTGGGCGTCATGGCCATGGTGCTAAACATTTAGGGGGGCACCTTCTACAGCCCAAATGCAAAGGAAATTCATTTGCAACAAAACAAAGCTGGCGTGTGAAATAAAAACATTATTATTATTTTAAGCATAATTAATTATTCCAGGACAAGAAACCCATTAGACCAGGTTTGTTTTGAAGATGAAAAACTGGAGTTCGAGGCTTATGCACCACTGTAAGATTTTTAAATGACATATTGACCGTATGACCTCCAGATTGCATATTATGCTGAAAAGGTAACTGCAGTGCTTCGTTAGACAATGATGAGGGCATTATTCGATACTCACCACCTGTAGCTTGCTGGTTGTTCTCGCATGTCGAACTCCTTCCATGGGGATACAGTGATCTGCATGTCCATTGCAAAAACAACTGCCCTTAACGATAAAATCGTAGACCGCGTAGTGCGCCAGATACTGGGGTTTGACATCAGGATCCCTGTTGTGGCAGTGGCAGGTCTGCTGCTTCAGGAGATGCACACGTAGGTTGGTGATCATCAGCTGATCCTGCGCTACTTCGCTGTAAGGATCCTCGGCAGAATAAGGACTTGACATAGCACGATATATAACCTGCAAAAGTAAGACACCGCTACAGGTCAAGTTAACATGACTTTCACACACAGGGTTAATAAATACACTTGTGTCATGCAATAAAAATGGAAATGTCACCATTGTGTAATATAATGGGTTGGATTCGGAGTCCGGTGTAGACTTGCCCAAAGCTGTGTAAACTTCATAGAGCCATTAAAGTCTATAGAGTTGATAACTTTACAAAAGCTCTGTTTAAGTTTACACCTTACTCGGAATCTAACCCAATATTTCTAGGACACTAGAGGCTACATTACAAGGTTTGGTGTAAACTTAACCAGAGCCCTGATAAAGTCTACGGAGTTGGTAAGTTTTGGTAAGTGTTCTAGAGCTCTGGTAAGTTATACCTGGCTCGCAATCTACCCCAAAGACTTTCATTATACATTTTACCTGAATAGCTTTACATTGTGTGTGAATGACTAAATCTAAAAATTGAATTTACTCATACCCTCAGCTTATTTTAGAGACTTCTAGCTCATTCAAAAAGGTCAAACTCCGCAATGGACGTATTTGACAAGAATAGAAAATGATGACAATTTGATCTTCACAATAGACAGTGGCGTCACTTGGTGTCACCCAATGCGGGTAACTTATGGTGTCACCCCGCCCCGAGTTTTACGGGGTTTTTTTTTTAACTACTTTTACTCATAACTCAGTACTCCCATATAACACTCATAATACACGGCGCACATTACTGTGAGGTTTATTGCTGTGGAGCTCTGTGATATGCTCACACACAAATTTTGGCAAACTGACAGCAAGTACAGTGCCTGTTTGGAGGCAGTGAAAGTCCCCCTAGAGAAGTAATGTTTAATCTGTTCAGAGACACCAAACACCAAAGAAATGTCCTGATGTCCGGTGTTTTCATTTGGCAGGTTTATTTAGGCGAACGAACACCATAGGTTTCAATGTTAAAAATATTCCTGTTTTTATCCAATATCTAATAAACCATTTATTCCTTTAATCCATAGTAAAAAATCTCTTTATTTATTGATTTTATTTTTTTTGTATCCTTCAGGCATTTTTTGAAAACAAAATCCTTTTTTTTTTTCTGTAACAGACCTTTTTATTATCATTCATAGGAATTTATAGGTTAATTCCAGACATTTTCGTTCAGTAGTTCTTTTTAAAACAGCAGGCGAAGGGTTTGCGGCAGCATTCGTTGGCTGATTCCCTGCACTTCAGTGACACTGTGGTTAATTCACTGGGGAAAGTTGATTCCCCAAAGTGCGGGGAACAACAGAACACTGAAATGTCTGCGTCATTTCGGTGCTCTGTGAATATCCTCTTTGTGGTGTTTTTTTCCCACCCCCTGGAAAGTGCCAGCCTAGGCCTTGCCTACCCAGGACATACTTGAAAATGAGAGAATTCTCAATGTATCCTTCCTGGTAAAATATTTTTTTGTAAAAGAAATATATATATATTTTTTTTTAGGGTGTCACCCTAGGGGTGGTGTCACCCGGTGCAGGCCACACCCACTGCCCCCCTTGCGACGCCCCTGACAAACACAAGTGAAGCATTCAAAAGGCAAAGCATGATGAGAAATTCTGAAAACAATACATGTCATGAATTAAGGAGTGCATATTGTAAGGCTTGCGGGCAGCCATTTGTAAAAAAATATATATCTTGTTATCCAGTAATCTGGTAAATTTACTATTTCCATTAAAGTCTGGAATACTGGCGAGCTTTATGGCGCATCGATTTTGGTTACTCAAGATGATGCCCTCATTTTAGGGTGTCCACAGGTTACATGTATTACTTACAAACTGTATCATCTCAAACTGGTAATGTTCATGTTCTTTATTAGGGATGTGCGTTTTGGGTTTCGGAATTTTCACGAAATTTCCCGATTCGTGTTTTCGGATGCGGCCGATTTTCCGAAAATTTTTAGATCCGAAAATGGCAGATCCGAAAAGTTTTCCGAGCCGAAACGAAATATTTTCGGAATTTTCGAATGGACTTGAAATGTGTCAAATCGAAATTTATTTTCACTCTATTCGTGATTTCGGTTCCATTCGTGATTTCAGTTCCAGCTGTTTTATTCTGAAATTCGATGATGACTGTCCACTTCAAAGTTGTTGGGAAATTCAGGAGTGATCTTCAATACTCTATGTCCAAGACTTAAACCAAAAGGACATCTCTTGGTTGAGGTTAATTAAGAGGTTAACACCTGTCCTGGCCAAACCTCTGCAGGAACCCAAGATCCTACCCTAACCATATAACAGAAACTGTAACCTAACCTTAGGTTTCGGAGATCAAAAATGGCCGAACAGATCACATGTTTCTGATATTCCAAGTCATTGATACAGAAATATCAGAAGCTTCTGATATTCAGAATTGGCCATTTCCGATCCTTACAGAATCCGATATTGTCAACGGTGATTCTTTTAATCATCACTTGCAACTATTAAGGCTATAAATAAAATATTGTTTTTTGAAGGATCTGAGAGCAGAAACATTTCAGCGCCGGCCACCCTTTCAGGATGACCACAGTCTGATTTACATATGGTGTAGCCTACACTGCAATGGCACCAACGAGCTAATACCAGGACAGGGTGTCACTGTAGGGCAGGTCACTATTGTTCCCGCTGTCAGCAATCTCACATACCTTGTTTTGACCCTTAGAAATCTAGGCTTCTGCTAAAATGATATCATAAAAGTGGAGATGGTCCACGTTGTTAAAGGGATACTTTATTGAAAAACAGTTCACATTTTTTTCCTCTAAATAATTGGGCAGATCCTGCTGACAGCCTCTGCTATATATATGTGAATTTACACGCGAGCAGCTCCTCCTCTTTGGTTCAGGGACTACCAAACTTTGAAACGAGGAGAACAGAGGTTCCGAAAAATACGAAAATTTCCGAAATCTCGAAAAGTCGATACAAAAAACGAGCTAAGTGACCCGAAAATACGAAAAATGGTCGATATTCCGAAAAAAAAAATGTACACGAAAAACGAGTCGAACCGAACCGAATCGAAACAGAAATCGGTCGAAACAAGCCGAATCGAAAAGTTTAAACATCCGAACGAGCCGAACCGAACCGAAAAAAAAATCAGTGCACAAGCCTATTCTTTATCATGAATCAAATAAAAACCCAAGTAGTGTAGATGTTGGCCTAAATGGTCAAATGCCAGAGCACTTCTCTGAGCAGGCACATCTCTCTGTGAACACCGATGCCCACGGATTGAATCATCTGTCCGAAACAACCAAAAAATATTAAATTTATCATCTCATTGTAGAGTGGTCAGACCATTATCAATGGCTACTCAAGGGACCTCGAGAGCTTATGAACCGCATGTCTCAAGCTTCACTGTGCTTTCAGATCTCAGATTAGCCAAAAATGGACTTTGACTAGTCCTTATTTTTTGATGTCAACATATTTTTACGTTCCCAGCGAATTCACCAAAAATCCAGTAGGTATAAACGAAAGAATGGAAGCAGATTTCATCTCTGTTGAAGAATTCGTGCAACTTGCCGTTTCCACGGAGACTGTTTTTTTTTTTATTATTTTGTGACTCCTGACAGCACAATTACCATTTGATTTAGAGGGACATCTGGTAATAACACGCAAAAGTGATGAGTTACTCCAACGCGAAGAAGGCACACCTGGGAGATGGGTACCATGTATCCTATTTAGTCCTGTTTATTCCTCAAATAACTTGCCTGGGGGGAATTTTACAGCTATGAAATGTACACCCTCGCTTAGTGTTAAGTACAGGAGAGTAAGAATTTATAAATGGAGCGAAATCTGGAAACGTTTTGAACGTCTACTTTCTGACAACGCTTTAGCGTAAACGCTTATTGACCAATAACCGAATTAGGGGGTTATTAAAGAGCGCCGGTGTTTCCTGAAGGCGCAGTCACAAGAAAAAAATCACTGGTGTTGCAACAGTGACAAATTATGACATTTCACAAAAGAAAAACTCCTATGTTTGGATTTTTCTTTTGTGAAACGAGGGCATTTGTCACCTGGCCTACTTTCACTAATCCCCTAAATGCAAATGCTATAGTTTATGTATTACATAAATTATTGGTATATTCTGTGAATATTCAGTATGATGAGAATATGCGCGTTGCATTGTTACAATAAATGAAACTGTAATTCTGCTTTAAATTACAACGTGTCTCGATCGCTTTATCTAACCAGACAAGGAGGAATGGAATGCACGAGTGGAATGTTATTCGGTTTGGATTTGTTTTCCGACCTTATCTGAACAGGTTTGCAGAAATGTTAACTCACACTGAATTATAATGTAATCACATAAAGTAATGAAATGAATCAGAACATGTTTCCGGCCACTGCATTTATGAAATGAGCGGCATCGAATTAAGACCCATCAATAAAAATTTGAAAAAGGGTTTGTAGAAATTAAAATCTTCTCTAAAGTCTAGTTACAATTGGCTTATTGAAGCCTTTTTGATATTTACAAAGTAACGAGCAAGAAAATCTAGCATCAAATATCTTAAAACACTTTTGCATCCTCCAGCGCTAATTCCTTGTACTTCAATCCACAAACGCAGACGTAACCGCACATCCAAGGAAGATCTGGCAATATAGAAAAACTGTATTTTAAAAGGGCCACTACCACCAAAAATGAATTGTCCTTACTGTGTTTGTTTTATGTTGCTGATATCTTACATGTGCTTTGTTTTTCTCTTGTATGTTTAGTTATTAAAATATTTTACTCTGTATGTGTCACTGGGTGCATCCATTGTGTGATCTTTTGTGATGTAAAGATACTGTGGAGGGGCACTTTACATCACTTGGTCCGCACTTTGTGGCTTTGGCCACACAATGGAGTCTATGGGTCAGGCAGTGGGCTCACATTATTGTATTGTGTGGGATGTATTCAAAGGACATCACAAGGAGGTCGATTGGAAGTCTTAAATTCTGTCCTGTCTTTTCTCATTCAGCTGCCATCTCTTATCTCAGCCTAGAGAAGACAATCGCTTTATCTAAACATTCACTCCTCCACCTCATTAACTGGTAAAAATATTGTAGATTAAAAACACAAGAGTCACAAAACAAAGCTTTTGGTAATTGTTGCATCATGGGAAAAATCCACAAAATAGAAGCCAGAGATAAAATACCTAACTTTATACATGCCATTACTTTAGACAAAGAAAAAAAAAAGAGCAGCATGTGAGTTATAATGTGGTTTTACTTGTAATGCTTCAGTAATCTAGTTACAGTTTATGTAAGTGGCAGTGTTCCTTTAGCATATGCTTTATGGTCAGATCGGAGATGGCGATACAAATGCCCCATGTAAAATACAATGGAATTGCATAAATATATATATATATAGTGTTTATTATTGCAGAAGCCACTTGCACATCACAGCAATTCGATGAACTGTATCCCAGAGCTCCTGTGCCACATTCCCCATATGCAGCAAGGAATTCTGGGTAGGATATGCAAATGACATCTGTCTCACTTTTATGCATCCTGGATCTATTATTACACAGAGCCCTAAAATCAATGCTGTGCCACACTGTGGCTTTGTAGAGATAAGGTTTATGCAACTGGTCAAAGCCACTCCTAGGACAGCGCTGTTTCGGGTTTGTTGGACCCTCATCAGCTAGGAGCTACCCAGAATTCCTTGCTGCATATGGGGAATGTGGCACAGGAGCTCTGGGATGCAATTCTTTGAATTGCTGTGATGTGCAAGTGGCTTCTGCAATAATAAACAAACTTCTTATAGTGTGGAGGCTTTTTATCTCACTTTTTGTCCTCCACCACAACCCTTGTAAGTACTGATTTACCCTACGGGTCCCAAGCATCCACTGCAACTGGTCATCATGCCTAGCTCCTGCTGATAAGGGTCCAACAAACCCAAAACAGCGCTGTCCTAGGAGTGGCTTTGACCAGTTGCATAAACCTTATCTCAGCTACGAAGCCACAGTGTGGCATAGCATTGATTTTAGGGTTCTGTGTAATAATAGATCCAGGATGCATAAAAGAAAAGTGAGACAGCTGTCATTTGCATATCCTACCCAGAATTCCTTGCTGCATATGGGGAATGTGGCACAGGAGCTCTGGGATGTAATTCATTGAATTGCTGTGATGTGCAACTGGTTTCTGCAATAATAAACACACTTATTATAGTGTGGAGGCCTTTTATCTCACTTTTTTCCCTCCACCACATCCATTAAATATATAAGTGTGTTTAATTATAAATGTATGGAAATGGTGTAAAAATACTAGTAAATGCTATTTCACAGTTGCCAGCAAAAGACAATTTTAACAGAATCTGGTATTCCAGGGCTATGCTTTAATGTCTCTGCCAGGGCCGGATTAAGATCTCTATGGGCCTGGAGCTGAATATTTTGGTGGGCTTTTTTTGGATTTTTTTTTGAAAGGACAACATATTTTAGGCTATTTAATATATTGCATATATAGGTATATCTAACCAGGCAGATACGGTGTGAGTAAATTTCCATTCAGATTTCAGTCATTACAGCGTGTAAAATTATTTTTTCAGGTTTTATCATCCAAACCTCTGATTATATATTCTATATGGAATTCTTGTTAAAAAAAATGAAATTGGAACCTGTTACGGCATTTTTCTGAGAAATTATACAATTTTAACCAAAAAATTAGATATTTCCCATGTGCTTTGGATAATGGTATTTTATGAATAATATGACTATGTATAAAACACTGACCTTGCTCCCAGCATGGGAAAGGAGAAGGTGAGTAATAGCAGTGGTATTGCTCATTTTATACGTGACAAATGGACAATACCATCGCTTTGGAACAAAATATAAATTAAAATAGATTTTTGTTTTTTAGATTTTACATTGTCATGTTTGATATCAATGCAAAGGCCAGACTCTATCCTGTCTGACACCTCAGTTGACCTTGCGAAGTGTAAAGATTAGTGGCGCAGGGTTCCAAAGCCCCCTCCCCAGTACACTTCGCTGCAGTGCGGCGGTTTAGGTTCTTGGATGTAACAATTCGCAATAATGGATTGTACCATCACCTCCATGCTTGTTAGTGACATGAAAAATGAGATGGTGAGTTACTGCAGCATCATCGTTCCCTTTATAATTGAAAAGTGAAAAATATTGCTGTGGTAGAAAGAAAAATAAAGAAATATTTATTATATTACTTTTAATGTTACTTAAAACCTGGTCATGTTTGAGATCATTGGAAAGGTCCTGCTCTGGAGGTGGAGATACAGGGGTCCAAATGCCCATCAATGCAGATAAATTTATCCTTTCTGTGGGCCTATTCTGGGGCATGGGCCTGGAGCGCTGCTCCATCTGCCCCTATGTTAATCCGGCCCTGGTCTCTGCATAGTACGACTTTAAAAGGCGGTCCTTAAGAACCTAAGAGGAATATAGGGTTAAGGTGCACAGTTTATCATGGGAAAATAAACCATAACTGCCATCATCCTCAGCCAGGAATTTTAAATGCATGTCACTGCTTTCAAATTATAATCCATTAATAGGATTTAACAACGAAACAGGGACCCTAAAGCATGAAATTCACATATAAGATACACAGGGCCGGGATACTCCATTGATGCATCTGAAAACACCATATGGATTGTTTAAACACTATGAAAGAAATGGACAGATTTGACAAGCCACCTGTGGATTACCAGGTGTACAGTACAGGAGGTCATGACGGACCATAGTCATGATATAACAGAGCTCCTGCATCAGAATAACAGATGAATCGTGTTTTAACAATACACATTGCATATTAGCTGTTAATTACTAGATTTGTACATCACATCAGCAGGTTCGGCAAGCTATGACAAAAAAATCCTACTTTGCTCTTTGACATGAATGATCACATATGTGTTGTATTGTTTTGTCCACGTCAATAAAATCCGTGACTTGGTGCTAATGATATTAAAATGTTTTTAGCATTAACAAGCTTGATAAAATCTTGGCTACGCCGACATTCACGTCGCATTCATCAGACCCCAACGTATTGTAAACCTAGCACACGGACTATAAAAGCACTGCCGGTAACAATGGTGTCTGGTCAGCAAGACGAGCACGTTAAATCCTAGCCCCTGTCCATGGTTCTGACATGGATGGTAAAAACAGGAGATAAAACAACACATTTAGGAGCTATTCAGTAAGGCTAGGGTCAGACTAACGCATTTTTCGCGTTGTCCGTGAAAAAGTGCGTTCAAACGAATGGACGTATTTTTTCACGGAATACGCGATAGCGGTCATACGATGCGCATTTTCGTCCGTGATTTTGTACGGATCGTCAATAAAACCCTTTTTGCGTCTGGACGTTATGTTGGCCGGACATTAGCAGCGTCTGACGTCTCCTAATCACGCACACACGCCGCTAGCGGACGCAGCGCACTCTGTACGTCAGTACTAGCGGTTTCACGTTCTCGAAAAAATGCGTTTGTTTGCCGCTTGCGTTGCGCGGCCGCACTTTTGTGCGGCCGTTCTTCGTATGCTGCCCGGCATTTTACGTCATTTGCTGCTAGCACGGCCGTGATTTAGTGCTGCTAAACGCACGTTGATACTGCGTTAGTCTGACCCTAGCCTTAGCAGCAGCGTTTGCCGCATTTGCGAACAGAAGAGAAAATCAACATTGTTGCAACTGGGACAAAGAAGATCTTCCCGTGGCAGGAGAAGCTTCATCACTGAACCTTCTCCTGCTGCTGGTCAGATTCCGCTTTTGTGAAATGCCGAATTTTGTCATGGCTGCAATGTATTTGTAGTCTAGTGAAACTACGGCAATCCTGGGCACCTTACTGAATGACCTCCATATTGTTGATCAATAAGTATTTCATCGATGAACAGTGAATTATTAACCCCTTCACCCCAAATATCTAGTTAACTCGATTTTGCAAAAGATTCTAAAGAAGTCATTATCATATCAAATCCCACTTGCAAAAATCTCTTAGCGTGCCCTCTGTGGAGAAATTAAATCCACTGTCTTACCTCTCTCCTTTTCATCCCATCTTACTGTAAACAAGCTAAAAGGAGTAGCTCTCACACCCACACAGTGAGAGGGCAGACTACAGGGGGAGCTCCGGAGTCACTCACTGCTGTACAGGGATAAGAGTCAGGGGGTTATAATAATGGCTGGAAATCCCTGTACAGTACAGATACAAGGTGTTACTGTAATTTCCATATACAGGCATTATGTCACATACAGATATTTTTATATTCTGTTGGTATTTTTTGGAAGCTGCATTGCTGATAATCTCATTATGATCAATACAAACCCCTATAAGCAGGAAATATGACCATTTTATTATCCATCTGTATCCAGATACTGTAATCAGCCGCGAAGGCTATTTCTGCCTGTACGCCAATAATGCAGACCCCGTGTAAAACAATCTAAGATAAAAGGGCACCGTCTAGAACTTTTCTTCATTCAAGCAATATAAAAAATTAAAAGTGAACAAATTTACATTATTTTAATGATCTCAGAACAACAATCTATTTGCAAATGTTCTATTTTACCCTATAATTTAACTGTTAACTTTACAACCCATGGTTCAAATAACGATTATACCCCCTAAAAAAGTAATCACTTGGTAGTGAAGGGGTTATTTAATTGTGAAACTCAAGAAATCATCACCTAGATCCTACAGTAAAGAAAAGCCTGTCGTTTCAACAGGTATTAAAATAAATAAATAAATGCACCGGGGGTATTAACCACTGAGCTTTCAAACCAGCTGTGCGGATGAACATAAAAGAAAAATGAGATGAATAAAGGGTTATTGAAACTGAAGATTTCACGTGTCCTGCAGCGGTTTCTGGAGGGATAAATGTGTGATAGATAAAGAATAAAAACATGACAGAATGAGAGCGCAGCCGAATCGCATTAATAAATAACAATTGCTGCCAAAATATTGGGAGGTTCTTTCAGTGCACTTAAATTGTAATTCTTTATAGAGATTGTGACTTTTAAAGGCTATTGAGGAATTTTTACAACCTGCACCGGCATCTGACAAGTGTCTGAGCTTTCATCAATACACCCTTAACTGTCCCTGAAAGAAAGCAGGCTCGTAATAACGTCCAATGTGACAGCCTGTTGATTTAAAAAACCTGCCGAGCACTTTCATCTCACCAACACTTTTGTCCCCAATGGCCAAACAAGTAATAAATTAAGCTGCGAGAGCGCATTTAGCATGTGGCTTTAATTATACCATTTTTATTGATTCATCACTCAAAGGCCTCAAATACAAATTATATATGCAATAAGCGGCTCAAACGTTCCTTCTCTGCTTCGTGTTACACCCACGCTTCAGCTCATAGATTTCCTCCTGTAGCCGAGCTGCTGCCTTTTGTCCTCTGGACAGTATCACAGTTGTACAATGTAAATCAATCCACCATTGCTGTGCATATCTGAGATACAATGTGTTTACTGAAATCACCTGCCTCTCGCTAAAACAGGTTTCCCCTTAGCGTCCCCGTTTTAGCACCATATCATGGGGCAGACGCGGATTCAGTAGCCTGGACCAATCGGGAAGGGGGACATGACTGATGGCATGGGCCGGACAGTCAGGTATGAAACCTGGGTGACCATTGGGGCAAGGAGAACTTTATGGTACCTAATGGTTTTTAAGGTCAGAGGGGAGGGCCAGACCTCTTTGCTCCTGGACATCCTGAGATCAACACCAAAGAAATGGATATAATAACGCTAACGCGCCACCGTGAGTATTACCTCCTGAAGTCCATAGGACTCCATGGAGGCTTGTGCTGCTGGACCACGTGACCTGCAGGATCTCGCTCTCGTCTCGCAGGGCCGCAGAGTGATTTGCGGAGAGAGACTTAGGACTTTTCGGCCCCAGTCTCGCTCTGCTCCTGGCGGTCAGAAGCGGTGGATCGGGCTGTCGTTCTGTGGTTAACTTTTCAGTTAGCCGCAGCGCAAACTTTGTAATTCTAACGCTAATTACTCTTTGCGATCCCCATGTTAAGCATAAGGAGCGCAAAGTACAGTAAGCTCGCGCAAACACCAATGCGCTAATGGGTTTTATAATGGCGGCATGCGGTAACCTCATTTAACCTAGCACTAGGGCCCTAAGTATATAAATATATAGTCATATTCGCCTGGGATTTCATTAAATAATTTCCATTGGTGCCATCTCTGGCGTGCATAGATCTTCATTTAAGAGACCATATGATGAAAGATATTTATAATATAATAAACGGTTTTATTTAAATTTTATAATGAACAACAGTAGAATGAGCAAAGTAAGAATAGTATTAAAATTGATGAGATATATATATATATATATAAAAATCAAGTTTAGAATTGTGGAAGACATTTACATATCCCAGCAATTCAAAGAACTGCTTAACACAGACCCAGGATTCAAAAACGTGGGAGATTGCGGACTTCATTTTCATGTCCATCCCAGAGTTCCTTGCTGCATATGGGGAATGTAGCAGATGAGCTCTGTAAAGCAGTTCTCTGAATTGTAGAGATGTGTAAATGTCTTCAACAATTATGAACTTAATTATTTGCTATGTGGAAGCTTTTAATCTCACTTTTTGCCCTCCACCATAACTTAAATCTTAACTTCCCATCAGTCCCTCCCTCACACACTATAAAGCTTGTTTTCAGCTGATCAAACATAGCTTTCCCTGTTAAGTCACACGAAAAATAGGATTCATCATATATTTTTGCCAAAATTCGCAAACAGGCATAAATATATCATGTCTGAGTGTGCGTTTGTGTTAAGTGCGAATTGGGGGACAGAAACCTTGTGAGTTCCCACACTTCTATTTTTAGGACTTGACCCCTGCGTATAACCTATGGCTATATGTAAAATCACTACAGTTGTTTTCTGCTCCAGGATCATTCACGCTTTACCACGCAAACTGCTACAATGTCACAAAGGCTTCCTTAAAGAGACACTACCACTTCGTAAGCTGTAACTAGATTAATTATGCATTACAAATAAAAACACATGCTGATGGTTTTTCTTTGTCGGAAGTAATTGCATGTAAAAAGGAAAAATAAAAAAGGTAGGATTTTTATTTACTGTTTCCATTTTGTGGAATTTTTTCCATTATGCAACATTTACCAAAAACGGTGCAAAAAGCTTTACTTTACAGCTGTGGCTTAGTTTATATAATATTTAACAGTCAGTGAGGTGGAGGAGGCAATGTTTAGAGAAGGCTGCAGGGGGTCTATTGTGTTGCCGAGATAAGAGATGGCAGCTGAATGAGATAAGACCATGAAAGACCTCTAATCTACCCCCTGGAGAGGTCCTTTGAATACATCCCATACAATACAATTATTTGAGTCAGTGACTGATCCATAGACTCCATTCTATTCATAGTGCCACACAATGAGGAGCAAGTGATGTAAAGGTAGTGTGTGTGTGTGTGTGTGTTACACCACAAAAGATCACTAAATACATGTACCCAGTGACACACAGAGTAAAATATTTTCCTAACTAAACATACAAGAGAAAAACAAAGCATTTGCAAGATATCAGCAACATAAAATAAACACAATAAGGACATTGCATTTTTTGTGGTAGTGGCCTTTTAACAATTCTACACCAGGGTTGTTTATCCTTTTCACTGCTGAAGACGTGTGGGACACGTCCTCATTGATGCACGTTACATGCGGAGGACGTGCCCCACACGTCATCAGCTGTGCGGGACCCCCGGCGGAGATACTCACCTCTCTGTCCGGGGTCCCACAGCGTTCTGACTTCAGCGTCCTCAGACGCTAAAGTCAAGCTCCTCCCGGCGTAAATGACGTCATCGCGCTTGGCGCGATGACGTCATTTCCAGGCGACCCCCGGGCAATGCCGGGAGATAGCCTGGAAGGGAGGGGGGGGATCCGTTCAGATCCCTCTCCCTCCCGATCGGAAAGGAGCCTCGCCAAAAGCCAGGCACCGCTTAAAAGGGGAGAGTCTCCCCTTTTAAGTGGTGCCTGGCTTTAACCCCTCAAGCGCCGGGTTGCACTTCAGCGCCTAGCTCCACCCCCGGGTCTCCCCTCGCTGCCTGATGTCATCATGCATAGCGTGATGATGTCAGATAGCCGGGGTACCCCTAGCTGCCAGGGGATTTCCCAAGGAACCCCTATCTCCAAAACCGTGGCAGCTAGGGGGTCATGGAGGGTGTCATTTGAAAGGCCTGATCATGGCCTTTCGAATGATACCCAACATGACTAGGTACAAAGTAAAAAAAATAAAAAAATTATAAATGTAAAAAAAAAATAATGTTTTTTTGTGTGTTGTTTTTATTAATACAGCAATATTGTTCACATTTCAATTATAATGTGAACAATGATGCTGCACTAATGATTTTTTTCTATGGGGTGCGTTTGCCAAAAATCACGTAATTCCCCCCACAAAATGTAACAAGTCCCCATTTCTAATTTTTGTTCAAGCGCACCCCATAGAAAACATAACCGCAAATGCTCATGTGATAAAATGTGAAAAAAAAACACTTTACACACTGCAGATGATTAAAAATTCAATTTTTATTGTATTTTTTGTTATAATATACAGACAGGACATGACGTATACATATAAAAATGATATATTATGAATCTGCGGAGTCTGCCGGAAAGAACGATATATAATATGTCTGGGTCATTTATTAAAATGTGGCTTCAAATCGCGTTTAAACATGAGGAGCGAAAGCGGTAAAAATGAGTTCAGCACACAGCGGTGAAATGCCTCAGCAGTGAAGGGGTTAATCTTGCTGCTGCACTTGAGTATCTATAGAAATGTTATTTCCTTTATGTTTAGCATTATATGCAGAAACATAAACAATGCCATGAAGCTTACTACACCGGAAGAAACAAAACTTACATTATTATGGGACACAGTTAGGTCACTTGGGAGTCTCAAGCACCTGTTATACGCTTTTTTTTTTAACAGAAAAAAGTTCAGCATTAGCACAAAGCTGACATACAGCCCATATTTCACAATTCTTTATGTAACCAGTTTGAGCAGAAATATGTCACATAAATCCATAATCAGCAGGTGTGCTCTATTCTACAACACAAACTGTTTCAATTCTTAAACACCTGGGAACATTATTATATTTCAATGACGCATGCCAATTCACCTTTAAAAATACTTTAACCATAACCAGTAACTAGAACTAATATCAAGTACTGTGTATATAAACCTATATTAGAAAAATATATAAAAGGCAATAAATCTGATTATATACTCATATGACAAGAATTTTAATACATGTCATATACATATTTCATGATATATAATTTGAATTATTGTCAGCCATGTATATAAAACAGAATTATTTAAGGTGTATTTATATATGTAATAAAAACTTTTTTATTTTCATCTTTATATTTTTATTTTTTACACCTGAGCAAACATAGGTGGGGAGTCGTGCATTTTTACTTGTATTTGCTTTCTATTTATAGATTTTCTGAATTTTTTATGACACATCCTGCTCACATCAACCTGACTATCCTTAAAACGAAAGAAACCAAAACACTCAAGTCTCCATACTCTACCATAGACCAGATATTTGAGTGGGTAAGGCCAGGGGTCAGGCGAGCGTTTTTCAGAGTGGAAGTAACGTCCGTGTGAGTGGATGTTCCTTCCACTCTGACGCACGTCTTGCCACCTCGCGGAGCACTGTTAGTGCGCTCAGCGCCGCAAGGCTCAATCCTCCTATGACTTTAGTTTCAAGACTTTTTTTTTAAATAACATTTTATTTCAAAGAAATGCACATACATCAGTGGCGTAACTAGAAACCTGAGGGCCCCGGTGCAAGAATCCATGAAGGCCCCCCCCCAAAAAAGGTCTATATTTTTACTTTTTTTTTCCTGCAATATAAAAAAAGATAGTATTGCCCCCAGCTCACACGGATATATACTGTATATTGCCCCAGCTCACATGGACATATATTGCCCCAGGCCACAAATGGATATATTGCCCCAGCTCACACATGGATATTTTTGCCCCCAGCTCATGGATATATTTGCCCCCAGCAGCTCATGGATATATTTGCCCCCAGCTCATGGATATATTTACCCCCAGCTCATGGATATATTTACCCCCAGCTCATGGATATATTTACTCCCAGCTCATGGATATATTTGCCCCCAGCTCATGGATATATTTACCCCCAGCTCATGGATATATTTACCCCCAGCTCATGGATATATTTGCCCCCAGCAGCTCATGGATATATTTGCCCCCAGCAGCTCATGGATATATTTGCCCCCAGCAGCTCATGGATATATTTGCCCCCAGCAGCTCATGGATATATTGCCCCCAGCTCATGGGTATATTGCCCCAGCTCATGGATATATTTGCCCCCAGCAGCTCATGAATATATTTGCCCCCAGCAGCTCATGGATATATTTGCCCGCAGCTTATGGATAGATTTGCCCGCAGTTTATGGATAGATTTGCCCCAGCTTATGGATAGATTTGCCCCAGCTTATGGATAGATTTGCCCCCAGCTCATGGATAGATTTGCCCGCAGCTCTTATGGATAGATTTGCCCCAGTTTATGGATAGATTTGCCCCAGCTTATGGATAGATTTGCCCCCAGCTCTTATGGGTATATAGGGCCCCAGCTCACCTCCTCTGCTGCCGCCGTTCCTCTCCGAGGTGAGCGGCCGCTGAAAGCATGCAGCCTGGCCGCTCACCGGAAACCACCTGACCAGCGCAGCCGAGTTCTCGCGAGATGCTCCCGAGCCGAGTGCTCCCAGATTCCGGCGCTTATTGCCGGAATCTGGCGGCGGCGCTGGGCCCCCCTCCAGTGGCGGAATGCCAGGGCCCGGTCGCAACTGCGACCACTGCGACCCTGGTACTTCCGCCACTGACGTACATAAACAGAAACCACATACGGCAATACACATTATAACAAGGCATGTATGATGGCGATATAGTGCCGAGGAATATATGGTCTAATACATAAAAATACCGGTACTGAAATTCGCACAGCAACGCCCGGCATCCCTCGGATTAGGATTACGGTGTTAGGTTGGGGTCAGACGAGCGTCATTGGAGAACAGAAGGAATGTCCGTGAGAATGGACGCTCCTTCCACTCGACGCACGTCTGGCCACCTCGCTGAGCACAGTTAGTGCGCTCAGCGCTGCAAGGCTCTATCCTCATATGGAAGAGCACGCTTTGCAGCTCCGTTAATGCGCATCCTAGCGCTTTGACAGAGAGGCCTGCTGCACGGACGCAGCACGGACGCTGTTGCGCACGCAATTCATGCGTGCGCAACAGCGTCTGGCAGGCCCTGTTGCAGCATCACAACGCTGTGATGGACTTCGTAAGCTACGTCAGTACGGGCGCACCTACTGCACTCATCTGACACTGGCCTAGCATGCCTAGCCGCAATAGAACCGGATTCAGCACAGCCGGGGAGATTACCTCCAGAGCCAGTGGTGCGTAATTTGGTGATGTGCCCTTGGGGACAGACTAGTGCATAGAAACAAAGCCACATACAGTATATACTAACACTAAGGACAGAACATCACAAGACAGGACGAAGAGGGAGGGCAAGTGGTAGAAAGAAAAGAAGGAAGAGGAAAAAAAGGGGGGAAGCGGGAAGTGAGTGGGAGGGTCAATGGGTGCATTTGGGTGCCTGACTGACGAGAGAGTGACCTGCAATTTTGCCGACCTCCGTGCATCTGTCCTGGGTCAGCATCTCCAACTTATAACTGTCCCTTAAGGACGGAAAACCCGGATGACCCCCGCTCAAAGATCAGGCCTTGTTCCCTCCAGGTGTCTTTCTGGTGCCGAGCCAAGGTAACTGTCCCAATAGTACCAGGTTCTAACTTATTGTTCAATCGGACCCTGCTCTGCTGCGACCATATTGTCCATAATACGCAGGGATTCCACCCTGGCCACACAGTCACGCCAAGAAGGTAACAGTCTACCCTAGTGAAGTGGGATCAACGATTTGGCCGCAGTCACCAGTTGTAACACCACAGACTTTTTCATGGACTTGATGGGAGCAGGGAATTGCAACAGGATGTAGTTGGAGGGCGAGAAGTCAAGATCCAAATCTGAAAGTGAACGAACGGCAGTGTGAACCATGGTCTAGAACACCTGAATCAGAGGGCAGTCCCACCACACGTGCAACATCCCCTGCAGTCTGTACGGCGTCCTGTACCACAGAGTTACCCAAACCTGTCCTCATGACCCTCCGCCTCGCCAGGTTTGCCAAATATCTGAAGCACAGGACAGGTGATATGATTTGCTGCTCAGTGATTGCAGGATTCAGTCTGCATTTCCCCAAGGTGATCTGCAAAATCTGGCCTGGTTGAAGGTCCCGACCAAGGACAGGTTTGGGAAACACTGCTGTAGCAGAACGTGAGCACTTTAGAAGCATTCTCCGCACTCTTCAGGGATCCAGTTCCCTTATGGTTTTATGACTATCTACACAGCACCCTCATATTGTGATATCTGAGTCCACGGACCCTCTGGGGACCAGCAGGGGCCACCAATGTCTTTATCAAATCCTTACAAAAATATTTTTCACCCCGGAGCCACCAGAAGTAGAAGTGACATACTAAATTTCCCTTCACGTTCCAGCAATCACATTTTTTTTTTTTTTAATCAAATCCTGTTATAAACACGAAATCGCATAACATCTTTCAGTGGCAATCTTAAATATTTGTGCCGCAGGTTAAAATACAAAAAAATTAAATTAAAAAAAAAGGCCTCACACACGCATACCCCTCCCCTGATAGAGATTTATAGCCTCGAGTCTGACTTTTTTGGGGTTTTTTTTGAGATACCTGCTCTCTGAGTAAACAGCATAGGTAGGAGCTACAAGCACGGGGTGAGCTTGTTCCAACTTGCCAGCAGCGAGCAAGACCCAATGAAGCTATTCTCTGTGACTCTGCAAAAACAACGCACACTCAATTCACACGTATTAAGTGAAAAACTAGTAAAGAGAACAAAGAGGACAGACTGCTGGCGTTAAATGTCGTAGATCCATTAGGCACTGGCAAAATTACATGGAGATACAGCAAGTTCTGTGATAGAACCTACAAGGACTTAAACAATTGCCGTTTCTCGTTAATTTGTTTTTTTTTCGTGCTGCATTTAAAGCGGTTAGCGGTTTATTAATCTATTAGCATGGTTATTGTCAGTGTATACCTAAATAAATACATCCGTTAAAACCTGCTGGCAGATAATATTCACTCCTCTGCGCAGCCTGTTACATATGGGTGTGCACCTATGGAACATGCAAGGGGTTAATCAGATAGCATCAAAATTTCTGCAGGGTCCCCGAAATGCGCTGAATCGAACATCATAGAAAAAAGAAAAAAAAAACAACAGACCGCCGAACTCAGCCAAGGATCCGCCAAACAGACCGCTGAACGCCTCCAAACAGCCACTGATAAAAGCGACCAGCCACTGAACAGGGGTAACAAAAAAAAAAAAAAAAAAAAGATTTATTTTTTTTTAAAAAAAAGCTATTTTTAAAAGGCGTTTTAAAAAATAAAAAAATAATGCATGAAAATTTATGGAAATAATATATAAGGTCCTATGAATAACAATAAGAAGGTCTGTTAAAGAATTAAAAGAAACAAGACACAACTTTAAAAAAAAATGTAATAAAAAAAAATTGCCCAAAAAAATTCCCATAAAATGCCCAATAACTAAATTAATAAAAATACTTTTTGCTGCAAGTGAAAAGAATAAACTGTTGAATAAAAAAATAAATATTTTTTTTTACATTGAAACCGATGCGATTCACCTGTTTATACCTGTTGAGCGAAACCACCGAAAATCTGGGCATTTCGCCAACGTTCCCCTGCTGTTTGACAATCTCTGAATAGATTAACCATTACTTCTCTACGGGGAAATTAACTGCCGCCGATTTGCACTGTATTTTGCTGGCAATTCGCCAATATTTGGTGAATTGCCAGCTTTTTGAATAGGTGAATTTCTACGAAATTGCACTGTACGGAGAAATTCACCCCAAGCACACCCCCTGCACACGCCTATGATTCACACATTTAATCTTGGGTCTACGCGAGAAGACCTCTTGTACATTATTATTATCATTATCATCATTTATATAGCGCCAACAGTTCCCGCAGCGCTTTACAATAACCAAAGGGAGCGAGATACATATAAATGGACATAGGAAGGAAACAAGAGGTGTAGAGGGCCCTGCTCACAGGAGCTTACAGTCTAGAGGGATTGGGGAAGACGAGGGGAGTTTTGCTAGATAGCAGGATCATTAGTGCCAGTGGTTTGGGAATGGTGGGGCCATAGAAGCAGCTTCAATCATGTGTGAGTAGGTGAGCAGAGGGATGAGTTGCTTCAGTGATGTGTTACGCTAATCTGAAGCGATGGGTTTTGAGGGATTTCTTGAAGGCCTGAAGATCAGGGGAGAGTTTGATAGGGCGAGGCAAGTCATTCGACAGGACTGGTGCTGCCCTTGAGAAGTCTTGGAGGCGAGAGTTGGCCGTGCGTGTGTGGACAGATAACAGGAGGAGCTCGCCTGCTGACCGAAGTTCTAGATGGGACGTGCTTGCGGAGAAATGAAGACATGTAGGGAGGGGTTGAGTTATTGAGCGATTTGAACGTGAGCGTCAGTATTTTAAACTGTATCCTGGAACTTTAAGGAAGCCAATGGAGGGACCGGCAGAGTGGGGAGGTACGAGAGGTGCGTCTGGTGAGAAAAATAAGCCTGGCGCCTGCATTCATTACAGATGGCTCCTATCTGGGTATTTGTTAATGTGTAAACTAAAAGGAAGAGCAGAAGGAATGTATATTACATTATTTTACATCATTGTTATACAGGTTGAGCACAGGTAATCCAGAATGCACGGGACCCAGAAAATTTTGCGTTCTTGCAGATTCTGGGAGAATCTGATGTTGAAGGGAATGTGGCAGGAGAGCCGCCATCCATTTCTGTTGCGGCTTCAACGTGTACACAAGCTGGGAGACACTTAGCGCGGCCTTTTCTGGGGGGGAACAAGCTCCACCAAGCCATATTATAAAAACGGTCAAATATCCTGCTTTTGAGTATTTGTAGAGATCATATAGAGAATAATGGCAATGCAGCTTCCAACACACACAATATACAAATCATTTGTGGACATAACACCAACATATGGAAATTACAGTAACACCTTGTATCTGCACTGTACAGAGATTTTCAGTCATTATAACCCCCTGAATCTTATCCCTGTAGAGCAGTGACTGACCCCAGGGCTCTCCCTGTATTCTGCCCTCTCCCTGGCTGCTGTAATCGAGCAGTAATGTACGTTATATAGGATTACAGAAGTTAACTCCAAATAAGAATTCTGCTTTTCCCACATGGAGACGTGTTAATCTTGCACTAGTTTCATTTGCTAAATGTATTTGTTTTATATTTTTAAATCCCATAAGATGTAGACTCATTTCTAGTAATGAATTGGTTAAACCCCAATAGCAGTGGGATGTGCGCAGGTCTCCGGGAAGAAATGAAAGTTACAAAGATATTCATTAAAATATTTATCATCAGTGGCATAAAAAGTACCTTCATGGGAATTTCCACCTGGTCTGATATAAGGAAGGAGTAATGTTAGTGGAATGTTTTCATGATACAAAGACTATATTCAAATTATATGATAAAAATCTATTATTTTAAAGATTACATGGTGAAAAAAAATTAGGTTAGTCTGAATATTTTTAAAAAAAAATTTTTTTGGAGATTCGGGTCAACCAAATTTAGTTCATAAAAGGAGGTGCAATAGTGCCGGCGCGATATGGTAAATTTCTATCAAAATGAGTAATATAATCGATCAGCAATGTAAACATACAGAAAGTAAATAAATGAGCAGATGCGATGCCACCTAAAATGGATAGAACAACAAAAACAAAAGGGTGGATATATATATATATAAATAAATATAATCGCTGAGACGCGTTTCGGCCACCAAGGCCTTCATCAGTCAGTCTTATATGCATATTTGCACACTATTTTAGGAATATTTAACTCTACTACCACCTTTTTTTTCTCTCGCATTTGCATTATGCACTTTCATTAAACTATCGGGTTTATTCAGAGAAAGGTGAAAACCAGGAGAACCGCAGGAGAAGAGAACAATCTAGACCAAATAGCTGATTTGGAAAGTGAGATAAATGGGAGAATTTTTCTGGGTTGGCTATTTTGACCTGGAATTTTCAGTTCTCCAGTCATTCTCCTGGTTTTCACCTCTCTCTGAATAACCCTGTGTGGTTTTTTTTTCACGCCATTGATACCATCACTGTTACCTCATTGACTATTTCTGGCACAGGCTACTTTATAGCCATTGTCTGACACTGACACTTTTTATTTGCACCTTTTTATGTGCTTGATGTTCTTGAATTGCCTGTAGGAGGACCATTGCTATATTCTCACCCCCGTGTATTATTATCAGATTCATTGATTCTGTCATTACTTCATTATTGTCACACGGTAAATTTACAGCCCTCGTTTGCTAATTTCACTGATTATTGCACTATCAAAATTTAGTTCATGCAATTCGATTTAGGCTGGGGTCAGGCGAATGCAGTGCGAACGTGCGTTTAGCCACACTTTATTACGGCCGTGGTAGCAGCAAATGACGTCCAACGAAGGCCCACACACAAAGTACGGCCGCACAAAAGTTCGGCCGTGCAACGCAAGTGGAAAACTAACGCATTTTTGCATGAACGTCGAACCGCTAGTACTGATGTACAGAGTGCGCTGCGTCCGCATAGCGGCGTGTGTGCGTGATTAGGAGACGTCAGACGCAGCTCATGTCCGGCCAACGTAACGTCCAGACACCCAAAGTTTCCTGGTTTGGATGCGGAAAAAATACGGGCAAAATTGCACATCGTATGACCGCTATCGCGTCTTCCGTGAAAAATGCGTTCGGACGCAGCGACACACTTTTTGACGGTAGACGTGAAAAATGCGTTCGTCTGACCCTCACCTTAGACGTGCCGAATCGCTGAATGAACTGGTGACCAATGGTATAGTTTGCTAGCCCGCAGCCTTTATAAAAACAAAAAAATTAATAATGAATGCCCTTTGCCTCCACCCACAGCAGATGGGGAATATCAGCTATCCGGCAAGTAGCCATCGCCTGCTCACAGTTACCATCCCAGTGTTGCTGGGGTTAAATTATTATTAGTGGGGCACTGCACTGGAATATGGGAGGTGGCTGTCAGTGTCTTCCCCAGCCCCCCCCCTTTCAAGCAAGCTGGGTTGGGGCTGTAAATTGAAATGGAAACCCCCAGCTCCACAAACATAGGGGTAACAGACATGGGAAGTGGCCATGCTAGTGTCAGTGTCCGAAACAGAATACATTTTGCAAATGGGCTCTAGAATGTGCCCAATATGTTTTAGCACCTCGGACAAGTTGATGAAGTGCTAAAACAGTTTCAACAGCTGGGACGCTGTGTCTAAACACAGATTCCCAGCAGCTTCAGCAAGGAGAACCAGCTGCAGTAGCACTTTTTGGCCAGCAGATGGCACCCTTTGCCAGTCAAATAGGACTGCTACAGTAAAATAAAAAATACTCTGGAAAAATCATGAATTATACAGTAAATAAATCATTGGGAATATTCTCAAATAGAACACTGGTTCCTGACAGCAGGTTTATGGGAAAGGATTTCGTAGTTACATAGTTACATAGTAGTAGTTACATAGTTATATAGGCTGAAAAAAGCATGCGTCCATCGGTTCAGCCTCTCCCACATAACCTACTGCTGTTGATCCAAAAGAAGGCAAAAAACCCAGTCTGAATGCTTGCCAATATGCAACATACTGGGAAAAAATTCCTTCTTGACCCCAGAATGGCAGTCAGATTTCTCCTTGGATCAAGAAGCTTTTACCCACATATTAAATATTATAACCCTTAATATTCTGTGTCTGCAGGAAGTCATCCAGTCGTTTTTTAAAAGTCTGTACAGACTCTGACCCAACCACCTCAACAGGCAGAGAATTCCACAGCTTGATTGTTCTCACCGTAAAATAACCCTTCCTATGCTTTAAGCTAAATTTTCTTTCTTCCAGTCTAAATGGATGACCCCTTGTCCTATGTATAGTCCTGTTAGTGAATAGGTTATCAGACAATGGTTGATAATGGCCCCGTATATATTTATATAAGGTTATCAGATCCCCTCTAAGGCGCCTTTTCTCTAAACTAAACAGGTTTAAGCTTGTTAGTCTTTCCTCATAACTTAACCCTTCCATCCCCCTTATTAATTTAGTTGCCCGTCTCTGCACTTTTTCTAGAGTGGAGAGTTTAATAAAATCTAACGATGTTAATACCCTACTGTAATATTGTTGACTTGTTTATCATGCCTCATCATCCTCCCAGTAAAAAAATAAAATTAAAAAATAACTTGAGTACTCGACACCGCACTGAAAATTTTCTATTCATTTATAATGCTAGTTGTGAAAATGTGGTTTATGAATATTATCTGTGACATGAAAGAAATATTTGAGAGGTGATAACATGTCACTGCACATTACTCAGATGCATGTATGATGAAAAAATGTGCAATGAGTCAGGAACAAGAAGGTTTCCCAGCATAAGGCTTATACTATTGCTCGTTATATGAACACAACTAATGAAGGTTTCCCGGCAGAAGGTTTATGCTATTGCACAACAGGTTAAATGGTATCGTAATTACAAATGTCCATGGACAACAATTACTAAAATGACCCCATCGCTCTTCAAAGATCATTTATGATGAAAGTCATTTTAGAGAAGGTTGAAATGGATTTTGTGAAGTTCAGAAAAAACATAGATGTCAAGGTCCCATTCACACAGAGACTGCACGCTACAGTCAAGATATTAGTCGCGCATATATTAACTGAAGAATACATCTGCCACCACCAAGATGGCTGCCATCATGGATCTGAGCGGGAGTCGGCAGCCTTGTTTCTATGGTTTTTGTTTTTTTGTTTTTTGTTGCTCCCCGCCAGAAGTGGTCTTTTTGGTTATTATGGCAAATGATAAGATGTGGCTGATGTGATGCGAGGGCTTTGTCAGATGACAAAATTACTGGTGATATGCTTAGCATGTCATATAGACGTAAATGGAAACCATGAGACAGGGGGCAATAAAACAGACAGGCAAGCAGGAATGCTCAAGCACGAAGAGAAGCTGAAATACTAGGTGTTCTAGCCCCACTCAGCAGGTAATAGCTAAGGTATGTTTAATGGAAAATTGCATGCCATCAATATCAGTATGCTACCATTTCTTTGTTTTGTCTGTAGCCATTTTTGTGCCTGGTAGGTCTATCTGGCAAGGCTTCCCACAGGTTCTTGTACTTCCTTATTTGTGTAGGAGAGCCGCATCCCCCTTCTTCCTCACTTTAATGTACTTTTAATACAGGTCTGTGCTGCATTTTACTCACAGTAGCTGGATACTATCTATAAAACCCATTATACTAGTGTTCTGGTGTTGTGCTACGCTCTCACATTTTGCAGAGCCTTAAACTCGGACTCCAGAGCTGGAGTTTAAGGCTCTGTAAAATGTGAGTGAGTCGCACAATGCCAGAACATCAGTGTCACTTATTTGTTTAAACTGTCTTGCACTACTGGATTGTTTTTGTTTTGTGTTTTATTCCGAGGTCCTCGATGTCCCATTGGGAGGAGGACCCATGAGATCTCATGAAGCATAGAAGTATATTTGTGTGCACACTTATTAGTACTCGCGTGTGCACTTTTATACAAAATTCTCTTTCACTTAAGTGCTTTTGCACCATACAAAACCTCTTTCTTGTTTTCAGTATTTGCTATAGTGGTTTTTAGTGGAGGTAATTATCTGTTAAATTTGTATACATATTAAGGAAGGAGGTGCCCACAATATTCACACAATTCAACGATTCACTTAAAACCCCTTATGTCTGGTACAGAGCCTCATAATCGGGACCCTCTTGGTCTGCTGGTAACCATGAGATGAACTTTACAGTATAATTGTACTTTGTAGATACTTGACAGTCAAAAAGTAGAATAAAATGCTTTAAATACTTAAAAGAACACTAAGATAAATATTGATTAAAAAACAAAATAAAAACAGAAGGGTTAAGTAATATCCTGACCCTCACCAGTTTCCGCTTACCCCTATTTTTAACTTACAATAGCTTTTTCCTCTCTTCTAGAATGACAGCGATGGGCGCAGGAAGCAGCAGACGCTGTCACTTTGCATATCAACCAGTTGGATGCCTCTGAATGCAAAGGCATTGAGAGACCTTGACCGATCCAGTCGGAAAGATAGGAAAACTGTCCCAGTGCAACTGAATGAAAGCTTCAGGCAGAGTGAAGCCTTCAGGGACATGATGTATAATTTGGCAATAGTGGCAACAGTATCCATTTAAATTTGGATTGAAGTGGCGTGACGGAGTCACTTTGCATCATCGGAGTGGAAATATTTTTGTTATAGGACCACTGGAGGCTAATGAGAGACCTTTATTTAGAAGACACTCTGCCGTTTTCCTTTTATTTTTAGATGACGCTGCTAATTGATGGCTCATTCTGATCATGGAAAACCATTTAGCATGAAGTTTCTTTCAGTGCTGGTGGTATCAGCTGCGTTAGAGTACCCATCGCTGGCTGGAAATACAGATCCCTTTTAAGAGATATTTCCACTTACGCGTCATCTGGCGATAATCCTATCATCGGCTAAAATCTTTTGTTTTGGAGCTTTTCTTTTTTTATTTTAAATTAATGAAAAGTATCTGTCAAAGCTGTGAATTCAACACCTACCCAATCAGCGGGGAATTATTAGGGTTTATCTAATCCTTTCAGGTTGGGAGAAATTTAAATATTTTCATACAGTACGTTTTCCTATTGATGGTGAGCAACGGTTTATTGATAAACATAGTATAATTCTGCAGCGTAGTCATATGTGGGGATTCTATATTTATAAACATACACACACCATGTGAGCTGGGACCCATTAAATACACTTTAAGGGCCACATTACAATCTTGACGCTAACAGTAACGCTCACCTGCGTGAGCATTAACGTTACCCGCGTTGTCTACCGCATATTACAAATCAAACGCTAACAGTTTAAGTAACCCGTTTGCGTTTGTTACCTTGCGCTCCTCTGCACGAGGTTACTGCACTTTGTGCTCCTTATACTTAACATGGGGAGAGCAAAGTGTTAATCAGCGCTGGATTACAAAATCCTAACGCTGATTAACATCCGGCTCTGGTTAGCGGAAAGTTAACCAGAACCAGGATTTGGTGTTAACGGATTCCGCTTCTGCAGAATCCGTTAACACCATCCAAAACAACAAAAAAAGAATTAGATACTCACCTTCTGTCCCGCGGCGAGCCTCCCCCATCCGCTGGGAGCAGGGAAAGACTGGGGGGAAAAAGTCCCCTCAGTCTCTCCCTGCATATCACTACGCTGACCGGCCGGATCTCGCGAGGGAAAAGGTCGGTTACAGAATAAAATAAAAAAGGCTTTTAAAAAAAAAAAAAAAAAAAACAATTTCACCAGAAAAATACAAAAAAATACAAAAAGATGTTCATAAAAATAAATAAATACTTTTTGCTGTAAATTCAAAGAATAAACAGTTTAATTCAAAAACTAATAAAATTAATTAAAAAAGTTTCAAATTTTGCATGCGGCCCCCATGGGATATGAAAACTCGTCCAGTGGCCCTCAGGTAATTTGAGATTGAGACCCCTGCTTTAACCTCTCCTCTTAGATTGTAAACTCTTGAGCAGAGTCTTCCCTCCTACTGTTCCATGTGTGTAATGTGTATGTATTTTTGTTATTCTGGCTCTCCCTTTGTACAGCGCTATGGAACTTGTTGGCGCTTTATAAATGCATGTAACTGTAACTTTAAGGTCTTTAAAAAACGTAAAGTCCTTTTTAATTTATGACATGGCAAAATATACAGAGAAGAAAACAGACCAAACTAAATCCTAGCTCTCGCCAAGCTCTAATGATGTCATGCCCCACGCCGCGGTCGGACCGCGGCCGCCATGTTGGGACACTTTGCATACTCACCCGAGGTCCCTCGTGGCGCGTCGCTCCCTGGTTCCGGTCTTCAACTCGGAGGAGAGCCAGGATGTGTCCCACGCCGCCTCCTGGATCCAACTGAGCAGAAACCAAGCGCGCATGCGCGATCGTCCATCCCAAAGCATGAAGACCTAGGTACTCTGGCGCCCTCTGCTGGTCAAGTAAAGGTACTGCATTACACCTGCACTGGAGATCCTCGTATGCCACCAATTAACCTATCAAGTACTCAGGTATCCCAACTCCACCTACGAGCCCCAGGTGAACGATGTTCTTATGATCCTCTGAACTCTATTTAAATCTGCCGCCTTTCCCAGTTCATTAACCAGGTTATATTGTGGTTCACCACCACGTTATCCAGTGTTCCCTCTTCGTACCTGTTCCAAGAGAATCCAGAGTTCCAGACCTGCTTCCATGGTACCAGCTCCGTTTCCAGACCTGCTTCCACGTCCACGGTACCAGCTCCGTTTCCAGACCTGCTTCCACGGTACCAGCTCAGTTTCCAGACCTACTTCCACGTCCACGATAACAGCTCCGTTTCCAGACCTGCTTCCACGGTACCAGCTCCATCTCCAGGCTTGCTTCCACGGTACCAACTCCATCTCCAGGCTTGCTTCCACGGTACCAGCTCTGTTTCCAGACCTACTTCCACATCCACGATACCAGCTCCGTTTCCAGACCTACTTCCACGGTACCAGCTCCATCTCCATGCTTGTTTCCACGGTACCAGCTCCATCTCCAGGCTTGCTTCCACAGTACCAGCTCCATCTACAGTCTTGCTTCCACACGCACAACACTACACAGGGGTCATAGCCTCTGCCCTTACAAATGAACACATTTTCCATCTATCTAAACCTTGGGCTTACACACAGTCAATGAATAGATAAGACAAAAATATGCGCAGAGGTTTATTTTGCTTTTGAATCAGTTTTAACCAAGTTTCAAGTGGAGAAAGCTTCAGCTTCTCCTCCTGCTCCGGGTATTCTCTGTCCCCTCAATTCCTCCCTGAGAAGGCTTTTACCCAGCAGGTAACGAACTCCCCGGGCAATCCAGGACACCTAGACTGGACTACTCACCTGCTGAGTTGCATGGAAAGTGTGGTGTGGACTCGGAGCACAGGTCAGCCCTACACTCCAAGTGCTCCACCCCAGGGGCCCAAACGTATCATTTAGGCGGATCAATTTAACATGAAACATTCTCATTAGGGCATCAGACCAAAGCCCACAGCGTGGCACTGTTGGGGGAACATATACACGCCCTGTCTCCTGTCACAACACACACACACACACCTGTGAACAAGTTACATAAATAAATATGCAGAAAATGTATGGAAAAATAGAGGCCAATTAAGATATATTCTAAACTAATTAGCTCCTTGTTTGAATCCCTAATGTCGGCAACGATTGTACAAATCCAATGCAAAGAATATAAGCAATATTACAGCGAAACAGCAAAGTGGTAACACATGTAACCACTCGATTGACAAAAAGCAAGCAGAGCATTAACGTGTGAATGTGGCCCTGAAGAAACTAGCAAAGCTTCACACAATTATTAATGTCATAGATCTCTGCAGTTATAGTTTCAAACTAATGATCCCTGTGCAGGACATGTTATTTATTTTGCTTTAAACCTAGTTGTAGAAAAACTTTGAACTAGCCAGACAATAAACACAAATAAGTAACAATGAAAAGGGGTTCCTTAGGATCTGTTGTCACTGGTTACATTTTAAACCAGACGTTAACATATTACAAAGGAATCGTGTTTCAATGTAAAACCAGAGATGGGATGTAGCAACTAAAATGTATAAAGATACTGGATGTCTCTTTTGCTCTGGGGCGCTCCCTCACTCTCCTACAAAGTACCAGAAGGGAGGGATACAAAGCAGTAGGGGCAATCATGAAGTGGTGGCTGTCCCTGATCATTTCATTCCATCCTCACCTCTAACAAACAATGGCCAAAAGAGAATAAAGAAGTTGGAAGTGGTACATAATAATAATAATAAGCTATTGATATTATGTTTTAAATATCAACATGCTTGTCACAACAATCTTACCTACTTTATGGTACACAAAGAAGCCAAATATCAGAAATGTACTGGCTGGGTGGAGTAGAGGTAACATCACTGTTCTAGGACCGTGGAGACACAGGTTCAAATCCCGACAAGAGCACCTCTCCAGTAAGTGTCCTTGGGCAAGACATCTAACGGAACATACTCACCACCCAGGACATACTTGAAAACGAGAGAAATCTCAATGTATCCTTCCTGGTAAAAATACTTTCTCCCAAAAAAAAACAACTTTTGTATCGCACCGCGTCGTATTGCGGCTGAAGTTTTGCTTCGCACCGCGTCGTATTGCGGCTGAAGCTTTTGCTTCGCACCGCGTCGTATTGCGGCTGAAGCTTTTGCTTCGCACCGCGTCGTATTGCGGCTGAAGCTTTTGCTTCGCACCGCGTCGTATTGCGGCTGAAGCTTTTGCCTCGCACCGCGTCGTATTGCGGCTGAAGCTTTTGCTTCGCACCCCGTCGTATTGCGGCTGAAGCTTTTGCTTCGCACCGCGTCGTATTGCGGCTGAAGCTTTTGCTTCGCACCGCGTCGTATTGCGGCTGAAGCTTTTGCCTCGCACCGCGTCGTATTGCGGCTGAAGCTTTTGCTTCGCAACGCGTCGTATTGCGGCTGAAGCTTTTGCTTCGCAACGCGTCGTATTGCGGCTGAAGCTTTTGCTTCGCAACGCGTCGTATTGCGGCTGAAGCTTTTGCTTCACAACGTGTCGTATTGCGGCTGAAGCTTTTGCTTCACACCGCGTCGTATCACGGCCGCAGCTGGCTATTTCCAGCTCTGGATGCTCAGCCACGCGGTCCGACGCCGGCTGAGCACGCAGAGAAGATAGGGCCGTATACACGGAGCGCGTCTCGACATGCAGCGCGTTCAGTGTAACACCAGTTCAGCTCAGCTCATGCTGGCTAGTCTTCCAGGATTCTATTCAGCATAGGGCAGGCTGTGCGGATTTGCCAGTGCCTCTCATTTGAATCGAGAGGCATCCAGTTAGCTGAGTCTCTCCTCCATGTTATCGGTCAGGGAGAGCGCTGAGGGAACCCCTGGGCATAGAAATAAGGTTTTTAAAAAAAAATCTAGGCTAAAACAGGGGGAGGGACCAGGGGAAGTGGGGGAACCACCACCACCTCCATTTTAAGGTTAGGGTAATCTTATTAGTCAACGTTTTTTTATGGCATAGCAATTCTGATTGATAATCATTTGATCATTTCAGCATTTTAATTCCTAAATCCAGGTAAAGCATCACAGGGCACTGCTTTTAGAAGAGAGAGAGGTTGGAATTCACATTTACAGCAAACAACACGTAGCAAACCGTATCAGGGAATGTTGAGCCAGAAAATGTGAATTTATTCAGCTTGATAACATATCAGCGGAATATAGATGGAGAATGTATTCTCTAAATCATTACATGCCAGGGTAGGTGGCAGATCCTGAACACGTGGATGCCACGTCAGCCGCGCACAGGGATTTGTCGCCATTCTGAGTTACCTTGGGAGATCATATTTGTAAACAGAAAGAAAAGAGCAGCTCTGAGAGCAGAGAAACGTTCTGAATTATTTGATCTCCTCGGGGTGGATTGATTTCACACATCACAGGAGGACATAATTCCATGTCGGGACGACCATATATAATGATTTGAAGGATTAGACATGGTTGTCTTTGAATTCCTAGAGGCAGACAATATAAATAGATAAAAAATAATGTTTCCTTCTTCCAGTTTTCCAGCAGATGAAAAAAAAGCATGAATATAAAATGAAAAATAACAGAAAGTGCAGCAAATCAAACATCGGAGTTCTCTGTGCTCTGTGTAATGATAACCCACAGGACTGGCTTTAT
The DNA here is from genome assembly GCA_009667805.1 of Leptobrachium leishanense. NCBI lineage: Eukaryota > Metazoa > Chordata > Amphibia > Anura > Megophryidae > Leptobrachium > Leptobrachium leishanense. Next base: position 345,823,976 of record CM019065.1, read on the forward strand.
TTGTAACTTTTCTATATAGTCAGTCCAGTGCTACATTTTATCAGCCCGGAGAAAAGAAGGACATGGCGGCACACAAAAAAACATTATCAGGGTTATTCAAAGAGATTCGAAAAGTCACCGCACATTGTCTTTTTGTTCTCTTCAATTCGGTTCCTTTTGCCGATCCCATTTCGGTGACCCTGCGGTGTATTCAGCAAACAGCACAGGGTCCCCGAATTGCAGGGAAAAGCTGCCGCAAACCCGACGAAAACTAACCGCAAAACCCAGCGAATGCACGCCGAAAACCCACAAAAACATCTGGATTAACCTGCCGAAAACCAAGCCCGAGCAGGAGCCGATCACATCCGAAGCAGCCGAGACCACAGACGAGGGAGGTGAATAAATTAGCAAAATAGTTAGTGTGAATCTGTGAAAATAAAACGCTGTTTGCAAAGAAACTACTGAGCGAAAAGGTCTGAAATTTACATATGAGGTCCAGGGAATGATAATAAAAAGGAATGTTACAGAAAAAATAAGTAAACTTAAAAAAAAAAATATATCGGACTTTTAAATAAAAAAAAAAAATTAAGAAAAATGCTTAAAATATCCTAAAAAATCTATAAATAAAGAGACTCTTTACTGCAGAATATTTATAATAAACGGTTTATTAGATATTGAATTAAAACGGGGATATTTTTAACATTGAAGCCTATGGGATTCTCCTGAATTAACTTGCCGAATTAAACCACCGAATGGCAGGGCATTAGGGGAACCTTTCACTGCTGGTTTGTGTTCTCTGAATAGACAAAGCAGTGCTTTTCATGGGGTTTTCACTGCCCTCGAACAGGCACCGAACAGGCACCTCGCCAGGATTTGGCGAATTGCCTGCTCTCTGAATAGCCGAATGGCCAGGAAAGGTAACCGAACGCTGATTTTCAGCGTTCGGTTACCTTTCTCAAGCAATTCGGATCTCTTTGAAAAACCCTGTATATAAAAAGTAATACTGGGGCTACTTCACAAGCTCAATAATACAGTACGAGGAAGAAAGCTATAATTTACACATATAATGATGAAATCTCAATTTCTCCTCAAGCATTTGCCGCCCTAGTCCTCAATGCAATTGGTAAAACATATACAAAGACTATTACGCAACCATGATAACGCAATGCGTCAAACACATCAAATACACAACACAACCATGATAACGCAATGCGTCAAACATCTCAAATACACAACACAACCATGATAACGCAATGGGTCAAACATAAAATACACAGCACAACCATGATAACGCAATGGGTCAAACATAAAATACACAGCACAACCATGATAACGCAATGGGTCAAACATAAAATACACAGCACAACCATGATAACGCAATGGGTCAAACATAAAATACACAGCACAACCATGATAACGCAATGGGTCAAACACATCAAATACACAACACAACCATGATAACGCAATGGGTCAAACATCTCAAATACACAACACAACCATGATATACACTGTTCTGTAAAGAAACTCTTTATTGTTTCCTTACATGTGTTCGGGGTCTGTGCAGCGTTATTTCCATGCAAGCCCATGAATTATCTAATCTGCAGTTAATGCAGACACCATTCGCCCTGAGATTGCCCTGTTATCTAACAGACAGCTCTCTTTGTAATAACATTGGCCTCCGTCCCGATGAAATCTGGCTTGATAACCTCATAGACAATCTGTAATATAATATGACTAATACTAGAAAAATGATGCTGACTTTGCAAAACTCCCTAGCTGAATGACTTCTTGTAATAATGCATTGTGAAAGGGCACCGTCGGTAGCTGGATCTTTTTTATCCCTCTGCTAATCTTACTAACCCCCGCACACAGGATTTCTAAAAGGGTTAGGTGACATTTAAAGACCCAGCAATGGATACTTTCTACATGTGTATGTGCAACTGGAAACAGACGCAAATGTGAACTGCAGATCAAATAGAAACCACTAGGTCCACCCAGTCTGCCCATATATAAATCCCAGACCGATTTTCCCACTTTGTTCTTCGGAATAGCCTTATGCGCATTCCACGCATTCTTAAATTCTTTTATTAAGGAGAAAATAGCCGTTGCAGAACAAAGGGTCTTATTCACTAATTACGATTGTGGATAGCCACGTAGAACACTTGAAGAGCTTGAGATTCAGGCACTGACCATGGTACTGACCCTCGTGATGGGAGATATAAAGGCTCGCACTCCATCCTTTCAACTTTCTCAACTATTTCATTTATCACAAACATAAATAATTTTTCCAGATAAATAAAAAAGTGCTAAAAGAAAAAAAATTAAATAGAGATTATCAACACTGGGACATCACGTTCCTTGGTTTAAAAAAAAGCTCTTTTCGTTGATGGCTCACAGAGAAGATACAGGTTGAGCATCCCTTATTGGAAATGTTTGGTACCAGATGTGGTTTGGATTTTGGATACTTTTCGGATATTGGAACCCAAGTCCAAGCAAGAAACTCAGTAATATTTCACATGCACCTTATACGCACAGCCTAAAGGTCATTTTACACAATCTTTTTAGTCATTTTGTTTCCTGTCACGTGGGTTTAAATATAGACTTTTCCACTTTGGTGGTTCTTTGGCGCACAAAAAATGTTTTCAGGTATTGGAATATTTGAGAATTCTGGATCAGGGATACTCAACCTGTACTGGTTTTGTTATATGGTAACTGACTTCATTCTTGTTAATCATAATAAACTGTATTATGGTTTTCTTAGACTCAACTTCTCCATAAAACCTTGCCGTCGCTAAACGAGTGACACAAAACATTTGAAAGGCCTGGATTGCCATGATGGGGCTGACCTTCATTGGTTATCAAGGTGCTCTTTTATACCATAATCTCAGCAAAAACACATACAGTTTAAAGCAGTGGTCAGCTTGGTCCTCCAGATGTTTGGAAACATTAGCCAAGCTAATGAGTTGCTGAACTTCATGGGAGATGTAGCTCCAAAACATCTGAAGGGCCAAGGATGCTGACCCCTGGTTTAAAAGGTGACAACACCCAACAACAGTGCAAAACACATGGATATGTTGGCATCATACAGTCAAGTTGCGTTAGGCCCACATCAAAGACTCCAATATTGATGGTCAATGAATGTTCTAGGCACGGACGTGCACAGCCCATTACATTAGGGTGTGCACCCATAGAACATTTATTAACTGAAATCTAAAGTTTAGAAGATTTTGCAAAAAATGCACATTTTTTCATTCGAAATAAGAGTCAGTTTTAATATTATTTATCATAAGGGACATCTAAAATGTCAATGCAGGAGGTGAAAAGGACCTCTTCGTCTTCTTCTTGGGGACACCCCCTGTGCACGCCTGTGGGAATAATCAATGTTTATGCTGAGATACAGTCACTATTCATTTACTTTATCAGGAAACAGATAAGGAACATCCAAAATATCTATGTAGGGGGTCAAAGATGAACCCTTCACCCAACATTAGGGCACACCTGGTACACCCTGTGCGCACACCTATGGTTCTAGGTTGTCCTTCCAATGTTTCTGTTTGACACCATATCATGTTTTTAGTTCTTCCATACTTGTTATGTTTATTGATTTTTTTTAAGATGTTTTTTAAATGAATGTATATCACCAATGCTACTCTTTGACAATGTCAACCTCTTTAAAGATACTCAAGATTCTATATACGTCTTGCACATGCTATGATGCAGTATTGCATATCAATTTTTTTTTATTCACTCTCAATAAAAATTGTCGAATAAAAATAAAAAAAAGATGTTTGTTGTGCAATACCTGCCTTACTTCAACTGGCAAGATATTTCTTTGGGCAGCCACTTTACCTGGCACGCGCTTATCTGGGTAAACGGATGTGATATGATGGACACCCATTCACTGCCTCCTCTCGCATTTTTTTAACCGGATTGTTGCTGGCAGAGCCGTGTGGCAACAAAGTCCACATTAATCAATGATAATAGTGAGACTAAAAATGACAGGTGTTAACATATAAATCGTTATGCAATAGACATACTGGACCAAGCACTACATGGCCTCATCAGGTTATTGCCTGGAATGAGTGATGCAAAGACCACCCTAGTAAGAAATCGGTTCTAGAGAACAGAGAAAACACAGGTCACCTACCTCCCCTCCACTACACGGAGCAGCTTGTGAGTATCGTGTTGTACAAAGTGCTCCTTTTTCTGAAATATCATCGGGAAGCTGAAAGGTGGCAGAACAGTTTGTGGCAAAGTACTTGTAGGGTCTCCAGGTGAGGCCAAAATCTTGAGACCTCTCCAAGATCATAGCGGCAGGCCGCGGGGATTTGAACACCATGATTAAGTGAGTGAAATAAAACCTGGTTTCCAGATCCATCTGTATGGTCTCCTGCGGGGTATCCCTGGCCGACTGCCACCACGTCCGGGGTATTTTAAACGTGGAGTCCGCCATGGCAGAAGGTGGGTGCGAGAGCCGTTGGAGTGCAGCATTACATTTGTCGCACTTAGGCTCGTTGCACACCTGGTCTGCCTTTTCACTGTACGTGCAATACTGTTCAGTGTTATTGTAACCACAAGTGGTTTGTGTCCGTAAGCTCCGGCCAATGGCGATGTTACCCATCCGGGGGTTGCAGGCTTTTTCGCAGTGAGACCCAATTCTGACCATGCTGCTCAATCCTGTAGCAGGAACAAATGTGAAGAAAAAAAAGGGAGTTTGTTTTTAGTACAAATAATTCAAGCACAAACAAACATTTTTAAGCTTTAATAATGAATAATATGCGGGTAACACAATGTAACTATTTCTACTCAGAACGATATATAATTAAGGAATTTAATGCAGAGGAAACGGCAGGTACCATATTCTAAAATTACATTTCTATGAGATTTGGAATTCTGTATTCTATCGCATCGCAGCTTAAAGAGACACTACCGCCAACACAAGCTGTAACTAGATTACTTGTGCAGTATAAACACACATTATAAAACACATTATAAAACGCATGCTGCTGTTTTTGCTTTGGTTCAAGTAACTGTATGTAAAAAGGAAAAATAAGGTTCATGTCTCCTGTTCCCATTTTTGTGGATTTTTCCCATGAAGCAACAGTTCCCAAAATCTTAGAAAAAGTTTCATTATACAGCTGTGTTATATGAGAAAACAGTAGTGAAGAGGCAATGGGGTGGTGGAGGGAATGTTTAGACAGCGTGTGCTACAGGGGGTCTATTTTGTTGTCTATGCTACCCGAGATAAGAGACAGCAGCTGATTGAGATCTGATAAAGGACTTTCAACACTTTAATCTACCCCTGGTAATGTTATTTACATACATCCCATACAATGCAATCTAAGGAGTTAGTTTTTTGGAGCTCTAACCTATATAGGGTTATTCAGAGAGAAGTGAAAACCAGGAGAAAGACTGCAGAAGTGGAAATTCTAGGTCAAAAGAGCCAAACCAGAAAAATTCTCCCATTTATCTCACTTTCCAAATCGGCTATTTGTTCTAGATTGTGCTCTTCTCCTGGTTTTCACCTCTCTCTGAATAACCCTGATAGACTCCGTTTTATGCCCAATGCCACACAGTGTGGAGCAAGTGCTGTAAAAGGTACTGGGGGGGAGGGGCGTTTACAACACAAAATATCATAAATTGAACACAGTGACACAGAGTAAAATATTTTCTTAACTAAGGCTAGGGTCAAACGAAAGCATTTTTACACGCGAACGTAAAAAAGGGCGTCCGAACGCATTGATGTATTTTTTCACGGATTGCGCGAAAATGGTCATACGATGCGCATTTTTGTGCGTGATTTTTTACGGATCCAAACCAGGAAACTTTGTGTGTCTGGACGTTATGTTGGCCGGACATGAACAGGGTCTGACGTCTCCTAATCACGCACACACGCCGCTAGTGGACGCAGTGCACTCTGTACGTCCGTACTAGCGGTTCTGCATTCGAAAAAATGCGTTCATTTTCCACTTGCGTTGCGCAGCCGGACTTTCGTGCGACCGTACTTCGTATATTGGCCGTCATTGCCCGTCATTTGCTGCTAGTGTGGCCGTGATTAAGTGCGCCAGAACGCACGTTAAAAGTGCGCTGGTCTGACCCCAGCCTAAACAAACATGAGAAAAACAAAGCACATGTAATATATCAGCAACATAAAATAAACACAATATGGACATTTCAATTTCTGGTGGTAGCGGCCCTTTAAAGTTAGGAGAAGGAGGAACTTTTAGAGCAGAGTTGTCCAACTCCATCCCCCCCCCAGGTGTTGATCACCTACAATTCCCAGGAATATTTGAATGCGTAAATTGACCAGATAATCATGAGAGTTCTAGTTCAGTAACATCTAAGGCTGGGGTCAGACGAGCGTGATTTCTACGGACTGTACGTCCGTGCGGTACGGACATCGTCAGTACGGATGACGCAGTAGTGGTCACACAGTCCGTTTTTTCACTGAAGTTATTTTTTGACGGATGTAGCAGGGAAAATAAATTACAATGAAAAAACATTCTGTCCATCAAAAATGCTGGACGTATAAATGCAGTCCGTCTGACCTCGCTCCATCACTCACACACAAAGCTATGCGGACGTTGTGGACGTGGCGCACTCTGCACGTCCGTTCTAGCAGTATTACGTTCTTGCCTAACCTGCGTCCGTTTGCAGCGTCCGTCAGCCCCTGCACTTCTGTGCGGACGTACTTCGTGTGTGGGGCTCCATTTAACACAATTGTATGCTATCACGGACGTACTTATGTGCGGCAACACGGACGTTAACACTGCGCTCGTCTGACCCCAGCCTGAGGCGAAGGTTCCACAAGGTTTGATTTTTAAAGAGTAAAGCATGTTATATTGAACTGGTTGTGTCCAGGTTCTCTTTGGCTCACTTGTTATGGATCTACTGTAAATTACATCTTAACATTAGGCTAACCCAGGGGTGCTAAACCTAGCCCCTCCAGATGTTTTGGGACTACAATTCCCACAAAGCTCTGTCAATCTAATGAGCCGCTGATTATCATGGGAGATGTAATTCCAAAACATCTTGGGCCCTATTACATTCTTCGCTCACAATTGTGCGCACGCGCACGCAAAATGCATTAACATGAGGGGCAAAACCCTTTGCTCTGACAGTCATATTACGACGTTCGCGCACAAAATGCGTGTTAACTTCTAACGCGAGTGACCCTGCGCGAACCCTTTGCGAGCGCAATTTAGTGCGCGCGTCCTATACTTAACATTGTGAGCGCAAATGCGTTTGTGCGCTGGTACGCGCATGGTATTACAATCTTAGCGCAAAATTTAACGGACAACGTTTGCGCGCATAATTTTAACGTCTTTGAAAAGCTGGTGGTAACGGCAAATTGTAACAACCTGACCGTACCAAACTGCGGACGCACAACGGAGAATGTCGATGCGCAGGTTTTTATTTTTTTACTAGATCCGTCAAAAAATGACGGCCACTGCCTTGTCTTCCGTCAGAACATACATCTGTTGTGCACAGTCCGCACAAAATTACATTGCGCTCACTGATTTCTGCGCGCAACGGTACTTTGCGCTCATTTTTGCGTGTCGGTTTCACGAGCGCATGAAAAAATGCACGAGGAATGTAATTCCAGCGGTGATTTTCGTGCATTAACGTTTCGTGCAAAAAAACACACGTTTAGCGTGCATTTTTGCGTTGATAATGTAATAGGGCCCCTTGAGGAGCAAGGCTGTGCACCCCTTTACTACGTAAATAGCTAGCAAATGAATAGATTTCAAATAAGAATTTTTAAATTTCCTAAATTAGATTTTATTTCTATTTTTGGAGATTTTAAATCTCAATTAAACCAGTTGGCTCCCTTCCCCCGTGACTGACGCTCATATTGGCAAGGAGGCCTCAGCAGATCTCCAGGTTGTCAGAAGTATGTAAGGTGAATCCGAGAGTAAAAACCTCCAAAAAAATGGCGCGTATCGAATTATGAGAATTCTTCAGCTACAGCAGATTACCGTCGGGTTTCAGGATGTCACAGTATTAAGCGAACAAACACATCATTTTCTGCCTGCTGTATTTTCAGAATGAAGATTACAGAGATTATCTACAATGTCATCCTGATCAAGACGCCCCGAATAGTCAAAACATTACCCGCTTTCTTTTTTTAAACTATTGTAAAATCTCTGACATTGATCTATGACTTGGAGAGGGTAATTATCATTCTTTTCAAAAACACAAAGCCTTAAAATATCCAGTTCATTATTCAGAAAGTCTTACTGTGCCACGAGCACGTTGACCTCATTAAGGAACAGAGTGAGGATCTTTTTACAGGAACGTGTCCTCTTCATCCAGGCTTCTCCTTTCTGAACCTGAGTCACAAGCTTAGCCCTTCTTCAACGTGCAATGAGCACCCGCCAACCTAGTCTAAATCTATCAAGCGTAGCGTAGTTTTTACCCGAGGAAGTCAAAAATAAATAAACAAACTGAATATGACTGGTGACACCATAACGGATGGCTTTAGCGTTATTTCACAGTGTACAATCAATGTGTACCGCGCACGTGACATTCTGACTGATGGCAACGGCCATATCACATGATGGATAAATCACTTCCTGTAATGGTTTTAGTTTGGTCACCTTTAATACAAAATGTATTTGTCAGTCAGCACCTCGCTCAAACCAGAACAAAACGGAAGAATTCTCCCTGATGATGCGTCAGTAGCAGATATTAAGGATTTGTCAGGAAGCACCAGGTGTGATCCAGGCACACAGATAACGTACACGAGAACAATGTTTAATGCAAAATAAGTATATAGGTGAAGGAATATTCACATTTAAAATCTAATTATAAGGGTTGAGCATCCCTAATCTGGAATGAACTGGACCCCGAAGCTCCAGAATCCGATGTCTGAGAAGATGGGAGTCACGGAAGGAGAGCTGCGATCCCTTTCCCGCTGCAGCTCCAATGTGTACACACTGTGGGAGACTGCGCAGCAGATCCTTGAAAAAAGGCTGCCCAAAGTCAGCATGTCTCTCAGTGCAGCATGTCACACACTGGTAGAGATGTGCACCGCTAAAAATTACGTTTAGTTTCTTCCCCCCCCCCCAGTGTTTTTTTTTGTTTCGGACCAAATTTCTGATAAAAAAAAAAAAAAAGCTCGAAAGATCCTAAAAAAAAAAAACTATAAATAAAGAGATTCTTTACTGCAGAATATTATGAACAACGGTTTATTAGATATTGAATTAAAATAGGACATACTTGAAAACGAGAGAAATCTCAATGTATCCTTCCTGGTAAAATACTTTCTCAAAAAAAAAAAATAAAAGGTGTGGGAAATGTTTGACCAACAAGGGGTGGGAAATGTTGTATCCCATAGGCTTCAATGTTAAAAATATTCCCGTTTTAATTCAATATCTAATAAAAAGTTGCTTATAATATTCTGCAGTAAAGAGTCTCTTTATTTTTAGGATCTTTTGAGCATTTAAAAAAAAAAAATATCGATTTTTTTTATATCAATTCGAAATTTGAAGTTTCGTGTGGTCGACATTTCGGATTTGGGAAGGCCTCAGAAGCACGAAAATGGTAAATTTCATAGGAAAAACGAATCTGTACGAAACGAATTGCACATCCCTACACACTGGTGCTGCACAGAGACTCCCAGTATGTGCCATGCTCTGCTGCAGCCATCAGAGCCGCGTCTTGGAAAAGCGCTACCCATCCAGAAAGTCAGGGAATGCTAAAATACAGAAGGCTCTGAGTATTCCAGATTTCGGAGTCCTCTGGATATTAGAATTTTGGATAAGGGATGCCCGACCTGCATAATAGAGTCGCCTTCTATTACAACCTGTAACTATTGTCATCAATTTCAGAATTTTAAATTAAATAAAATAATCTGAATACAATCTCTTAGAGCAGTTATTCATGTCCATGGTGGCATTTTGGAGCTGTCCTGCAGATTAATTATTAGTTTCTGTGCGCGTTATAGCATATGTATGGTTTTAGAAAAGGCTTTTTGTTAACACCAATGAAGAATCAGAGTATGAGTGCAGAGTAACATGCCTGCATGCTCAGAATGTTTCCCTTTATTGGAATGTTTTCAATACACTGAAAACATTACACAAAAAGAATGTGAATGTCATTTTGCACAATCCGACAACTAGAATGCAGATTTGTAAACATTTGTTAACCTTTGTTTCTTTTTACAAGTTTTTTCAATTAAACGTTTGCTTCAATGTTTCAGTGATCACTATAATTTCCAAGCATCATCTTATAAGCGAGGATATATCGTGTTTTAATTACAGCGGTTTAAACCAAAATTTGTTATAGATTACAGTTGTTTTTTTGCAAATCTGTTACACATCTGGACACCTAAAACCTATTGGTCCTTTAAAGGCTGCTGACCTTCTTTGACTTTGAGTGCTTCATTCTGGAAAATATCTGTTCACAGAAGATACAGGGTTATTCAGAGAAAGGTGAAACTCAGGAGAAATGGCAAGAGAAGAGAAGAGAACAATCTAGACCAAATAACCAATTTGGAAAGTGAGATAAAAGTGAGAATTTTTCTGGTTTGGCTATTTTGATCTCGAATTTTCATTTCTCCAGTCATTCTCCTGAGTTTCACCTTTCTTTGAATAGACCTGTAAGTGATTCATTATACCCCTTCATGTCATTCTATGCCCTCATGTCATTTTATGCCCTCTTTGCATTCTACACATTTCATGCAGACCCCAAATCACAGGTTTAGACCTCAGACCAGACCATTACTTTCTTGCGCGCCGTTGATAGATTACTTCTCACCCCTCCTCGCAATGATGCTCCTTGCCACCAGGGCTTTGTCAAGCTCTACCTTTTGTCCGACTCTCCTGAGCTCAGAGCTTCCATTACTCCATCCCTCTGCTATCTCCACATCAAGCAGAAATTTTGAGCCCTGCCTATAGGGGTTATTCAAAAGAGCTAAATTGGTCACGGAATTGCACCGAATGTTAAATTTCCCCATACGATGCAATTTTGTAGCAATTTGGCTATTCGGAAAACTGGCCAATCGCCAAATATTGGTGAATTGCCATCAAAATATGGTGCAACTTGGTGGCAGTGAACTCCCCATAGTGAAGTAATGGTTACTCTATTCAGAGAATGCCAAACAGCAGAGAAAAGTTGGCAAAATGCCATGATTTTCGTTGCTTTCGTTTGACAGGTTTAAAACAGGTGAATCCCATAGATTTCAATGCAAATCCCCGTTTTTATTAAAACTTTATTCAACTGTTTATTCTTCTCATTTATAGCAAAAAGTATTTTCATTAATTTACAGAATTTTTTTAAAAAAAATCTTATAACAAACCTTTTTATTGTTATTCATGGGACCTTATCTATTATTTTTTTTTTTATGGTAGTTTGCGGCTGCATTTGGCGGGTTTATTGGCGGATCGATTCGACACACTTTGGGACCCTGCGGTGAATGCTGAATTTACCACAGGGTGGCGAATTGAGCTCACCGAATGAAAGCGCACCAAAATTTCACTCTTTAAATAGCGCCTTATAGATTTGATGGTGTTTGAAGGCCAGGCAACATTGATGGGTCCAGTGGGTCACAAGTGGTCCACAGGCAATTGGCTTGAGCGTCTTTGTATTAAACTAACAACATGCATCTAATAAATGGCCCATACTATAACTTATAATGTTGAAATCAAAACTATGTATAAGTAGGGGTCAGGTCGAGCAGAAACATTTAGGTACGCGGTTCCTACATTATTTTTGCAGGGGGAACTGCGTTCCCATTGGTCCAAAACACTATAAAGCTTTTATTCTGGGATTAAATCTTATGTTCGTTGTTAAATCACAATAACTACATAATTTATCATGGGCTGTATGCCAACCCTGGCATAAACGTAACCTGAGCCGTTATAAACTTAGCAACTCCATAGACTACCTTGGCCCTGGTAAGTTTACAACAGCTCTGGTGAAATGTAACCTGGGTTGGAATTTAGCCCCATGTTTTTACCCTAAAACATAGACAACACAATTTATAAATCTATGAAGTTTTAAAGTGTGTGGTGGGGTAAATGCAAGATGACAAACATTAAGGGCCATATTGCATTCCTCACGCATCGGTTTTGCGCGCACGTATTTGCACGAGGACAAAACCATTTGCGCAGAACGTCGTATTTCAACGTTCGCGCAAACGATGCGCGTTATCGTTTGACGCGGATGGACTTGCACGAGCGTGATGAACTGTGCGCGTCCTATACTTGACATTGTGAGCGCAAATTCGTTACGCGGATGGTATTTCAATAGATGCGCAACTTCCTACGAACGACGTTTGCACGCATAATTTTAACGTCTTTGAAAACTTGGTGTTAACTGCAAATCCGAACGTCCTGGCCGAAACGAAATACACCAGCACGAAAAAAAAAAATACAGCAAAGTATAGTTACACATTCTACACATACCCAAACAAAAAAAATTGTGAATTCGTGCATATTTTTTTTTATTGCTGCAGCATGCATACTCAGATTTATTTTGACAGGCACAAAAACGTGAGTCAATTAAGGTGAATTGATGTCAATTAAGGTTCTTAATTCTGATTGGCTGAATCCCGCGAAAAAAAAACAGTCTGCGCACTGATTTACATGCGCAACGTTACTGCGCGCGTATTACACTTCATTTTGTGCGTTTTTTTTACTAACGTTATTTTTTGACGGATGAGAAAATGCGTTCGGATCCGAATATCACGTTAATATTCCCACGATAACGCTGGACACTGCGCACAAAAAAATTACGCTGCAAGAGTGCATTTGCGCAGAGAATGTAATATGGCCCTAATTTGGGGGCAGAAATCTTGGCGAGTTCCAACACTTCTTTGTTAGGACTTGAGCCCTGATTACAAGGGGCGTGTATATTGGGATTATTTATTCCATATTTGAACTCTGTGCTTTCATAGAAACACATTATCAATGATGATCGCAGAGATTAAAGCATTATTAAAGATCAGAGAAGACACCAAAATAATGAAGTCTGAACCAAAAAAAGGATGAAATGCAACAGAAATTTGAATAACATCATTCATGCATATATCTCAACAAGAAGTCTCTCTGTGCGTCCAAATACTTGGTTCTTCTTTTATTGGCAGTTGGATTGCTGCACCGGAGCAGGTACTACGAAGAACGTGGAGTGTGGAGTTCCTTGGAGATTATATATAATTTGATTTTTCAATGGTAGATTTTTTTTTCTATAAGAAAATCATAATCACAGAGGAAGGTAAGGCTCCGCATGTTAATTTTACCATAGGGGGCATTATTTTCCCGGTCGCTTATAACATTTCTTGTTGATCCCACTTGAAAAATGTATCCCTATGTTGCCGTTTGCTTCTAGTGCAGAAGAAACAGGTGAAAAATATCACAGAGAAGCTTCTTACGGGATTTTATTTTTCTAGATGGATCCAGTTACACGTCTGATAACCGCACTTTCAGCCAGGTCCGCAGGGATCTCATGTCTCAGCATTACAACCGTTCTTCAGGAATAAATCCCATCTGCATTGGAATGGAAGTGCCGCAAACTAATTTTTTGTTTCAATGTTTAATAGACTTAAACGATGTCCCAGGGCGATCCTGAAAACAAGAGAAGTCTCACCCCCTACATCAATACTGTATTTCTTGAAACGTTTTCAAAGACCTAATCTGAAAAAGATACTTGTTTCACTTTTTCGATCTCACGTTTTCTTAAGCCGATTCATGTTCTTTGCGCACATGGGCGACTATGGATTATGTGATACTAAAGGAAAAGTGCACATATGTTTGCCTGTGCGGTGTTACTAATCCACGGAAAGGCTTACACTTCAGAGATCTCTTGTTTTCCACATCAGACACACCTCTGTCAAAAATCAATCCCCAGACTGGCTTTTATTTATTTTTATTTTTTGTTAATGTTGAAAAAATATGACGTTAAGTAGCTTCTCAGGAAAAATGTTTCCAATGAATGAAGCATTGTTATTTAAATCATAATGAATGGCATCATACAGCTTTAGAAACATTCTATTCTTATTGATCATTATTAACCATTTAATGATTCTTTTTGCATTTTTGGTACTTATTGGGACACTACCACTTACATAAACTGCAACTAGATTACTTGTGCATTGCATACAAACCCCCATTATAAAAACACATGCTGCTTATTTTTTTCTTTTAAGTAATTGCACATAAAAAGGAAAAATAAAGTTAGGTATTTTATCTCTGGGTTCAATTTTCTGGAATTTTCCCATGATTGAGCGACGTTTAACAAAAGCTTTGCTTAGTGGCTCTTGTTCATTTAATCTATAATATTTACCAGTTAATGGAGGTGGAGGATGGAATGTCTAGATAAGAGCTGGCAGCTGAATGAGATAAAACAGGGAGCTTAAAAGACGTTGAATCTACCCCCTGGCGATTTCCTTTGAATACATCCCACATCATACAGGGATTTTATTCCGTGATCGACCCAAAGACTCCATTCTATGGACAAATACTTAACATGAGGAGCGCAATCACTAATTAGCGTTTCGATAAGTAAGGTATTACAAAGTGCTAGCGCTAATTACCGTCGAGACAAGCAAGCCAAAATTTTGGTTTTACTCAAAATAAATTCCCACGGAGTTATTGTTCCTGGGGCTTTTATTCATACAGTGACTTTGGGAACAAGCATATGGTGCGATTTTGCTGAAATTCTGTGCATTCAACCACTATAATCAAATTTCCGATGACGGTCACTGAACCCGGAACCATTACGCTGATGTAGAAGCGTCCATAGGAACAAGCCACTAAAATCAAATCACTATAATATTCCTTGAGAAGCAGATGTTGGTCTTTTCCATCTGCAACACGTAACGATTAGCAGCTCTAGAATTCTAGAATGTAGCTGTAAGCATGCGCAAACCTTTATATCTCCAAGTTTGACACGCTCCATTTTTTTGTGACAGCCCATCAGTTGTAATTGTTGTTACTGGGACAGTAAATCATTAGAGTCACTTAACGGGACATCTGTCTTCGTGGCCTGGTTTTCTTATAAAACCTCAGCTCGTTATTAAATCTGGTTTCCGTTAATATTCCAGTTCGATGCCAGCTGCAGCCGTCACAGAGTTCACTGAATAAGCCTTAATGCCTCTAAAAGCATCTGTAATCCTTGCATTACCCAGACCGTCTTCATCATCAAAGTGGATTTATCCATTTACTGGGATGGTTTTGTCTATTTAATAGGTATTATTTTCAGACTAATACTTTTGTAGAACCACGCAAGACTTTTATGTAGCGTACATGTCAAGAATGCATTTAGAACCCGTGTCGTTTGGGACAGGAATGCTCACCCATAAATAAATGCAGCCCTTTGTGCAGGAATGCCGCGACGATAGGGTGCTGCATCATGCCGATATTCTACAATAATGTTTCCAGTTATTTTATCCATTAGGTTTTAAAAAGGGACATTCTACTCATCCTGACCACTTTATTGTTTTAAAGTGGACAGGATGTGAAGAGTGTCCCTCTCCACCCCTCCCTGCTGCCAATCAGCTGAAGTGGAGGAGTTTCTTCTACCCCACCCAGTGTCATCAGCAGCCGAGATTTTGAATTTCCTGGATGGTGTTCAGCAAATTGGTCACTTGTGACGCAGAGAGCATGCGGTCATCACCTCCTCTAAGACCGTCCACGATAGCGAGCGTTCTGAGAGACAGTTGATGGATCGGACCTGCGCATGCATGCAGATCCGATACATTGTTCTGCGCAGGCACTGCAGAGCTTGCATATGTAAAGTGTGCAAGTCCCATAGCACGGCACGATTTGCAGTTCCTATTCTACGCACGCTGCGTAAGACCGCAAAGTGCATTTGATAGCTGCAGGTCTTCTGGGTTTGGGAGTCCCTGAGCCGGAGAGGAGGAGCTGCACGTGGCGAGCGAGAAAAAGGTGAATAAAATCACCAGCTGTCAGCAGCCTCTGCCCAATTATTTAACCTCTTCACTACCATGATCTTGTATACAAGATCAGCGGTAGCAGACACAGCACCCCGAAATGGTGTTAACACGATCTGAGGCGATGGTGTATCACTGCAAATGAAATTCATTTGTTGCAAACAAATTTCGTTTGCTTTTCAGTTCCAGAATGTGCCCCGGGGTTTTAGCTGCGTAGACATAATGCCCCAAGGTGCTAAAACTGGTTACAATTGGCTAGGGAATGTGCTGACATATCGGGCATTTGCCAGCTGACCGGGAGACACGTGCTGCTGTCTTACTTGCAGTAACTCCATTTGGCCAGTAGTTGGCAACACCTGCCTGCCAAATTGGGAATATTCCTAAATATTTCTTATTGTATGATTAATTAAAAATGATTTTCCAAAAAAAACAAACATTGGTTCCTGACAGTGGATTTTTGGGAAAACATTTGGTAGTGAAGAGGTTAAGGAAAAAAATTTAACTATTTTTATAGTATTGTAGTTTCCGACACGTTGACCACCTTGGTTAAAAAGTCAATCCACTTTAAAAATGGTCAAAACGCTCTGGCAAATATTTATATACGTGTAGCTGACAGATAAACCCAGGGATGCTAGAATAAGAATCCTGAAACGTGTCTGTATCTAACAACAACATTTCAGAACAGATTACAGAGGATGTAAACTACACAATGTGAGAAGACGATCATGCAAAATCAAGCCCTAATAAAGCATAGGATCTCTCCGGTATGAGGCGATCACGTGTCGTCACATTTAACACTTATACAGTTTATGGTACAATAAATAAAAAGACCAGAACCAACGGAAACAATAAAGTGATCTCTAATTTATGGTTTAACGATTAAGTAGATTACAGGGTCATTCAAAGCTCACAAAAGAGCCCTGTGTCGAGCTTCCTCGTCTCTGTAATTTAATACATTATTCACGGCTACGGAGTTTAAATTAGCCACGATTGCATCATAACAAGAACCAAAATAGAACGTCAAAGGAAAATAAGAATAGTAGCAATGAAAGAAATGGTTCATTATGTCATCTGATGAAATTGACTGGTGTCAATCAAACAACAAACGTCTCGGTATCGTGTTGCTTATATCTCCTTCTGCTCATTAGAGGGTATTTGCCATTTATAAGCGGTTGCAAGCATAAACAAGTAACAATGAAGGGCCTTGGCACTTGCTCTGACACGAGTTACTGTATGGGTATACTTTAAACTCTTAGGCCCCTATTACAATCTTCGCGCAAATGCGCTAGAGCAGCGCAATTTTTTTTGCGCACGCAAAAAAACGTTAGCGCGTGCAAATTAACACGGTATTACGATCCGAGCGCAGTTTTTCAGCCTTCATGTTTTTTCGAGCGCAAAGCCGGGCGCAAATGACCGTTGCGTGCAGGAATCGGTGGGCAGACTGTTTTTTCACGGGATTCAGCCAATCAGAATTAAGAACCACCATTTGCTAGGTTTCGGTTGTTGCGCCTGTCAAAGTCAATCTGCGTATATGTACTGCAACAAAAATAAAATTAAACAATTTATTCATTTTATTGTTTGGGCATGTGTAGAATGTGTAACTCTCTGTACTGTGCTGTATTTTTTTTTGTGCAGGTTCATTTCGTTTCGGCCAGAATGTTCAGATTGTAAATTAACACCAGGTTTTCAAAGACGTTACGATACTTCGCGCAAACGTCGTTCGTACAATGTTGCGTGAAGATCGTAATACCATCCGCACTTGCGCTGGGTTCGCGCAGGGACAATCGCGGTAGACGCTAACGCGCATCATTTGCGCGAACGTCGTAATACGACGTTCCACGCAAATGGTTTTGTCCTTAGCGATCACTAGGGAATAGGACCCTAACTGTAGCGTTCGGGTGAGTAAGAGTTAAGTGCCCAAGGGTTGTCAGCCCTTTTCATACAAAATACGCAAGCACCCCTCCCTGTCACAGGTGCTCCACCCACAGGTTCTATTTAAACCTTGATCTGCAGGGAGCTTCAGAAAGGACTGGGTCCACAGTAAGTTTATCCCATAAAAGCAGTCATTAAGTTAGTATGATAGGACCTGCCAAGGGTGGAATACATTGTCGCTGTTGGCAGGTTTACGCAATCCATGGCCATCTATTGCAAACTAAACTTCCACCATTTTCAACACAGCTCAACATCAAAGGGTTAAGAACTATAGTGCATTTGAAGGGGATAAGAATTGTTTGTAGGCATTTAAAGGGTTAAACCTGGTAAAATCTCCTGTTTAAATGAATTTAGCTGCTGTTGTGGTTTCTTCTGTACTGTTTGAACATGTTGTTTGGTGTGCTCTCTTTCTGGTTTGTTTATATATATATATAATATTTTTTTTGAGAAAGTATTTTACCAGGAAGGATAAATTGAGATTTCTCTTGTTTTCAAGTATGTCCTGGGTGGCGAGTATGTACCGTTAGGTGTTTTTGCCCAGCAAGGACACTTACTGGAGAGGTGCTCTTGCTGGGATCAAACCTGTGTCTCCGCAGTCTCTCTCCACAGTTATAGAGCAGTGATGTTACATACCAAGTGCGCCGCTAAACAAGGAAGAGATTAGTTAGCGCACTGGTGATTGTGCTAGCTTGAGCGAGCTTACTGTGCTTTGCGCGCCCTGTGCTTAACATGGGGAGCACAATTAAAGCTATTACAAAGTCCTAACGTTACTTACCGCACCGATGCGGTAACGAAAGTTTTACCGTCATCTAGCTAGAATCCACTTCCGCTTCTGCAGAATCAGTTATCACCAGCTAATAACTCCCCCCCCCCTAATAAATCCAATACTCATTTCTCATCCTGCGAAGAAAACAGCAGCCCGATCCGCTGCTTCTGGCTGCCGGGAGCAGAGTGAGACCGGGGACCAATAGTTCCCAGTCTCCCTCAGTGATCACTCCACGGCCCTGTACAATCTTGTGAGTGGGAGATTGCGGAGGGCTCGCAGCCAGGCAGCGGAACCCTTAAATGGAGTCCTATGGACACCAGGAGGCGATACTCGCGGTACTGCAGAGGGCAAGTATTATCGAGGGCAGCGCTGCGTTCCGGGGCAAGGTGCTGAATTAGCACCTGCCCCAGAATATTGTGCTAAAATGGGGACACTACGGGGAAACCTACAGGCGCAGTTTTTTTCCGTTAGGGAATAGGGCCCTTATTTTCTTAAACCAGGCTGAAGCTGACCACGTATTATTTTTTGCAATCTATACCTAAATAACATAAGATAAGAATATATATAATATATATATATATATATCTTAAAAACATACAAAATAAAAAGTGAACAAATAAGTGAACGTGCATTTCCTTGCAAAGTCATAGGATTTGCGGCTTTGGTAAAGAAGAAGTCCAGGTAATGGAAGCCATACCATACTTAGTAGTGATTATTGTGCTAGATATATCCAGTCTAGAGAACATTCATGAGTTGTTCAGTTCAGCAGAGCTTGAAAGGCTTTTAAATATGTCATTCA
Organism: Leptobrachium leishanense; assembly: GCA_009667805.1. Taxonomy (NCBI): domain Eukaryota; kingdom Metazoa; phylum Chordata; class Amphibia; order Anura; family Megophryidae; genus Leptobrachium; species Leptobrachium leishanense. The sequence goes on from CM019065.1 coordinate 345,843,347, forward strand.
CAAAGTGCTAGTGTTGGCTGGTGGGGAAAAAAAAAAATCACCAATATTGTCGTGTGACAACAAACCCCAGCATTTCACAAAACTAAATTGAAAAGAGTGACAGGAGAAACTTCACAGCAAAGCTTCTCCTGCTGCTCTTTGGATTTTCATTTTGCTCAAAATACCAGCCTTTGTTGGCGCTGCAGTACTGGCAAGAATTGTGTTGCTGCCACTGACAAACTCTGGCGCTTTGTGCAGATCTCCTTAACTACACAACTTTTATAGTCAGTAATGTATGGCTTACTCCTAGGATACATTTGTGTTTGGATGAATATGCAGCAATTGTTGCAGAATACGGACATATTTAAAGATCGGAGGATTTCTTTAAACCATAAAGAGGAATTCTAGCCTCTAATCACATAGTTTATAGTTCATAGTTTTTATACATCATACAACATGTTTTCCGTAGCTGAGCAGCACTCACTCATTGTTATTTCCTGAAAACCACTAACGCCATCAAAATGTGTAAAAATGTTAAAAATCTCAAAGAATGCTTCAGGAACAGAATAGTTATAATTATGCGTGGAGGTGGATACGGCAGAGGAATGTGAGCCAGAGAACAAGATGTGACTGACTAAACTTATGTCATGTAGCGTCATGTAGGAATTACTCTGTATTTTGCTTTATTGATATGGAGTTGTGTGCAAAAAAATGTTTATTCTATTGACTGTCACGTGCAGGGCTGGACTGGGACAAAAAATTAGCCCTGGACTTCATCCAGACCAGCCCACTTTAATTATGCAAACACACACAAAAATAGTATATAAACCAACCGGATCAACCAATCGCTCTACAGATACCGGAGCTGCTGCAGAGCAATTGGGTAAAGAAACGCAGCGGCACTGAGGTTGAGTGTGCACCATGTCTTAAGGTGAGGCAGATGCACAGCGGGTCTCACCGGCACAGTGGCCCCAATACAGAGCCCGCCCAAGACACTGTGCTGTCTGGTTCCAAGGATGAAATGCTACTCCCCTCCCCCAAAAAAAACATGTGCCTTGTGAGCGTATCAGAGCTCCACAGCAATAAACCTCATAGTAATCATGTGTGGTGTGTCTAGTTGAGGCCCAAAATGCTGCCCTTAGCAAAGTGCTGCCTGGAGCCATGGCTCCATCTGGCACCATGGACGGGCTGGCCCTGCCCCAACATGAGACTATGGCAGACTGTTCTGTTTTACAGATGGTGAGGAAGTTCTCACTTCACCTATTAAGGACAGCACGTGCCGCTCGGTGATCCAGCATTCACAACGGCCCACCGGGAATCTCCCTGTAGTCCCTATGGTCAGTACATGCCTGGTCACATGACACATAAATATTATTACTACAAATAACTACATGAAGAATTTGCTATGATGGTCTTTTGAACAGATATGGCCTCAATATTTTGACCCTTATAATGACACAAACATAAGAATGTGGGGGTAATACAGAGACCATCATTTTATAAACCACAGCTATGCCAGATACTAGTCACCGTCATACCATACACGGTAACACCAGCTGCATCCCTGAGGGCTCACCGTGGCTATAGTCAACAGCTGACTGCGAGCTGTTGCCTCCTGCGTCGTCGTCTCACATCTCAAGCGTTTTGATGGCTACAAAGGTTAAACGGTTTCCTTTCACTCCTTACGGGAATTCGGAATAGTGCGTGCTACAAAATACCGACGATCTCACAATAACCAAGAATGTGTACATTGAAAAGGAAAGAAATATAAAAAGTAGAGGGATGGCAGTGGGAGAATCGGAGGAGCTGCTCGATGAAGATTGTAAGGAACGGGATTTGAGGAGTTCTTCTCACTCACACACACTTAAACACATACCAATCATAAGACCGTAACTTAGTCATGTAGTACCCACAGAAATATTTATAACAACGCAACATGTACTGGGTATCCATTCCGAGAAAGTATCCGGATCATCCACTGAGACTCAAGTTCTTCAACAAAATATTGATAATAGCAAAGGACATACTTGAAAATGAGACAAATCTCAATGTATCCTTCTGGTAAAATATTTATTTATTTATTTATTAATTTATAAAGTAAGGAGGAGGTGCACACTAGTGATGGGCCGAACACCCCCGTGTTCGGTTCGAATTTGAACTCGAACATCCGAAAAAGTTCGAATTCAAAACCAATGCAAGGCTATGGGGCTCAAAAGTTCGAAAATTAAAGTGCCCTCCAAGAGGGCATATATGCAAGATAATGGCCATAAAAGGTGTATGGGGGTCCGGGTACTGCCCTGGGGGACAGGAAACAAGGACAAACAAATAAATAAAAAAAAATAAATGTGCACCGATTTGGATATCGACTAACTATCGAATTCGAAATGAACTATCAAATGGATATCCATTTGATATTCAATAGTTCATTTCAAATGTTAAAAATGGTATAGAAAATGTTTTACCCCATAGGCTTCAATGTTAAAAATATTCCCATTTTAATCCAATATCTACCAAACCGTTGCTTATAATACTCTGCGGGTAAGAGTGTCTTTATTTTTATATTATTTAGGATTTTTTAAGCTTTTTTTTTTTTGGTCGAACTTTTTTCAAACGGCCCAAAAAGTTTGAAGTTTGCGACACTGAATGGGTTATCCTGCTGGGCGCTCATGGACCTCAGGGTGGCCTAAACCCTTGCAGAGCATTCAAATGAAAAATCAGAGGATCCAGGCACTCCAAAAAGCAGGAAAATTAAAGTAACATGAAATCAGCCTTTTTAAAGCCAAAATTCAGGCTAAATATCGAGACTGTAAGGCAGGTCTCAACAGCCTCAGCCCTCCAGATGTTGCGGAACTACATCTCCCATGATGCTCGGCAACTCATCAGGTTGGCTGCGCCTCATCGGGAAAGCAGATTGAGAACGTCTGGAGGGCTAAGATTGCTGACCCCTGCTTTGATGGTACAGCACCGAATAACAGGTTGTCTAAGAATTCTGAAGATTTTGCGATGATTCCACAGTCAAAATCCTCCCGTTATCTTTGAATTCGCAGACAATTTGTCATATTATTGATTCTCTGGCAAGTCAACAGTCCACCATAACTAAACTTTTCTGTGAGGGATCAGAAGGTGAAGGGTAAAACGATTCTTTTCCCCAGTAGATAGTCAAGTCATATCAGCAGCACTGCAGCGTTCGGCTTGACTTTCTATTGTCAGAAGAACGAAGATGATCTAATGTCAGAAGAACGCAGTCTGAGCGCACTCTGCGTGCGTGCATAATGGACGGACGTACAGACGGAAGATACTGTAGACACCACACGGTCCATTTTTGTTGGACGTAGAAAAAAAAGGGAAATCTGGGAAATAAAATTAATATGAAAAATGATAAAAATTTGAAAAGGATATGAAAAGCCATTGTGTGCGTCAAGGTGCTGGACGTCACAAATGCGCTGCGTCTGACATCTCATGTCAGGAGGAGGTTCTACAGCAGCTGTCTAAAGTAAAGACAAATAAGTCAATGGGGCCTGATGGGATCCACCCTAAATTATTAAAAGAGCTCAGTGATGTAATAGCAAAACTGTTAACGGGAGTCGTCCCAGAAGACTGGAAATTAGCAAATGTTGTGCCTATTTACAAGAAGGGTAGTAGGGAGGAATCGGGGAACTATAGGCCAGTTAGTCTTACGTCAGTAGTGGGGAAATTAATGGAAACCATGTTAAAGGAAAGGATTGTTGAACATCTAAAAACACATAGATTACAGGATCAGAAACAACATGGGTTTACCTCAGGGAGATCATGCCAAACTAATCTTATTGATTTTTTTGATTGGGTAACAAAAATAATAGACACAGGTGGTGCAGTAGACATTGCTTATTTAGATTTCAGTAAGGCTTTTGATACTGTTCCGCATAGAAGGCTTATCAATAAATTGCAATCTTTGAGCTTGGATTCCAATATTGTTGAATGGATTAGGCAGTGGCTGAGTGACAGGCAACAGAGGGTTGTGGTAAATGGAGTTTATTCGGCGCAAGGTCTTGTTACCAGTGGGGTACCTCAGGGGTCAGTACTTGGACCCATTCTATTTAATATTTTTATTAGTGATATTGCAGAAGGTATTAATGGTAAAGTATGTCTTTTTGCTGATGACACAAAGATTTGCAACATGGTTGACGTTCCTGGAGGGATCAGCCAAATGACAAATGATTTAGGTAAACTAAAAAAATGGTCGGAGTTGTGGCAATTGAGTTTTAATGTGGATAAGTGCAAGATAATGCACCTGGGACGTAAAAGCCCAAGGGCTGAATATAGAATATTTGATACAGTCCTAACCTCAACATCTGAGGAAAGGGATTTAGGGGTTATTATTTCAGAGGATCTAAGGGTAAGTAGTCAATGTAATAGAGCAGCAGGAAATGCTGGCAGAATGCTTGGTTGTGTAGGGAGAGGTATTAGCAGTAGGAAAAGGGAAGTGCTCATGCCACTGTACAGAGCACTGGTGAGACCTCGCTTGGAGTACTGTGTGCAGTACTGGAGACCGTATCTCCAGAAGGATATAGACCTCTTAGAGAGAGTTCAGAGAAGGGCTACTAAAATGGTGTACGGCTTGAAGGAGAAAAGTTACCAGGAAAGGCTTAATGATCTTAACATGTACAGCTTGGAAAAAAGACGAGACAGAGGAGATATGATAGAAACATTTAAATACGTAAAAGGGAATCCACAAGGTAGAGGAAGGGAGTATATTTAAAAGGAAACAAAGTAGCAAAACAAGAGGACATAGTCTTAGATTAGAGGGGCAAAGGTTTAAAAGTAACATCAGGAAGCATTATTTTACTGAGAGGGTGGTGGATACATGGAACAGTCTTCCAGTAGAAGTGGTTGAAGCCAAAACAGTAATTGAATTTAAGCAGGCATGGGATAGGCATAAGGCTATCCTAAACAAAAGATAAATCCAAGTAAAGTATCCATGTAATTGGGCAGACTAGATGGGCCGAAAGGTTCTTATCTGCCGACATTTTCTATGTTTCTCATCACTCACAGACATGGCGCACTCTGCGCGTCCGTCTTGGCTGTTTTTATGTTCTTGCCTAACTTGCGTCTGTTTGCCACGTGTGTTGTGCATGCGCCGTTCGGTGCACACGTACTTCGTGTGTGGGTCTCTATTGCTCATAATTCTATGCTACGACGGACGTTAAACTGTGCGGCGACACGGACGTGATCACTGCGTTCGTCTGACATTACCCTGAAAGGTAAGTATTACCAGTCAATAATTTGTCCCCTTGCATGGATGGGCTGTTAAATTTATGAAAACTTCATCATACAGACCATATAGTATCCAGCATCATAAGCCGATGGTATCAGAATATATTACAAATTCAGACAAAGCTTAAAATGATAGAAACAATACAGAAATTTTAAAGAAGTTACCGTCATCATCCAGAACTGAATGATTACACCACAAACATCCCCATAAGGCAATATGTGTCATCATTTACTGCTTTTCAGAACAGTCAACTAGGCCCACTGCCAGGGCATCTGATTGCAGTCAATAGTTTTACAAACTGTATATTCCTGTGTAACCCGGAGTTTCATGACTTGACATGAGAAATGTCAAGTACAAATATTTGCTCTAAAATACATAGGTAGTTTGATGGATTAACAATTTATCTCAACTATGCAATGTGATTCTTACCTGATATCAAACATTCCTGGGTGTATTTACTCATTATTCCTCAACATTCTCCACTTCTATTACTTTGGCAATTTTAACCAGTCTAGGGTATCGATTTCATTTGGCCCGATAGCTGAAACTAGGCTTCTACCATACTAGGGTCTTGATTGAGATAAACTTGGGATACCTGACAACACCTTTTTCTGCAGCATTGTTGGATTTACTGTAAAAACATGTAGGTCTGGGATTTACAGCATAACTCGCATGTATGGGATTTACAGGAAGAGTCTCATTTCTGGGATTTACAGTATAACGCGCATGAATGGGATTTACAGGAAGAGTCTTGTTTCTGGGATTTACAGCATAACTCGCATGTATGGGATTTACAGTAAGTCTTGTTTCTGGGATTTAATATTAAAACGGATATGTCCAGGATTTACAGTGAGACACGGAAGACGCATCTGCGCACACCCATTTACACATGTTTTTTGGGCTATGTACCAGCATGATATAATTTCTAAATTGGGCCGTATGTTTTAAATTGAATCAATATATTAAAAAAAAAAATATCAACCAAGACTAGCCAATATTTTTCCTGAATAAATCAGCCGATAGAATTAAATTGAGCACTAGGTTTGAACAAATAGGAGCCAACCTGTAAATTACTACGGATTAAGCCCGCCCATTGTAGCCACGATATGTTGTATATTGCGTATACATGAGCCATCGTAGCATAGAATCATGATCAATAGAGACCCACACACAAAGTACGTGCACACCAAACTGCACACGCTCAACACACGTGGCAGATGGACTCAAGTTAGGCAAGAACGTAATACCGCTAGACGGACGCGCAGCGTTCGGTGTGAGTGATGAGATGTCAAACGCAGTGCATTTGCGACGTCCAGCACCTTGACGCACAAAATGACTTTTCATATCCTTTTCAAATTCTTATCATTTTTCATATTAATTTTATTTCTCATAGTTCCCTTTTTTTCTACGTCCGTCAAGAAAAACAGACCGTGTGGCGTCTACAGTATCTTCCGTCAGTACGTCTGTCTGTTATGCACGCACGCAGAGTGCGCTCTGACTGCTTTTGTTTGACATTGGTACACCAGAAACACATTTTTAAAATAAATCGCACTCAGGACACACATGGGTTCTCAGAATAGTACATATCCTTTCCTTAAAAATTAAAATAAGCTTATTTATGATTAATTTTATTTAAATATTATGGTATCGCGTGTATATCAAGACCCTATAATAATTTTAGTGAGCAAAAAGGAGTTTGTGAGGGTCCTGAGAACAAACAACGGCACTAGTGGCCTGTTCTACAGTGGGGCCCGCTCAGGCCCTCACAAAGCCCCTTTTCTTCCCTATAATAATTTTACCCAGTTATGTTAAAGTGCAAGTAATCTGTTTATAGAGTCCCACATTTAAACTATTTACTTTTTTAAAATATGGCTTCAAAGCGGAGATTTCAAATCCACCATGAAGCCCTGTCAATCAGAGAGCCAATTAATTACTTTTCCTGGATTTCCTCACAGATGGATTCATTGAGGTCACCTGCAGGTGAGCTCACCAGCTTGTATGTACGTAATATGCATTTCTAGCTTAGCAAGTAGTTACCTCAGGTCCAGAAAAACCTAGGTGATGTATATATGCCAGAAGAAATAAGTAAAAGGTGCTACCCTTCAGGACAAAAGATCTATATACTTTATTTCCAGTGACTGACTATCCGATGGTCTGTGGAAGCCAACATATTTCAGTCTTCTATGGTAGCAAGCACCAATAACACAGGGCCAGGCACAACGCAGGTGTCAGCACCCTCAGCCCTCCAGATGTTTTGGAACTACATTTCCCATGAGGCGTTGCCAAACTAGCTGTGTATCATGGGAGATGTAGTTCCAAGACATCTGGAACTGGAGGGCCAAGTTTGCTGACCCCTGCACTAAGGGATGAATCCTTTATTGTGTTTTTATATAAAACGCCACACAAGTCCATACTCTGTATTTGGAGAGAGGGACCTCCTGACAAAAGAGGGCTTAAAGATGACTTCTCCCACCAAACAAGTGCAAACCTGAAGAAGATATATTGAAATTAGACACATGCCTCAATTAAAAAAAAAGAAAAAAAACGGTAATAAAATGAATAATTTAAATGTGAAAAAAAAATCCCTTTGAACTAGTAACGAAAGGTTATCAAAACCTTATTAGTACAATTCCCCGACGTGTAGCGGCGTTGGGAGCTTTTTCGGTGATTTCATGATTCCTCCCCGTCTCCTTTGGCAGAGAAAAGGCTAAATAACTCTTTGATCTATTATTAGATAACGTCAATTCTCTGTCTCACCCTCCAGTAATGTCCCAGCACCCCCCCCCCCAGTCCAACTGAATTTTAATGCAACACGCTTAAAACAAATCGCTATTCACAGCGTTTTCAGCATCCTGTTATTTATCCCTGAAGTCGAGGGGGACAGAAATCCCAAAAGGAAAGGCCGGTAGCGCAGAGGAACCGACTATTAAAGCTCACAACTGCATGATTAATGCACAGATCAAAAGCCTGGCGAATGGATCTCACCCAGCGCCCTCCAGCCTGCCGAGATATACCCGTAGAGAATGTTTATTTATTATTGTCAAAATAAAGTAACTTGCCATCAGTCCAGAATTAAAGGAGGTCGCATTTTAAGCATTGTTCAAAGAGCGGTGGCTTTCGGGCAGAGGGGTTCCTTTTTTTTTTTTTTAAACAATTTTTGTATATTTGGTTAAGAGATATTGGTATTTTAAGATGCTTTTTTTCCTCATCTTAAAGTAAATATTACCATAAACATTTTGGATGTTTAAATAAATAGTGGAATCTTGGACTTTTGGGTGGGTTTCAAGAGACATAAAAAGGGGTATATCATTAATGTTGGTTTTCACTGTTGTTGCAACTACAATGAACTTTGGATACGCAGAGAAGGAAAATTCAACACTGGCAAGTGGAGATGCTGCAAACAACGGCGAACCATGAGGAACAACACTACCGCTGTTATTCTTCAGTAAAATGAGTAAACTGCAGCTTCAGTGCTGCTCTACCAACGTTTGTAACACTGGTGAATATACAGGGTTATTCAGAGAAAGATGAAGCTCTGTAGAACTTTTGGAGACGTGAAAATTCTAGGTCAAAATAGCTTATTTGGACAATGGGATAAATGGGAGAATTTTTCTGGATTGGCTATTTTGACCTAGAATTTTCACTTCTGAGTTTCACCTTTCTCTGAACAACCCTCATACTCTGGGCGATTTTAAAGGGGGTGAATGGTTCTCCCTCAAATTCCGATACTAACAACACTGGAAACAATGCTAAAGAACTTTGACTGAAACACCGGTGGGAACGGCGACATATATGCAAAATTACTTTGGCAGAAACTATGGTGGGAACCCCGCTGAAAAGTACCATGAACAACTTCAGCAGACACTATGGTGGAAAGACAGTGAAAAGTAAGGTGAACCATGGTGGCAGTTCCATAAATAGTGAATTCACTGCAGTTTCACTCTACTCTTAATAAAAGAACAGTGATAAGTTAGTAAGACCTATACTATATACAGTCAGGTCCAGAAATATTGGGACATCGACACAATTGTAACATCTTTGGCTCTATACACCACCACAATGGAGTTGGAATGAAACAAACACAATGTGCTTTAACTGCAGACTATCAGCTTTAATTTGAGGGTATGTACATCCAACTCAGGTGAACGGTGTAGGACTTACAGCAGTTTGCAGATGTGCCTCCCACTTGTTAAGGGACCAAAGGTAATGGGACAATTGGCTTCTCAGCTGTTCCATGGCCAGGTGTGTGATATTCCCTCATTACCCCAATCACAATGTGCAGATAAAAGGCCCAGAGTTCATTTCAAGTGTGCTATTTGCATTTGGAATCTGTTGCTGTCAACTCAAGATGAGATCCAAAGAGCTGTCACTATCAGTGAAGCAAGCCATCATTAGGCTGAAGAAATAAAACAAACCCATCAGAGAGATGGCAAGAACATTAGGCGTGGCCAAAACAACTGTTTGGAACATTCTCAAAAATAAGGAACGCACCGGTGAGCTCAGCAACACCAAAAGACCCGGGAGACCACGAAAAACAACAGTGGTGGATGACCGAAGAATGGTTTCCCTGGAGAAGAAAACACCCTTCACAACAGTTGGCCAGATCAAGAACACTCTCCAGGAGGTAGGTGTATGTGTGTCAAAGTCAACAATCAAGAGAAGACTTCACCAGAGTGAATACAGAGGGTTCACCACAAAATGTAAACAATTGGTGAGCCTCAAAAACAGGAAGGCCAGATTAGAGTTTGCCAAACAACACCTAACAAAGCCTTCACAGTTCTGGAACAAGATCCTATGGACAGATGAGACCAAGATCAACTTGTACCAGAGTGATAGGAAGAGAAAAAGTATGGAGAAGGAAAGGAACTGCTCATGATCCTAAGCATACCACCTCATCAGTGAAGCATGGTGGTGGTAGTGTCATGGTGTGGGCATGTATGGCTGCCAATGGAACTGGTTCTCTTGTATTTATTGATGTGACTGCTGACAAAAGCAGCAGGATGAATTCTGAAGTGTTTCGGGCAATATTATCTGCTCACATTCAGCCAAATGCTGCAGAACTCATTGGACGGCGCTTCACAGTGCAGATGGACAATGACCAAAGCATACTGCAAAAGCAACCAAAGAGTTTTTGAAGGGACAGAAGTGGAATGTTATGCAATGGCCAAGTCAATCACCTGACCTGAATCCCATTGAGCATGCATTTCACTTGCTGAAGACAAAACTGAAGGGAAAATGCCCCAAGAACAAGCAGGAACTGAAGACAGTTGCAGTAGAGGCCTGGCAGAGCATCACCGGGGATGAAACCCAGCGTCTGGTCAGGTCTATGCGTTCCAGACTTCAGGCTGTGATTGATTGTAAAGGATTTGCAACCAAGTATTAAGAAGGGAAAGTTTGATTTATGATTATTATTCTGTCCCATTACTTTTGGTCCCTTAACAAGTGGGAGACACATCTGCAAACTGCTGTAAGTCCTACACCGTTCACCTGAGTTGGATGTACATACCCTCAAATTAAAGCTGACAGTCTGCAGTTAAAGCACATTGTGTTTGTTTCATTCCAGCTCCATTGAGGTGGTGTATAGAGCCAAAGATGTTACAATTGTGTCGATGTCCCAATATTTCTGGACCTGACTGTATATCACATACAAGGGTACATATAATTATAGAATTGGCTTTTAAAAGAATAAACTAAGCATTCATAAAGAGGATGGAGATAAAGCATATAGGTAAAACATGCACATCATGCTTTACAGGAAAAGTGTCCAGACCACCCCCCCCCTGTTTTTTTTTTTAAAACCCCTTCACTACCAAGATTGACTACTATACTCATTCTGCAGGGCACCGCCTGGTATAGTCGAAACGGTGTTCAACAGGAACAATGCAAAGGAATTTTGCTTACTGCAAACAAAATTCTTTTTGCATTTGGGCTCCAAAACATGCCCCTGATGTTCCAGCATCCTGGGCATGATGCCTGTTGAGAACACTTTTTAAAAGCAGATGGGAACGTGTATGACATCTCATCACCAGCTGAGCCTGCATGGAGCCCTGACCTACGGTAAATCCTCTTAGCCAGCAGATGGCGACATCTACCTGCCAAATAGGTTACTACAGTAAAGAATACAATGGGAATATTCCCAAACATTTCTTAATGTAGAATTAAAATATATTTTAAAAAATTGCACTGTTCTTGCAAGTGGTTTCCTGGATAAACCCTTGGTAGTGAAGGGGTTAAGAGCCGGATTGAATAAAACAACCTATTTGGGTAGAGAATCTCATACGGCTTTTCCTTTTCTGTCAGTGAAGTTCCCTTTCCTCCAGTCCCAGTGGATGATGTTGTATCATTTGCAAAGTTCTGTTAAGGAACAGGTCATCGGTGGGCTGTTTATATGAAACCTGCATACATTTGAAAACTGCATTCGTACAGCCTCTTAGATTATGCTTCTTCAAGCATAAATAAGTGGCTTTTTTTTAGTAGGGATGCACCGATACTAGTATCGGTAATCGATATTCGTGCAAATGGCCCGATACACACCCCGATACCGGAAGCCAGCGCTTGGCTGGCTTGCCGATATACGCGGGGCTGGGGAAGCTGGCCGCGTGCATGAAAAGCACTCGGCCAGCGTTCCCCTCCGGCAGCCGCAATACTCACCCTCCGAAGTTCCGGTCGCACGGCTGTGATGCCGAGAGGCAGCATCACAGAGGCACCTGGCGGCCACGTGAACGCATCACAGCCGTGCGACCGGAACTTCGGAGGGTGAGTATTGCGGCTGCCGGAGGGGAACGCTGGCCAAGTGCTTTTCATGCACGCGGCCAGTTTCCCCAGCGTTCGATATAGGTCTGAGAGACCTGGGGGCAATCTCCATGAGAGCTGGGGGCATTCTGAAATTATATATATATATATATCTCTCGGGGGGTATATACATGTGAGCTGGGGAATTTTTATATGAGGTCTGTTCTTATTTCATGTCATGTGAATGCTTTTCAATAAAAGTATCGGTACTCGTACTTAAAAAAGTGGTATCGGTGCATCCCTACTTTTTAGTCTTCCATTCCTTTTATTAGCTTTATAGCCAGCCTCTGCTTTATAGCCAACTCCATAATGTCTATTTTAGGAACTATTGGAGTTGGGTTCTTACAGTTACATTCTAAATTTGCTGATATGTAAATCCGGGAGAACTCCTGGATGATCTATGGTTTCCAATGGAAATGCTGTGCATATCACATAAACCTCTGCAAGTGCAAGGTATGCACTTAAGGAAACGCAATCATCGTGAAAATCAAATGCAATAGCTGCCTTTGCACTTAAGGATATGTAATCACCATGAAGATCTAATGCAGTAGCCATCAGGCAGTTTTAAAATGCGAGCGTAGCATACTCAATCATATTTCAGTTTATAAATACCAAGAGAAACCCATAACGAATTACTTTGTAGTTGGAGGATGCGGGCACGTGCAAGATTGTGTACAGTTAAAGGGATGCTCGATGGTAAGAACCAGGAGGAAGAGTTGTAAGGGTTAAGTATAAGCCCCTCCTGACCTCCTCTGGGCCCCCAGTCCCTGTGTGATTCTAAAGTATCCACGAGTACTTGTGACGTATCTCCTAGATATGTGTCTAATCCCTGTAGACAGACAAGCGATACTACACTGCCGGTCCTTTAAGTGGCCGGATTTCTACCTATAGGACATACATACATACATACATACATACATACATACATACATACATACATACATACATACATACATACATACATACATACATACATACATACATACATACATACATACATACATACATACATACATACATACATACATACATACATACGATACCATACGATACCATACGATACCATACGATACCATACGATACCATACGATACCATACGATACCATACGATACCAGAATGGATATTGGGTTTTTCCAATCAGTTGGAAAAAAAAAATGATCCAGCACATCCAAACGTGTAAGAGTGCTCCAATTTTATTGTGGTCCTTCGGCAAAAGACAGCAAGGTTTCAGCCTAGGTGCAAAACCTTTATCAGGTATAGGCTGAAACATTTTTCTTTTGCTATGGGACCACAATGAAACAGGAGTGTTTTACACACTTGGTGGTGTGCTGGATCATTCTCTTCAATCTGATATAGCTACATACAGGTCTGCCAGACCAAGGGAATATAACACCAACATAAAGAAGAGTGGGAGGATTTATTTGATGTAAAAATGTACGGATTTCAAAAATCCGACCAACCAGTGGCTCTGAGCTTCTGCCTTGGCAAGGTGACAGTGAAAGATGGCCTGCTGGAACTACTGGGTCAGTTAAAAAGGAAAGTAAACCGTGAGTGTAACACTCGATTCCCAAAGTGAAAACTAAGGAATGGACGCCCCTCATCCATCTGTCACTTCCATTGAAAAAGAGGTCTGAATGGACAAGCAGAGCGTAATAGAAGAGAGTGATGGGGTAAAGTGGAAGTGCGATTCTCCCGCTCATTGATACTTTACTTCCAACCACTTATAAATAAGTGAAGGGGTTGACGTCACATAAACGTGGGATGATCACATGATTGCCTTCCATTAACACCCATGAAGCAGTGCAACGTCTGTGGCCCGCACCTAGTCAAGTAAGTAACGGTGTGCATTACCGTATCCAGCAATGACACTTCACATGATCTTTATAACCCATGACAGGTTCACTTTAGTCATTAGATAGAAGAGATAGCACTGAACCTTGCAGGAACTGAGGAAGAATCCATGTCCGGGAACAAAATTACCCATCACCATATGTTGGGTCTTAATTCTGTGTTCCTACATCCACCATGCTTTAGGCAGCCGAGTATTATGCCAAGGATCGTTCAGCGACAGGACTTTACAAAAGGACACGAGGTCACCCACTGCGACTGAAGGAATGAACATTTTGTCGACTACATAGGAAAGGTTGTTTTTACAGTACGAACAATAGAAATATGGAATTCTCTTCCGGACGATGTTGTTTCATTCGATCTAATTAATAGCTTTAATAAAAGTCCCAAATTACAAAATGAAATTATGAAAACGGATCAGTTTTGTTCTACAGTTTCAAAAAGTACCCAGTCCCTGTCAATTGGCTGTGGTGCTGAATCCGTTGTAGTACACATAGCATGCTGACATCCCCTCTGAGTCCATCCACGTTACCAAGCGTTCTCCTAGGAGGGAGCCAGTGGATTGGTTCGACGCGTGTGTGCGCAGCTCCGATCCATCACCCTGTGCAGACGCTACGAACTTGCATATGTAAAGCGCACAAGTCACAGGTAATACGGAGTTTTTGAATCCTACACTACACAGCTTTATGTAGCCACGCAAATACGCAGCAAAGCTACAGGAACCTCCAGATTCGGAAGACCTTGAGCTCAAGAGGAGGAGCTGCTCCATGAATGACAAGAACGGAATAAAGAAAATCAACAAAAAAAACCATTAAAATAAAAATTGGGCAGATGAGTTCAACAGCATCTGCCCAATTATTCAAGGACAAAAAAGGGGCTCTATTTGTAACAGATTATTCCTCTAGTGCCCCATAGAAGACATCCATTGACACTGGCAAACTTCACAAGGCAAAAGAATGTGATAGTATGGCTCTAACAAAGCTGTGGGAAGAAAAGATCTCAGCAGTGTCAAAACTACAATTCCCAGCATATCCGCCAAGCTTATGGTTGTGGCTAAAGTATGAAGGGTCTGCCTATGGCCTGCCCTTGCTTACTACTCAATGGAGAATTATTCACTAACCAGGGGTCAACAACCTTGGCTCTCCAGAGGTTTTGAAACTACACCTCCCATGATGCTGAGCCACTCATTCCATTGGCTGAGCTTCATGGGAATTGTTGCTCCAAACCACCTGGAGAGCCAAGTTTGCTGAACCCTGCACTAAATAATAATTGTGTCCTTAAAGTTGTCAATTTACTAGCTGTCTAACAAATAAACCATACCCCACCTCCATAGACATTAAGGAAGCAACAAGAAGTGTGGGCATCTAGGATGCTGTGACTATCCTCAGTGGCAGGGGCGTCGCTACTTGGGGGCAGGGGGTGCGGCCCGCACCAGGTGACACCCGCCCTTAGGGTGACACCGTCACCCTAAGGGCGGGTGTCTCACCCTGCGCCACGTGTTCGCTCCCTGCGAGTGTCCGAAGCATGCAGCTTCGGTGCTCGCCCGGGGATAACACGTGACCAGCCAATCGCAGCTGGTCATGTGGCTCCCCCAGGCGAGCGCCCAAGCTGCACGCCACCAGACGCTCAGAGAGAGCGAACACGCGGAGCAGAAGGTGAGCTGGGGGAGCCATTATACACGAGCTGCTGGGGCCTTGTTCATATCCATGAGAGGAGCTGGGGGCAGTATATCCATGAGAGGAGCTGGGGGCAGTATATCCATGAGAGGAGCTGGGGGCAGTATATCCATGAGAGGAGCTGGGGGCAGTATATCCATGAGTGCTGCTGGGGCAATATCCATGTGTGCTGCTGGGGCAGTATCCATGTGTGCTTGGGGCAGTATCCATGTGTGCTGGGGGCATATCCATGTGTGCTGGGGGCATATCCATGTGTGCTGGGGGCATATCCATGAGAGCTGGGGCTATATCCATGTGTGAGCTGGTCTGGGGCAATATATCCATGTGTGAGCTGAGGCGCAATATATCCATATGTGAGCTGAGGCGCAATATATCCATATGTGAGCTGAGGCGCAATATATCCATATGTGAGCTGAGGCGCAATATATCCATATGTGAGCTGGGGCAATATATATCCATGGGTGAGCTGCTGGGGGCAATATATAATTGTGAACTGGGGCAATATATCCATATGTGAGCTGGGGGCAATATATATCCATGGGTGAGCTGCTGGGGGCAATATATCCAGAGCTGCTGGGGGCAATATATATCAATGTGTGCTTTCACTGCCTTCGAACAGGCAACGTACTTGCTGGCAGTTGGCAAAAATTTGTGTGAGCATATGAGAGAGCTGCACAGCAATAAACCTTACAGTAATGTGCGCTGTGTGTATGAGCATTCAGTGTTATATGGGAGTACTGATTTAGGAGTAAGAGTAGTTAAAAAAAAATCCGTAAAACTCGGGGGGGGGGTGACACCATAAGTTACCGCACCGGGTGACACCAACCCTAGTGACGCCACTGCTCAGTGGTCAGGTTATGTACCCAATCTAGTCTTCAACAAGCTATCGAATCTATTGGGAGAGACTCCTGAGGCAAGTGGGGGGGATGTGGTTGAGCAGCAATTTGCAGGTGTAGCGATAGCGATAGCTAGAGCGACAGATGGCGATAGCTAGAGCGACAGAGATGGCGATAGCTAGAGCGACAGAGATGGCGATAGCTAGAGCGAGAGAGATGGCGAGAGAGAGATGGCGAGAGAGAGATGGCGAGAGAGAGATGGCGAGAGAGAGATGGCGAGAGAGAGATGGCGAGAGAGAGATGGCGAGAGAGATAAAGAGACATTCTTGCCCAGATGTGTGCTTTTAAATATCCAGTTTAGTTTGCTTTTGAAGCCTTTTCATTGCAGAGACAGTTGCAGCACCAAACGGCTTCCCAAAATCCCTGCCACCTGCACTTATAACTGGGTAACCAAGTGTCAGAAATTACAATTGTGAGAAATGAGAAGTTACTGCTATGATAACTATTTTACCTTAATAAATATGGTATATAAAAATAAATAAGTAGAAGATGGAACATGTGGGAACG
Organism: Leptobrachium leishanense; assembly: GCA_009667805.1. Lineage (NCBI taxonomy): Eukaryota > Metazoa > Chordata > Amphibia > Anura > Megophryidae > Leptobrachium > Leptobrachium leishanense. Next base: position 345,860,300 of record CM019065.1, read on the forward strand.
CAGTTCCTGCACTATTTTTGCAGTGGGAACAGAGTTCTCATTGAACCACTATAAAGCTTTAATTTAGTTGTTCAATCATATCTTTCCTTGTTAAACCACAGTAAATATATGAAATATATATTTTCACTAAAACCCAGTCTATACATGTAAATATGTATATGTCAAATTTGTGTGTGTGTGAAGAGTTGGGGCCTGAAATCTTGGTGAGTTTCCCCACATATTTTTTTTTAGGATGTCCCCAGTTTATAAATAATAATATGTCTAAGGCATTAATAATAACACCAGGTTACCACAGTATACAGTAATGGTCACAGTACAGACCGAGATGGAATAGAACTGGTTAAACACTGTCATTCAGATTAGACCTGCCAAGAGAAAGCAGTCAGCCATGCAACACTGTGCAATGCAGGGAATCTCTGTCTAAAATTATGATAGTTAAAATTCCACGAGCTGCAGTTTTCATTTCTACTGTCCAGTCATTTGGGATTATGGAAAAAAGAAAAAAAAAATGTTGTCAGGTGTCCAACTCCAAGTGTTAGGTGTCTGCACTCCTTTTCATCCCTATCCATTGGGTTAAGAGGTAATTAAAAGAGTGTAAAGCGAAATAAAAAGTATCATCTAGACTCAGGGCTACTTCCAAGATCATATTTCCAGGACATAATCACTTCTGTATGTGATGTGGATACCAAGCAAAATGCTGCCCTGCAGTATATAGGATTGCTGATAATCAGCAAGTTATCCTGCATTACACATGAAGGACACTGCAAGGCAGCACTTTTCATACTGAAAGAGTGATGTGCCAAGAAAGCATGGTGTATCTATCTCAGTGGCACCCCTGTGCAATCCATTGCTGTGCAACAATGTATCTACCTTGCACGTGTTGCAGACATGTAGAATCAAGCCCCAAGACTACAGGCTCAGCACAGGCAGTGTTTGCAAACAGATATATAATAAACAATATGAAATGTATACATTGAATCCGTCTCATAGATTGACAATGTGACTCAGTACAGCAGGCAGTGTACAGACAGAATGCATATATTGACATAAACAGTCTATGTAGGCATAGAATCAATTAACAGCAACTAAAGACGTGGCTTAGTACATACAGTGTTTATAAACATACTTATTATTACATAATACCAACCTGCTGCTAGAGTAGATGAGCCTACAAGTACCACCAGCCATCCTAAAACATCCATTGCAAGAACTGAAAGCTACAAAGACTTTCCCCACAATGGGGAATAGTATTTTAAGCTGGAAACAAGACAAAAAAAAATTAAAAATAAAAACTTATTCCACAGATGCCTGCTTGTATAAAATGGCTAGTTCTGCAAGAGGTTGAATAAAATTACTCCTAAATCCCTTTTCATCAGACAGTAGAGAATACTGTATCTTCTGAGGCTGATCACTTCACCCTCCAAAAAATCCAAGGGGGGTAGGACAAGCCATGTCCTCCCCAAGTGAAGTTCTGTGGCAGAACCTTGGGCTGTAGGACTTTGGTTTGGCAGTCAGGACCTTGTTTGTGTGTGTGTCCCTGGGAGCTCTCCAGGAAGCAGCTTATTGCAGAGATCTTCATGGGTCTCTGAGCCTCTGATGATTGTACATGAGGCTGCCTGGCTAAACACTGTGAGGTTTACTCACCGCCCCTGGACAGCCCCCAGCCCTCCCCTGCCAAACCCAGGGCTCCTCTGACTTGCTGTTCTGTTGTTGATGACATAAGGATTGCAATCAGTGAGCTCTTCAATGCCATGCTGCTCCTTATCAGCTTTCCCTGAGCAGGACACTGAGAAATAATGATGAACACACAAAAACAAACAAAAAGTATAATAATTATAATAATAAGGACACACTTTCGGAATTCAGAATTCAATGTTTCTTGAACCCAGGACATACTTGAAAACGAGAGAAATCTCAATGTATCCTTCCTGGTAAAATACTTTCAGGGTTATTCAGAGAGCGGTGAAAACCAGGAGAATGACTGGAGAAGTGAAAATTCTAGGTTAAAATAGCCAAACCAGATAAATTCTCCCATTTATCTCATTTTCCAAATTGGCTATTTTGACCTAGCATTTTCAGTTCTTCAGTCATTCTCCTGGTTTTCACTGCTCTCTGAATAACCCTGCAAATAAATAAATAATTCGGATAATTTCTTGATACTTTTCCTCTTGAAGGCATCATAGAATGGCATGCTTTGCCCTTGCTGGAGCTATCCTGGACACTTATCACATCTGCAATCTGATTGAAAAGACATGAAAAGTGCTGCCTTGCTGAACATAGATGCTATATTTAAAAAAATACAGATGTAACCTTCCTGCAGCATATGGGAGCTGTGTACTTAAGGAATCATGTACATTTGGTGGGAGAAGAAGTATCCTCTGTACTAGCGTCTTTGTTGAATTTATGTTTGTTTTGTCCTAGCCATTGTACAGCGCCACATATTATGTTGGAGCTTTAAAAAAACACTGAAACAATATGTGACTTATTCACTTTACGTTAAGGTGCAGTGGTGAATTATTTTGGGTGGGGGGTTGCAATATATAGGAGAAAATAGCGCAGAGTTCACAATTCAGTTGTTTTCTGTTCTTTTTTTTTTTGACATGGGTCACGGGTTCGATCCCAGCGAGCAACCCCTCCAGTAAGTGTCCTTGGGCAAGACACCTAACGGTACATACTCGCCACCCAGGACATACTTGAAAACGAGAGCAATCTCAATGTATCCTTCCTGGTAAAATCCTTTCTCAAAAAAAAAATGGCTGCGCCAGGCTATTTATTGCAACTTTTTTTATTATTAGAAACGCAATTTAATGTTCGGCAGATAAACTTCATTAGAGAATCTGGCAATAATAACAGAGTGACATGTTTATGAGAGTTAGTCAGCCACGAGGAATGCATGATGAAGGGGACATTCCTAGCATTGAGTCATTTTACATTAATATACAGTGTAGGTGGTTTAATCTGCCTGTGCATTATGATTAAGGTCCTTTTTACCCTTGGGGTTTCAAAATGGTATGCTAGGTATTCTAAAAAGGTTGGAGAACCCACTGCATTCTCCTGTACTAATATCATTCCTTGGGAAATACATGAGAATACTTGCCCCACTTTTATGTATCATTCTTGAGAACAAGAAGACAAACAGCTTTTATGTCTGATTAAAAGTCATCACTGCACTTTATTTTGCAGGAAGCAGTTTGGCCGCTGGTCAAAAAAGATAACGTGTCCAATTATTGTACAGGCAGCCAATCAGGACCATTACAAAGTTGGGTGGTTCTAATCAAACCTTACAGAAACAATCTACTCATCCAGTGCCCTGGATGTGCAGAGTCTACCCTCCCCCTGCAGCCCCAAACTGGAGAAATCGCTGAGTGAAGTGGAGGAGCTTCCTCCACCCCACACAGCTTCACCAGCAGCCAGGATTTGGAATTTTCCAGCTGCCGGTCACCAGCTCGGTCACTAGTGACGTCAACACAATGGAGAGAACTTCCAGGGTCGGACGTCCCTGAGCTGAGGAATAACGCGAACCGAGGGAGAAATGGGAATAAAATCTCCTAATATAAAAACAATATAAAAAAAATAATTGGGCAGCGACTGGCAGCATCATTTGCCCAATCATATAAGAGCAAAATAAGGGAACTCTATTTTTAATAGAGTATCCCTTTAAATTTGGTCCTAGAGACCTCAACTCCAGAAAGGCTGTCTAGCGGCCACTGATTCACATTGTCTTCCCCGCGGAGGGGAGAACCAGTGCTTTGAAAAGGTCACTTAGAAGACAGACAATTGAAGGACGACATACCAATGTGACCATAATCATTAAAATTAGTTTAAGAGGTCATGGCAGCCAGAATGTCCATTCGATGATAAAGCTCCCACCGACCCACCCTGAGGCATATACATTTTCTTTAATACAATTCAATATCTGTCTGTATTGCGTACCACGTAGAGTTGCCAGTCACGTCGGCTCCTTTTCCTGTCTTCTTTTTGTTTGCTTTTGAGGTTCCTATAACAGCAACAATGAGTGAATGAGCATTGCTCCCTATCCACTTACTTCTGTTCCGTCACATTTGCTGATTGTATACAAAGTATAAGAAGCATAAATATACAGTAACCAGCTGCACAAGTTGAGGTAACTAGCTAACTGTAGCGGAAGGTTAACATTCATGAGCGGAGTTGTTAATTGCTCGTTTGGAAATGGTAATAGTGGGCTTTTTATGTGTTCTAGAGCACATCATTTCTGTCTAAATGCTGATGGATGGACATTTCCTGTAATATGCAGAACTGATACACTTCATAAACTCACAACATCTCATGGTTGAGCCCTAAAGGAACTGTGAATTGACTTCTACATACTACAGGGCGCAGCATTCCAGTGCTTCTCAGAATGTACAACGCTGTACGTTAAACGTAATGAAAACGTAATGAAACAAAACTAAAAAAAATTTCAGCCATGCACATCCCACACATTTATAAAAGTGGCACAATGTAAAGCAAACAGATAAAAATGTATTAAAAGATGCATTGTGCCACTTTTATAAATGTGTGGGATGTGCATGGCTGAAATTTTTTTTAGTTTTGTTTCATTACGTTTTCGGAATTTCATAACTAATTTAATTTCGAATTCGTTTTGTTTTGTTTTGATTGATTCGAAATTTTGAATCGATTTGAAATTTCGAATCGATTCGAATTTCAGATATCAATTCGATAGTTGATATCAATTCGAATTTTGGATCACTAAATAAAACCCCAATTGATCAAATTTTGCTGTTAAAAGCAAAGCTAGGGTTACATTTTAAGCTGTGTCACAGATTTAGTATTTGAGTCAAATTAAACAGTGAAACAAAATTTCTTTGTTTCATAAAGTCCTTTGCTGACTATTACTTGTATAGTAAGTTAAGATCAATTCAATAGTTGATATCAATTTGATAGTTCATTTCAAATTCTATAGTTGATATCATGTATTCAAATTTTTCTTTTATGAGGATAACACAGTGTAAAATGAAATACATTGGTTATATACCATTTTGTTTCATTTCGAATTCGTATCGATTCGTTATTTGGAAGTACTTCCGAACTACGAATTATCAAATTTCGTTCCAAATTCAGAATTTTTACGAAACGATTGCACATCTCTAATAAGCGTGTGTTTCCTTTTTTTTTGGAGGGGCAGGGTGTAAAACGTATCTCTTTCCTCAGTGTTTCTCTATGGAAAGTATCAGTGTTACTGGGAGGTTTCACAGTCAGTAGGTCAGCCTGAGGTAGAATGAATTTAAGTGTTATTGTTTTTGCTAAAATTTCTTTAACCCCTTCACCTCCAAGATCGAGTATACCTTGTCTTCAAAGCTCCTGCTGGTGCCCCGTCATCGAGTATTCTCGATTTGCTGTAATTCTGGAGCATTCGAAGGAATTTAGTTTATTGCAAATGAAATTCATTGCAGAGCAGCTCCAGAACATGTCCCTAAAGTTTTAGCACCTTGGGCATGACAGCCGAGGAGCTAAAATAGTCTGGACAGCTGGGACTCAGAATCTAAGACACGGATCCCCAGCTGATTCAGCTTAAAGCCCCAGCTGCAGTAGCGCTATTTGGCCAGCAGAAGGCGACCTCTACACCTTGGGCATGACAGCCGAGGAGCTAAAATAGTCTGAACAGCTGGGACTATTTGGCCAGCAGAAGGCGACCTCTGTCTGTCAAAAAGATTTTGTTACTGTATAATTACTGAAAAGTGATTAGAAAAAATAAAACGAAAAAACACTACTTCTTGAGAGTGATTTTATGGGAAATCACTTGGTAGTGAAGGGGTTAAAAAAAAGCAGGACTTGAAAAAGAGGCCAAGAGTGCCTCTTTAACTGTAAAAGGAGATAGTTTTTGGTTCACAAAGATCTAGCGAGGGACGGGGTATACATTCCAGTGATATCTCACGCACATGTGGAAAGTACAGAGCATAGTAAGGACAGGTGGGACCCTGGAGCGAGGCTTTTAAAAGGCCCCCCTCTCCCATACTCTAAAAAACTATGCATTGATACACATACACCGAGATAACATCCTAACTCGTATTCTTGTTGTCTACTACATGACAGCGCAGTTTTAGAATAGTCAGTCGGGTTCAAACAAAAAAGATTAGCCCCCCCCTTTGCCTTTTTGGGTGGGGGTTCATGACTTGACCTTGCCAGCTTTATACACAAAACTAGGTGTTTAGGCCGGGGTCAGACGAGCGTTTTTCAGAGCGGAATGAACATCCGTGAAAGTGAACGTTTCTTCCACTCTGTCGCCCGTCTGGTCGCCTCGCTGAGTGCAGTTACTGCGCTCAGCGCTGCAAGGCTCGATCCTGCTATGGCCGCTTCAAATTGCCGGGAATCAGAGATACAGTCAGTTTTTATGTTAGTCATCATGAACCAGATAAGGGACATCTAAAATGTCAGTGTATGAGGTGGAAGAGGATCTCTTTATCAAACATTTGGGTGTGCCTGGGCATACCAGGCACTCCTCCTGCGCACGCCTATGTCTGAACACCTTAATACTATCAATGGCGGAAGAAATGAGTTACCTTGGTTACTGTAAACACAACATCTACTGCTTCTTCCACTAGACTAGACTACCAGGACATTCATGCCTTGCCAGGTGGACAAGTTGAGGGGAATGTGTGGGGATGCAGTTTCTCTTCTATTTTTGCAGAGGGAACTGAGTTCCTATCAGTCCCACACACTATAAAGCCTGGATTCAGGTGTTCAATCATATCTTTCCCTGCTTAGTCACAAAAAATATAGGATTTATCTTATATTTCTGCTAATATCCACATATATATATAGATAAATATATCCGATTTCAGTATGTGTTTGTGTTAGGTGTGAGATGATAAGTGCTAATTGTGAGTTTCCACACTACTTTTTTTAGGGATTGACCCATGTGCCTCACTATGAAAATATAAAATTCATAGAACTATACATACATCTTTTCTACTGTTTACTACGGCAGCGTTTCGGTACAGTTTTTGATATTTCAGTACCAAATGAGCTTCTGCTCACGCTCAGGTAAACTCAACGTACGCAGTTCCTTGGATCCAGTTCGTCGTGTCAACATTGTCTTATTATGTCTTAATTGCAAAAAACTAATTAGTGCATTTTTCATCAGCGGTTGGAACGGATTAGAAGGCAAGTGCGCACCTGCCACAACAGAAATAACATACCTGTGAAGCGCGTATAATAATAAATAACATGATAATAACCCTTTATTACTTGCCAAAAGCAGAAAATATAAAAATAATACAGTGATAAGTATGATGTGCAATAAAAAAAAATCACTGTATATGAAAGGAGTACTATTTTACCATTTCAGCATGGAGTTTAGTTATGGGTGATCATTGATCAAGCTGGGTGACGTTTGAAGGTGGTGGAGACAGTGTGATTCTGTAGTACACACCCGTTCCACCATGTCAGGTTCCGGCCGCCATCTTGCAGACCCCCAGACCTCTCGGACTCACCCGGGTCCCGAGGACGTCCTCCGGAACGAGAGGGGGTTGAGAGGCGGCTCCCCCAACCCGAGTGCGCGGGCTGCAGGGTCCGGACGCCGGCCACGGGGTCCTCCGTCCGTCCAAGATGGCGCAGGTTCCTCGAGTGGTCGGCGTCTGGGCGGGTCAGCGTGTGTGCGGCGGATCGGCGGGGGGCGTGGCTTCAACCTCAGACGCCGGGGGAGAGCCCAAGGTGATCCCCAGAGTCTCCCCTCGCAGCTCCAGCTCCAATCAGAGGAGGGAGAGACTAGAGAGGTGGGGTGATGGGTGGGCGGAGCTAGCTCCTGACTCCTCCATAAAACTCCTGAGTACCAGAGGCAAGACGCTCATTGATTTTGTGGTACCTCTGCTACAAGAGCTCTCCCTGTTGTTTCCCTAACTATCCTAATATCCCTATCTGATTGACCTTCCCGTTGCCAACCTCAGCTTTTCTCACGACCACGATTCTTGCCGCCTGCCTTGACCTCGGAACGCCTAGACCTTTCTTCAGCCTAAAGCCTTGTGTATACTTGTCCTCGCCTTCCTCCTCTCCGCATCCTGGGTTCCACTTCCAGAATCCTTACATAATCAATGAGCCTCATCATGGAATCCGCGGAGTTGGCCGAAGCCTTGACCACCCTAACCCGTCAGATGGGGACGCTGACACAATCGCTACAAGAAGTACAGTCTAACCAGGCACAGTTCCAATCGCAGTTACATGATCTCCAAGCTGGAAGACCTGGTCCTTCTCCACCTCTTCCCTGGTCGTTTTTTGCCTCATCAATGCCCCCTGGAGGTGATGCCCCTACCCCAGAACCGGAGGTCTCAACGCCCGAACGCTTCAACGGAGATCGCAAACAATTCCAGGACTTCATAACGAGCTGCCTCCTGTATTTCTCGCTTAAACCCCGTACCTACACCAACGATCATGTAAAGATTCAGATGGTGATCACCTTACTGACAGGAGAGGCACGCACTTGGGCCCATACCCTGATCCATGCCCAAGATCCCACTTTGAACTCTTGGCTATCATTCTTGGCCTCTATGGAGACGATGTTCGGAGACCCATTCAAGATAGATACCGCTCAAACGGCGATCCGAGCCTTAAGACAAGGGAGACACCCTGTCGAGGAGTATGTTACATCCTTTCGAAAATATGCTCTAGACACGGCTTGGAATGAAGCCGCCCTAGTGGACCAATTCCGAAGGGGACTGGCGGATCACATCAAGGACGAGATAGCCAGAGGAGAACGTCCTCGAATCCTCGAGGAGATCATTCTTCTGTCCATTTCTGTCGATCGCCGGTGGCGTGAACGCCAACAAGAGAAAAACACCAATCCGTATCCTTCTCTACTCCCCCAGACAAGGCGAATGGGGTCTAACACTCCACGTCCGCTGGCTCTACCTCCCGTCTCCTCGTCACCACTTGCATCTTCGGAAGAACCTATGCAGGTGGGGTTGATACGAGGACATTTACCCCCTGCGGAATTAGAGAGGCGTAGAAAAGAAAACCGCTGCCTTTATTGTGGGGGTCTAGGCCACGTCGCCAGAACCTGCCCAGAAAAGATCCGACCACGAGGTAAGCCTCTATGCCATGTAAAAATAACAAGGTCTCCCTCTGAATCTGCACATCTTCTATCCTTTGAAATTGTCTTACAGTGGGAAGACAAGAAGATCCCCCTCGCGCAATGATTGATTCTGGAGCCAGCAACTGTATCATTGATTCCTCTCTTGCTCACCGTTTGTGTGTTCCTGTGCACAATAAAGAATACCCCATAAAGATACAGGTTGTGGATGGATCTTCTTTGAGTTCTGGGGTAGTCACCCACGAGACGCTACCTATTAAGGTTTGGGCGGGGCCTCGTCACCAGGAGACCCTCTCCTTTGACCTCATCCCTTCTCCAATGTTCCCGGTGATACTAGGTATACCTTGGCTGAGACAACATGACCCGATGATACAATGGTCTACGGGATTAATCTCCTTTTCATCTCCTTATTGAAACCAGAAGTGTCTGAAATCCCCTCCTACGTTATCCATTAATACAGTTCTAGACACGAATATGAGAAAGACCGGAGTACAGATACCCACATGTTATCAGGAATATAAAGATGTATTTGATGAGATAGGAGTGGAAGCTCTTCCCCCACATCGCAAATATGACTGTCCCATAGACCTCCTTCCCGGGGCAGTTATACCCTTCGGACGCATCTATCCTCTCTCCACCCCTGAACTTGAAGTACTCAAAACCTACATAAAAGAAAATTTACAGAAAGGCTTCATATGCCCATCAACTTCTCCGGCAGGGGCAGGGATATTCTTCATAGGGAAGAAGGACAGAGGGCTCCGTCCGTGCGTAGATTTTCGTGAACTAAACCACATCACTATTAAAAATCGATATCCGTTACCGCTTATTCCAGAACTCATGGAACGTCTTCAAACAGCCACCGTATTCTCAAAGATCGATTTAAGAGGAGCCTACAACCTCGTTCGTATCCGTGAAGGAGACGAGTGGAAGACAGCGTTCCGCACTCGTTATGGTCACTTCGAGTATGTAGTAATGCCCTACGGGCTTTGCAATGCTCTGGAACTTTTCAACATCTGGTGAACGATGTCTTCAGAGACCTCTTGGATCGTTTTGTGATAATATATCTAGACGACATTCTGATATATTCCCCTACACTGGAGGAACATCAGAGGAATGTGAAAGAGGTCCTTTCCCGTCTTCGCAACCACCAACTGTATGCCAAACTGGACAAATGTTCCTTCAACCAATCCCGAATTTCTTTTCTAGGATACATCCTTTCTCCTGGCAAACTCGAGATGGACCCCGAAAAAGTAGCTGCCATACACTCCTGGCCTACCCCCACAAACAAAAAAGAGGTCCAGAGATTTCTAGGATTCTCGAATTTCTATAGAAAATTTATTAGAAACTTCTCCCACATAGTCCAACCCCTTACCAAACTTACAAAAGACCATGAGAAATTCAGGTGGGCCGAAGACACTCAAAAAGCCTTTCTCAAACTGAAGGATCTATTTACCAGTGCTCCGATCCTAGAACAACCCGATCCTAACCATCCATACTTTCTCGAAGTAGATGCCTCAGAAAATGCCACCGGGGCCATCCTATCCCAAAGGAATCTTACCAGTGGCAATCTGCACCCTATAGCCTTTTATTCAAAACGTCTGAATCCCGCGGAGACAAGATACGACGTTGGAGACAAGGAGTTGCTAGCAATTAAACGCGGATTCGACGAATGGAGACATCTCCTGGAGGGATCCCTTTATCCCATTACAGTGTACACCGACCACCAAAATCTCGAACATATAAAAACGGCCAAACGTCTAAGACCTCGACAAGCCAGGTGGGCTTTATTTTTCACAAGATTCAACTTCCACATCACATACAGGCCTGGTAGTAGAAATGGGAAAGCTGACGCCTTATCCAGGTGCTATTCAGTGGACTCCACGATAGAGACATCCCCTCCTACGATCCTACAGCAAAAACACTTCACAACGGTCCAGTCAACCCTCCTTTCCCGACTCAAAAAGGATTCTAAGGACCAGTCCTCTGACAAACAGTGTCTTTTAGTATCCCCAGACAATCTAATGGATGTACTGAAGAATGTCCATGACTCACCTCTGGCGGGACACGGAGGTATCCGAAAGACACTCCACAGAGCTCGCCAATTGTACCAGTGGCCGTCCCTGAAAAAAGATGTCACGGATTATATCCGTTCCTGTCCAGAATGTAACAGGATGAAGTCGCCTAAATGCAAACCGGTTGGTCTTTTACAGCCTCTACCCACCGCTTCAACACCATGGAGAGATCTGTCAATGGATTTCATAGTAGACCTTCCGCCCTCTCAAGGAAATACGACCATTATGGTCGTTGTCGACCGATTCTCAAAGACGGCACACTTTCTTCCGATACCGGGTCTGCCCACAGCCAGTGAAACTGCATCGCTGTTCCTCAAAGAAATAGTACGTCTGCATGGTGTCCCTTCTTCCATAGTCTCGGACAGAGGGGTCCAATTCACCTCTAAGGTATGGTCTGCCTTTTGTCAAACACTTAACATAAAGATCCACCTTTCGTCGTCCCACCATCCACAAACCAATGGCCAAACCGAAAGGGTGAACCAACAATTAGAACAATACCTGAGATGCTATTCGAGTTATCAGCAGGATAATTGGAGCAACCTTCTCCCCACCGCAGAGTTTGCATATAATTCGCAGACCCATGATTCTATCCGCAACACCCCGTTCTTCGTTAACTACGGGTTCCATCCCTCTACGCTTCCAGATCCGTCAACTCCAAGTTCAGTCCCCGAGGTTGATAAGCGACTACGACACCTGCAAGATTGTCGTCAACAACTTCTTGTGGCATTAAAAGATGCACAACAACGACAAAAACATTACGCCGATAGACTACGAAGCCCAGCCCCGGTCTATAAAGAGGGGGATCAGGCCTGGCTATCCACTAGACATCTACGTCTGACTTGTCCAACAAAAAAACTGGGCCCCAGGTTCTTAGGTCCGTTCCCCATTCTATCAGTACTATCCCCTGTTTGTATTCGTCTCCAGCTACCCCCCTCAATGAAAATACATCCGATATTCCATGTCTCCCTCCTGAAACCATATGTCCCAGATCGATACGTGCAGAGACACGTGACGCCTCCACCTCCAGTTATGGTAGATAACACTGAAGAATTCGAAGTAGAGGCCATCTTGGACGCTAGATGGCATCGTAGACGGCTTGAGTACCTGGTCCACTGGAGGGGATATGGCCCTGAGGAGCGGTCTTGGGAGCCGGTACGCCTGATTCATGCCCCTCGATTGGTTTCCGCCTTTCATAGGCGTTATCCGGGTAAGCCGGCTCCGAGGCGCCCCCGGAGGTCGCGCCTTCAAGGGGGGGTCCTGTCAGGTTCCGGCCGCCATCTTGCAGACCCCCAGACCTCTCGGACTCACCCGGGTCCCGAGGACGTCCTCCGGAACGAGAGGGGGTTGAGAGGCGGCTCCCCCAACCCGAGTGCGCGGGCTGCAGGGTCCGGACGCCGGCCACGGGGTCCTCCGTCCGTCCAAGATGGCGCAGGTTCCTCGAGTGGTCGGCGTCTGGGCGGGTCAGCGTGTGTGCGGCGGATCGGCTGGGGGCGTGGCTTCAACCTCAGACGCCGGGGGAGAGCCCAAGGTGATCCCCAGAGTCTCCCCTCGCAGCTCCAATCAGAGGAGGGAGAGACTAGAGAGGTGGGGTGATGGGTGGGCGGAGCTAGCTCCTGACTCCTCCATAAAACTCCTGAGTACCAGAGGCAAGACGCTCATTGATTTTGTGGTACCTCTGCTACAAGAGCTCTCCCTGTTGTTTCCCTAACTATCCTAATATCCCTATTTGATTGACCTTCCCGTTGCCAACCTCAGCTTTTCTCACGACCACGATTCTTGCCGCCTGCCTTGACCTCGGAACGCCTAGACCTTTCTTCAGCCTAAAGCCTTGTGTATACTTGTCCTCGCCTTCCTCCTCTCCGCATCCTGGGTTCCACTTCCAGAATCCTTACACACCACATCCCAAAGGTACTCTATTGGATTGAGATCTGTGACTGTGGAGGCCATTGAAGTACAGTGAACTCATTGTCTTGTTCAAGAAACCAGTTTGAGATGATTTGAGCTTTGTGACATAGTGCATTATCCTGCTGGAAGTAGCCATCAGAAGATACAGGGTACAATGTGGCCATAAAGGGATGGACATGGTCACCAACAATACTCAGGCTGTGACGTTTAAATGATGCTCAGTTGGTACGAAGGGGCCCAAAGTGTGACAAGAAAATATCCCCCACACCATTACACCACCACCATCTTTTCATGTTGTTTACGCCAAATTCTGACCCTACCATCTGAATGTCGCATCTGAAATCAAGACTCATCAGACCAGGCAACATTTTTCCAATCTTATATTGTCCTATTTTGGTGAGCCTGTGCGAAATGTAGCCTCAATTTCCTGTTCTTAGCTGACGGAGTAACACCCGGTGTCGTCTGCTGCTGCTGCTGTAGCCCATCTGCTTCAAGGTTCGATGTGTTGTTCAGAGACAGTATTCTTCATACCTTGTTTGTAACCAGTTTTTATTTGAATTACTGTTGCCTTTCTATCACCTCAAACCAGTCTATCCATTCTCCTCTGACCTCTGACATCAACAAGGCATTTTCGTCCACACAGCTGCCGCTCACTGGATATTTTCTCTTTTTCGGCCCATTCTCTGTAAACCCTAGAGATCTTTGTGCGTGAAAATCCCAGTAGATCAGCAGTTTATAGAAATACTCAGACCAGCCTGTCTGAAACCAACAACCATGCCACGTTCACCCATAACCCACCCAAAGCGATATTATCCAATGCCCTCTTAGCATCCCTCATCTGTGCTCAGGGGACATGTGCTTTTCTCCTTATATGTGAGCCTCCTGAGACTTTCCATGGTACCTTGTACATGGTTTTGTTGACAACGTTTCTTATTGCTTTCAGTACTGAGGTATGGATGACCTCAGTTTTGATTTTTGTTTCATGTATTGCTGTGCTCCCGTCCTATGTCATATTACATTTGTGTATTTGTCTATCCTTCTGTCTTTGAATAAATAAAAATATTTGTTTATAAAAAGGTATGAAAAGGAGTATTATAATAAGCTAATTTTTTATATGTATTGTATGACAATGCCAAATCAAATTTACTTGTTATAGTAGTGAAAGGGTTAATTAAAAATTAGAACCACAGAAACCAGCCGGTGACTGGCGAGTCAATCAATCAGTGGGTACGATAGACTCATGCCATCATTGACTATTTCTTGTTTCAAAAAACAGTTTTGTGTGCTTTCCTTTAAGAGGCTAAAAACACAAGCTGACGCGGATCAGTCGAGTCAAAATGAGAATTCTCTTTTGAAAAGGGGTTTGCCTTTTTTCTTTTTTACTTTACTATCCCTGAATTCATTGTAACTGTCCTGGCGACAGATGCACCATATAGGAGTTTATTGCAAAGTCATATTTTACTCCATAAAGATAAAGATAGAGACCTAAAAGGAAGTCCTGTTCAGAGTATGAAACAAATCGAGTCTAAGTGGCTTTCTACGGAGTGCGGTTTATGGCACATAACTACGATTGGTCTGACCCTGTGCCAGGTTGGACCAGGGGTGGAGATGCTATAAACCAGACTGTCTACTATAGTTATATTGCTTTGCCTAGAAACTGCAACTTTTGTTAAACAAACAGTTTTTTTATATCCTGATTCTTGATGCAGAGCAGATAACCAGTGATCGCTAACGGCTAACCTCAAAACACTATCATTATCTATCATCTCTTTCTTTCCGTCCCCTGATTCCTTTTCCTCTCGCTTCCCCAGTGGGAAAAAAAATCAAATAAAAAAATGTAGGGCCCAATTATGACCCAGACACAAAAAAGGGCAATGGTTCGGGAGAACATATGCGCTGGCAGATTTCCCATACCGTCTCCCTGTTACTGATACTGTTTCGACCCAGACACCACAAGTATCAGCTCCTGGAGTCCATAGGACTCAATGGACTACAACCCATAGGAGACTTTAAATTTCAGTATGCAGCCTCAACATCTGAGCCACGTCCAAGGCTTGCGGCACGGTTGCGACAGCTGCGGAGGATAGTAAGCTAATGCCTGGAGCTGTATTCACTCACACTCCCAGACGTTAGCTTAGCCTCTCGGTTGGAATCGGACCTGCAAGGGTTTGAGTTTTTTACATCATCATTATGAAACCCATGAATAATTGATTATAAAAGAAGAGGCACTCTCATATCACAGAGCGTATCGTCTGGTAACTCATTACAAACGTTGACGCCTTTCCTCCTTCAGGATATTCCCTATTACATACTATACTATTCACATACTATAAATGACATTTCTATAACCACAACTAAATAAGCAAGGTCCAGCCCTCACTGTTTTTTTCACCTTTTTGTGTATTTTACCCCTAATATTGATTCCTCCAAGGTCACTCGTAGCATATGTCAGGACCAGGGGAAGTCGGATTTGCGTGGCCTCCTAAAAATTTGCATAATACATCATTCCTAATAAAAATGATAAGGACTGTTATCTTAGTGAACATCGATGTCTGTGAAAAACTAATTTTCAGGTGTATAGGTAACTGCTGACGTAACTCCCCTCCCTTCATCAGGGCTTGGTTAACAAAACTGAAACACGTGAACTTCCAGGAGAATTATTTCAAAAGGCATTATTTACTTTCACTGTTCTCTGCAAACTATTTTAAGTTTAGATAGATAGAAAGGTGGGCAGATTGATATATATGGATGGGCAGATATCTAGCAGGACAGATATATGAGTAGCTATATAGATGGGCAGATATGTAAGAGGGCAGATAACTAGCAGGGAAGATATATAGCAGGGCAGATATATGCCAGGCAAATGTGTGTAGCCTTTTTATATACACTGTATGTCCTGCGAATCTTAGTTATTGCTTGTCCAGGTTGAGTGCAACCTTTCCACTGTTGTTTGTTACATATAGGGGGCTGACGGCCCTCATTCGGTATGCACCCCTCCCTGTTCACAGGTACGTTCCATCTTGGCTGCCCATAAATGCCTTGTGCTGCTTGGGAGCTCCGGGAAGGACTGCGCCTCCAGCAAGTGAGTTGATCCTGTAAATGCAGATTCAGTCAAGTTAGATATGAGCTGTCAACGATGGGATACATTGGCGTCAGTGACAGGCATAAGCACAGTATGATCATATTTTGTGAATTAAATTCCCAGCATTTATTCCCTCAGGTGATTGAACTTTTAAAAATGGTGATTTTTGAAATGTCATGAATTGGAAGAATGTGGTCATTTATACGGAGCGCTCTTTTATTGTATATTGTATTACTGTCTTAGATGCACCCGCTGCTATTGCTTGTTCAAGTTGAGTGCAACCTTTCCACTGTTGTATGTTACACACAAATATATATATATATATATAAATCACGAGTATAGCAGTACGTAGTGATACCTTTTTTATTGGACTAATGTTACATTTAAAGGACGAGCTTTCGAGAGTAGTCCAATAAAAAAGGTATCACTCCATACTGCTATACTCATTATTTTGGCATCTGGACTAACACGACCTATCTAATCTATATATACAGTATATAGTAATTATTTTTTATAATTTAGGGATGGATTTCATTATGTTTATCAGTAAGACTTCTATATAAATTTAATAAACTAAAAAATTCACTGTGGGGGCAGACGTGAGTAATGACTTGTTTCATATGTATGGTTTTTGTGTGTGAAATTATTTTGCAAATAAAGTTTTTTGCGGCTGGTATTCCTGTCGCTCGTTATTCTGTGGCTGCCCTACACATTAGTGCTTCCCACGAAAAGTAAAGGAAGAATACAGGAACAGTAACCTGTTAACTTGTAACAACCAAGCCACAATCAGCTGGAGTAGGATGAGTGTAATTATGATTAACAAGCGATGTGCTACATATATATTCTTATTAAACATATTGACTCATGTGGAATAGGGCACAAACTGTTTAAGGGGGCTGTTTTGTAACCACCATAGTTTAGCATGGTTGATAAAGCTAGGCAATTCCATAAAGGAAATTCAGACAATAGCAGGAGAAGATTCATTGATGGAGCTTCTCTTGTCACTGTTTGAATTTCCCCTTTGGGAATCGCTGACATTTATTGTGGCTGCAACACCAGTAAACTATGGTGGTGAGTGAATAACACCTTAAAAGGATACTCTATTAAAAAGTAAGGTTCCCTTTTTTGCCCTTAAATAATAGGGCAGAGGCTGCTGACTGACAGACCTGCTTATTATTTTTTAATTATATTTTTTATTTTAGGTGATTTTACTCACCTTTTCTCCCTCTCTGCGTGCAGCTCCTCCTCTTCGGTTCAGGGACTCCGGAGCCCAAAAGTCCCTGCAGCTATCTCACACAATTTGCGCTTCTATGCAACTTGCGTAGCATAGGAACTGCAAATTGCGCACCACTGCAGACTTGCGCACTTTACATGCACAAGTTCCGTAGCGCCTGCACAGAGCGATGGATTGGAGCTGCACACATGCGCAGATCTGATCCCTAGCTGCCTCTCTGAGACGGACGGCTGTTGCTGGTGGTCCCAGGCAGGGTGACGA
Source organism: Leptobrachium leishanense (assembly GCA_009667805.1). Lineage (NCBI taxonomy): Eukaryota > Metazoa > Chordata > Amphibia > Anura > Megophryidae > Leptobrachium > Leptobrachium leishanense. The sequence continues at coordinate 345,877,918 of CM019065.1, forward strand.
AGCACGATCTCTGCATGTTGACGACAGTAGTGAGCGATCTGGTGACTGGCAGCTGGGAAATTCAAAATCCTGACTACCACTCCCCCACTTCACCCAGTGACCGCTTCCAGGTCAGAGGTCAGAACAGGAAACAGGAAGTATAAGCATAATCAATACATAACACGGGTGGGAGGGGTTAAACCAATAAAGTGGTCAGGATGAGTACCTTTAAATCTTTATATCAACCCCTTCTATCACAATATCATTCAAGGAATCCAGTATTTTTCAAAATGTAATTTCAACACACCCCGTCAGTGCTTTGCAAACCAAGTGTTGTGCATGCCTATGACCCATAGTAACCTCAGTAAGTGCCTTTAGTTTTATTATAATATATGACGGAATGCTTCCTCCTTGAACTTAATAAACATATTTACCAGGCTTCCTTTTTCTGGTCGCGGTATTTTCTCAGCCCTCGACAGATCTGCAAAGAAAAGAAAGCTCGCTGGGCAATATGCAAAGCTCTCAAAATGTAATATTTAACAGCAAATATGTCCAAAGTTCATTTATTAGCCTACGTGTAACTGTACGATGTTTCTTTTACAGTTTAACAAGATGCTTTGCAGTTAATCAGCTGTTGTGTCCTGGCTGCCTGTTGTGTCAGACAGAATCGGGCTCGTTACTAGGCTGCTCGGATGTTCCGTGCGCCAAAACTGGAGCTTCCAAATCACGCCAGATAGAACCATCTGTAACGCTACACCTGAGGCCCGCCATTGTCCAGACGAGGCCGCTCTTCAGATCCTTTATACTGTAACAATCGGGACGGCTGGGTTTATAACCCGTCAAGAGCACGCCTAGGGTGCATAACTTAATTAGGGCGACGTATCATGTGCCAATTGCCTTCAGCACCTCGGAAGGGATTTCAACGGCCGTCATAAAAATGAAGAACAAAATACCCTCAAGTGTTCCTTTCTGTATTGTCAAGGGTACAGCGCAAAATAGCTTTCAGACAGATAAAGTCGTAAATGTTTTACTAGAGAATATGCAGCTTATTTAGACTTGGAAATCATGAAATTAAAGGCAAGATTTCTGTCTCAAATAGCCGTAGGCATGAAATTTATTTAGGGGTTTATATTCAGGCTTATGCAGTTATATAATATGACTCCAAACGTTTGGTAGGTTGTGGCCATATACAGGATTAAGGTCTTTACGAGACTCTTCTGGAATTGCATGAAATGAAAACACTATGGGCCCTATTACATTCTTCACGCAAACGTTTGCACGCATGCAAAAACGCATTAACGCGAGGGGCAAAACCCTTTGCACTGAACATCGTATTACAATGTCAGCGCAACAAACGCGTGGGTGGAACGTGGGTGGAACTACCATGGGTGGACCTGCGCGAATGCTGCGCGAGCTTACTGTACGTCGCGCGTCCTATACTTAACATTGTGAGCGCAAATGCGTTTGTGCGCTAGTACGCGGATGGTATTACAATCTATGCGCAGTTTGTAACACACAGCCTTTGCGCGCAGAATTTTAGCAACTCCTAAAAGCTGGTGTTAATGGCAAATTCTATCAACCTGCCGAAACCAAATACACCAGCCCAAAAAAAAATGCAGCAAAGTATAGTTTACACATTCTACACATTCTACACATACCCAAACCAATAAATGTGAGAAGTTGTGTGTGTTTTTTTTATTGATGCAGCATATATGCGCAGATTGACTTTGACAGGCACAAAAACTTAACGTGAGACAATTGTGGTTCTTAACTCTGATGGCTGAATCGCATGAAAAAAAAGACTGCACACGCATTTCTGCGCTTGTGCACGTCCGTTTTACGCACGTTATTTTTTGATGGATGAAAAAATGCATGAAGATTGTAATACGTGCGTTAACGTTTAATGCTTCACGCAAAAATTCATGCGTTGCATGTGCGTTTTTGCGTGAAGAATGTAATAGAGCCCTATTTATTTTAAATAACTGGGCAGACGAGTATATAATGCTGGGCATATAGGCTTATATCACTAGGCAGATAGATATATACAGCTGTGCAGATAGGAGTTTGCAGTTGGACAGATAGACAGGCTTTATCCACTTGCCTTTATGTCCCCTTTTTATTTCAGTACGCCCTATTTCATTTAGTATGTCCCCATTTTATTTAACATGCCTCAATTCTATTTCAGCAGCGTGCCCTCATTTCAATTATTATGCCCTCTTTTTATTTAGAATATTCCTATAAAATTTCAGTTTGCTTCGGTTTCTTTTCAGTATTCACCCATCTAATGTCATTTTGTCCCTATGCCTGCTGTGGGCCTGGAGGCACAGGTCCATCAGACCCTATAATAATCCAGTATTTGAATATATATATATACCTCCTGGTGTATTCTGTATTAAAACACTCTGGCAAGCACCCCTCTCTGCTACTGGTGTTCCATTTGCAGGTTCTGTTTAACCTTGATTGGCTGGGAGCCCCAGAAAAGATTCTGTCCACAGTAAGTAAATTAATCCCATAAATGCAGTCATTAGGTGTTGTAGACTAGGACCTGTAGGGATGGGATACATCGACGTTGTGACAGGTTTAAGCAAGATATGTAATATACAAAACTAGGGTACAATCTACAGAAAAAAAGAGCACATACACTTCATAGAGCAATAGTTCCAACCTGGGGCCCTATTGGGACACAATCTTTGCGTTAAAACGCTCGAGCAGCGCGTGATTTTTTGCTTGAAGCGTTAAACGTTAACGCCCGCAAATTAACACTGGTATTACCATCCTCGTGCATTTTTCCATCCGTCGAAAAATTGCGCGTAAAACCGACGCGCAAAACCCGCGCGCATTAACGTTGCGCACAGTAAACAGTGTGGGCAATGTTTTTTTCACGCGATTCAGCCCTGTTCACACTGTGCGATTTATCGTGAGGATTTTGCCGCGACGTCGCAGCAAATTCCGCGCGACGTCGCAGCAAATTCCGCGCAACGTCGCGCTATGTAGCTTCTCCAATGCATTTCGATGGAGCTGTTCAATTCTTGCCGGGTGTACAATTTGAGATTTGCATTGGTGGTGCTTTGCAAAATCGCGCAAAACTGCAACGTCATTATCGCTCTGTTGCAAATATGAAAATCGTGCGATTTTCAAATCACATAGTGTGAACGGGCTAAGAACCACAATTGCCTCACGTTAACTTCTTGCGCTTGACAAAATCAATCTGAGTATATATGCTGCAGCAATAATAAAAACACGCACAACTTCTCAATTTTATTGTTTTTTATTTTCTGTTTTAATCTGTATATTTGTGTTTTGTTTTTAATATCTTGCATTTTATTACTTTGTATTTCTGTAACACTGTAACATTTCAATGTTCTTGAACCCAGGACATACTTGAAAACGAGAGAAATCTCAATGTATCCTTCCTGGTAAAATACTTTCAGGGTTATTCAGAGAGAGGTGAAAACCAGGAGAATTGCAATTGCAAAGGCAATTTATTTGGTACAACTCAAAGCGTTTCGTCTGGTAGCAGTTCAGACTTCATCAAGGAAAAACAAATAGAATGAAAATGGAATACAGTCTCCCCTCCCTCTCTCGAGGTTTATATATCCACAATTTCGAAGGATTCTTCTTTGCACTTCCGTGTTTCGTGCGCTCCATCACTGAAACACACATCGCGCATGTCCGGAACTTGGATCTCTTATTTCCAGAAGTGAAGTGTCACTCTTTTGTTCAACTACCTATCCCATTAGCCTCTTCGGCCATCGGCGCAGGTGGATGACGCATGTGACACACCGACGATAACTCCTATCCTCCGAGTGGCGATGGTCACACCGTTCTAGTTTGCGGGATGTCCACTGTATCCATCAATGTGTATATAGTCTCTGTATAAAAAGCTCCAAAAAATGCACAGAACAATAAAAAGCATAAAAAACATCAAATTACATATAATGCCACAATATCTGTATAAATTCTAAAATCTTTAACCACATTTAATACCACCTAAAACGATCTTCACTTTTAAGCTAAATTTATTATAAGCCACCAGCATGGAAAATTAAGATTCATAGACAATTCTTAATCTCTAGATCTACAATAGACCAATAAAATGCCATGTCCCCATCCTAAATATCCAGTCTCTCTCTTTTCTAGCCAGTGTTTTTAAATTATCACCTCCTCTCCAATCAGTTTTTATAAGATCAATGCCGAAACGTGTTGTTAAGTAAGATATGATCATATTTTGTGAGTTAAATTCCCATCGTTTATTACCTATTTGGGTTATGAAAAATTTGTATAAAAATGTAAAATCTTGTTAAATCTTTTTTTTATGAACTCTGTGATGGTGTCATTTGTGTAATGGCATGCGTGCCCCCCTGGTGTACTGTGTGTGTATATATACAGTATATCTGTATATATCATTCAACAGTAGAAAGGTTGCAGTCAACCTAAACAAGAAACAGAAGCGGCTGCATCTGGGACAAATAATACAATATACAAAAAAGAACTCTCCACAGCAATGACCGCATTCCATCAGATCATTCTATTTCAAAATACCCTCATTTGGTATGCACCCCTCCCTGTTCACAGGTGTGTTGCATCTTGGCTGCCTATAAAGGCCTAGAGCTGCTTGGGAGCTCCAGGAAGGATTGTGCCTCCAGCAAATTAGTCTATCCTGTAAGTGCAGAGTCGGTCAAGATAGATATGACCTGTCAACAATGGGATACATTGGCGACTGTGACAGACTTAAGGTTACAGCTAACATAACTCCCCCCTCCCTTCATCAGGGCTTGATTAGCAAAACTAAAACGTGAAATTCCAGGAGAAATATTTAAAAAGGCATTATTTACTTTCACTGTTCTCTGCAAACAATTTCAAGTTTAGATAAATAGGTGGGCAGATTGATATATATGGATGGGCAGATATCTAGCAGGACAGATATGTAAGTGGGTAGATATATACCAGGGCAGATTTGTAGGTGGGCTGATATATAGCCGGGCTGACTTATATCTAACTACATATACAGTATATGAGTAGACAAATAGATGGGCAGATATGTAAGTGGGTATATATATAGCAGGGCAGATGTGTGTGTAGCCTTTTTATATACACTGTGTGTCCTGCGTATCTTAGTTATTGCTTGTCCAGGTTGAGTGCAACCTTTCCACTGTTGTATGTTATATATAGGGGGCTGACAACCCTCATTTGGTATACACCCCTCCCTGTTCACAGGTACGTTCCATCTTGGTTGCCTATAAACGCCTTGAGTTGCTTGGGAGCTACAGGAAGGATTGTGCCTCCAGCAAGTGAGTTGATCCTGTAAATGCAGATTTGGTCAAGTTAGATATGACCTGTCAACAACGGGATACATTGGCGACTGTGACAGGCTTAACCAAACAATGATCATACTTTGTGAACGGAATCCCCATCATTCGATCCCTTAGTTAGGTGATTGAATATTCTTTAAAATGGTGATCTTTTTTTAAAATAGAATGATCTGATGGAATGTGGTCCTTGATCTGAAGTGCTCTTTTTTTTGTATAATATATATATAGGGTTATTCAGAGAGCACCGAAATATCACTGACATTTCGGTGTTCTCTGAATCGCCCCGCCGAATGCATTGATAAACCGCCGAATGCATGCTCAAACCACAAAAAAACAGCTGAATTGATCCGATAACCTGCCAAAAAAACGCTGAATGCATCTCATGATCCGCCGAATAGACTGCTGAACGCATCTAAAAATGTCATCCAGCTGCTGAACAGGGGTAGAAAAAAAACCTGTAATTTTTAAAAGGTGATTAAAAACAAAAAAAATAGTGCATGAAAATGCCTGGAAATAATATATAAGGTCCTATGAATAATAATAAAAAGGTCTTTTACAGAATAAAAAAAAAAACGCATTGTAGAAAAAAAAACAGAATCAAACATTTTGCTGAAAAAAGACTGCTGAAAATGCCTACAAAATTCTAAAAAATAAATAAAGAGACATTTTGCTGCAAATGAAAAAAAAAGTAACGGTTTAAATATTAATAAATATTTAATAAAAACAGGGAATTTTTTTACATTGAAACCTATGGGATTTGCCTGTTTAAAGCTGTTGAACGAAACCACCAAAAATCTGGGCACTTCAACAACCTTTCACTGCTGATTGATGTTCTCTGAACAGATTAACCATTACTTCTCTATGGGGATTTCACTGCCGCCAAAAGGTCACTGTATTTCGCTGGCAATTCGCCAATATTTGGCGAATCGCCAGCTTTTCAAATAGCCAAATGACCACAAAATTGCACTGTATGGGGAAATAGACCATTCAGTGCAATTCGGTGGCCAATTTGGTGCTCTTATAGTCCATCCATCTGCGGGACTAGCAGTCCATGGTATCAAATCAATCCCATAGCGCGCAGTTTTTATATTAAAATTATGAGTGAGAAAAAATATGCAAAGGAGTGTCTTCATTAGTAATGTGTGTAGATCAGATTTTGCTGATTTCAATCTAGGAGTGCCTATTCACTGAACCACAGCCTATCAAGTGCAACTTTGTTATTATGGCCAACCTGCACAGGTTACAGATCACAGAGAAGACACAGAAACAATTCTGATTTCAATATACAGTGACTCAGGCGACTGTAAAATTGCCATGTCAAAGTGACAGGTTAATCAGTTACCTGGGAACTCTGTATTGATTCCTACAAAGGAATGCTACAGTGACTACATATAGTGCAAGTCAATGGCCACCTGGTTTGCTATTGGGTAGTTGCGGTTAGAATTTCTTAGATATTATCATGAGACCTGAATTTTCACTTAGGGAATGAGCAAACCTTTTCTGGGTGTTTACTCACTTTCTAATCTTAAAGGACAAAACGGGAAAAAAGAATTAAGTGTACATATGCAAAATAAATCATCTGCCACTCAGTGATCCATGCAAGAAATTGTTATAAAAAGCCTACTTCAAATTCTCCACATTGATTCTCCACATTGACTCCTCACAATGGCTAACAGTAACAACTCCAAGTCACTCCTCTATCCTTTCCTCACTAACCAGATTTTCAGAATGGCTGGGTTTGTACATAAAAAGAAAATGAGAGAAAAACGTGTAAAATCATACGTTGTCTAAGCCAATACCACAAAAGTTTGCTGCATTGGGCGCTGGTGTATCAGTTCCTGTCTTTTTTGCTGCACCCATAACACTGCCTCTGATTTCGTGAGCCAATGGCAATCCTACAATAGAAGACAATCTGCCTGCCTGTGTTTAGGGCACCAGACTGAGCTGTCCATATGAATGTCAATGGGTGAAGTCACAAGTCCTTCTAGGGGCAGACTGAGCGTGCCTAACATGATCCTCCATAGGACTCCATTGAGGCTTTGACTGCCTGGTCACATGATCTGCAGGATCTCACCTCTCGTGAGATCCTGCAAGTCTCGCGAGTGATCACGGAGGGAGACTGGGGACTTTTTTCCCTAGTCTCACTCTGCTCTCGGCGGCCAGAAGAGGCGGATTGAGCAGCCGTTTTCGCCACGGGATGAGAGGTGAGTATCTAAATTTTGGGGGGATTTGTAGCTGGTGATAACTGATCCTGCAGAAGTGGAATCAGTTAGCATCAGCTCCTAGCTGTGGGTAACTTTTGAGTTAACTGCAGCTTGGCGTAATTAACGTTAGGACTTTGTAATCCTAACACTAATTAACTCTTTGCACACCCCATGTTAAGCATAGGGAGCTCAAGGTACAGTAACCTCTCGCTGAAAAGCGCAAGTTCCGAATCGCTAACGGATTTTTAAACTGTTAGCATTCAGAATGTAATATAATGCGCCCGCGCTAGGGTCACTTAGCATAACGTTAACGCTTACATAGCTGAGTGCTAACGTTATAGTGTTAAGGCACGTAGTTTGTAAAGAAACAGCTACAACACAATTTCAACACAATTATTTCTGAATTTGTATTTTGAGAATTATTTATTTTTTACAATTGCAAATTAACTCTCTTCTGCAGTGGAAAAAAATTAAAATTTTTATCATCTTTACTGCAGAAATTACTGGTGCGGTGTTGCTCCAACTGCCCCAATGAGAAAAGCAACACTGTAAACCTGACGTGTCCCAAAAGCAATGAGATCCAAAACAAGTGCCGCAATCTCGAAAATGGCGGGAGCCCACCAAATCTAGCGCCGAGTCACCGTATGTGGGGGCGCCGACTGCCCCCCCTCCTCATCCAGAACACCAAAAGAAACGGGTCTCAGGCAGCTAGTTCCAAAGTTTATTCAAGGGAGTGAAAACCCCAAGGAGTAAGGAATCGTCGTGACGTTTCGGCCTCAGGCGGCCTTAATCATACATGATGTATGATTAAGGCCGCCTGAGGCCGAAAGGTCACGACGATTCCTTACTCCTTGGGGGTTTCACTCCCTTGAATAAACTTTGGAACTAGCTGCCTGAGACCCGTTTCTTTTGGTGTCCCAAAAGCAAGATATTCTGCAACTGGCTTGAAGCTAGATGTGAGGTATCCATTTTTTTTTTTTACATAGCTACATACATGTGCATTTATTAACCTTACAGCTAGAATAATACATTTATGAAACACTGAACTGATCTGAAAGTTATCATCTCCTCATACCTGCTCTCCCGGCTCTCGCTTTCAGAACTTCTCCTAAACTCTCCCCGTCTCTCCAGTCCTTCAAGAAGTCTGTGAACACACATCACTTTAGAGAAGCCTATCGGCTCACTCCATGATTCCCCCACTGTACATTCCCTGCTCCATTATCCCACACCACATGCACCCCGCTACTTCCCATACCCAATTATTACCCTCACCTAGCTTGTAACCTCTCTCCTCTTAGATTGTAAACTCTTGAGCAGGGTCCTCTCTGTCACAGGTAGACATACCCATCTCTCTGTGTCTAGCTATCTGCATTTATATATATATATATAAATATATATATTTATATCTATGGCTATCTATATAGCAGAAGTGTCCATTTTACACAGCTGATAGTAAATGCTTGAGTTTCCAAGAAAGTAATTAAAATGGTTAGCTTCTCCCCCCTGGGAGGGATATAACACTTGGCTGCAAAATTGAATTTCCTTGGTCTCATGCAAGCATTTCACACCTTAGGCAAGTGGAAAAAGGCTCAGCCCAGACCTAGCGGCACCCAGATATACTTGGCCATACATTTCAAAGAAGCAATCATCCCCTTTGATCACTAGAGATAAACTTTGGGAATCAAATTACCGACGAAGCGCACTGAGCGTGCCCAGGAAAAGGGAAGTCTGGGAAATGTATTGTATGGGGGTAGAAAATAGGGGCTGTCCTCAAGGGGGACAAGGCAGCCTATATATACCTGAACTAAGCTTGGGCTCAGGGCTTGTTTTCTGTGGGGTCACCTAAGAACGTGAGAAGCTGTGCCATTCTTCAAAATCCCCAGCCCAGGGGTACACGGATGCTCCTGTTAGCTCACTGACATGAGTAAGGTTCTGTGGTTTTAATCCCTTTCTTTTATTTGCTGTGTACTGTGTAATTATCGATTGATTATATACATTTTTCCTGTAACAAATGCACTGCAATATATAGTTTTTTCTATATCATAATAAATATTCCTTATTACGTTCTGTTTCTGCCTGATATTCGATCTATGCTAACTGAAGAGACTGAAGTATTGCTTGTTGTTTTAAGCTCGAGTAGCTACGAAATTGTGAGTTGCGGCCGCTGGGGACGGTTGGGTAAGCAAGCGGGGATTGTTGTCTACGCAGTCACTGTCTGGTTCTAGGATAGACAGACAGCAAGGTTGCTTAGCCCTGCGTCTCTCACTGCGACACGCATTGTGTCCATGAGGACTGGTGGCAGCGTAACTAATAGAATAGGAAAGTGGGCCCAGGGATTGTGGGAGACGTAGTCACTACCCGATTCAAGAGAAGACTAGTACTGCGTTACACTCCTGGGGATCACGCAGTCATTATCTGGGTCTAGGATAGACAGATAGTGAGCGGCTTAACCCGGCGTTTTTCGTGGCAGCGCGCTTAGTGATCGTGACACTCTCTCCTACTGTTCTGTGTGTCTACTTGTATGTATATTTGTTATGTCTCACCCATTGTACAGTGCTATGGAACGTGTTAGTGCTTTATAAATACTTGTAGCTGTAACTGAACAGATCTAAATGGAATTCTTGAAAGTTTCTTCACAAGGTGTCACGGTTAAGAAGACATATGGGGTCTGTATATATACAGCGCAATAAACGCTAAAATTATTGAGAACAGATGTGCAGCAAGTAACTTATTGTTGAAACCAGATGTCAGGCATTTCACTGATATACTGTTATTTTAGACATTTCCTTTTTCATCATAGTGACTGCTTAATCTAACATTGCAGTTACCTAATTAAGCAGCCGCTACCAGAAGAAAAAATGAAGCGAGCAATGCTTAGCTTGTCAGTAAACATCGGCAACCATGGCTCATTTTATATGGGTGTGTACCAAAGCATCATTTACTATTTACAAGTTTATACGAAGAATGTCTGTGCAAAATTGGCACTTTTGCTCAGCAATAATCAAGTGCATACAGAGATATAAGGGGTTGCTTAGAGAGCCCCAAAATTTCAGCGAAAGTTCGATGCTCCCTCCCTCGGCACCCTTAATTCGGCAACCCTGTGTTTAATTCAGCATTCATCGCAGGGTCCCCGAAATACGCCGAATCGATACACAGAACAACAATGTGAGATTGTGGAACTAATTTATAACAAAGAGAGAGAAAAACAAGTCTAAGAGAGATAAACAGCTGCAACTAGAAAATTTGTCTTTAGTTGACTTACTCCAAAGTATCCCAATCATCATGGAGCCTTAACCCTCATTCACACTGATACACACGTACGTGCGTATTGTACTATATGCTGCATATGCAAATAAATGGCTCCATGCACATAGCCACGTATGGAGCCGTATATTTGCGTAGCGCAAACACGCGCAAAAATAGAATGGAACCAAGATGTGTCCCGGCAGCGTGTTTTTGTGTTTTTACGCGTGTTTATGCGTGTGCGCACGCATATACGCTCGTACATTACTAAGTTTAACCCCCCGACGGTGTTGCCGAGTGTGGCCCGGGGTTAACTTTCAGTGCTGAAAGTGGTAACCCCGAGTCACACTCGGGCTGCATACATTACCTGTCCCTGCGCTCCCTCGCTGTCCACCGTATACTCCTCCGGTGATCGGGGCGTTTTACTTCCTGGCTCCCTTCTCACGAGAAGGGAACCAGGAAGTATGACGTCGTAAGCGGCCGGAGGTGACAGCGGGGGTCAGCGAGGGAGCGCAGGGACAGGTAATGTATGCAGCCCGAGTGTGGCTCGGGGTTACCGCTTTCAGCACTGAAAGTTAACCCTGGCCAAACTCGATTACCACCAGGGGGCCAACGCCAGGGAGGTTAAAAAAAAAAGGAAAAACAACTTTTATTTTATTGAATATTGTGCATATATGCAATATTCAATAAAATATTTAGTTGTGTGTGAAAAAGGCCTTAATGTGGGTGTGCAACTGTGTGCATTCCTGTAAGTGTTGAACTAGATTTTATGTCTCCACTGAATTCATGCACAAAATATGCCCTTTGATATGACATCACCACCAGCAATCATGGAAAATTCCCATAGTGTGTATTCATAATCAGCTGAAATGAGCCTGTTACATTACGGGAATCAATCTTCGTTAGTGCTTTAGCTGAACCTCCGAAGATTCCCTAAAGATAAAATGATTACATAATGCCCAGAGACTCACAGGAAATAGGGATGAGCGGTTCGGGTTCGGACGGTTCGGGGTTCGACCCGAACTTGGCCTGTTCGATGAGATCGCAAACACCGAACATTTCCGGGTGTTCGCCACATGTTCGACCACAATGGACCACAATGCATTTTCCCACTGGCCTGAAGCTCGTAATTGGCTACAGCCTTGCACCTGACCACAGGTCTGGTGCAAGACTGGTTCAACACTATGCCAATCACCGCTCAGAGTCCTGATTGGGCAAAAGACAGAGCTAAGTCCCGCAGCACACTATATAACGTTTCCACGCGCCGATTCTGCACGCATTTCAGAGGAGATTTCAAAGGAGATAGTTGTGTCTTGTTACTGCCGGTCTGCCACGCTACTGGGGGGGTCTCATTTCTACCAAATATCAGGGAATTTAGGTGATGTGTGTCTTGTCACTGTGCAGCAAGTTTTTTTTGGGGTTTACAACTTTCTTTAAAACATTTGTGAATTGAGGTGATCTTCTGGGTCTTGTCACTGTGCCAGCAAATCTTTTTGGGGTCACGAATTTCTTTAAAACATTTGTGAATTGAGGTGATCTGTGTCACACATCCAGTACCACGCTGTATTTTGGGGCTCAATAATTTCTTTAAAACATTTGTGAATTGAGGTGATCTGTCTCTTGTCACTGCCAGCAAGTATTTTGGGGGTCACAAATTTCTACAAATCATTTGGGAATTGAGGTGATCTGTGTCACGTCACACATCCAGTACCACGCAGTATTTTGGGGCTCACTAATTTCTACAAAACATTTGTGAATTGAGGTGATCTGTCTCTTGTCACATAACCAGTACCACGCTGTATTTTGGGGCTCACTAATTTCTACAAAACATTTGTGAATTGAGGTGATCTGTCTCTTGTCACACAACCAGTACCACGCATTATTTTGGGGCTCACTAATTTCTACAAAACATTTGTGAATTGAGGTGATCTGTGTCTCGTCACACATCCAGTACCACGCTGTATTTCGGGGCTCACTAATATCTACAAAACATTTGTGAATTGAGGTGATCTGTCTCTTGTCACTGGCTGCCAGCTATCAGTGTGTCTCACTGAGTTATACCAGAGTTCTTAAAATCTTTGTACCAGAGTTGAATCAGAGTTCTGTATATATTAATCTATATATCACTCACCATGTCTGAAAGAACAAAAAGGACAGGCAGACACTCCCAGACACAGATAAGAGGGCAAGCAACCGCTGTGTCGGGAGGCTGTGCCTCTGGTCGTGGTGGACGTGATGCATCCTCTGCAGGGGCACGCTTGTCCTTTCTAACTGGTGCTGGCCATCTTAAGCAGCAGCAACATACAGAGGACTTGGTGGATTGGCTAACCAGGCCATCCTCATCCTCCGAGTCCTCTGCCAGCCAGTCTGCTAGTGCTTTACAGTCCACCTCAGCTGCCAAAGCATCTAATGCAGCCTCCATGTCCACAGCTACTCCTGCCGTAACCTCGCTATCACACACGGAGGAGGCAGCTGAATTGTTTGACTACAATGAGAGTGACATGCTGCTTGAGGATGCGCAGCAAGTACAGTGCTCTGATTCAATACCTGAGGTTGAGGAATGGAGTATAATCAACCTAGAGGAAGGGGGTGCCAGTGATGATACACAAATAACTGGCACTCATGTTGCCCCAGCAGCTGCAGCATACTGCCAAGTTGGCTCCAGTGATGAGGAGATAGGGGGTGATGATGACAATGATGATGAGGTCACTGACTCCACCTGGGTGCCAGATCGATCAGAGGACTTAAGTGAGGAAGAGGGGGAGGAGGAGGCACAGCAAACACGAGGCACAACATCCTCTGTGACCAACCGTAGCACTAGCCAGTCCAAGGCATCACATGTCAGAGCTGCTCCGGTGCAGAGTGCTGTTGTCTCAAAGAACACATGCAGGAACTGTGTTGTCTGGGAGTTCTTTAAGAAATGTGCAGTAGAGCGCAGCGTTGATATTTGTAATCTATGTCAGATGAGGCTTAAGCATGGGAAAGATACCGGACACTTGGGTACCACGTGCTTGAGGCGACATATGAATAAGTGCCACACATCCCGTTGGCGCAAAACTTTGCGTAGGTCCTCCTCCTCCTCATCTGTCTCTACCCCACTGTATGTCCTGCCATGTCATTGCCTACAACCTCCACCGACAGGGATGATGCTACAGTAATGGATGTACCAGGTCCGTCCTCACAATGTGACATCATCCCAGTAGCTGAAGATTTACGCAGTCAGATTACGTTGCCGCAGCTGCTGCAGCGAAAGAAAAAATATAGTCCCAACCATCCCCAAGCACAGCGTCTAAATGCCAGCTTAGCAAAATTACTCGCATTGCAGCTGCTGCCTTTCCAGCTGGTGGACTCTGCTCCCTTCCATGAATTTGCTGAATGTGCTGTACCACAGTGGCAGGTTCCAAAACGCCATTACTTTTCACGCAAGGCCATTCCAGCACTATACCAGCACGTGGAAGACAATGTTATTGAGTCATTGGGAAAGGCAGTCAGCAGCAAGGTGCATGTGACTTTAGACACGTGGTCCAGCAAGCATGGACAGGGTCGTTACATTTCCTTCACGGCACACTGGGTAACTCTGATTGCAGCTGGGAGGGATCCAAGATGGGGCTCTGTGCTGGAGCTTGTTCATCCACCACGCCTCCAGAAAGCTGCTTGTATGAGGTCTGTCTGCTCCACCACCACCACCTCTTCCTCCTCCTCCTTCTCTGTCTCTGGTGAAGTGGCAGTTAAACCGACGCCTGACAGGGTCTACGCAATGGCTCAAGCAAAAAGATGCCATACTGTGCTTGAGCTGGTTTGTTTAGGGGACAGGAGCCACACCGGGTCAGAAATTTTGTCAGCTCTGCAGGGGCAGGTGCAGAGATGGTTAACACCATGCCAGCTTGAGCTGGGAATGATTATCTGCGATAATGGCAGCAACCTTCTCTCCGCCCTACGCAAGGGTAAATTGACGCATGTACCATGCCTAAGAAAAACTTCCTAAATCTGGTGGTACAGCATTTCCTAACCAAGTACCCAGGGCTGCCAGAGCTTCTCATCCAGGCCAGAAAAGCCTGCAGCCACTTCAGACGGTCATTCCCAGCAAGCGTTCGCCTGACAGAAATTCAAACAGAGTTCCACCTTCCCACAAACCGTCTGATCTGTGACATGCCCACCAGGTGGAACTCGACATTAGCAATGCTGCAGCATCTGCACAAGCAGCAGAGGGCCATCAACGAGTACCTGTGTGAGTATGGCACAAGGACAGGTTCAGGTCAACTTGTTTTTTTTCCCCCCGCAGTGGCTGATGCTCAAGGATGCATGCACTGTACTGTCACCATTTGAGGAGGCAACGAGGATGGTGAGCAGGGACAGTGCATGCATCAGTGACACAATTCCTTTAGTGTTCCTGCTGGAGCACACTCTGCAGGGAATTATAGATGTGGCTCTAGAGGCAGAGCAGCGGGAGGAAGAGGAGGCCTTCCCTAGCTCTCAAGGCCCCAGTCTTTCCGCAGACAGCATTCCAGCGGGTCCTACTCAGATCAGACAGGACGAGGATGAGGAATATTTAAGTAGTGGGGGCATTGAAGGTGGGGATTCCTCAAGGGAGGGTTTTGTGTGCCCAGAAACAGAAGGGCTAGTGCGTGGCTGGGAGGAGGAAGTACACGATACGGTCATCCTCATTGACCAGGAAGACTCGGAAGCTAATGCCACCTCCAACCTACGCTGCATGGGCTCCCTAATGATGCAAAGGCTGCTAAAGGACCCCAGGATTCGTGCTATCAAGGAGAGGGATCATTACTGGTTGGCAACCCTTCTTGATCCACCATACAAGGGGAAAGTTGCAGAGCTCATCCTGCCCGCACAGAGGGAGCACAGGATGAAAAAACTTGAGGACGCTCTAAAGCGACACTTGTGTAACACCTTTCCAGGCACTGGTAGATTACCAAGTGCTGACACACGTGCTTCTGAGGCTGCGGGTGATCAGAGGAATAGTGGTGAAGGCCAGGGCCGCTTGACTGATGCTTTTTTAAATTTTTTAGTCCTCGACGCCCAGGGACGTCAAATGTAGGCACCCATTGCCAGCGTCTTCACCATATGGTGCAGGACTACCTAGGGGCAAGGGCAGACCTGGATACTTTTCCAGCAGATGATCCACTGGCTTACTGGGTGTTGAGATTGGATCACTGGCCAGAACTTAGCCAATATGCTATGCAGCTACTAGGTTGCCCTTCATCTAGCGTGCTTTCCGTAAGGACATTCAGTGCCGCTGGAGGTTTTGTCACAGACAAAAGAGTGCGTCTGTCCACCGACTCTGTAGACCAGCTGACATTTATAAAAATGAATCAGTCCTGGATCAGCAGCTGTCAATCCCCTGATGCCGAAGTAACGGAATAGATCGGGTATGTCTTCTGCATGCACAAAACCTCCAGCACTGAACTCTTCCACAATACCACAAAAGGGTTACGGTGTGAATGCACTTGCTGCCATGAAAGGCACAATATTTGGCTGCACTGACGCTTGTGCCAGATTTATATCATTTTAATTTTTTGAACAGCAGGGTCCAACCCTGCACTCTTCCACAATACCACAGAGGGGTTACTGTATGATGATACTTGCTGGCCTGGCATTAAAGGCACAATATCTGGGTGCACTGACGCCCATTACCGGATCAAAAACTTTTCAATATAGGACCGCAAGGTCCACCCTTGCATTCTTCCACAATACCACAGAGGGGTTACTGTATGATGATACTTGCTGGCCTGGCAGTCTTGCACCAAAGGCAGAATATCTGGGTGCACTGACGCCTTGACCAGAATCATATCTTTTCAATATAGGACCACATGGTCCACCCCTGCATTCTTCCACAATACCACAGAGGGGTTACTGTAATGATACCTGCTGGCCTGGCATTAAAGGCACAATATCTGGGTGCACTGACGCCCATTACCAGATCAAAAACTTTTCAATATAGGACCACATGGTCCACCCCTGCATTCTTCCACAATACCACAGAGGGGTTACTGTATGATGATACTTGCTGGCCTGGCATTAAAGGCACAATATCTGGGTGCACTGACGCCCATTACCAGATCAAAAACTTTTCAATATAGGACCACATGGTCCACCCCTGCATTCTTCCACAATACCACAGAGGGGTTACTGTATGATGATACTTGCTGGCCTGGCATTAAAGGCACAATATCTGGGTGCACTGACGCCTTGACCAGAATCATATCTTTTCAATATAGGACCACATGGTCCACCCCTGCATTCTTCCACAAAACCACAGAGGGGTTACTGTATGATAGTACTTGCAGGCCTGGCACCAAAAGCACAATATTTGGGTGCACTGCCACTGACGCCTGTATCAGATTCATATCCTTAGAGGGGTTACGGTGTGACGGCACTGTTGGGGATGCTAAAGGACCAATTTTAAAGCACCTATTGTTACTTTCATCCAAAGCCTGCATATATTTCACAATAATTTAGCCAAAAAAATCAGTAAACTTTTTCTGCGTGTACGAAAATGTCTCCTCTTTTCATACAGACTGCCGCCCCAAGCAGTTGTTTATGGATAGATTAAAGGAACAGCATTTACCGTCATTTGAAATGTCATTTTTTTTGTTTTTCAGTGTTTCTATACATCCTAGAAATCCGCCACTTCACGGGCAGGTTATGGGGACCTCCTAGGCACGATATTTGAAGGAATTTTTGGTTATTTTTAACCCTTATTTTTTGGTTTATTTTTAACCCTTATTTCATGGAAAACTCACTGTCCCTTTAAAAACGTTTTTTTTTTTTACTTTTTGTTCTTGTTTCCTGTCCCCCAGGGCACTACCCTGACCCCCATACACCTTTTATGGCAAATATGTAGCATATATGCCCTCTTGGAGGGCACTCTAAAAACCGAATTTTCAGCCCCATTGACTTGCATTGGGTTCGAGTTCGGGTTCAGACGCAAACAAATGGAAAGTTCGGGTTCGGGCTCGAACCGAACTCGGGGAGTGTTCGGCTCATCCCTAACAGGAAACGGCTTTTTATTTCTCTACAACTTGAAATGTACTGTACACGGGGAACTTCTACATCTCAGGGAAGGAAAGCACGTTCACATGGTTTTCTCCCACAGTAAATCAAGATTCCTTTCAATCAAGATGTAGACAAACCGAAGGTCTGAGCTTTTAGGTTTGTTTTACAACAAATTTAAAATTCAATACAGATGTATATTTATTATAGACCATTAATTTGGAAAAGCTACTGACTACTTCATCCTCCGATGGAATGTCATAAAGAAAAAGAGGGGCATCCGGTGAAAATAATGGGAGATGTGAACAGACATAGGGGCTGGTTTTGAGTTTAAAAGATATTTTCTTAAGAAACTAAAAAAAAACTAAGGTACTAACGCAATGGACACTTAAGGGGTGATTTATGGCTATCAGACCAAATGTATAGAGAGTTGTGCTGCCGGGCCACGTAATCATGCAGGCCCATGGAGCTATTTGAGGAGGGAGACTGGGGGCTATTTGTCCCCAGTCTCACTCTGCTCCCAGCAGACAGAAGCAGCGTATCGGGCTGCCGTTCTCGCTGATAGATGAGAGGTCAGTATCTGATTTTTTGGGGGGGTTCAGCTGGTGCTGACTGATTCTGCAGAAACAGTATCAGTTAGTAGAGATGTGCATCGCTAAAACTTTAGTTTCGTTTTTTTTTTTCAGGTGTTTTTTTTTTTCATTTCGGGTCGTTACGGACCGTTTTCGTTTCGATTCGGTGATTCGATTTGAAATTTCGGGTCAAATTTCGAATTGATATAAAAAAAAATCTTTTTTTTTTTTTAAATGCTCAATAGATCCTAAAAAAAATTCTAAAAATAAAGAGATTCTTTACTGCAGAATATTATAAGCAATAGTTTATTAGATATTGAATTAAAACGGGAATATAAGGATCAAGGTGTGGGAAATGTTTGACTAACAAGGTGTGGGAAATGTTTGACCAACAAGGTGTAGGAAATATTGAATCCCATAGGCTACAATGTTAAAAATATTCCCGTTTTAATTCAATATCTAATAAACCATTGCTTATAATATTCTGCAGTAAAGAGTCTCTTTATTTTTAGATTTTTTTCCGATCTTTTGAGCATTTTAAAAAAAAATAAAAAAATTATATCAATTCGAAATTTGACCCGAAATTTCGAATCGATCCGAAAATTTCATGTGGTCGACATTTCGGATTCGGGATGCCCTCGGAAGCACGAAAATGATAAATTTCGTAGGAAAAACGAATCTGTACGAAACGAATTGCACATCCCTATCGGTTAGCACCACAGGACAGGACAAAACAAGGTGCAATGAAATCACATAACATACGCACAAGGGACAGGACAACACCAAAAAACAAGTGGTAAAAAAGGCAACAGGACAGCTAAAAGACTGATAAACCCCCCGTCTGTTAGTGCCCCTTTCTGTCGGCATAGCATGGGCTGGCATACAGAGCAGTATGGCTGGCATACAGACCAGCAATCATGGTGGCAGGACGGCTTCCTGCAGTGCTGTATATGCTTTCCCTGCGTCCCCAACCATCCGCTGTACCGGGACTCAGGGCTGTTAATAAATGATATGTAGCTAGAGACTTGGGGCTTTTCAGAGGCATCTCAGGCCTCTAGCCTGGGTTAGTCACTGCCTGATAACACCTCTGGTTTCTGTAAATAGGGATGTGTGGGATGTCCTGTTTACACATTATTTTTGTGAGACAGGCATTGGTATGGAGAAAACAAAGATGTGTTTGTTTTTACAATCTTATTATAGCTTTAACAATCACACATGACGATTACTAACTCCAGAAGAGGCTCCTTATGTATCCAGACTTCTGGTTTTATTATACAGACCTGCGTGTTATCCGTCAGGTTTTATCTATTGTAACAATCCACTTTATCAAAGTCCTCACTTGACTTTCATTTTCATTTTCGACACTAATCACTTATTCTGCATAGAGTTTTTACTGCTTGCGGGAAGAAAAATAGAATACATTTCAATAAAGTTACGTCAACGACATCATAAGGGATTAACATACGTGAAGTTATGAAGACTGTAAAGTCATAAAGGCTTATTCTAGTGGTTTTTAAAGTTCACCATAATAAATCCTAGTAAAGAAGCATTTTAACAATCGGAAATATTTACTTTCTACCTATCACTGGCGGATCCAGAGAGCGGGCACAGGGGGCATGTG
This sequence comes from Leptobrachium leishanense, assembly GCA_009667805.1. Lineage (NCBI taxonomy): Eukaryota > Metazoa > Chordata > Amphibia > Anura > Megophryidae > Leptobrachium > Leptobrachium leishanense. The sequence goes on from CM019065.1 coordinate 345,897,857, forward strand.
CTAATCGAAAACCGCTGCAAACCCGCGGAATCCATCCGTAAAACCGCCAAATGCATCAGATGATCTGTCACAAAACCACCAAATTGATCCGAAATAAAGCCGTCGACCAGCTGCCAGAAAAAGCCGACAAGTCATAGAACACGGTAAAAAAAAAAAAAAGAACCGCGCAACTTTTAAAAGTTCGTTTTCCAAAACAATAAGTAATATATAAGGTCCTATGAAGAAAAACAAAAAGGTCTGTTACAGAAAAAAAAACCCGTCATTTTAAAAAAAAAAATCTGAACATTTTTTTGCGGAAAAATGCCTAAAAAAAAAATTCCTATTAAGTAAATAAATAAATGAAGAGTCTTCTTTGCTGCAAAACAAAAGAATTAACAGTTGTATAAATACTTATTTACATATATATATATTTGACGAGCTGAATGGCCATGAAATTGCACCGTACAGGGAAATTTACTGTTCGGTGCAATTTCGGGGCCAATTTGGTGTTCTGTGAATAACCTTGAAAATCATCATAATTTTTTGCTGTCAAAATATTCCTTTTAAAAAAATACAGATTCAGATATCAGTAAGAACTGAAAAGGAATGTGCTGTGTACATTTACTGTAGGATCCACAGATGTTATAAGGACGCAAGACTAAATACAACGCGCCAGGCCAATCAAAGCTGGACTGCGATAAAAGATAAATAAAACCTGGTTCGATTCAGCAAATATCTTGACCACGTTAATTTTTCTTGTGGTTAAAATCCAGGGAATGTTTGTGGTTTAAAGACCGTGAATCTGATGCTCATTAAACATAAGTTTTGAATTCCGGTTGCTCAGTAGATCTCACCACACTGTAATATCGCGATCAGGAAAGAACAAGCCGTATTCTCAAGAGAGGATACAATATCTAAACGTAACAAGCGCTTGCCATTTTAGGAGACAGATATTTCCCTTCAGCGATGCTTTTGCTGCACAGACTTACTGTAAGCAGCCATCATCTCCACAGCCAAGTCGTTTGCATGCTGGGACAGTGTACAAACAGCATTCACAGCCCTTGTACAGGATTTAGTGTGATTGAAAGTCAAGTCACAGATACGGCATGGCTGGACTGGAGCGATACTAAGACGGGTACAATGGCAAAGGAATGTGTTTCGGGTTTTCTGTTTTACATTATTGGTGAAAACAAACAAAAACGCAGATTTCTTCTCAAAACAGTTGTTCAAAGGAATTTTTTCGTCGCTGACTTACGTATTGCAGTCGTACAGAGATATATTAGGTAGGACTCACCTTACGAGAGGTGCCTTGACGCGGCAGGTGAGCTTACACTTCAAGGGCCATTCAAGTAAACCAAAACCTCAGATTGTGTTTTTTTTTCACATGGAGTTGTATAGAAATGAGCGCAGATGACACTTCTTTTCTTGTTATGTTTTATGCATGAACTGGGTTGGTACTCCTGGTCGTTGCAGCCACCCCGGTGGGCATGGGCGCGACACCGCTTTTTCTGTATGTATGTACAGAGATATAATTGCTAATTATATGATGCTGCATTCATAGAGGAAGCTATGGGTAGGACCCTTCTTGAAAATGACGCGGAATATCAATAGGAATGTATTTTAAATCATGTCAAACTGCATGAAAAATATGGACAGATCACTCTAGATTAAAGAAAAATAAAACTGCCAGTATCAAGGACCAGTTCCATCATCTATTAATGAAAAGACTTAAAGACTTAGGCTATATTACATTCTTAATGCAAAAATGGGAATGCTAACAGGGAGAACTTGCGCCTGCAGGTTTCCCTGTAGTGTCCCCATTTTAGTTGTAGATTCAGGGGCAGGTGCTACTTCAGCACCTTGTCCCAGAATGAAGTGCTACCCTTTGGTTGATACTTGCAGTAGTGCCTATGCGCCACTGCGTGCATCACTTACTGGAGTCCATAGGACTCCATGGAGGGTTCGCTGCCGGGCCACGAGCCCAGCACAATCTCGCTCTTGCGAGTACACTTGAAACTATTTGTCCCCAGTCTCACTATGTTCGTGGCCAGGACACGCAGTGGATCAGGCCAACGTTCTCACCGCGGGATGATAAGTGAGTATCGGATTTATAGGGGGTTAGGAGGTGCTATATGATTGTGCTTAAGCGGAATCATTTAGCACCAGCTTTTCAGTGATGATAAACTTTCTGTTAGCCCATAGGTGCAGTAATTAGCATTAGGCATGACCGGCCCATCCATGGAGCAGTGGCTCCAGGTGGCCCTTTGTCAGAGGTGGCATTTTGCCACCCTGTCAAAGGCTGCAGCATGGAGCGCCTGGCCCGGACAACACACGGCCCTTCAGCAGGCCACAAAACCAGGCCATGCCCGCCCCTCTCGGCAAACCGGTACCAGGCCTGGCATCTTTCAAGCCCTCCAGTGGGCTGGAGCAGGACGGAGCCAGGTCCAGAGCCAGGCCTGGAACCAAGCATTGACCAGGACCTCCAGCGTGCCAGCGACCAGGGTTGTGTGGGTAAGTTTATATGTGTGTGTGTGTGTGATTGTATGTGGATGTGTGTGACAGTGTGCCAGGATATGTGGTGCTCTGTGATGCACACCGCATGTTACTGTGAGTTCTATTGCTGTGGAGCTCTGTGATACACTCATACACATGGCACGTTACTGTGAGTTCTATTGCTGTGGAGCTCTGTGATACACTCATACACATGGCACGTTACTGTGAGTTATATTGCTGTGGAGCTCTGTGATGTGCTCATACACATGGCACATTACAGTGAGTATTATTGCTGTGGAGCTCTGTTATATGCTTATACACACCGCATGTTTTTTTTGGTGGGGGGCAGCAATTCATCCTTCGCTCCAGGTAGCACAGTGGCTTGGGCCGGCCCTGGCGTTAGGACTTTGAAATACCTTACTTATCCTAATGCTAATTACTGATTGAGCTCCCATGTTAAGGATTTTTACCGGGTTTAGCGTTAGGGATGTAATACGGGGAGCATGCGTTAAAGTCACTTATTCTAGCGTTAATGCTTACATATCTGAGCACTATTGCTAGCGTTAAGTATATAATCTAGCCCTTGATTTGCTAGAATGTTAAATCCACAGGGGCCTATTACAATCTTCGCGTTAAAACGCTTGCGCAATGCGTGAATATGTGCGCCAAGCGTTGAACGTTAACGCGCATAAATCAACGCTGGAAATACAATCCTCGCGCATTTTTTCATCCGTCGAGCAATAACGCGCGTAAAATGGACACGCACAAACGCGTGCACAGCAACGTTGCGCGCAGAAATCAGTGTGTGGACTGTTTTTTCACGCGATTCAGCCAATCAGAATTAAGAACCACAATTCTCTCAAGTTAAGTTTTTGCGCCTGTCAAAGTCAATCTGAGTATATATGCTGCAGCAATAAAAAAAGCACACACAACTTCTCCATTTTATTGGTCTGGTATGTGTAGAATGTGTAACTATACTTTGCAGCTTTTTTTTTTTTTTTTGGGCTGGTGTATTTGGGTTCGGCCAGGTCGTTCAGATTTGCCATTAACACCAGCTTTTAGGCTAGGGTCAGACGAACGCAATTTTCACGTCGTCCGTGAAAAAGTGCGTTCGAACGAATGGACGTATTTTTTTCACGGAATACGCGATAGTGGTCATACGATGCACATTTTCGTGCGTGATTTTGTACGGATCATCAATAAAACACTTTTTGCGTCTGGACGTTATGTTGGCCGGACATTAGCAGCGTCTGACGTCTCCTAATCACACACACACGCCGCTAGCGGACGCAGCGCACTCTGTACGTCAGTACTAGCGGTATCACGTTCTCGAAAAAATTGGTTTTTTTGCCACTTGCGTTGCGCGGCCGGACTTTCGTGTGGCCGTATTTTGTATATTGCCCGTCATTGGCCATAATTTGCTGCTACTACGGCCGTGATAAAGTGCGGCTGCACGAGCGTTCGCACTGCGTTCGTCTGACCCTAGCCTTAGGAGTTGCTAAAATTATGCGCGCAAAGGCTGTGCGTTACAAACCGTGTACCAGCTCACAAACGCATTTGCGCTCACAATGTTAAGTATAGGACGCGCGCAGTACAGTACGCTCGCAAAGGGTTCGCGTAGGTGCACCCGCGTTAGACAAGTGCGCGCATTTGTTGCGCTAACTTTGTAATACGACGTTCTGCTCAAAGGGTTTTACCCCTCGCGTTAATGCGTTTTTGCGCGGACACAGACGTTTGCGCAAAGATTGTAATAGGGCCCATAGTTGTGCTAGCTCAAGCCCAGTTTCTTAAGACAATGAAGGGCCACTGACCCTAGCCCGAGCCCAATCTTGCGAAATGCGCTCCCGCCTCCCACCGGAGCCCACTTGGTGCATGATCGGAGCGGTGCACCGGTTGCAGTCTGTAGGCTTTCGTGTACCCCGCTGTCAAGGTTGCTTGGTTTTGGTGGTGATCCTGATAGAATGGCGGCACATCCCGGGAACTAATTGGATAGCTCTGGTCCCCCTGGTGCTTCTGTCTGAAAAACACCTTGATAAAGGGTCAGGGGACCAAGTGGCAGGGGTGGAAAGGTGTCCAGTGGATGGTGAGGTGTACCCAGGTTTCAGTTCCATAAGAGCGACCATAAGAGCGACCATAAGAGCGACAGCGCTCCCGGCGGGTGGAGTGAGAGGTCGGATGCTGGGGTTCCCAATGGAGCTTCCCCTCAGGAATCACACCAGGGCAGCTCCTATTTTTGTGGATAAACCATCCTAAAAGCACCACTGTAGAGTGAAGGGCGACTGGAGAGCTCAGGGGCAAAGTCAAGATGGCATTTGTCGGGTCTCAGTTGGCTGCCGGCTCTAGCCACAATCCCGAGGACAGAGAAAATACAATTATACACATGATTGGATACAACTGGTAACATTTGGAACATGATACATAAATAACAATAAAATTAACAACTACGAACGGTGGCCATGCCGCTACATATATATAGATAATATTGACACAAATAATGAAGTGGTGGCCGTCCTGTCACAGGAGTCATTCATTTCACTTATTCCAGCCTAGCTGGTTCTCTTCTACGCGAGATAAGATTTAGGAACGAATACCGACTCTTAAACTTAAACCCTGGTCTTAAATGTTTTGCTTTTTCAAAATCACTAAACACCTCCATTTAAGCCCACCTAAGGCTAGGGTCAGACGAACGCATTTTTCACGTTGTCCGTGAAAAAGTGCGTTCGAACGAACGGACGTATTTTTTCACGGAATACGCGATAGCGGTCATACGATGCGCATTTTCGTCCGTGATTTTGTACGGATCATCAATAAAACCCTTTTGCGTCTGGACGTTATGTTGGCCGGTGTGCAGCGTCTGACGTCTCCCAATCACACAAACACGCCGCTATGCGGCCGCAGCGCACTCTGTACGTCAGTAGTAGCGGTTTGACGTTCTCGAAAAAATGCGTTCGTTTGCCACTTGCGTTGCGCGGACGAACTTTCGTGCGGCCGTTCGTCGTATGTTCCCCGGCATTGGACGTCATTTGCTGCTAGCACGGCCGTGATTTCGTGCGGCTAAACGCACGTTAAAACTGCTTTCGTCTGACCTTAGCCTAAAAGTCTCTTACGTAGCTCAGGTGCCACAGTTTCATCGCCTGGGCATGAGTAGTGAAGACCAGGACAAATCGTTCCCAGTGTTCTTCTGGCCCTCTCGCAGAGCTCATGCCAAGTTGTGCTAGGCGCCATGGACTCCAAGAGCCGATAACCACGTTTGAGTGCTGTGCTGGTATCTGCCTGAGCCTTACAATTATTCTGATCCCAGCCTTAAATACCCTTGGCCAAGTTGGAAAAAGCTTGGCAACTGGGAGCTGGTAAGGGAAATCGTCTGGTGTAGATTTTCTTCCTAGCAAGCTCCTGGTTACCTCTAGTTTTGAGTAGTACATAGTCTTCTGCAACTGATAAATTCTCTTTATTTTTGGTGGCCATTGGTTTTGGGTTTTAAAAAGCTGCATGCAAGGAAAACTGATTTAGTGAAATAAAGTGTCATCTAGTGTATACCTCAGGAACAACATGCAGGAAAGTGGTTAATAAATAACCTCTAGCTGTGTTTTTTCTTAGGGAAAGTAAAGTATTATGCCCAGTATACATTATATAACGAGTCTGAATACTGAAACGAATTAACAAATGTGGGATCTAGGGGAACTTTAAATTTAATATCTGATTAATTCCATCACTTAAAGTAAAAAATAAATAAACACAAAATTAATAATCAGATACATATAAAAAAAAACATAGGACACTGGGAACCATTTGTTCTCATTGTCCTGCTTGCGGAAAGAAAGGACAACAAATCACACCGTCCCCTGCACCTTGGCACCAGAGGTCAGTAAGGATTTTTTTATGTGGTTTTTTTCCCCCATGTTTAGTAATTTTGCTCAAGCTAAATCACTTGACACCAATTTCTTGCAGCAGGTAATCATTTTTCATTACTGTCTGCAAGCAAGAATGACGAGCGACATTAGATTCAAATACAAAGTATAGGAAGCAGTTATTGTCAGTGGCAACAAAAATTGCCCACCTGCCACAGTATCATCGAGTGCATCATGACTTCCTTTACATCTTTAAAAATGCTAACCAAACAATGCGATTATTTACATTTTCAGCTGCCAAAAAAATTGAGACGTGATAGAGGTGTTTTACACCTGCGCTTCTGTTGTCCTGTTTATTTTTACACCGTAACCTTTTATCAATGCCCACCCATGCAAACAAAAGCAGAAACCCTCACCTCCTACTGTGATCAAGGGCCAGAATACCTGAGTCTATGGTATTCTAAATAGATAGAAAGGACTCCAGCGGTGTATCTTGGCCTAGGCCGACAAGGCCTAGGCCAAGGGCGGCAATTTACAGGGGGTGGCGTCCCGCCGCTCAATGGGACCCGCCGGACCTGAAACCCCGTGGGACTCGCGGCCGCCGGTTAGAGAATACGGCCGCCGGCGCTAAGCGTTTCTGTGGCTGAGCTGCAGCGCTGAGAGGAAGTGGTCATATCACGTCACTTCCTCCCAGCGCTCCACCATGCTTCAGAGCAGATGCCGGGCCCGGGAAGGAGAAGTGACTCGCAGGACCCAGCCGCCAGCTGCCAGCCCCCAGGTCAATGAAATGAAAGAGGTGGAGGGGAGTTTAAATGAAATGAAAGAGGTGGAGGGGAGTTTAAATGAAATGAAAGAGGTGGGGGGTTAAATGAAAGAGGTGGGGGGGAGTTTAAATGAAATGAAAGAGGTGGGGGGTTTAAATGAAATAGTTGGGGGGAGTTTAAATGAAATGAAAGAGGTGGGGGTTTAAATTAAATGAAAAGAGTGGGGGGTTAGGAGGGGTTATGAAATGAAAAGAGTGGGGGGTTAGGAGGGGTTATGAATTGAAAAGAAGGGGGTTATGAATTGAAAAGAGTGTAAAGGGTTAATGAAATTAAAATAGGGGGGTTAAATGAAATGAAAAGGGTGGGGGTTTAGATGAAATGAAAAGAGGGGGTTATGAATTGAAAAGAGTGTGAGGGTTAATGAAATGAAAAGAGTGGGGGCGTTTGGAAAGAAATGAGTTTTATTGCTGTGCAGCTCTTTGATACGCTCATACACAGTGCACATTTCTGTGGATTTTATTGCTGTGCAGCTCTTTGATACGCTCATACACAGTGCACATTTCTGTGGGTTTTATTGCTGTGCAGCTCTGTGATACGCTCATACACATTGCACACGTGCCCACTAAATGTGTCCCTTGTAACGCGCATCGTGACATCTGTCATAGGGCACTATTCCATCATTAACGCTAACGTGTGTAATCATTATCACCAGAATAAGTGACTTTAACAAGTGTGTCCTTTATTACCTTCCTGACGCTAAACCTGTGCGCTATCATATCATCGCACATCGTTTCTTGAGCTACCTTTATTGGGGGGGGGGGGGTTTAGGGGGTGCGAAATAATTTTGCAAATGTGGAATCATTTAGTGCCAGCTTTTAGGAGTAGCTACAATTTTGGCTTACGAGTCCCGACAGTAATTAGTGCTAGGACTTTATAATACCTTACTTTTCAACACGCTAATTAATGATTGCACTCCCCATGTTAAGTAAAGGATGCGCAAAGTACAGTAAGCTCACGCAAGCTAGCGCAAAAAAATGAAAGATGTCTCTTTTATACACAGGGCCAGTGCTCCCACTAGGCAAGCTAGGTAACAACCTAGGGTGCACTACTGCCTTGGTGTACAGCCGGCCCTAACCCGGGTTCCATTATTGTACCCAATCCTCATTGTGCGGCTCGTGTAGTCATCAGTGGCGGCTTGCAAAGCCGACAATGTTGATTCGCAGACCCCCGCTAGCGGAGCAGAAGGTGGGCATCTTATGGTGATGCACAGGCACCACCAGATGACGTGCAGGTGCCACCACAGGCAGATGAAAGAAAAAAGAGGCAGAAGTAAGAAAGGCAGGCGAAAGAAAGAAAGAGGCACAGAGGGCAGAGGAAAGAAAGAATGAAAGAAAGAAAGAAAGAAAGAAAGAAAGAAAGAAAGAAAGAAAGAAAGAAAGGCAGACGAAAGAAACGGCAGAAGAAAGAGGCACAGAAGAAGGAAAGAGGCACAGATTGCAGAGGAAAGAAAGAATGAAAGAAAGAAGAACGAAAGAAAGAGGCACAGAGGGCAGAGGAAAGAAAGAAAGAAATAAAGAAAGAAAGAGGCACAGAGGGCAGAGGAAAGAAAGAAAGAGGCACAGAGGGCAGAGGAAAGAAAGAATGAAAGAAAGAAAGAAAGAAAGAAAGAGGCACAGAGGGCAGAGGAAAGAAAGAGGCACAGAGGGCAGAGGAAAGAAAGAAAGATAGAAAGAAAGAAAGAAAGAAAGAGTCACAGAGGGCAGAGGAAAGAAAGAAAGAAATAAAGAAAGAAAGAGGCACAGAGGGCAGAGGAAAGAAAGAAAGAGGCACAGAGGGCAGAGGAAAGAAAGAATGAATGAAAGAAAGAAAGAAAGAAAGAAAGAAAGAAAGAGGCACAGAGGGCAGAGGAAAGAAAGAGGCACAGAGGGCAGAGGAAAGAAAGAAAGAAAGAAAGAAAGAGGCACAGAGGGCAGAGGAAAGAAAGAAAGAGGCACAGAGGGCAGAGGAAAGAAAGAAAGAAAGAAAGAAAGAGGCACAGAGGGCAGAGGAAAGAAAGAAAGAGGCACAGAGGGCAGAGGAAAGAAAGAATGAAAGAAAGAAAGAGGCACAGAGGGCAGAGGAAAGAAAGAATGAAAGAATGAAAGAAAGAGGCACAGAGGGCAGAGGAATGAAAGAATGAAAGAAAGAGGCACAGAGGGAAGAGGAAAGAAAGAATGAAATAAATAAAGAAAGAAAGACAGGCGGAAGAAAGAGGCACAGAAGAAAGAAAGAGGCACAGAGGGCAGAGGAAAGAAAGAAAGAGGCATGTGCAGAGTGTGTAGGTCAACCCCCCCCCGTGTCCCCGTGCACAGTGTGTGTTTCCCCCCCCCCCCCCCGCATTTCAACAGTTAACAATTTCTTCTGAGGGAGTGCAAGTAGCTGGCTTTGACTATGGCGCAAAATAATCTAGCACTGGCCCTGTTTATACATTCACATAACAGAAACATAACAGCTCGTCTGAGCATGGCAGCCCAATAAACTATATATGGTGCCATGCTGTTGAGAGTTACCACTTATAAATTCATAATTTTGTCCAGGGACCAGTCCATTGTTTAAAACAGTAACTCAAATATCTGTAGTCCTGTAATCTTGTAATCTTTTGATCAATATAATTTGTTTCTGGTCAAATTAGATATATGTGTCCTCTTAAGAGCTGGAATATATGGCTTCTTTATTTGAACTTTATCTTCCTTGTTCGTCTGAGATAAATCTGTCATTCCTCATTCTTCTAATTTGCTTTGACCTTGACTTGTAAGATATGCATACACTAATTATATGTACAGCATAGCCTGGAGTATGTACCCGGTGCGTGTCATGTTGACAGTGCCAAAAATAAGATCAAAACAGATCATATGTAGACACTTGCACTGCTAAATCCTTACAGTATGGGTGAATGAATAGGAATTGTGATATCGAGTGAATGATGTGTGGACAGTGATAAACCCCTCAGGGAAGTCTCTGTCTGCAGAAATAATATGCAAGAATCTGAGGAATGTTTCTGACGGAGCGTCAGAGACTCAAACAAATCCCCTTTTCGTGAAACTAATCAGCAAGTGTACAAGCAAAACTTAAACACGATTCTTTAGAGATCATCAATAGAATGCAAAACAAACAACTCAACTGCGTCCTGCGTGATTTGTTTCCCTTTACTGTAAGTTGGATTTATTTTCATTTCTGGTTTTCGGCAAAAGCTCTTTCACAATACAAATCCCAAAGAAAAAAAACAAGAGACCCAGAGCAAGTGAAAGGTGACCTCATAACAACTTTGGTCAGTACAGGGTCACAGGGTCGGAATGCTGGGGTAGGGCAGAATTTTGCACATATTTTTCAGTCTGGTGATGTCAACGCTGGCCTAAGCCTCTCAAACAGCCACATAGAGACACTTTTAGGAATTTTAGAGAATGTCGATGAAGGTAAGGTCAGAGACTAGGTTTTCTAGGATGTCGAGACATACCTCACCGCCCAAATGATCACGCCTCACAGGTAACCATACGTAGCTGTTAGCCTTGGCACAGCAACCTATGTTGCCATCACCAAGATGTAGGAAAGTTTGACATGGGCATGACGCCCTACTCCTGGGTCCTGTGGGTGTTTGGAGCTCTTTCCTTTGGGGCCTTATGAGACTCGGTCTTGGGTTGGGTGGGTAAAGGTGTCCTCTGTTTTGGAGCCTGAGGCGTAATGGGGCTCAGTGCCTTGGGCCCACAACAGTAAAGTGGTCCTCCCTGGTTGGGTGCTTGGGTGGTAATGGGACACCCTGTCTGGGGGATAATGGGGTAATACATGTCTGCCTTAAGACCCAGGCTTGGAAATATTAATTGGTTGGTAATGGTGCATGTATTTTCATAACTCTAATGTATCAATGAGCCTCATAAACAGATGGACTTTCCGTCACTCACGTCCCCTGGAATTGGAGAGAACATTGAGCTTACATGGCAGTATCTAAAAAAAAAACAAGTCTAGAGTTTCTGGCTAATCAGTTTTCTCTACTCTCAAACAGAAGCTGGAGACAAGGGATCCAAACACCTGGTCATCAAAGGCCTGGGACACTGTAGACAGAATTTTGAGTAGGCAAACATGCATGAAATTTCTTGGCGAGAAACTCAAGGGATTTAAGAAGGAAAACAGTGAGAGTGCACGAAAACCCCTAAGAATTCAGATAATAAAAGCTGAGTTTCAGAAAAGAAAGTACTGCTATGAAGAACAAACACACCATGATGAATTATAGAAAATAAACATGATGCATTTTCCACATTCAAAAAATCTCCATTAACAGTTAATGTAATTATTATCATTAAAATATATGCAGATATTAATAATTCGATTACGTATATATGTATATACTGTATATTACACATATCTTATAAAGATGGGGAAAATATTTTGTTTTTAATGGCCGACACAGGCTAAATTGTCAGGTGGACTAGCCAGCTGTGTCTCATCCGCTCATCATGGAGACATCCTGCACTGATGTCCTTTGTCTAACCCTACATGTGTCCAACCCGTTTTGAAAACTGAATCCAAATGTATTACCTGCATTAGGACCACATGGCTATCTTTGCCTTGGTAAGCGAGGTGACCAAATCCTATTGTATCTTACCAGACTGTTGGTTTACATTCATGATGTGGGTTACATTAGGTCTACTGGCTTCTTGTCAGTGTTCAGCCCATAGTTTTAGGTACAGCTATTTGATGACTTGTGGTTTGCCGTCCATTGATGTTACCTTATCCACCCTGACCTTATATTTATTTGGATTGCTTGTTTAAAATTAAGTATATTCCAATGTGGGACATTGGCACTACTTCAAGGAGCTCAGTAGTATTATAAAAATACACAGAGGATCGACCCACGTGGGAAATTACAAGAACCGGCTACTTGGGAGTTGCATAATTCAAAGCACATTGTTCCATGGATAAATTGCCAATGTTTTATACCACTTGAAAACCTGTACAAAGATCCATGACTCACTGGAAATGAGTACACTGGCCAGTCATTGGTCACAGCAAGAGCAAGAGCTGTGATATTGGAGTAAGCGTCACTGTCAGTGGAAAACCATTTTATGCTTCCTGAACCACCAGTATCAAATTATTATAAAACAATTGTCATGTCAAAGGCTGCTGGAAATATTTCATACTGGTGCCATGGTTTAACTCCTTCAGCTTTAAAAAAAAATTGTGGAACTCCAAGAGAGATGGTAAATACCTGGCAATAGATGAACCCCAGTCTGCAAATCTTCCCTGGCTGCAATATGGGGAGAAGGCTAATTCAAACTGTTTGCCTGGATAGCAAAAATATTATAAGAATCCAGCACACAATTACTGCATGAAGATGTGGGTTATTCCAAAAGCATCAGTGACAACGTTTCGACCCTATTGGGTCTTCATCAATTCTGAATTGTAACATTTTATAAACATATAACCTCCGATCCAGGATCAGCACTTTACTTGCAATACCACAATACAAAAAGAAAGTGTCTCGATCCTCATTTTCCTACAGAGCACCAAAATTATGTAATAACCTCCCAGACGCCATCAAATCTTCCCCCAGTATTAAGTCACTCAAGAGCTCCCTATTAACATAGCTCAATACAGAATGCACCTGTAAACATGTAACATAATGACTATTTCCTACATATTTATTTTCTGTATTAATCTGTATATTTGTGTTATGTTTTTTTAATATCTTGCATTTATTACTTTGTATTTCTGTAACAACTGTAAAATTTCAATGTTGTTGAACCCAGGACATACTGTACTTGAAAACGAGAGAAATCTCAATGTATCCTTCCTGGTAAAATCCTTTATAAATAAATAAATAATATAACTAGTGTGTCCAATTAGTGACCTTATCAATTAAAGGGACACTCTAGGCAACATGACCACCTAAGCTATTTTAGGTGGTCATGATGCCCGGAGTATGCCGCCCTCTGTCCCCCCTCCCTCCACTCGGCAGTTCATCTGAAAAAGCTGAAAACAGCTGAGAGAGGCGGAGGAGTTTACTCCGCCCTCCCAGCTGTCAGTCAGCAGAGCGGGAATCATATTTCCCGCTTCTGACGACTTTTGCCGAGTAGGAGACGTCATCGCGCTTTCAGCGCGATGACGTCTCCAACTCGCCGCAGTAGCTGGCGGCAGCGGCTGAGGGTTAGTGTTGCGCGCATCCTCTTGCGCGCAACACTAATCCTCAGAGGGAGCCGGGAGGAAGCCTGCCGATTGGCTGGCTTATGTGAGAGGCGCGCATGCGCGCTTCTCACATAAACCAGAAATCAAGAAGGACGGGAGTGGAAGAGGAGGGAGGTGAGTATAAAAAAAAAAAGACGCCGCTGGAAAGAAGTGGATTTTAGGGTAAGTATTACAGTTACAAAAAAATAAATAAAAACTAAAGATTTATTAAGGGAATAGGGATAGGTTAGGATAAAAAAACGGGGGGGGGGGTGATTTTTTGAGTAGAGTGTTCCTTTAACTTCAGCAAATCATTAACACGTGTTAAGAACAGAGTTTAACTCTTGTGGAACCAGTAAACTACTCAATAAAAACAAAACAGACACCATAACTGGTTCCTCAAGAGTTCTTTCGATACTTCTGGTGTACATTGGAACCCTGGAGTAAAGACCTATTCCACCCAAATAGGCACTGGTGAGCAGTTCCGTCACAACTATACTTTATTCATTGAAACAAACAAAAACCTCAGTTTTGTTGCACATAGAACACATGGAACACATAGAAATGAGCGCAGATGACACCTTTTTTCCTTGTTATGTTTTATACAGTACATTAACTGGGCTGTTACTCCTGGCAGTTGCTGCCGCTCCGGTGAGTATGGGCGCAACGCCATTTTTTTCTGTATTTATGTATATCATGCTTGTAACACCAGTCCATCGTTCTGCAGCTGTTCCTCTTTCCATGTTTTTGTTTTTAATCCCAAATGGGAAGTGTTTGGTGCGTGTATAAATAAAACCCACCATCTTTGCCTCTCCTTGGCTGAAAAGCAGCAGGAGGGGCTTGGAGCTGCTCAGTAGAGCGGCCTTTTGGTACATGTTAGGTACTCACTCTGTAAAGAGGTGCCATGAAGTGGCGAGTGAGCTTACGTTGCAATGGCCATTGAAACAAACAAAAACCTCAGTTTTGTTGCACATGGAACACATAGAAACGAGCGCAGATGACACCTTTTTTCCTTTTTTTTTTTATATACTTTATTCATGCCTGAATAGTAAGGTCTCCAGGCACTCATGGCGATGATCTCCACCTCACAAATCACAGCTAAGGTAAGTCCTGGGTGCCTTTGCATTGGTCGACTACAGGCGTCAGCATACTTTGCCCTCCAGATGTCTTAGAACAGCATTTTCCATGATGCTCAAACACTCATTAGGTTGGCTAAGCTTCATGGGGATTGTATTCCAAAATAACAGGAAGGCCAGGATTGTTGACCCCTGCTCTACACCGCCGTTCTTTGGCCTTCGTATTGGTATTGGCCCAAATGCTACATGGCTTGATCTTTTGCTTGACTGCTCTTACCCATTGTCTTGTGCCCTTAGTTTATGCATACCTGAACTTCATCCGTTTGAAGTCTGAGCTTCTATGCAGCTATAAGCTCCCAGAGGTCTATCCTGGACAAGCCGAGACTCTAGTTGACTTGTACATCCTGTGCCTTCGTGTACTCTAACCTTCTTCTGTTGTCCTGCTTTGCTATTATGTTCAGAATAATAAATAAGCACTACTTACCCAATACCTGTCTTCCTTTGTCACAAACATTGATGAAACTGTGTGTTGGTACACTGACCGCATGATGATAACTCGTTCTACTCATGGTCTCACCACAGCATCCAGCTGCGGTGCCCGACAAGGGGACATGGTTGGGTTTTATTACTTAGCTTTGACTATAGTATCTGTTCCTCAGTGTGGATATGAATTATTGAAACAGGGTGGGACACCATGTTCAGCTTTTTAGAGCAGAGGTCATACACTTACAATGCATACCGATAAGGAAACGTACCAACAAAAGTGTTGGTATCTGCATACGCCTTGCTTACATCTAACCACAATAAAGCCCTAGGAAAAAAATAACTCTAACACCTGCAAAAAGGCAGAAAGATTAATGGATCTTGGCTCAGAGTTCCTTTCCTCCTTGCCTTATATTAGCATTCATTGCGGAGAAAATGTATTTTTTATCCCAATACCTCCATTACATGTCTTCGAGCATTTGAATAGAGTCTGTAGACGTTACAGGTTACTCACATGACTTTGCCAAGTCTCAAATATTTCATATATTTATTACGGATTCCTTATTAGTGTAAGAATGGAAATTTATCTTACCGAAGTGCTTGTGTAAGCTTGTTCTTTCGAAATGTAGTATGTAGTGTATCACAACTTAGCTAGGTGTTTTATTAGAAGGAAAATATGTATATTACATAAAAGAAATATGAAAAGACTTTTGTGTATGAGGCTTCTAAATTATAGCACGAAATCTGCAACTATTCTTCACCTGCAACAATGCACAACTTACAGGTCTGTTCACTAAAAGGTGAAACTCAGGAGAATTGGCAGGAGAAGAGAACAATCTAGACCAAACAGCAGATTTGGAAAGTGAGATAAATGGTAGAATTTGGCTATTTTGACCTGGATTTTTCACTTCTCCAGTCAATTCTCCTGCGTGTCACCTTTCTTTGAATAGACTTGTAACTCTATGTCCAAGGTCTGCAGTTTAGCACCTGTCCCTGATGTGGAACGTGCGTTGAGCCGCATTTTCTTACGGCCGTAGTAGCAGCAAATGACGTCCAATGACAGCCAATATAAGAAGTACGGCCGCACGAAAGTTCGGCAAACGCAAACGGCAAACAAACACATTTTTTTGAGAACATGGAACCGCTAGTACTGACGTACAGAGTGCGCTGCGGCGGCATAGCGGCGTGTGTGCGTGATTAGGAGACGTCAGATGCTGCACATGTCCGGCCTACATCATGTCCATTTGTTTTTTAGAGCTCCGTCAAAAAATACGGCCGGCATTGCGCATCGTATGACCGCTATTGCGTCTTCTGTGAAAAAATGCGTTCAGACGCATGTCAGAATGAGTTGAATGCTAATAACCTCAGACACTGAATCAGAGCTGATTGCAGAACATGTGCCGCTGCTTTACTCGCTATGATTAATTTCAAGATTTATGTCAGCCATAACTAGTTTATTATTTTTATTTTGTTTACAACAGTAGCAGAGCTATAGCACAGACCCTGGGGTACTGTCACTGGGTGGACGAGCTGTACCGCTGGTGTTTTATCCTTACTTGGGAATGGATTCCTGTGCCACCGCACCACCCACCCTTCCTTCCTCCCTCTGTCTCCGGTCAGGAGCTGCCATCTCTCCCTTTGATCCAGTTCCTTCTCCCAAACTCACTCCCACACTTGGGTCCGGTCTCTTGCCCAAACTTACTCCCTCGCACATTTGGGCCAGTCCATTGCCCAGACTCATTTCTTCCCACCTCCGGTCCCTCCCCCCACTCACTTTGTTCATGAAATCATTTTAAAGGGACATTCTTCGCACCCTGACCACTTTAGCTTATTAGTCAGACTGTTTAGAGTGCCCCCCCCAGCTTCTCCCCCTTTTGGCGTTCTGACACCATCTGGTCTGTCTGAGGGCTCGTAGCAGCATTCGTTTGGGGAGAAAGCAGACATGGGCTTGAACTAAGCACGCAACATCAATCCATCAATCTGACTAGACATCGCATTCCTTGTGTGTGAAAAGTACACAACTTATATGAGATATGCAATTTGCGCATGTACGTACGAAAGTTACATACACTGTGCAAATTGCGTAAGTAAAAGGGGGAGAAGGAAGGAGGGGTTGATTTTTACATAGTGTTCCTTTATGTAAACAAAAAATAATAATTTCTCATCCACCATAGAATCGACTAATTGAAAAAATAATCGGTCAACTAATCCATTATGGAAAGACACCAAGGTGACCACGATCAAGTGATTTAAATGGTTGCAAACAGGAGAAGAAGAGAACTCACACTTACAAGGCCAGGTACACCAAGTGCTTCTCGGAAGAGTGTGGTCCTGATCCTAATCAGGGCCGGATTAACATAGGGTTTGATGGAGCAGCAGCTCCAGACCCATGCCCCAGAATAGGCCCAGAGAAAAAATAACAATGTCTGCATTTATGGACATTTGGACCTTATTATCTCCAACACCATAGCAGCTACAGGTTCATGTGAGGAATCAATGGAAAGGCCAGAGCATGACCATTCCAATGATACCAAACATGACCAGATTTTATGTAACAATAAAAATAAAATAATAAATATTTCTTTATTTTTTCTTTCTAACACAGCAATACTTTCCACTTTTCAATTATAAAGTGAACAATGATGCTGCACTAACTCACCATCTCAAGTGTGGAGGTGATGACACGAACCTTTATTACGAATTGTTACACCAAAAACCTAAACCCCCGCACTGCAGCAAAGTGCACTGGGAGGGACTTTGGAACCCAGTGTCACTAATCTTTACACCTCACAAGGTCAAGGAAGGTGTCACTGGACAGGTCAGCGTCTGGCCTTTGCATTAATACCAAACATGACCATGTAAAATCTAAAAGAAAGGAAAACCCAAAAAACTTTTTTTATCTACTTATTTTTAGTTCCAATGCGAGGGCATTGTCTATTTGTCACTTATAAAATGAGCAATACCACTGCCATTACTCACCTTCTCTTTCCCACGCTGGGAGCAAGATCAGTGTTTTATACATACATAGCCATATTATTCATAAAACACCATCCTCCAAAACACAAGGGAAATATTTCATTTTGTTGGTTAAAAGTGTATATTTTCTCAGACAAATGCAGAAACAGGATCCCATTTCAATTTTTTTAACAAAAATGCCCAACAGAATTTATAACCATAAAGGTTTGTATGAAAAAATTATTTTACACGCGGTAAATGATTGAAATCTGAATGTAAATTTCCTCACACAGTATCTGCTTGGTTAGATATACCCGTATCTGCACTATTAAATAACCTAAAATATGCTTTCATTTCACTAAATTCCAAAAAAAGCCCACCCAAAATCTTCAGCTCCAGACCCATAGAGATCTTATTCCGGTCCTGATCCTAATAACACTAACAGGAAAGAAATGGTTCGAGGCATTCCGATGATGCAGAAATGGGAACTGTTACTGGAGACAGCAACATTGTGGCTGACCAGCAACCTTTGTAATGCCTATTAGACATGTGCATTCGTTTTAGTACTAAAGCGATTTAGTCCGAATTTTGGGATAATTTAGTTTTAGTATGACTCAAGAGAAACGAAACTGCTCAGTACAAAAAACGAAAGAAACTAAAATAAAATGCACTACATTTTAGTTTCAGTCCTTTTTGTGATATTATATTGATGAGTGAAGGAGACCAGCAATGAAGAGCGCAACATCGCAACATCCGAATTCTGCACCCTCCACATGCCAATGCAGGAGGATGTTCTATACAGAGAGGACATTAATTCAGGTGGATGTTCTATACATTATACAGAGAGGGGTATTAATTAATGCAGAGGATGTTCTAAACATTATACAGAGAAGAGCCTTTTTTTTTTTAGCCCTTTAAATCCAGTGGCTGTGAGCGCAGAGATCGGCTGCTTGTTACATTATCTCTCAGTACAATGTATCAGGCTCAGCTGTTACAGTAACTGACTGCTGCTCATCACAGCGCTCAGAGTTTCAGTAAAACAAGGAAATAATATTGTTCTAACGTCTTATATATAAAAATATTATTTACTAGTTTTACTGAAACTCTGAGCGCTGTGATGAGCAGCAGTCAGTTACTGTAACAGCTTTGCCTGACACGGGGCAGTATTACAATGTTGGTGCTAACTTAACCAGAGCTGTTGTAACTGAAAACCTCCATAGGCTATAATGGCTCTGGGAAGTTTACAACAGCTCTGGTTAAGTTAGCACCAGCTATATAATATGGCCCACATTGTGCTGAGAGTGAGAGATACTGTAACAAGCAGCAATCTCAGCACTCTGAGGAGCCACTACAATAGTAATTGTATCCACTGGTTTTCGGATGAATGAAATTAGTTTTCATACTAAAGAACTGAAAACGAATTTCTTTAGCAACTAAATAAATTGCATTTTAGTACTAATGCATTAGTTCAAAACGAAATTTTGTGCTGTGCACATGTCTAATGCCTATTAGGCTTGATAAAAGCTGCTGGATAGCTGAAATGCTGGTATCTTCAATAAAAGTTCCCTTTACAGCTACACCAAGCAATTTAAATGGTCGTGGTGACCTTAGTGTCCTTCCCTATCTCCTCTGTAGGTGCCCTGGAGGGCAGATATAGCCCTCTGAGTGGGGTGATTCCTCAACGGTCAGTCACCACCCCCCCCCCCGACAGCTTTTGGGGTCTAGGTCAGGAATGAGCAGTTCTTTAATTCCCAAACAGCCAATGATTTTCAATGCAGTCTCATTGAATGCCAAAGAAATAGCTAGATCAGGGATGTCAAACTCTGCTCCCCCCCCAAGATGTTGATGGCCTACCATTCCCAGAATTCATTGTGTGCAATAGATGGCCAGAGAATCATGAGAGTTTTAGTTCAGAAACAATTGTGGGGGCAGAGTTTGAGAGCCCTGGGCTAGAGGCATGAGAAAGCATCCAAGCCCCCTTTCGGGGTGACAGCCGATGCCTGAGCCAAAGCTGTGGCTGTAGAGGAAGAAGAGTGTAGAGGGAAACTCATTGCTAGAGAGAAGGTGAGTATTCAGGTATATTTGAGTTATTAAAATAAGGGCTGGGGGCCAAAAGGGGGTCTCTATGGGGTTAATATTTAACCCCTCTGATTTTCTAACCCCCTGTATTACCCTGACATATCCCTTTAACACTATAGCATGCACACGTATTGGGTTAATCGTGCGGTGTTTAAAATTTATAGACAGATTAACCTTTTAATATATTTCTTATGGTATATGACTCACCCATTTAAACCGTCAGCGATCCCGTTCTAATACTTTAATCTCGTTGTCTAGTGCCCTATCAGGATAGATAACAATCACAGGGTGGAAGCATGCTGCCAGGGGCCAAGATCCACAAGGCATTCGTTTCAGACCGTTCAGTAATTTGCTCTTGGACTGAATTGTGGTTGGCTGCTGACTCTAATTACGTTTGGCATTGGAGAAAGTTAAACTAATAAGCATTTAACAAAATAATTTTTCAAATCTTCGGGAGTATTAAACTAGGAAGCAGGTCTTCGAGGAGCACCTTTGAAGATATTCAGCAATCTGTGGAAGGTATTTCCATAGAATGAAGGGAGAATGCAACTCTGGCACCACAACACTCAGCCGGTGTTCCATGTTCCATGTTCATAATCAAAAGAAAGATTTATAACGCCAATAAAAGTAATTGAAGTTCATATGAGCTGTGCCAACTACATGGATGATTTAACAAAGAGCTTGGGACAATCAAGATCTGAGGTTTTGTTTCACGGTAAAGTTTACTGGGGAGTTTAAGACACTTGGGGCTACATTACAAGGTTGGTGCTAACTTAACCAAGGCTGTTGTAGCCTTACCAGAGCCATTATAGTCTATGGAGTTATTAGGTTTACAACAGCTCTGGTTAAGTTATCACCAACTTTGTAATACTGCCCTTACTAGGCTAAAGAAACCCATATCATCAATACTGGTAGATACCCACTGTGAAGCGATATGGCCAAACAAGTATGGCACTGGCAAATGTTACAGTCCTGAATTCCTCTCCGATAATTGTAACTTCAAGAATGTATGACACTGAATAACGGTCTAATTCAATGACAGAAGGAAAGCCAGGAGCAATTTTATTGGAGGTGGCTTGACAAAGGCTGATGTTTCTCACTGCACAAAAGTCGTGTGTATACCCAAATCACTGGGTTAAACTCAATTGAAAATGCTGGTATACCAGTGAACCTATATAAACATTCAATATACATTTTTGGTTGTTCAATAAAACATTTAAAGATCATACACAATAAAACACACTACGAAATTGAGTTGGACGATCAAATATATAGCATATGGCGGGGTTAATGTAATCTATAAAACAAACATAAAATCATGGCATATATCGCACCATACAGTTATATATGTGCCTCCTAGACTGGCACTCACAAATACAATAGCAATATAAAGGAAATGGTTTATTGTAGTGAATAAGAAGCAATGAAAATATATGAAAATAAAATGCCAACGCATTTCGTCACACTAGGTGACTTTGTCGGGGCATAAAAAATGTAATTAAATCCACATATACGTAAAGTACCGTTGCAGTGCACAATTTGCGGTTCCTACGCTTCACAAGTTGCTTTGCAGCGCAAATTGCGGGGAAAAGCTTCAGGGACTTCTGGGTTCGGGAGTCCCTTAACTAAAGAGAAGGAGCAGCACGTAGCAAGGGACAAAAGGAGAGTAAATATTTGGGAAGAGGCTGTCAACCACTGCCCGATTATTCAGTCAAAAGAAGAGACCACTAATTTTTAATAGAGTATCCCTTTAAAAACTTGGTAAATGAAATCCTACAGGTCTATTCAAAGAAAGGTGAAACTTAGGAGAATGAATGGAGAAGTGAAAATTCTAGGTGAAAATAGCCAAACCAGAAAAATTCTCCCATTTATCTTACTTTCCAAATCGACTGTTTGGTCTAAATTGTTCTCTTCTCTGCCAATTCTCCTGGTTTTCACCGTTCTCTGAATAACCCTGTAAATCAACTCAATATTATTATGGATTATATATACATATAGATTTGGGGGCAAATGGTTATTTTTATTATGAATTCCTTAACTTACTATAACAAAAACAGGGAAATCAATGGGCAGACTTGTACTCTCTCTCTCTCTCTATACTCATTCATGTAAGAGGAGGGCAGGGGGAGATAGTCCTCATGTAAACCAGACGTCCGTTTTGCTGTAACAATAAAAAAGAGGGAGAAGTGTGACGTGTCTTTTTGTTTGGTGCCACCAGTTGTGTCGATCAGCATACTTTGGTGAAATATACAATAATTGCATAGAGGGATACACTAATCTGAACACAAGCTTCACACTTCAACAAACTTTCAGCCATACAGAAGCAGTCATGCACACAAAGCTGTCACTCCTGATAGAGATTATTTAGTAACGCTCAAGTTATGGCTGGTGGAAAATCATTTAAAAGAAGCCCTTCCGTCCCGCCTGCGAAGGGTTATTAGTGCACACTTTGGTTATTCATTCACAAACTTGCATGGCGTGCTTGATGATTGAATAATAATGCATTGGAGACAATCACTGAAAAATCCAATTATCAAGATGGCTTTTCTTCTGCGTCACAGTGCTAAATATATCTCGGATAAGTCTTTAATATGCGGAAAACGAAGAGTTATTGAAGTCAGTATAATGGGGGAAAAAAAAAGAAAACAGAATGCGGAAAGATCTAAACAGGATGCAAAGAAGTAAAAACATATAGGACAGCAATAACAATATTAGTTAAGGACAGGGCTATTTGGTTACCGGGAAAGTGCAATGAAGAGCAAAATTTTATCCCGAGACAAATTCTGCCAGCTTCACATTGAAGACATACAGGTCAATTCACTAAAAGGTGAAACTCAGGAGAATTGGCAGGACAAGAGAACAATCTAGACCAAATAGCCGATTAGGAAAGTGAAATAAATGGGAGAATTATTATGGTTTGGCTATTTTGACCTAGAATTTTCACTTCTCTGGTCAATTCTCCTGAAATTCACCTTTATTGAATGACCTGATAATATATTCAGGCTGCGAATATTCAAACTGAAGCAAAGTAAGTGCAATTTTGCGATAATAGATGAACTATCAACTCTGCAAGGCCAACAATATATCTGTAATTACCATTTTATATCTACTGCAGCTGTATACAGAGTGATTCATTCAGCCCTGAATCCAAAGTTTTTGTTATAGATCGTAAATGAATCAATGGAAATGTATGAGAGTGTCAGGAAGCGTACCTCCTCTTATACCAAGGTCTGGCAATGGAGAGATCCAAGTATCGAAGGCCAAGTTGCGATATATCAGGACTGGAGATGGTCAGGAACAAGAAAAGACCAACAGTACACACAGTACAATCCTGCGCCTGCAGGTTTCCCATTGGTGTCCCTGTTTTAGCATCATATTACAGGCAGTGGCGTCGTAACGTGGGGGCGGGGGGTGCGGCCCGCACCAGGTGACACCTGCCCTTAGGGCGCCAGACGCTCAGAGGGAGCGAACATGTGGCGCAGGAGGAGGTGAGCTGAGACATATCCATGAGCTGCTGGGCCATTATCCATGAGCTGGGGCATATCCATGAGCTGCTGGGGCAAATCCATGAGCTGGGGCAAATCCATGAGCTGGGGCATATCCATGAGCTGGGGGCAACTCCATGAGCTGGGGCAAATCCATGAGCTGGGGCATATCCATGAGCTGGGGCAAATCCATGAGCTGGGGCATATCCATGAGCTGGGGCAAATCCATGAGCTGGGGCATATCCATGAGCTGGGGCATATCCATGAGCTGGGGCAATATCCATGAGCTGGGGTAAATCCATGTTTGAGCTGGGGCATATCCATGAGCTGGGGCATATCCATGAGCTGGGGCATTATCCATGAGCTGGGGCATTATCCATGAGCTGGGGCAGTATATCCATGAGCTGGGGGCATATCCATGAGCTGGGGCATATCCATGAGCTGGGGCATTATCCATGAGCTGGGGCAGTATATCCATGAGCTGGGGGCATAACCATGAGCTGGGGCAAATCCATGTTTGAGCTGGGGCATATCCATGAGCTGGGGCAAATCCATGAGCTGGGGCATATCCATAAGCTGGGGCATATCCATGAGCTAAGTCAAATCCATGTGTTGGGGCATTATCCATGTGCTGGGGCATATCCATGAGCTGGGGCAAATCCATGAGCTGGGGCATATCCATGAGCTGGGGCAGTATCCATGAGCTGGGGCAGTATCAATGAGCTGGGGCATATCCATGAGCTGGGGTAGTATCCATGAGCTGGGGCAGTATCCATGAGCTGGGGGGCAAATCCATCAGCTGGGGCATATCCATGAGCTGCTGGGGTATATCCATGAGCTGCTGGGGTATATCCATGAGCTGCTGGGGCATATCCATGAGCTGGGGCATTATCCATGTGCTGGGGCATTATCCATGAGCTGGGGCATATCCATGAGCTGGGGCAATATCAATGAGAGGAGCTGGGGCATAGCCATGAGAGGAGCTGGGGCAAAATCCATGAGAGGAGCTGGGGCAATGTCAGGATTAGGTGGTGATGGGAACCAATGTGCAAGGTATACCAACTCGGCTCATCTACTATGTGGAGGGTTAGGTATAAATATACAACCTTATCCACAATAGTGCATGGGTGATAGGTAAAATCAGGTGCGTAGTGATGTCCAGAGCCGGTTTCAGGATATAGGCAAGCAGCGAAGTCGATAATGGTAGCCGGGTTCAAAAGGGTTAATTCAGACAGCATAAACGGTAATTCAGGCAGAAGGTCGTAGGATAAAGGCAGTCAGCAGAATCGTTAGGCATAAGCAAGTTTCGGTACACGGCAAAGTAAAGTAGGCTTCAGTAGGTCAAACACGCTGTAGCACATGAGAGACTAGACGAACTAGCAATGAACTCACCAATCAGCCGGCTTCTTATAGAGGGGTCTCAGGTTCTAGCTGATTGGTGGGCGGGATGACGTCAGACGTATGGAGCGTCGTGGCGCGCCGCGCGCGCGCATGCGCGGATCACTTTCATTCCGGGCTGTGGCTGGGAAGGAGCCTGGGCGCTGTTTGGAAGCTTGCCGGCGGCCATCTTGGGTCCGCGCGGCGGCGCGACAGGTGGGTAGTCCTCACAGGCAAAATCCATGAGAGGAGCTGGGGCATTATCCATGAGAGGAGTTGGGGCATTATCCATGAGAGGAGCTGGGGCAGTATCCATGAGAGGAGCTGGGGCAGTATATCCATGAGAGGAGCTGGGGCAAAATCCATGAGATGAGCTGGGGCAGTATATCCATGAGAGGAGCTGGGGCAAAATTCTTGAGAGGAGCTGGGGCAATATCCATGAGAGGAGCTGGGGCAAAATCCATGAGAGGAGCTGGGGCAAAATTCTTGAGAGGAGCTGGGGCATTATCCATGAGAGGAGCTGGGGCAAAATCTATGAGAGGAGCTGGGGCAAAATCCATGAGAGGAGCTGGGGCAAAATCCATGAGAGGAGCTGGGGCAATATCCATGAGAGCTGCTGGGGCATATCCATGTGAGCTGGGGCATTATCCATGTGTGCTTGGGGCAGTATCCATGTGTGTTGGGGGCATATCCATGAGAGCTGGGGCAATATCCATGTGTGAGCTGGTCTGGGGCAAAATATCCATGTGTGAGCTGAGGCGCAATATATCCATATGTGAGCTGAGGCGCAATATATCCATATGTGAGCTGAGGTGCAATATATCCATGTGTGAGCTGGGGCAATATATATCCATGGGTGAGCTGCTGGGGGCAATATATAATTGTGAACTGGGGCAATATATCCATATGTGAGCTGGGGCAATATATATCCATGGATGAGCTGCTGGGGGCAATATATCCAGAGCTGCTGGGGGCAATATATATCCATGTGTGCTTTCACTGCCTTCGAACAGGCATCGTACTTGCTGGCAGTTGGCAAAAAGTTGTGTGAGCATATGAGAGAGCTCCGCAGCAATAAAGCTCACAGTAATGTGCGCTGTGTGTATGAGCATTCAGTGTTATATGGGAGTACTGATTTAGGAGTAAGAGTAGTTAAAAAAAAATCCGTAAAACTCGGGGGGGGGTGATACCATAAGTTACCGCACCGGGTGACACCAACCCTAGTGACGCCACTGATTACGGGGCAGGCGCTGATTCAGCAGCCTGCTCCATAATGCAGCGCTAACCTCCTGGGTACTCGCGACTGCGCTAAAGTGCCAACACGAGTATTACCTCTTGGAGTCTGTAGAACTCCATGGAGGGTTATGCTGCCGGCCCGCGTGAAGTACATGGAGTGATTTGCGGAGGAAGACTGGGGAGACTGTTTGCTCCTTGTGGCCACAAACAGCGGATTGGGCCACTGGTCGCGCCTTGGGATGAGAGGTTAGTATCTGATTTTTTTGGGGGGAGTTTTCCAGCTGGTGTTCAACTAGCTAGCCTCAACAAGGATGGGCCAGTTCTCCACTCCATACTTTCCATGCAGCTCCGTAGGTGAGAGGTCCAGTCCAGGAGTTCTGGACTGCCTAGGGTGTTCCTCACCTGCTGCGTAAAAGGATTCCCAGCAGGGAATTTAGAGAGGAAGAGAACCCTGAGCAAGAAGGGAAGCTGCAAGCTCTCTCCGCAGACAAAACTATGGAAGAACTTTTGTGTACTTATTTAAAAGTAAAAAGGGCTGTATATATTTTGTCTATTAGACAGCTGCAAGTAAGCCAACCCCTGTTAGTCAGTGGCTTATGTTAGTTAGAGCTCAGAGGAGCTAGGTTTTTGTTTTGTTTTTTTGCCAGACCTTAAAATAAAAAGGACTATATTTTCATAAAGAGTCCGTGTGTTTATTGGGTCCCAGCTCACAATACAAACATGTATGGGAAAAAAATTAAAAGTAATTTATATTAATAAGAGGTCTACTGTTTTATATTCAGCATATAACATTTCTTTTTCTCTTGTCTCTCTCCTTGTAGCTCTCATTAAACAGTTCTTCTAAAATGGCATTTATACCAAATCATTCAAGTTCCTCAATATGCAATAAGCGCTCTTTGTGTTCAGCATTACAGACCCTTTAAATATGAAACATATCCATACAAGGAAGGATTCCAGACATTTACAGAGCTCTGTAGACAGCCAGTGATTGTGTGATGAATATACAGATTGACGAGGCAGTGACCCATGAGTAGGATTGCCATATCACCATTATAATCAGGGACGCTTACGTAAAAATGCAGTCGGCAAGGCTGAACTGGTAACAATGTCGATCTCCTGTAATTCTCTTCAATACATGTCCTTGTAGGCGTAGATACAGGACACAAATTATAACTTGCTGCATTTATAATAATTCATGCATTACAGTTGCAGGCACTTATAAAGCGCTAACAAGTTCTGTAGCGCTGTACAATGGGTGATACGTAATAACAAATATACTGTACATACAAGTTAAACACACAGAACAGTAGGAGAGTGGACCCTGCTTGAGAGCTTACAATCTAAGAACATGTTCCTTAGACTGAGATACAACCAAAAAACAGATACACGACCGTGTAATGTATGGAACAATGAAATCTCTCACTTTTCTGTGGATTTTAATTACGATTTCAGTTAATAAGATTGCTCCTTTTTATTTCCAGATAGATTATTTAAAGTCAAAATAATTTCTAGGATTTGGGTTACCTTTAGGATTAGGATGAGGGTCTGGGTTAATTTTGGGGTTAGGATTAAGTGCACCAATCCCACCCAAAATAACTTTAGCTCATATGGAAGGACAATTATCCCACGGGCAGGGCCGTCTGTCCCTTTATGTTTTATTATGTCATCTGTTCGTGCTTCCCCATTGTAAAACGCTACGGAATCTGTTGGTGCTGTATAAGTACTTGTAACTGTAACTATGAAATTTTTCCCAAGTCTGCCTATACATTGTGCTATCCGAACTGCAGCCAGATATATAGTTTTTCAGAAAACCATTGAATGAAATTTCCAGGAGCATTCCTGTTTGCTCCCAGAGCTGCACCATGCCACATGACTTCTTTCCCCAGGGAATGATTTAAGGCTCTCCCCAGAGCTGTCACTGAAGTAAAAATCAGTTCAGAGCATTTGCAAATGACTCACAGAACTTCTGAACAGATAGGGATGCTGGATGCTCAGTAAATCTGCTGTGATTCCCCCTACAAGTGTCAATTAAAGAAATATAGTTTCTTGGGTAAAGGGAAGGGAGTATTTAAATGTATATTATATATAAATGTCTGTGTTTGTGTGAATGTTTCCATCGCAGCTCAGCAGTGGGCTGGGGGGGGGGAGAAAACCTTTTCAGAATTAATATTAGAAGACTCCTTGCTATTTGAACACCCTCACCCCCCCCCTAAACATCCGGGCTGAGCTGCCAATCACACAGTTTAGAAGTTTAACCCTCCCACAAAAAACAGGAAGCAAAAAACATGGCCGCCTGCATGAGAAAAACAGGCAGATTAGGAGCTACAAAAACTCATACAACTCCATTGGACGTTACAAAATAAAAAAGTTAACTGGATTAATTAAGTTACAACTAAACACATATCAAAGCTCTCTATAACAGAGGGTGGGTTGCACTTTACGGTTATTGTTACTATGATGCTTGATTTATAGTTAGGATTAGGAAATTTGCTTTGCAAATTCAGCACAATTTTTTCAATCATCCAAATTAAACCAAATTGATCTGATTGTTAAAATATTGTATTTGAATTGACTCAATAAATTTGTTGGATGTGACAGTCTTTGGCGGCTCTGCGATTCCAAAATCCAAAATTCGGTCTAAACCAAATTACAAAATTCTATCTTGCAATACTCTGGTGATTTTGGCATCTAGAAACTACACTACGTTTTCCACAGGTACATTAGACAATGTGGGAAAATATACTGAATCCAAAACAAGTCATCAATGATTTCTGTTAGATTGTCCACCGCAAACCCTTGGTACCACTCATTGCCACTGTGATGTTTTCATCTTATACAAAAATAATGGGATCAAATGACATGTCATTACATAATACATGTGCACACACACTCTATCATTTTATTACCAATGAAAGATTGATTCAATCCACTAAAGCCCTGTCGCCGTTAATGTGGTGCTTTTATTTGAATCCTGCCGACTTCTGAAATACATTCCCTGCTTATTATCCTGGAGTTTTTTCAGTATTGACTCAACTATTTCCTCCAACATCTCTCAGATGTATAGTTTGGCATGTGTAGTGATGTTGCATCTCTAGTGCCCCAACCATGGGCCACATTACAATCTAGGTGCCAACGTTAACGCTCACCTACGTGAGCGTTAACGTAAGCCGTGGTGTTTACCGCATATTACAATCCAAACGCTAACAGGTTAAGTGACCCGTTTGCGTTTGGTACCTTGCGCTTTTCGGCGCGAGGTTACTGCACTTTGCGCTCCCTATACTTAACATGGGGAGCGCAAAGTGTTAATCAGCGTTAGGATTACAATCTACTAGCGCTGATTAACGTCTGGCTCTGGTTAGCAAAAAGTTAACCACAGCCAGGACTTGGAGTTAACAGATTCTGCTTCTGCAGAATCCGTTAACACCATCCATAAAAGTAAAAAAAACAATCAGATACTCACCTCCTGTCCCGCGGCGAGGACCGTGGCTCCAACCGCCTCCTCCGTCCGGCGGGAGCAGGGAGAGACTGGGGGAAAAAGATCCTCAGTCTCCCCTGCGTATCACTACGCTGACTGGCCGGATCTTGCGAGGCGAGATCCGGCAGGTTATGTGACCGCCGGTGTCTGGCTCAATGGAGTCCTATGGACTCCATCGAGTGGATGCTCGCTGCGGCGCTCAGCGCTGCCGTGAGTATCCCGGGGCGTAGCGCCCACTGCCAATGCAGGCAGCTTTTTAAGTGCCTGCATTGTAATCCCCCCGTTAAAACGGGGGCGGTAGGGGGAAAACTGTGGGTGCAGTTTTTTCTCCCTAACGCCGCCGTTTTAACACGGGGATTGTAATGTAGCCCCATGTCTTGTCTTTCAGATTCCGTTGATCTGCCAAATGACGGTGACTGTTTTACCCACCTATAAGATATTTAAAGGGAAATTTCTGAGTCTTCCAATAAATAGTTCCTATTTCATTATTAGTTAATTAAACCCATCTGGTGGTTTGCTGATTGATAATATGGATGAAACGCTGAAGATTCAGACGTGATGCAAATTGTCCAAAAGGCAATGCACACATCTATTAAATCCTATAATAAAACCATCACAATCAGCTGTGCGTGCGTGAATTTTAATAACAGATAATTGAAAAAAAAAATGGAGAAGAACAGCATTATTCCACGCAATTCATTATGATAGACGAATGTTTAGATAGAAGAACAAAGACCTTGGTCAGCCTTAAAATACTATCTTTCATATTAACATAATCTGCGGCAGATGATTGAGAGACAGATAAATAGCCCGGCTCTTTTGATGGGAAAATGCACAAATGTCTGCAATTGCCGCTCTCTGACCTACATTTTGCAGACATACTTTGGTCAGCTGCCATACACCATCTTTACTGGAATGTGCTTCTCCTTCATAATGAGCATCCTCTCCGGCAGATTGATTGCATTCTTCCGTCTCTAACAGATTCATTAATAAAGAGCACTCCACCGTGTGTAGGGCACTCCACGTGTATCCACATTCTTAGATTTTTTCTCACAACAATTACAGTAATTATTATTGTTATGCTTTATTTATAAAGCGCCAGCAGATTCCGATGTGCTGTACCAGACAAGTGGACAAGTGGATGGCACATTAGGAGAAGAACTAGCTTATTCTTGTCAGCCTATAAGAGAATTAATAGCACCTATTAATTTACAGCAATGGTTCCACCTCCGGTCCTCAAGTTCCTCTAACAGGCTAGATTTTAAGGATTACCTTGGGGAAATGCAGACTGAATCCTGCAATCACTGAGCAGCAAATCATATCACCTGTGCTGTGCTTCAGCTATCTGCAAACCTGACCTTTTACAGTTACAGTTGCAAGCATTTATAAAGCGTCAACAAATTTCTTAGCACTGTGCAATAGGAGAAACAGAATAACAGACATACATACACATTACACACACCGAACAGTAGGAGGAAGGACCCTGCTCGAGAGCTTCCATTCTAAGAGGAGAGGGGTGACACAGTAGGTGAGGGTACCTGGAGTATGTTCAGTAGTGGGGTGCATGTGGGCTGATTGAGTAGATGGAGCAAGAGATGTACAGTGAGGGTTCATGGTGTGAGCCTATAGGCTTCTCTAAAGTTATGTGTTTTCAGAGACTTCTTGAAGGACTGGAGAGACAGGGAGAGTCTGATAATGTGGGGAGGGAGTTCCATAGAAAGGGGGCAGCTTGGGAGAAGTCCTGAAGGCGGGAGTTGGGGGTGAGGGTACGAGGAGCTGACAGCATCAGATCATTGGCAGAGCGACGTGGTCTGGATGGGATGTACCTGCTAATAAGGGAGGAGATGTAGGCAGGGGCGCAGTTATGGAGAGCTTTGTACGTGAGCACCAGTAATTTGAAATGGATTCTAAAGGAAACAGGGAGCCAGTGTAAAGATTGACAAAGGCGTGAGGTGTGGGAGGTGAGGTGTATGAGTCTGGCACAGGCGTTCATAACAGACTGCAGAGGGATAATCTGGGATCTCTTAAGGCCAGAGAAAAGGAGGTTACAGTAGTCAAGGTGGGACTTGATGACCAGAGTGGGGAACCACTGAGTAAAGCATCCTGTGGCTAATGCCAAGCCATAAGTGGAAGTAAACTTTGCGAGTCAACTGCAATAGGGCTCCTAGTGTGATATCTATATATCTGACACGGCAAACACTTTGGTACTCACTACCCATAATCATATGAATAGACTACAGTCCCGGGTGCTGAGGTCCAAAGGAAAAGGCAGAAATAGTGTAGAGACACATGCGGGTACTCCATGAAAGTGATTTTTAATATTTTACATACAAATTTTCAACATTTCAACTTTATGAAGATGGACACAGGCGTCAAAACCTCTTGTTGCATATATAATAACGACGTGGAGGGTTATTTTTTATTAAGATCTGGTGATATAATATACAGTATGTACAGTATAATTAACTGTAATAAAAGTTAATCCCTCTCAATCAGATTATTGGACATTGCAGTCACGGTATAAACGGGTTCTTGTTCTTGATCTATTTTCTGTCTCTAGGTTTCTCCGTCTCCTCGCCCTCATGACGTAGCGCTCCTGGCAGGATATTTTGCTGTCTCACCTCGCATTCACTGTAGTCTTTTGTTTATTTTCATTTGAATAGCAGCCAAGTGTCTTAGAAGACAAGTCTGTAATGGTTTGCTGATAAAAAATATTTTACCCTCAGGAGTCAGGGGAAATATGTACATTGTGTTCTCATTCCACCTCTAGATACCTGTTAAGGGATTATGCAACGACTTTGTTATTTATGGATCTAACAAGAAAGCAGAGCTCGGTTTCTCATTCTTGATGACAGCCATAAACTTCAAGGATTGCTATTATACTTATTTTAAAATATTAAGGTCAAGGCAATAGCTTAATATCTGATGTATAAAGGTAAACATCGTTGATTCCTAGAGACAAGGACACATTGTAATTATACTGTGTTTGAAAATTCTAATCTATTCTTCTCCTCCGATATTTACTTGGCATTGGCCCACTTTGGCCATTGCCCTGTCTGGGTCCATCCAAGACAGTTGTTTGTGACTGGGGGAGACTGGTTGCTTTAACAAATGCACCAACCAACTTGCTTCACTGTACAGTGGCAAACACATGCCATAGCTGACCGGCTTCCCAGGCATTAGCCAACAAATATGCTGGCTGACCCGCTCCTCAGTGGATCAGCCAACACATATCCCGGCTGACTAGTTTCCCAAGCCTCAGTTGACAGATATGCTGATTGACCAGCTCCTCCATGCAGGGCAGGTGCTCTCACTTAGCAAGCTAGGCACCTGCCTAGGGCGCACTGCCGCCTAGAGGTGCAGCCGACCCCGACCCGTGTTCCATTATTGTACTCGTTTCCACATTGCGCGGCTCATGTAGCGGCAGGGGCAGATCGCAAAGCCGACTTTGTCAGCTTGCGGACCCCGCTAGCAGCGCAGAAGGTGGGCGTCTTATGGTGACATGCAGGCGCCACCAGATGACGTGCGGGCACCAACAGAGGTGAAAGAAAGAAAGAGGCGGATGAAAGAAAAAAAAGGCGAAACATAGAGGCCCAGACCGATCCCGGGCCCAACCAGCGGAGGGGTAAGATGGGCACCAAATGACCGTGTGCGGCCCCAGTGCACATTGCGTGTGTCCCCACACGTGCGCTGTATGTGTGTGTGTCCATGTGCACAGTGTGTGTCCGCCCCACGCGCACAGT
The DNA here is from genome assembly GCA_009667805.1 of Leptobrachium leishanense. NCBI lineage: Eukaryota > Metazoa > Chordata > Amphibia > Anura > Megophryidae > Leptobrachium > Leptobrachium leishanense. The sequence continues at coordinate 345,931,045 of CM019065.1, forward strand.
GTATGTGTTCCCCCCGAATTTCAACAGTTAACAATTTTTTTGGAGGGAGCAGGTAGCTGGTCCTTCCTCGGGCGCAAAATAGTCTAGCACCGGCCCTGCCTCCATGTATCAGCCAACATCATGTACCGGCCAACTAGCTTCCTATACATTAACAACCACACGTACCAGCCGATCATTTTCACATGCATTAGCCGACACATATTCTAGCTGACTGCTTCCTTCCTGCATCAGCTGACACATGTACCAGCCAACTGGTTTCGCTTGCATCAGCCGACATGTATGCTGGCTGACTCCATGCACACATTGACACCTATAACTACCAACCAGTGCCCCAAATGAATCAGCTGATGACAGCTCCCCCTCCCCCAAACAAACTGACCAGTTCTTCAGCACACCAAGCAACCATCCCTGAAGTTCTGGTCCTGAGTGGGTGTTTTTAAAATATTTTTGCAGCTCATCCCATAAAATTTGGGAGACTCATAAGAGGTTATTCACTAACCTCCAAAATTCATCTGTTCACAAACCTGTCAATTTGCCAAATACAGGCAAAATGACAGCGAAATACTGTGCAATTTGCTGGCACCAAAATTGGCCCATAGAAGACTATAATGTCTTCTATTCACAAAACACCGCATTGCACCGAAATGCCCTGATTTCAGTGTTTCAATTCGACAGGTTTAAACAGGCGAATCCCTAGGTTTCAACGTAAAAAAATTATATCTTTATTATTTTTTATTAAAAAGACCAATTATTCTTTTTATTTTTTTTCCCTAAAAGATTTTTTTTTATTTCAAAAAGAGTATTTTTTAAATAATTCTTTTCAGACCATTTTATTATCTTTTTAAAGGACCTTTCTGATTATTTAGACACTTTTTTTAAATATTATTTATTGATTTAAACTCCTATTAGGAGGAGTTGCACTTCCGGGCTGCGAGCCCTGCGCGATCTTGCTCTGCGACACAAAGTGGTCGCAGAGGGAGACTGGGAACCAATTGTTTCCAGTCTCACTCTGCTCCTGGGAACAAGAAGCAACAGAACGGGCCACCGTTATCGCCGCGTGATGAGAGGTGAGTATAGGATTTATTGGGGGGGTTAGCGGGTGCTAAATGATTTTGCAAAAGCGGAATCAGTTAGCACCAGCTTTTAGGAGCAGCTAAAATTTTGGCTTGTGCGTCCCTGCGGTAATTAGCGCTAGCACTTTGTAATACCTTACTTACCAAACCGCTAATTACTGATTGCGCTCCCCATGTTATGTATAGGATGCGCAAAGTACACTAAGCTTGCGCAAGCACCGATGCTCTAACGGTTTAATGTCAGGAATGTAACATGGGGGGGGGGCATGTGTTAAAGTTACTTATCCTAGTGTTAACACTTACACAACCGAATGCTAACGTTAGCGTTCACTAGGGAACTCTTTTACTATGGAATAGGGCCACAGAAATCCACTCATTTACTTTGGAATAAAGCTCTTGTTAATCTGACACAAAGAGCAGTAAAAATGACATGTAGCTGTAGAATGAAAAAAATGGTGAAATACCGCCACCTGCTGACGAAATGTAATGTTTTTCACTTTATAACGCCAATGTCCAGTACTAAACAGCACTTGAACCTGTTTATTCCATAAACACTCACAGACACAAAGACCGCAAGCATAAATAAACCATGTCATTGCAAGCAGAACATGGCAAAATGCAGCTGTGGATATTTGCAAACACTTTCAGGGACACCTAGCTCTCGCAGGCAGTGCAGCCATCAGAAATAATGGGGCCCCTTACTGAACCTCACGATGGCCCCCCGCCCCCCCCCGGCACTCCCTCAACTTCTAACAGCTTTTCTCCCCCTTCAAAAAAAAAAGGACATAACATAGCACCACAGCAATAAAACTCCCAGTAATGTGCAGTGTGTATGAGCGTATCACAGAATCCACAGCAATAAAGCTCACAGTAATATGCGGTGTGTATGAACGTATCACAGAATCCACAGCAATAAATCTCACAGTAACGGGCTGTATATGATGGCCTTTGGGTCTGGGGTCTGGGCCTGGTCCCTGGTCTAGGCCCTGGGTCTGGTTTGGGCCTTGGAGTCTGGGCCCTGGGCCTTGGGGTCTGTGCTCTGGGCCTTGGGGTATGGGCTGGGACTGGTCCCTGGGCCTTGGGGTCTGGTCTGGGCTATGGGTCTGGGCTCTGGTCCCTGGGACTGGGCCTTGGGCTCTGGTCCCTGGGTCTGGGCTCTGGTCCCTGGGTCTGGGCCTTGGGGTCTGGTCCCTGGGGCTGGGCCTTGTGACTTGGTCCCTGGGGTCTGGGCCCTGGGTTCTGGGTCTAGGTTGGGCCTGGTTCCTGGGGTCTGGACCCTGGGTCTGGCCTGGGTCTGGGCCTTGGGGTCTGGTCTCTGGGTCTGGGCTCTGGTCCCTGGGCCCTGGGGCTGGGCCTTGGGGTCGGGGTTCTGGGACTGGGCCTGGTCCCTGGGCCTGGGCTCTGGTCCCTGGGTCTGGGCCTTGGAGTCTGGGCCCTGGGTTTGGCCTGGGCCTTGGGGTCTGGGCCTTGGGGTCTGGTCCCTGGGGCTGGGCCTTGGGGTCGGGGTTCTGGTCCCTGGCCTGGTCCCTGGGTCTGGGCCCCGGGTCTTGGGGTCTGGACCATGGGGTCTGGGCCTCTGAGGTCTGGTCCTGGAATCTGGGCCCTGGGGTCTGGGCCCTAGGTTTGGGCTCTGGTCCCTGGGGTCTGGGCCTTGGGGTCTGGGGCCTGGTCCCTGGGGCTGGGCCTTGGGGTCTGGGTCTTGGGGTCTGGGCCCTGGGGTCTGGGCCTTGGGGACTGGGCCCTGGATCTGGGCCTTGGGGTCTGGGCCTTGGGTCTGGGCCCTGGGGTCTGCCTTGGGGTCTGGGCCCTGGGTCTAGCCTTGGGGTCTGGGCTCTGGGTCTGGGCCTTGGGGTCTGGACCTTGGGGTCTGGGCCCTGGGTCTTGGGGTCTGGGCCTTGGGGTCTAGGCTTTGGGGTTGGGCCCTGGGTCTGGGTCTGGGCCTTGGGATCTGGGTCTTGGCTTTGTAGTCTGGGCCTGAGCCTTGGGGTCTGGACCCTGGGTCTTGGGGTCTGGGCCTGAGCCTTGGGGTCTGGGCCCTGGGTCTGGGCTCTGGGCCTTGGGGTCTGGGCCTTGGGGTCTGGGCCCTGGATCTGGGCCTTGGGGTCTGGGCCTGGGTCTGGGCCTTGGGCCCTGGGTCTGGGCCCTGGGTCTTGGCCCTGGGGTCTGGGGTCTGGGTCTGGGCCTTGGGGTCTGGGCCCTGGGGTCTGGGCCCTGAGCCTGGGCCTTGGGGTCTGGGCCCTGGGTCTGGGCCCTGGGTCTTGGCCTTGGGGTCTGGGCCGTGTGGTCTTTGCCCTGGGTCCAGGCCTTGGGCCCTGGGTCTGGGCCTTTGGGTCTAGGTTGGGCCTGGTCCCTGGGGTCTGGACCCTGGGTCTGGCCTGGGTCTGGGCCTTGGGGTCTGGGCCATGTGGTCTTTGCCCTGGGTCCAGGCCTTGGGCCCTGGGTCTGGGCCTTTGGGTCTAGGTTGGGCCTGGTCCCTGGGGTCTGGACCCTGGGTCTGGCCTGGGTCTGGGCCTTGGGGTCTGGTCTCTGGGTCTGGGCTCTGGTCCCTGGGGCTGGGCCTTGGGGTCTGGGTCTTGGGGTCTGGTCTCTGGGTCTGGGCTCTGGTCCCTGGGCCCTGGGGCTGGGCCTTGGGGTCTGGACTCTGGGCCTTGGGGTCTGGTCCCTGGGGCTGGGCCTTGGGGTCTGGGGCCTGGTCCCTGGGGCTGGGCCCCGGGTCTTGGGGTCTGGACCATGGGGTCTGGGCCTTTGAGGTCTGGCCCTGGAATATGGGCCCTGGGGTCTGGCCTGGGGTCTGGGCCCTAGGTTTGGGCTCTGGTCCCTGGGGTCTGGGCCTTGGGGTCTGGGGCCTGGTCCCTGGGGCTGGGCCTTGGGGTCTGGTCTTGGGGTCTGGGTCCTGGGCCTTGGGGTCTGGTCCCTGGGGCTGGGCCTTGGGGTCTGGGTCTTGGGGTCTGGGGTCCTGGGCCTTGGGGTCTGGGCCCTAGGGTCTGGTCCCTGGGTCTGGGCCTTGGGGTCTGGGCCCTGGGTCTGGTCCCTGGGGTCTGGGCCTTGGGGTCTGGGTCTTGGGATCTGGGCCCTGGGGCTGGGCCTTGGGGACTGGGCCCTGGATCTGGGTCTGGGCCTTGGGGTCTGGGCCTTGGGTCTGGGCCCTGGGGTCTGGGCCCTGGGGTCTGGGCCCTGGGTCTGGGCCTTGGGGTCTGGGCCCTGGGTCTGGGCCTTGGGGTCTGGACCTTGGGGTCTGGGCCCTGGGTCTTGGGGTCTGGGCCTGGGTCTGGGCCTTGGGGTCTGGGCCCTGGGTCTGGGTCTGGGCCTTGGGATCTGGGTCTTGGCTTTGTAGTCTGGGCCTGAGCCTTGGGGTCTGGGCCCTGGGTCTTGGGGTCTGGGCCTGAGCCTTGGGGTCTGGGCCCTGGGTCTGGGCCTTGGGGTCTGGGCCCTGGATCTGGGCCTTGGGGTCTGGGCCCTGGGTCTGGGCCTTGGGCCCTGGGTCTGGGCCCTGGGTCTTGGCCCTGGGGTCTGGGCCCTGGGTCTGGGCCTTGGGGTCTGGGCCCTGGGGTCTGGGCCCTGAGTCTGGGCCTTGGGGTCTGGGCCCTGGGTCTGGGCCTTGGGGTCTGGGCCGTGTGGTCTTTGCCCTGGGTCCAGGCCTTGGGCCCTGGGTCTGGGCCTTTGGGTCTAGGTTGGGCCTGGTCCCTGGGGTCTGGACCCTGGGTCTGGCCTGGGTCTGGGCCTTGGGGTCTGGGCCGTGTGGTCTTTGCCCTGGGTCCAGGCCTTGGCCCTGGGTCTGGGCCTTTGGGTCTAGGTTGGGCCTGGTCCCTGGGGTCTGGACCCTGGGTCTGGCCTGGGTCTGGGCCTTGGGGTCTGGTCTCTGGGTCTGGGCTCTGGTCCCTGGGGCTGGGCCTTGGGGTCTGGGTCTTGGGGTCTGGTCTCTGGGTCTGGGCTCTGGTCCCTGGGCCCTGGGGCTGGGCCTTGGGGTCTGGACTCTGGGCCTTGGGGTCTGGTCCCTGGGGCTGGGCCTTGGGGTCTGGGGCCTGGTCCCTGGGGCTGGGCCCCGGGTCTTGGGGTCTGGACCATGGGGTCTGGGCCTTTGAGGTCTGGCCCTGGAATATGGGCCCTGGGGTCTGGCCTGGGGTCTGGGCCCTAGGTTTGGGCTCTGGTCCCTGGGGTCTGGGCCTTGGGGTCTGGGGCCTGGTCCCTGGGGCTGGGCCTTGGGGTCTGGGTCTTGGGGTCTGGGGTCCTGGGCCTTGGGGTCTGGTCCCTGGGGCTGGGCCTTGGGGTCTGGGTCTTGGGGTCTGGGGTCCTGGGCCTTGGGGTCTGGGCCCTAGGGTCTGGTCCCTGGGTCTGGGCCTTGGGGTCTGGGCCCTGGGTCTGGTCCCTGGGTCTGGGCCTTGGGGTCTGGGTCTTGGGATCTGGGCCCTGGGCCTGGGCCTTGGGGACTGGGCCCTGGATCTGGGTCTGGGCCTTGGGGTCTGGGCCTTGGGTCTGGGCCCTGGGGTCTGGGCCCTGGGTCTGGGCCTTGGGTCTGGGCCTTGGGTCTGGGCCCTGGGTCTGGGCCTTGGGGTCTGGACCTTGGGGTCTGGGCCCTGGGTCTTGGGGTCTGGGCCTTGGGGTCTAGGCCTTGGGGTTGGGCCCTGGGTCTGGGCCTTGGGATCTGGGCCCTGGGTCTGGTTGCTGGGTCTTGGCCTTGTAGTCTGGGCCTGAGCCTTGGGGTCTGGGCCCTGGGTCTTGGGGTCTGGGCCTGAGCCTTGGGGTCTGGGCCCTGGGTCTGGGCCGTGGACCTTGGGGTCTGGGCCCTGGGGTCTGGGCCCTGGATCTGGGCCTTGGCCCTGGGTCTGGGCCTTGGGGTCTGGGCCCTGGGTCTGGGCCTTGGGCCCTGGGTCTGGGCCCTGGGTCTTTTGCCCTGGGGTCTGGGTCCTGGATCTGGGCCTTGGGGTCTGGGCCCTGGGCCCTGAGTCTGGGCCTTGGGGTCTGGGCCCTGGGTCTGGGCCCTGGGTCTTGGCATTGGGGTCTGGGCCCTGGGTCTTGGCCTTGGGGTCTGGGCCGTGTGGTCTTTGCCCTGGGTCCGGGCCTTGGGCCCTGGGTCTGGGCCTTTGGGTCTAGGCTGGGCCCTGGCTCACCACTCTGCTGTCTTCCTTCCTTCAGCTCTTCTTTTCTTCTCTCTTCTTTTCTTCTCTTCCTCCTTTGGGGTCTGGGCCCTGGGTCTTGGGGTCTGGGCCCTGGGTCTGGGCTTTGGGGTCTGGCCTTGGGGTCTGGGCCCTGGGTCTTGGGGTCTGGGCCCTGGGTCTGAGCCTTGGGGTCAGGGCCCTGGGTCTTGGCCTTGGGGTCTGGGCCGTGTGGTCTTTGCCCTGGGTCCGGGCCTTGGGTCTGGGCCTTTGGGTCTGGGCCTTGGCTCACCACTCCGCTGTCTTCCTTCCTTCAGCTCTTCTTTTCTTCTCTCTTCTTTTCTTCTATCTTCTGCTCTTCTCTTCTATCTTCTTTTCTTGTCTTCAGCCCGGGCCCTCCGTCTCAGGCGCGCAGCTTCACTGAGTGGAGGGGCGGAGCCAAAGTAACGTGCTTGGGAGGCCCCCACATGCTGCTTGGCCCCGCCCAGCCAACCAGTGAAGCTGCCAGGAGCCGGAGGAGACACAGTGTCTCCTCCGGCTCCTGCAGCAGAGACACAGCTTCGGATTCGGACTCATCGAGTCCGATACTGGAGCTGTAAAAGGGCAACGCTGCTGCCGATGGGGCACCGGCAGCCCGGGACCCCACCTTGGCCCTGGGTCTGGGCCTTGGGGTCTGGGCCATGGGTCTGGGCCTTGGGGTCTGGGCCTTGGGGTCTGGGCCCTGGGTCTGGGCCTTGGGGTCTGGGCCTTGGGGTCTGGGCCCTGGGTCTTGGGGTCTGGGCCCTGGGTCTGGGCCTTGGGGTCTAGGCCTTGGGGTCTGAGCCCTGGGTCTGGGTCCTGGGTCTCAGGCGCACAGCTTCACTGAGTGGAGGGGCGGAGCCAAAGTAACGTGCTTGGGAGGCCCCCACACGCTGCTTGGCCCCGCCCAGCCAGCCAGTGAAGCTGCCAGGAGCCGGAGGAGACACTGTGTCTCCTCCGGCTCCTGCAGCAGAGACACAGCTTCGGATTCGGACTCATCGAGTCCGATACCGGAGCTGTAAAAGGGCAACGCTGCTGCCGATGGGGCACCGGCAGCCCGGGACCCCACCTTGGCCCTGGGTCTGGGCCTTGGGGTCTGGGCCCTGGGTCTGGGCCTTGGGGTCTGGGCCCTGGGTCTTGGGGTCTGGGCCCTGGGTCTGGGCCTTGGGGTCTAGGCCTTGGGGTCTGAGCCCTGGGTCTGGGTCCTGGGTCTCAGGCGCACAGCTTCACTGAGTGGAGGGGGCGAAGCCAAAGTAACGTGCTTGGGAGGCCCCCACATGCTGCTTGGCCCCGCCCAGCCAGCCAGTGAAGCTGCCAGGAGCCGGAGGAGACACTGTGTCTCCTCCGGCTCCTGCAGCAGAGACACAGCTCCGGATTCGGACTCATCGAGTCTGATACCGGAGCTGTAAAAGGGCGACGCCGCTGCCGACGGGGCACCGGCAGCCTGGACCCCCCCAGCCCCCGGCGGCCCGGGCCCCCACCGGGCCCCTTGCCCCTTACGGCACCATGGGGCGTAATGCCCTGATGGCGGCCCTGCTTGCAGGACAGATGCCGGTATTTGGGGCATATCCTTTATTTTTTTTGGAGGAAGTATTTTACCAGGAAGGCCGTCCCCCTGAAGTCAATGTTGCGCAGCGTGTGGCAGCTGCGTGGGCAGGCTGAAGGAGAGGACAGCCACAGCATCTGGCGGCGGGGTGTACTAGTACGCCCCGCCAATGTCAACCCCCTCCCGACAAGTGCCACCCACCTGTCATTAAGGGGTTAAAAGATGACTTGATGGAATCCATACTTTTACAATGCAATATGATGTTTAGCAGGATATACTGTAACTACTACAGGAAATAGTTTTCATTTAATAAATGCCTATTGCCTAAGCGGTAAAATAATCTCGCCTTCAGGGATACACCAACACCTTTTATATTTACAGTAGGTTTCTCTTTTTTACTGTTTACTTATCATTTGCATTTTAAATGAGTTGTCCTAGGAACCCATTACTCCCTGATAAGCGGGGGGGGGGGGTGCCTGTGTTTTGGATCTCTAAAAGCAATTTTGAAAGTACTAAAAGTAAAAGTGTATTTTGCACCCTATAAGACAGCAGCACTGAAGCTGGTCTGTCAGCGGGCACTTTTCAAACAGATCTGCCGCCTCACTTTGTGCTTCTGCCAAAACAAAGGAATTTTATTATTCTATGTGCTTAAGGTTATCTGCCAATTCCAGGACAACTAGTCTGCTTTCCTTTATCACACTTCAGCTGATCTTATTATCTAAGTCCTAATGGATTTAAACCACCCCCAAGATCGAGAGAGTTATGTTTAATTATTTACTAATATTTAGTAAGCCACAAAAAGAAAATACAGTATAGGTGCTAAAAAAATAAGATTCACTAAGCTCATAGTTGCCGACAAAAATGACAACAAATGCTTATGCCGGTCAATGAATACAGAAACGTAGTGTATACAGCTGCCCCGCAAGCACAACTTCATAAACTACACTGTATAACTCATTCTGCTGCTTTGTGCTACAATGTAGCTACATGACCCACCTTTTATGACATGTTACAAGAGCTAAACTGGCCATCGCTGGATTCCAGACGTACCCTTCACCTTTCCAACCTGGGGCCACATTACATTCTTAACGCTAAAACCCTCGCGCAAAGTGCAAATCTTTGCGGTAAGCATTAAAGTTTTGCGCGCGCAAATCACCATTGGAATTACAATCTTTGTGCGTGTTTTCATCCGCCGAACAATAGCGCGTGCAAACAGGACGCACCCAAATGCACTCGCAGTACCGTCTCGCGCAAAAATCTTTGCGCGCGCAGTTGTTTTTCGCAATTCAGCCAATCAGAATTTTAAGAACCACACCTGTCTCACGTTAACAAGTTGCGTCTGCCACTGTCAATCCGAGCATATATGCTGCAGCAATTATACAAGCACACACAACTTCATCCACTGTATTGGTCTGGTATGAGTTGAATGGGCCACTGTGCTTTGCTGCATTCCTTTATATGGATTTGGATATTTGGGGTTCGGCCAGGTTGTTCGAATTTGCCGTTAGCACCAGCTTTTAGGAGTTGCTAAAATTATGCGCGCAAAGGCCATGCGGTAATTACCGTAAAATAGATTGTAATACCATCCTCGTACCAGCGCGCATTCGCATTTGCGCTCACAATGTTAAGTATAGGACACGCGAAGTACAGTAAGCTTGCGCATGGTTTGCGCAGGTTCACACGCGGTACACGATTGCGCGCGGTTGTTGCGCTTAGTATGTGATTCGGAATGCGGCGCAAATGGTTTTACCCCACGCGATGAAAATTACTTATGCTGGCACAAACGTTTGCGTTAAGAATGTAATGTGGCCCCTGGTTTTTAAACCCTGCTGGACCATTTCACCTGCGTGTGCTGAACTCATTTTTACCATTTTTGCTCATCATGTTTAAATGGGATTTGAAGTCACGTTTTATTCAGGGGCGGACTGACCCAGCCATTTTCCTTCAGTTCCGGATGGTAATCTGAGCCATGGCTCGGCGGCGGTGCCGTGGCTGCGCCGCAGCGTGCCTGCAGAGTCTCACTCTGAGCTCGTGCAGGACATGCTGCCTTGGCACTTCCCCCTCACGCAATGCGTACAGGGCGCGCACCACAGCTGCAGAGGAGGACGAAGTAGGGAGGAGAAGTCCAGCGGAGAGCCAGCCAGCCTGAGGGTGCGTGCAGTCTTGCAGAAGATTTTTTGTTTTACTGCAGTGCATGCCGGTGAGCGAGGGAAACGATGCCGGGGGGCACGCGCGCGGGGGGGATAAGATCTTAGCTGTAATGGGTAGGTGATGGCTGCTGCAGCAGAGTGGTGACCATGTGTAAGTCTGGAGGGGGCACAATGGATTCCCCAATTCACTGTTGGGTCAGAGTGGATTTTCTTAAATCTGTAAAATCATTATTTTGAAAATTGTGTGAATAAATTAATTCTTTAACACAACAATGTACATGATTGTTATGCGTGTTTTTTTGGGGGGTTGACCTTCTGTGAGAATGGCACAAGGGGCCCCATGATCTCCTATTGCCCGGGGGCCCCATTAGTTGTCAGTCCGCCCCTGGTCGGGGTCAGACGAGCGCACTAGGTGCGTCCGTACTGACATGCCTACCGGCGTCCACCTAAGCGTTGTGACGCTTCGACGAGGTCAGTCACACGCTGTAGCACTCGCACACATTGCGTGCGCTGCAAGCAGACATGCAGAAAGCCTCCCCGTCGAAACGCTAGACGCTCGTTGGACGCTCCATAGGAGGATCGAGCCTTGCAGCGCTGAGCACACTAACTGCACTCAGCGAGGTGGCCAGACGGGCGTCAGAGTGGAAGGAATGTCCACTCTCACGGACGTTCCTTCGGCTCTTCAAAACGCTCGTCTGACACCGACCTAAGACCTAGACAAATTATACAGTATATCCTTTTTTTCGGCAGTCTCGGCAGATTCATAATATATCATTATTGTGTGTATATGTCATGCCCTGCCACAATATTATAACAAAAAATGTGAATTTCCAATCATCTACAGCGTGTAAAACTATTTTTTTCACATTTTATCATCCGAGCCTTTGCGGTTATATATTCTATGGGGTACGCTTGTTAAAAAATTAGAACTGGGAACCCTTTACTTTATTTTTCCGAGCAATTACGGGATTCTAGCTAAAACCGAAAAAAATATTGTTAGCGCATCATTGTTCACATTATAATTTAAATCCACGCGTGGGCATGATGACATCAGATATGGGAGTTCCCTTACCACCGGGCAGAGAATGCCCTATTTCCTATGGAGGAGGTACAGGGATCATTTGGACCACTCTACCACTGGACCCCTAAAAGCTAAAGGGTCATGTAAGATGTCATTGGAAAGGCCAGAGCATGGCCTTTCCAATGATACCAAAAATTACCATATTTCATATAAACATAAAACCCCTTTTTATATTTCATTTTATTTTCCTAATGCAGCACTATTGTTCTCTTTTCAATTATAATGTGAACCATGATGCTGCACTCCGGAGTTCTGTGATACAATCACACACACCGCACATTGCTGAGTTTTATTGCTGTGGAGCTCTGTGATACTCTTAGGCTAGGGTCAGACGATTGCATTTTTCACGTCTACCGTCAAAAACTGCGTTGATGCGTCCGAACGCATTATTTCACAGAAGACGCGATAGTGGTCATACGATGCTCAATTTCGGCCGTGATGTTTTACGGATCCAAGCCAGGAAACTTTGGGTGTCTGGACGTTATGTTAGCTGGACATGAGCAGCGTCTGACGTCTCCTAATCACGCACACACGCCGCTATACGGACGCAGCGCACTCTGTACGTAAGTACTAGCGGTTCGACGTTCTTGCAAAAATGCGTTCGTTTGCAGCTTGCGTTGCGCGGCCGAACTTTCGTGCGGCCGTACCTCGTGTGTGGGCCTGCGTTGGACGTCACTTGCTGCTACCACGGCTGTAATAAAGTGCGACTAAACGCATGTTTGCACTGCATTCGCCTGACCCCAGCTGCTCGCTCCCTGGTGCTTTATGACATTGTATAGTGAGTACCCCCACCTCTTATCCAAGAAAAAAAAAGCACTGTCTACCTCTATATATTATATCTATCTATATGTGTGGATAGATAGATGTTAGTATAGGAAACTTAAATCTTATTGTTAATGTTTTGCAAATGTATTTAATGAAAAACGTTTATAAAATGAGCAAACTGACTCTCTGTGCTACATTGCAATCCACCACTGGGGCTGATCCCGGCTGCTTGTGATACAGTCATCCGGCCAGTAGGTGTCGCTGCGTCACTCGCCCTGTCACTCTCTGTTTCCTGTCTATCCCCCCGGCGTGCGCTCTCTCCCAGCAGCCTTTTCCCGCCTGCGCTCGCAGTGTGTCGGTCTTTACGTCCCGTGGACGAATTTTTGTCATTGTGTCTGATCTCGGTGGATCTCGGGATCAGCAGCGGCTCCGTCTTACAGCATGGTGAGTCTCGACGGGATGCAGGGGTGGGAGGCGCGGGGCCTGCAGGCCTCCGTACATTTACACACACCACGTGTTCCCCGTAGGTCTCTCGCCGCCTGTACACACACGGTTTGCTAGGCCTGTGGTGTTTAGATCTCTTTTTCTTCTTTTGTAGAGGCCTTTACAGGCTTCTTGCAGAGTGCAGGCTCTCATTCACCGCATTGATCTTTACCAGCCTTAGACAGATACACAATGGCCTCCAGCCGCTAATAATGCGTTAAACTGTATTGCGTGTATTGTCCTAGAGCAGGGGGTCATGACCCCTGATCACACCAATCACTGACACTGTACAGCAGTGATACTGTCAATAGTGATCAGGTAGCAGCGAGAGGGGTTAAAGAATGCTGCAGTTTACAAAAATGGGCACTTTTTTAATAAAAATATAGAATGTCTCTAGTCAGGGATTATGCTGTTATCAGCACTGAAAGGGTAAAAAAAAAATCACATTTGACTTAAAACTACAACGACTCTGTGCCTCCCTCTCTCTCCTCAGATCGAAGAGCGAGGCAGAGACCATGTCTCAACCAATTTTATAAGCATTGACTGAGACATTGTGACAGCGGTGACGAGATGTCACTTAACACAGATCACCGTCACTGGCTGTCGGGACTACGTGCGTTGTCAGGCAGCCCCCCCCCCCCCGCCGACGATCTGCATCCTGGGACATTCAAATGCCACGGGGCGAGCTATGCCACCCAGCGGCGTTAAAGCCCGCTTGCTGCAGGACAGCATAGCACGTCTGTCGGCAACTGGTTAAAAAACACCTATAGAATAACCTCCCTGGCGGTTTTCCCTAGTGTAGCTCAGGGTTAAATTTCACTGCTGAAGGCAGTACTTGGGCTGGATACATACTTGTACCTGCGCTTCCTCGCTGACCTCCCACAATTGCATTCTCCTCTGTCCGATCGTGGCTTCCTGATTCCCTTTTCGGGAGAAGGGAATTAGGAAGCAGGGCGCTGCGATTGACCGGTGGTGACTGCGGATATCAGCGAGGGAGCGCAGGGACAGGTCTGTATAAAGCCCGAGTGTGGCTCGGGGTTACCGCTTTCACCATTGAAAGTTAACCCCGAGCCAGACTCGGGAATGCTGCTAGGGGGATGAAAAAATTGTACCGATTCTGACATTGACATATTTTAAAATCAGACCACCAGGGAGGTTAAAAAACATTTGGACTCCTCAGTGCCTTTTGTCAGGTTAAAACGTTGTTTTTTTATATTCTTTAAAAAAATAGCTTTTAAAGAATTTCTGTAGTGCATCCGTACAGAGGTCTGAATGTATTATACAAATGGATTCAACACTGAGACCTTTAACCTTTTCATGTATGTATATAGTTTTTTTTTTTTTTTTTTTTTAGACACAGACCGGTGCGTTTAAATATAATAACCAAAAAGATTTATATATATATATATATCTGTGTATTGATCTTGAAGGATTGTGCACATTAGTCTTAAAGTATTACAACTTCACTTTTTAACCCCATAGTGACCAGGTGATTTTGCCATTGTCAGTCCGTAAGTGCCCACTGCTGTTTTTACATTTTTGCACTGTTTGTGTTTAGCTCTAATTTTCCTCTTAATCGTTTATGAAACCCACACATATTATATACTGTTTTTCTCGCCAATAAATGGACTTTCTAATGATATTGAAGTAGAGGATACAAGTTTCAACTGAAATTTGGGAAAACAGTAAAACTTATCGTTTATTCAAAATACTAAAATGATTATTGGGGGAACCAACATGGTACTAAATAAAAACAACCTGCATAAGCAGAAAACATCCTGCGCCAAGAGGGGTTAAAAAATTGACGATGCCAAAAAAGGTGGTAAACCCTGCGACTAGCTTATTCACATACAGACAATAACTACTAAATGAAATGGCTGTGATCTGGTCGAGGCAGAGAAGCTGGATAGTATGGTTAGGAAGCAATAGAGAGACTGCACAGATACAGTATAGCAACAAATCAGAACTGAGTAGCTGGGAGCGCTCCTCCTATATAGCAGACTCAGAATAAAGTGGTAGCAAGAGAAAAGATCTAATATCCAATTTTGTATTTGACTTTCTAGATAATTCTAATATTTCTTTTCAGAGTTTACCACTCAACCCTAAACCATTCCTCAATGGCCTCACCGGAAAACCAGTCATGGTCAAGCTTAAGTGGGGTATGGAGTATAAAGGATACTTGGTTTCTGTGGATGGATATATGAACATGCAGGTAAGCACAGAACAAGCACCTGTACTGTAAGGGTGTGTAATGGTTGGTTTAGAATGACTTTATTTTTTTTCTTTCTAAAACTCACCCGAGCAGAGGTTTCAGTTTCTGACATACAAAATGTTCTAGTTTGTGAAATTGTGTAATAATTTTTGTTTTTGAGGAAGAACTTTTATAGAGTAAGAAATATATAAAAATAAAATGACCCAACTGAAAAGTAAATAGATTAATGTCAGGATCCTGTTAAACTTCAACAGTAACCATTAGCAATAAACTCACGGGGCAATCCTATGAGAGGGGTCTGAGGGGTAGTTTAGGGAACATACCAGGGACATTTTGATACCTGACCATTCACATTTTAAGTACAGGTTGAGCATCTGTTATCCAGAATGCAATGGACCCCTTGTATTTCAGAATCTGATGTTATAGTGATGGAGACTGTGGTGGGAAAGCCGCAATCCCCATCCTACTGCAGCTCCCAGTATCTACACACGCTGGGTGCGCTCTGTCGCGTTTCTCTGTAGACATGTCGCCCAGAGTTGGCGTGTTTACGAGCAGCATATCACACCCTGGGGCTACCAGTGTGTGCCTCGGTTTCCTGCAGTGCTGGGGGGGGGGCTTGTTCCCAAGCAGAAACGGACATAAGGAGTGCCCCAAGTCTGGAATTTGTAAAATCTGGGCACCTCCAAAAAGTCATGTTTTGAGTCTCTGGATTTTGGCGCCTTGTCAGGGTCTTAGAATATCAACCTCCCTGGCGGTGTTCCAGAGTGTGTCTCGGGTTAAATTTCACCGCGGAGAGCGGTAACCCGGAGACACACTAGGGCTGTATACATAATCGCTCCCTCGCTGATCACCACAGTCTCCTCCGGCGTCTCGAGACCTTTATACTTCCTGGATTCCTTCTCGCGAGGAGGGAACCAGGAAGTAATGCTGTCGCCGGAGGAGACAGCTGGGGACAAAGAGGAAGCGCAGGGAGAGGTGATGTATCCAGCTGCATCCCGAGGGTTGCTCAGGGTCACTCCTTCCAACATAGGAATTTAACCCCGAGCCACACTTGGGATGCCGCTAGGGGGGGGCAAAAAAAATTGACTGGTTTTAGATGAGAAATTTTACAAGAAACAGACCACCAGATTAATGCATTTAATTGTAGACTAAATTATCATGAATTTATCGCTTTCATTAACCCTGGACTTAATGCGTTTCCCTTGCATGTAGTAGCAAGATGTATAAAAGGAACACAGACTCTGCCATTCTTGCATATTCATAAGGAAATGGATACATAATCTAATGGGTATATATATATATATATGCCTCCCTCCACCATTTTTTTTTTTTTTTTTTTTTTGTACGTACGTATTCGGAAACAATTTTATTATTTGGTAATTCTAGTGGGAAGATTGTATGGAGTGAGAGATGGCATCATTGTTTCCAACAGTAACTACTTGAAGGGGGGGGTGACCCTCTTTACGTTTCGATGCCCTCGTTAAGCTTGGTTTATAACACTTTCAATATTTTTCTATTGAAGCTGGCAAACACAGAAGAATACATAGATGGTGCACTGTCTGGACATCTGGGTGAAGTATTAATAAGGTAATTATATATTACACGCTTTCCCTGGAAGTAGCTCACCATAAAGGTGTGACTTAATTTAAAGGGACATTGCAGGCAAGAAAGGCGAGGGATCACAGGTCTGACTGGTGGATGGTTGTTCAGCCAACTGCTCTTCCAGTTATCATGTAGTTTTAAATCCTTGATGTCCCATCACCTGCAAAACTGTCCAGCAGCTGCTAACTGGATTGCTTCTGAGTAGAGGTTGGACTTATCAGTTGAAGCACTGTTTCTATGGACCAGGAGATCAGAGATGTGACGGAGGAGGCATTCCTTCACCACCATGACTACTTACCAATTTATGTGCTCAGTGGCTAGAGTTTGATTTTAGTATGAAAAGCACGTGTTGTTATTCGGTCAACTGATATGTTGAAAATGTTACCATAACCTCTATAGCAGTGTTTCCAAAACCTGTCCTCCGGTCCCCCTAACAGGCCAGGTTTGCAGATATGTGAAGCACAGCACAGGTGATATGATTTGCTGCTCAGTGATTGCAGGACTCAGTCTTCATTTCCTCAAGGTGATCTGCAAAATCTGGCCTGGTTGAGGGCCCTGAGGACAGGTTTGGGAAAAACTGCTCTACGGCGTAATATCCATGGTATTTATGCTACGAACCTTTTAAGCTTCTAATTCCAAACCCTATGAATGTGTTTTGGCAAACGTGTTACCCGAATATCCCAAGTCTGCCTTTCATTTGTGATGATAGACTTGGGGGAAAGGTCTCCTCCTTGTTACATTTGAGTTCAGGGAATGACTGACAGTATCTGGATATAGGCAGCACTTGTGATACTCATGTAAATGCTCATGGTTGGCTAATGTCCCTTTTTTAAGGGATTGTTCCCAACCGCAGTCTTCAAGTTCCCCTAACAGGTCAGGTTTTCCAGATATGTGAAGCACAGGTGATATGATTTGCCACTCAGTGATTGCAGGATTCAGTCTGCATTTTCCCCAAGGTGATCCTTAAAATGTGACCTGTTAGGGGTAATTGAGGACCGCGGTTGGGAAACACTGCCCTAAAGCATGGTTTCCCAACACTGTCCTCGGGTTCCCCTAACAGGCCAGATTTTGCAGATCACCTTGGGGAAATACAGACTGAATCCTGCAATCACTGAGCAGCAAATCATATCACCTGTGCTGTGCTTCAGATATCTGGCAAACCTGACCTGTTAGGAGGACCAGGGTTGAGAAATACCACTCAAAGGCATGAAATAGTGGAAAAGTGCAAGCTTTAGCCTACAATGCTTACATTTTTATCACGAATACTTGTTCAGCCTGAAAATGGTGGGTGACCGTTTCATACACCTTTTGCAATTCTTTATGCGTACCTCACATTTTGGGGTCTGGGTGAATTTCTTGACGCTGAATGGAGCTGTAAGCTACTTGACAAACAGATTCTCTTTTAGCAATGCAGCCAAATCTGTAGGTACAAGTGGAAGTTCATACTAACGCTTACGTTTCTATTTTGTAGGTGTAACAACGTGCTGTATATACGTGGAGTGGAAGAGGAGGAGGAAGATGGCGAGATGAGAGAATAAATTCCAAGATATTCTTTTGTACTTTTTGGTTAAAGAAAAACTGTACCTT
This sequence comes from Leptobrachium leishanense, assembly GCA_009667805.1. Taxonomy (NCBI): domain Eukaryota; kingdom Metazoa; phylum Chordata; class Amphibia; order Anura; family Megophryidae; genus Leptobrachium; species Leptobrachium leishanense. Next base: position 345,948,655 of record CM019065.1, read on the forward strand.
CATTTATTATGAAGGATTTTTGTTTAACTTGATTTTTGTTTCAGAGTTCAGGTTTTGTACTACATGCCCTCTTTTTGTTTAAAATAAACTCAATTGTAATAAGTTTGTCTGAAGCCATTGAATATATTTTTTTGGAATGTGTTTTTCAATAGCACCGGCACCTAGCCCGGATCTATGTGCAGAAGTACTGCTCTTCCTTTTGCGCTTTGCTAAGTTGCCGTTCCGTATCTGTCTTCTTTTTCATGTGTGACTGGTTGGATCGTATCATTAGTTTTCTACCCACCTAAATGAAACAGCAGTAAATGTTTAAAATCAGTATTTTGCATCTAAAGAGACTCTCTGGGAAGGTCAGCATTTAAAAGCAGCTATTTGCATGGGGGGGGGGGAGATATAGCTGAATTTGAGAATCTTGACTATTAACTTTAAAATTTCACGTTCTCCAGCAAGAAGGCTGGGTTCACACCTGTGCGTTTTTGGCGTGCGTATCACGCAAACGCCGATAACCGCGCGTTCACGTCTATGGCTGTGAACGCGCTGCAATAGGCCCCAAAGAAGCTCCTGTACTTCTTTGGGCATCGAACGTTTTACAGTGCATTCCTACGTGCTGTAAAACGCCCAGGTGTGAACGGGCCCCATAGGAAATCATGGGATTTCCGTGGTTCGGCGTTTTACAGCGCACAGGAACGCGCTGAGGTGTGAACGGGGCCTAAGAGATTGTTTATCTGTCGTGGTTAGGAAACCTTCCTGCAGCGTATGAGTCCTACATGTCGCATTTCAGCACTTTTCGTGTGCTCTCAATGTGTCCCACTAAACATGGCTGACCTAACCCTAAAAAGAAGATCTGAAAGACTGATCTATGCTGGTACACAGTAACCATTTAATGATTATAAAACTACATATGGGTAACCTTATGGACACACATTGGTACATACACTAAGCCTGTGCTTGTAAACTGCGACCAGAGGTAATCAAAACCTATGCTTTGCCATGACTAAATACCACCCGCTTCTACTGTGGAACCAGACGCAGTTACTCTTGCTGGATGTTTACAAAGTCCAAAAGGGGAGAGCGACTGGGGCTATGTTCTAAGTGAGGTGTAAACTTACCAGAGCCGTTAAAGAAAGGATCGCAAACTCTTGCGCCCCCCCCCCCCAGATGTTGAGGAAATAGATGGACAGAATCATGGGAGTTGTAGTCCAGACACATCTGGGGCGTAGTTTGAGATCCCTGAATTAGAGTCTAAGGTGTTAATGACTTAAAATAGAGCTTCTGGATCAGAAAATAAACTGTGGATTAAACCCTGCCTTCCAAGTACAGAGGGAAAAAAATCTCCCTTATGATGCAATTACAACAGGTAAACTGAAAGTGTGCGCCGGGATTCAACATGCATTTTTCTATGGGTAAATGGCATACCTTTTTTGGTTTCTCTGTGGTGCTCTGCATGGCACGGAGCTGGCACTCTTTCTGTTTTAACTTTTCATTTTTATGCCACTCTTCATGTGCTCTAAAATATGGATATTTGGATTTATTACGTTAAAGGGATACTCTAGGCTAGTTTATGGTGAACCTCAGCACCCTAGATGTTTTGGAACTACATTTCCAATTATACTCTGCAAGCTTTAAGCCTGAGCATCATGGGACATGTAGTTCATAAACATCTGGGGTGCCAATGTTCCCCATCTCTGCTCTAGGCATTTCAGCCACTTAACACAATGTGGTTGTAGTACAAGCCCATGTTCTAGCAGCCCCAATTTTCAAAACCATTTTGAAGCTGATATTACTGATCACTACTTTTTAAATCTACCCTAGGCACCAGAGCACAGTCCTTTACCTCCGTGGTGTCCAACGTTGGCCCTGCAGGTGTTTGGGAACTACATCTACCATGATGCTCTGTCAACCTAACGAGTGGCTGAGCATTATGGGAGTTGTAGTCCTGAAACAGCTGGAGGGCCAAGGTTGGTCACCACTGCTTTACCTGATTATTTTACACCCCACTAATTGCCCAAAGCAACCTTATATTTGGTAAAAAAAAAAAAAAAAAAAAAGCATCTCCTGCTGGTTCCGAGCAGTCAGACAAATTAGGACCTGTATAGGCGAGGCTTGTTCCGATATACAGGGTGTCCATAAAGTCTCTTTACAATTTAAAAAATTTATTACGAAGCAAATGAAAAGACAGATGAGTGAACATTATTACAAAATGAGACCTATATTTAAGGTTCCCCCCCCCCTCATTTAATACACTTCTATATGGGCACCATTAGTTGCACGAAGCACATCAAGACGGTACTCGATTTTCTTGCAGTGTTCGCTGTAGCATATCCTCAATGATGGCAATGCCATCAGTGATCCTCTGCTTCAGATGGATGTGTGGTGTGGGATCATGTGCAATGGAATCATTGGTCCGTTTTTCTTCAGCGAGACATTACTGCAAATGTTTACCGTGACCTTTTGACTGAATACATGGCACCACAACTACATCACTAATCTAAAGCAGAGGATCACTGATGCCATTGCCACCATTGATGAGGGTATGCTACAACCAACATGGCATCAGTGATCCTCTGCTTTAGATTAGTCATGTAGTTGTGGTGCCATGTTTCAGTCAAAAGGTCAAGGTAAACATTTGCAGTAATTGATGTCTCGCCGAAGAAAAACGGACCAATGATTCGACTGCACATGATCCCACACCACACATTCATCTAAAGCAGAGGATCACTGATACCATTGCCACAATTGATGAGGGTATGCTACAGCCAACATGACAAGAAACCGAGTACCGTCTTGATGTGCTTCGTGCAACTAATGGCGCCCATATAGAGGTGTATTAAATGAGGCAAAAAAAACTTGCATATATACATCTCATTTTGTAATCATTTTCACTGGTCTTTAATACATTTTTGAAATTGCAAGAGACTTTATGGACACCCTGTATTTTCACAAAATAAACCCATAGGGAAAAAAGGTTACAAAAAAATTCTGAATCTAAATCAAAAAAGGTTTGTGTGCGGTGAAGTTGTCCTGTATCTGTATAATCAATTGATGAAATAATACGCTCTCTGAAATGGATTTAAATTTTTTTTTAGAATTCTGGCAACTAGCGGTAATTTAATGGCATTTTTTTATATAACTACAGCCCCTGCTTTTCCTTCTCTTCCTTTTACTGCACCAACTGCTTTAATAAGTGCAGTTTCTGACTTTTGGTAATGGCTCCACTAACCCAAAGGACTCTGGGACCCAGCTGCGATCTTGCACTCGCGGGATCGTGCAGGAGCCGCAAATGAAGTGCAGAGGGACAATTGGAAACTATTTGCAACTTCAGCAAACACGAGCCTTTGCTAAATATCCCCCTTTATGTCTCATGATCTTCCCTAACCTTTTAATAATTTTCACTTCACCTCTAAAGTCCCTTGATGTTCCTCATCTTTCAGGCAGGCATTGAAAGAGGCATACATGCACTTTCATAGATGCTGAAAGACATTCACAGACAGTGACAAAGATGACAGCTTGGTGGCTTCCTTTGGCTTATAGCAGTGTTTCCCAAATTTGTCCTCGAGACCCTCAACCAGGCCAGATTTTGCAGGTCACCTTAGGGAAATGCAGACTGAATCCTGCAGTCACTGAGCAGCAAATCATATCACCTGAGCTGTGCTTCACATATCTGGAAAAAGTGGCGAGGTGGAGGGTCCTGAGGACAGGTTTGGGAAAAACTGGCTTATAGCAACACAACTGTTCCAGTTCCACATTGGAAGGCATGCGAACACGTACCCATGCCTACCCCTTCCACTGTTTGCAGATGCTAAGCACCTTCGTGCAGCCGCCAGTTGTAGGGCATCTAAGACCAGTTCCTACAAACTGCCTGAATCTCCCCAATGTTTTCAGCATGCCGTCTCACCTCAGTATCTTGCCTCTTATGACTTTCTTCCTGGCAGCTTCGAGCTCGTCCTCGGAGAAGGCCTCTAGGTTTTTGAGTAATTCATCGAAGTAGCTCTCCAAGTGTGCCAGCATGTTGTCCACGCTTGATGGTATGTCACTGATGCACGATTTGTACACCTCTTTGATCTTTGTCTTCAGCTGACGTCGGATCGCATTCTGTTAAACAAAAAAAAAAGGGACAGTTTTAAATAACTTTTCAGAAGGCTCTGCTGCAGTTTTTAGAAGCACCAGTCAATGTGACGATTAGAGGACAATACGCCCGGACCTCCGATTCCTCAAAGGAAAGCTTTTGTGCTCTCCACCGAAGATGGTTTGTGTTTTCCTCTTCTCGGACGCAAGCGTCTGTCAACAATTTCACCTCTTTCTTTAGCTCCTCTATTTTACGGCACCTGTAAATTAGAAAATATATGTTTTACGACTGAGGAAACAGAAGCAATTTTTGCACAGAAAAACAACTTTCAAAATACGCAGCTCTCCCAACTAATATCCACTAAATGACCAGGAGTGGAGGTTTAGTGAATATACCACTTGCTCCCATTTGTCTCTGGGGAGCCGCTCTCTTTCCTGGATAAAGCCCGTGCTGTTGGTAATAATTGGAGTAATTTTAAGGATTCTTGGTGACTATATGTAATATTTCAATGATGTTATGGAATGACTTTTCAAAATATTAAAGACCGCAATAAGATTTCCCTTTTTTCCCCAAAACTGAGCACCTGCAGAGGGCTAGTGTCCCATGTCAACAGGATTTTCCTAGGAAACATTCATCCTATAATGTAGCTGACACTGGGTTTACATGGGTACTGTCACGACTCATGTCCAGGGGCACTAAAGGTACAAAGAAAGTCCTGTGCCCGCACCGTACATGTGGCAGGTACCTTGCCATCAGTAAAATGGATAAACAGCAAAAGAAAAGCCGTAGAGTCTGGCTTGAAAAGTATCAATGAAAATAAAAAAAAACTTAGGCTGGGGTCAGACGAACGCAGTGTGAACGCGCGTGCAGCCGCACTTTATCACGGCTGTAGTAGCAGCAAATGACGGCCGATGACGGGCAATATACGAAGTACGGACGCACGAAAGTTCGGCCACGCAACGCAAACGGCAAACAAATGCATTTTTTTGAGAACGTGAAACAGCTAGTACTGACGTACAGAGTGCGCTGCTTCCGCTAGCGGCGTGTGTGCGTGATTAGGAGACGTCAGACGCTGCTAATGTCCGGCCAACATAACGTCCAGACGCAAAAGGGGTTTTATTGATAATCCGTACAAAATCACGGACGAAAATGCGCGTCGTATGACCGCTATCACGTATTCCGTGAAAAAATACGGCAATGTGTTCGAACGCACGTTTTCACGGATGACGCGAAAAATGCGTCTGACCCTAGCCTTAAAGGGGTTATTCAAAGAACACAAAAATTTCATTCAGCGCACTTCTGTGACCTCAAAACGATGCACCAATAGAGTGCCAAACACATCGTCAAACCGCCAAACGCATCAGAAGAACAGACCGCCAAACACAACCGAAAAAAAACTGACCAAGCGTTTAACAAAAAAAGCCAAAAAAACTAATTCATGAAAATGCCTGAAAATAATATATACGGTCCTATGAATAACAATGAAAAGGTCTGTTACAGAATTTAAAAAAAAAATAGGAATCAAAAGTTTAGCCGAAAAATGTCAAAAAAATTAATTAATAAATAGACTTTTTGCTACGAATAAAAAGAATAAGCCGTTAAATATTTTTTTTATAAAAAAACGATTATCTTTTACATTGAAACCTATGTGATTCGTCTGTTTAAACCTGTGGAACGAAACCACTGCAAATCTAGGCATTTCGCCAACTTTTGTTCAGCATTCTCTGAACAAATTAACCGTTACTTCGCTTCGGGGATCTCACTGCCACCAAATTGCACCGTAATTCACTGACAAGTAGCCAAAATTTGGTGAATCTCCAGATTTCTGAATGGCCACGAAATTGCATCGCATGGGAAAATTCACCGTTCGGTGCAATTCGGTGGCAAGTTCGGCACTCTGAATAAACCCTAAGGCTAGGGTCAGATGAACGCATTTTCACGTTGTCTGTGAAAAGTGCGTTCGAACGAATGGACGTATTTTTTCACGGAATACGCGATAGCGGTCATACTATGCGCATTTGCGTTCGTGATTTTGTACGGATCATCAATAAAACACTTTGTGCATCTGGACGTTATGTTGGCCGGACATTAGCAGTGTCTGACATCTCCAATTCACGCACACACGCCGCTAGCGGACGCAGCGCACTCTGTACAACCGTACTAGCGGTTTTACGTTCTCGACAAAATGCGTTCGTTTGCCACTTGCGTTGCGCAGCCGGACTTTTGTGCGACCGTACTTCGTATATTGGCCGTCATTGCCCGGCATTTGCTGCTACTACGGCCGTGATTAAGTGCGCCTGCACACTCGTTCGCACTGCCTCAGTCTGACCCTAGCCTAAGGCCGGGGTCACACAACCGAATTTGAGAGCGAAAGGAACGTCCGTGAGAGTGGACGTTACTCCCACTTTTACGCCCGTGTGGCCACCTCGCTGAGCACAGATAGTGCACTCAGTACTACAAAGCTCGATCCTCCTATGGAAGATCGCGCTTTGTAGCCCCGTCCAACGTCCATCGTAGCTTTTCAATGGGGAGGCTGAAAGCACGTCCGATGGTAGCACGCGCAACTAGTGCGCACGCTACATGGTGTGACCCTCCCCATCGAGCCGTCACAATGCTGCGACGGACGCAGTTAGGAGCGGTCACACGGACGCACTCAGTGCGCTTGCGTGATCGCAGCCTTAAATGTTTGATCTTTCCAATATTAAAATCATTTGCATTTCTACTCACTTCACTTCCTGCACGTGTAGAAACTTTCTTCTGATTTCTTGCAGATCCCTGCTAAATTCTTCAGCTGTAAGGCTCAGGCTCTGATTTCGTCGCTGTAGATGCTCCAGGATGTCATATAGCTGTTTGGGATCAGTGAAGTACATCTCCGGCTCCTACGAAACAGAAGAAAACAGATTAAGAAAGGCTAGAATCAAACGATGAACTTCTGTAAATTCTGAGCATTAGACTAAAATGCTAAATGATTATGAATTATCCATCACAGCAGTTATAGTAAATGCGCGGTTATCACACTGTATATGTGCCTCACACTTGCCTTCTGTCACTGAGTGCATCCTCACTTTCTGTCTATATTACCCTCATCTCCTTCAACATTATGAGCTTGCAAGAGCATGGACCATATTTACAGCTGTACCCGGGGTCACGTCCTGCAGGAACGCATGGGAATGCAGTTCCCTCACTATTTTAGCAGGAGGAACTTAGTTCCCTTGTGGCTGATATACTGAGAAGCTGCAATACCTATTTTATAAAACTGTCTATATTTAAGGGTTTTCCTGAATGTAAGCACATTGGGATGTCATGGGAATGACAATTTCTCAGTGTTTGCCAGAGGAATGTCATTCTCATACATAAAGAAGTGCTGCAGCTGCTGCACCTCTCAGTAATCTTTAAGACCGGAATGGACCGAAATGTTAGTGATTTCCCACACTTATTTTTTTATGACTTGACCCCTGGCTGTACCTTTATATAGCATCAGCTATGTCCTTCTACATCATGTAATGTTTGTAAATGGCCAAGCTAGTGGATTTAATTTTACCTAAACTTGTTAAACAATTCATTTTCCTAATTTAATTGCATTGAGGTCAGGAGAGAGAAGTCCGCGGACTTTTAGAAATAACTTGCTCAATCTACGAAATAAATAAAGGATGTAGTTTTGAAAATGATATCTTTACCAAGCAGTATTTACTAAGGTAGAGGTCATCATAAACCACTAGAATGTTCCATTAATGAGCATTGTCATTTTTTGTCCATGATAGCCTGCTCTTCTGATCTCTTCATAGAGCAATGGGAAGACTTGGACCAGCGAGCTCAACAATCTCTATGATATAGCACAATAGACCCCCTACATTCCCTCAGATTTTTTGCTACTATATAGGCTATCGTATTATTACGTGTAAAATCACATTCAGTCTGGCAATGGAATGGAAGGAGGTGAAATATATCATTTAAAGGGCTATTACCAAAAATGAAATGTCCTTATGGTGTTTATTTTATGTTGCCGATATCTTACATGTACTAAATTTTTCTCTTGTCTGTTTAGTTAAGAAAATATTTTACTCTATGTGTCACAGGGTACATGCATTCTGTGATATTTTATGTTGTAAACTGCACCCTCAGTATCTTTACATCACTTGCTCCTCACTATGTGGCATTGGGCAAAGAATGGAGTATATGTGTCAAAAGTTCCAAAAACCTACCTCTTGACTTGCATTGTGTGGGGGTATGGACATCTGCCAGGGGGTACCACTCAGGGGCGGACTGACCCATCGGGCACTCAGGCACTGCCCGAGCGCCCGTGGGTCAGTAGGGGCCCGGATTGAGGCGACGCAGAGGGGCCCCGCCGGTTTCCCTCTGATCAATGAACAGGCAGCCAGCGGCGCTCCGAAATTGCCGTGGTGGCGCCTGTGCCGGCCTCTCACGTGATGTGAGGGGGCGGCGCAGGAGCCTCGCGGCATTTTCAGAGCACCGCTGCCTGCCAGTTCAGTAATCAGATGGAAACCGACGGGGGCCCCTCTGCGTCGCCTCAAACCGGCCCTCAGACAGTGCCACCGGTGAGCAACGGGGGGGGGGCGCAATATATACCCATGTTTGAGCTGGTGGGTGCAATATATGCCCATGTTTGAGCTGGGGGGGCACAATATATACCCATGTTTGAGCTTGGGGGGGCGCAATATATACCCATGTTTGAGCTGCTGGGGGAAATTTATTTCCATGTTTGAGCTGCTGGGGGCAATTTATATCAATATTTGAGCTGCTGGGGGCAATTTATATCAATTTTTGAGCTGCTGGGGGCAATTTATGTCCATGATTGAGCTGCTGGGGGCAATTTATATGCATGTTTGAGCTGCTGGGGGCAATTTATACCCATGTGTGAGCTGCTGGGGGCAACATATATCTACGTGTGAGCTGCTGGGGGCAGTATATACCCACGTGTGAGCTGCTGGGGGCAGTATATACCCATGTGTGAGCTGCTGGGGGCAGTAGATCCATGTGTGAGCTGCACATTACTGTGTGTTTTATTGCTGCGGAGCTCTGTAACACGCTCATACACACTGCACATTCCAGTGAGTTTTATTGCTGTGGAGCTCTGTAATGTGCAGTGTGTCAGGATTGTACAGTATCTGTTAAAGTGATCGACAGTTTCCCACATTTTCCACAGGGACTTTCTGTGCCGCGGCGCAGCCTTAGCTGCAATGAGTGGGTGATGGCTGCTGCAGCAGTGCGGTGGCCATCTGTAAGTATGTAGGGGGGGGGGCACAATTCGCTGCTGGGTCCAAATGGATTTTATTCACACAATTTTCAAAAAGGTTGTTTTTAGGAGTTCAGAAACAAATTCTTTAGCACAATAATGTACATGTGGGTGTTGCGTTGTAGGGAGTGTTTTTTTATGGGTGTGGCCTCCTGTGGGTGTGGAACAAGGGGGGCCCCCATGACCTCCTAATGCCCGGGGGCCCCATTAGTTGTCAGACCGCCCCTGGTATCACTGATGGTCTTTAGCCCAGTATCAGATCTCATTCAGCTGCCATCTCTTAGGCTGGGGTCAGACGAACGCTGTTTGAACGTGCGATTAGCCTCACTTTAGTACGGCCGTGGTAGCAGCAAATGACGTCCAATGACGACCAACAGACAACGCCAGAGGCAAACGAACGCATTTTTGCAAAAATGTCGAACCACTAGTACTGACGCACAGAGTGCGCTGCGTCGGCATAGCGGCGTGTGTGCGTGATTAGGAGACGTCACACGCTGCTCATGTCCGGCCAACATAACGTCCATTTGTTTTTTATAGCTCTGTCAAAAATCACGGCCGTAATTGCGCACTGTATGACCACTATCGCGTCTGCCGTCAAAAAGTGCGTACATGCGTCCGGACGCACTTTTTGACGGAAGACGCGAAAAATGCGTTAGTCTGACCCTAGCCTTACCTTGGGTATCATAAACAACACAATAGATCCCCTGCAGCCTTGTGTAACCATTCCGTCCACCACACCATTGCCTCTGCAGTACTGCTTTATCCTATATCACAACTGTAAAGTGAGACTTGCCCTAAAATTTTGTTACATGTTGCATAAATGGAAAAATCCACAAAAACCTAACTTTATTTTTCCTTTTTATATGCAAGAAAAATTTGCTGCATGTGTTTTATAACGTGTGTTTTTGTTTGTAATGCACGAGTAATCTTGTTACAGCTTGTTAGTGGTATGTCCATTTAAAAATCTGATTCACTGAAACAATACTGCTTTGTATACTTACCTCTTCACTTTCTGAATGTTGTTGCCGGTTTTTGTCCAAGGAGCTTTTGAAGGACCTGTTGGAGCAGATTGAAAGTTGTTAGTTTTGCAATTTTGAACTGTGCGCGCACCAATCGTCCGCCTAAAGAATCGCTCTGTCGACGGAGCTGCAAAGCGTTGAGTGGAAGGAATGTCCACTCTCATGGACGTTCCTTCCACGCTCGTCTGCCCCAGGCCTTATCTGGCATGCAAAAAAATCATTAAAGAAATAGAAAGGTTGCAATGCCATACAATGGAATTAAATGGTCCTGCTTGTTCATCTTTTAGGTCCCCATCTACACTGATGGTGTTTTTCAGATGGTTCATGATAAAGGGTATGAAAATTAATGGTTTGTGATTAATTACAGCTTGAAAGTAATAAACATCCCATGTGCTCACACCACAAAATAAGGACAAAACGATCATATGGGTTGCCAATGCCATATGTCTCGTGCAGAGATGACGTCCTTGGCATTTCAGTTCTGGCCGCCCTTTCTGGGTGATAGCCTCTGATTTGCCTATGGCAGTGGTTCTCAACAATGGTCCTCACTCCTCAAGTAATCGTAACAGGTCAGGTTTTCCAGATAGTTGAAGCACAGCACAGGTGATATGATTTGCTGCTCAGTGATTTCAGGATTCAGTCTGCATTTCCTCAAGGTGATCCTTAAAACCTGGCCTGTTAGGGGGACCAGGGCAGGATTAACATAGGGGCAGATGGAGCAGCAGATCCAGGCCCATGCCTCAGAATAGGCCCAGAGAAAGGATAGCTATCTCTGCATTTAGACCCCTGTATCTCCAACTCCATAGCAGCTACAGGGCCAAGTGAGGTATCACTGGAAAGGCTAGAGCATGGCCTTTACAATGATATCAAACATGACCATATTTTAAGTAAACAAAAAAAAATTAAGTAATATTTTTCACTTTACAATTATAAAGTAAACAATGATGCTGCACTAACTAACCATCACATTTCTCATGTCACCAACAAGTGTGGAGGTGATGGGCGATGGTACAATCCATTGTTACGAATTGTTACATCAAAAACCTAAACCGCCGCACTGCAGCGAAGAGCACTGCGGGGAACTTTAATTTATACCCTAAATGGTACGGAGTTAGGGAAATCCAAGCAGGAGAAGGATTTGGGAATAATCATAGACTTCAAACTAAGTAACAATGTGCAATGTCATACAGCAGCCGCCAAGGCCAGCAAGGTACTGGCATGCATTAAAAGGGGAATTCACTCTCGGGATGAAAACATAATTTTGCCTCTGTATAAATCAATGGTCAGACCGCATCTTGAATATGCCATGCAATTTTGGGCACCTGTCTTAAAAAAAGATATTATAGCGTTAGAAAAAGTGCAGAGACGGGCAACTAAATTAATAAGGGGAATGGAAGGGTTAAGTTATGAGGAAAGACTAACAAGCTTAAACCTGTTTAGTTTAGAGAAACGGCGCCTTAGAGGGGATCTGATAACCTTATATAAATATATACGGGGCCATTATCAACCATTGTCTGATAACCTATTCATTAACAGGTCTATACACAGGACACGAGGTCACCCATTTAGACTGGACGTTAAGGAAATTCAGCTTAAAGCATAGGAAGGGTTATTTTACGGTGAGAACAATAAAGCTGTGGAATTCTCTGCCTGTTGACGTGGTTGGGTCAGAGTCTGTACAGACTTTTAAAAAACGATTTCCTGCAGACACAGAATATTAAGGGTTATAGTATTTAATATGTGGGTTAAAGCTTCTTGATCCAAGGAGAAATCTGACACCATTCTGGGGTCAAGAAGGATTTTTTTCCCAGTATGTTGCATATTGGCAAGCATTCAGACTGGGTTTTTTACCTTCTTTTGGATCAACAGCAGTAGGTTATGTGGGAGAGGCTGAACCCGATGGACGCATGTCTTTTTCAGCCTATATAACTATGTAACTATGTAACTATGAACTTTGGACCCCTGCGTCACTAATTTTTGCACCTCACAAGGTCAAGTGAGGTGTCATTGGACAGGGCAGAGTCTGGCCGTTGCATTAATGCCAAACCTGATCCTGTAAAATCTAAAAGAAAAGAAAACAATCATTTATTTATTTATTTTTAGTTCCAAAGCGATGGCATTGTCCATTTGTCACGTATAAAATGAGCAATACCACTGCCATTACTCACCTTCTCCTTTCCCACGCTGGGACCAAGGTCAGTGGTTTATACCTAGTCATATACTCGTTAAAAAAAACATGTTCCAAAACACAAGGGAAATATTTCATATTTTTTTTAACTTTTTTTGGTTAAAACTGTATTTTTTCTCTGAAAAATACAGTAACAGGTTCCCATTTCACATTTTTCTTTAACAAGAATGCTCCATAGAATATTTAACCACATAGGTTTGGATATATAAAATGGGGGGGGGGAATTACACTCTTTAAATGATTGAAATCTGAATGAAAATGAATCACACAGTATCTTCCTGGTTAGATATACCCGTATCTGCACTATTAAATAACCTAAAATATGTTTTCATTTCACTAAATTACAAAAAAAAGCCACCAAAATATTCAGCTCCAGTCCCATAGAGATCTTAATACGGGCCTGAGGGGCACTTGAGGACCAGAGTTGGGAACCACTCGCCTATGGAATAGTCTTCTCTGTAATGGCACCATCGAGCTAAAACCTTATGAGACTTGAGTGGGGAATCAAAGTAGGAGGACAGGACACTAGTACTGCTGCTCGTTCTTCTCAGAGCTCTCAGAAACTTTGTTTGTGCTCACCCTAAATTAAAGAGGCAACAGAGGAATTTAAATCATCCATGGTGCTGCCCAATTGAGGCTGCGGTCACACGTGCGATTTTGAGAGCGGAAGCAACGTTCCTTCCACTCAGTGGTGTATTTAGGTTTTGTGCTGCCCTAGGCCTGACTAAACTCGTGCACCCCCTAATTTAAATTTGACGCACCCCTTCCTGTCAAGGGCACACCTCTTCCTGGTTAATCCCCACCCTTCCTCTTTAAGCTCCACCTTTTCCTCTTAGAGCTCCACCTTTTCCTCTCTTTATATTAAAAGTGGATACCAAGTGCCTACTTGTATATTTTGTATATCATTCAAATGTATCTATTGAGATAAATAAAATTATGAAATGTTTAAATTCAAGCATTTTTACAAAAAACTGCCGCGCATGTCAAGTATACAGGATCACAGCCGCTCTAATTGGTTGAACAATAAAATCCACAGAAACGTGCACTGCATATGAGCGTATCACAGAGCTGCACAGCAATAAAACCCACAGAAATGGGCACTGTGTATGAGCATATCAGAGCTGCACAGCAATAAAACCCACAGAAATGGGCACTGTGTATGTGCATATCAGAGCTCCACAGCAATAAAACCCACAGAAATGGGCACTGTGTATGTGCATATCAGAGCTGCACAGCAATAAAACCCACAGAAATGTGCAGTGTGTAGGTGCATATAAGAGCTGCACAGCAATAAAAATCACAGTAATGTGCAGTGTGTATGAGCGTATCCCTGAGCTCCAGGGCAATAAAACTCACAGTAATATGCAGTGTGTATCACAGAATCCACAGCAATAAAACTCCCAGCAATGCAATGTGCGGTGTGTATGAGTGCATCAGAATCCACTGCAGTAAAACTTCCAGCAAACCGAGTGTATATGAGCACACAGCAATTATGCTGTGGAGCCATCTTGTCAGCAGTGGGGGGCCATTGTCAGAGGGTGCACTGTAGCTTTGATTCCCTTCCCGGTGGGTGTTCAGTCCAGAATAGAGTCTGTGTTAACGAAAGGGCGGGCAGCTGCGCGCGTGCGTTTCTCGTGGTTCAGGCAGTCATGTGGTACTGAGACTCAGAGAAATGGCAGTGAAATGCCCTGATGTTCGGTGGTTTCAATCAGCAGGTTTATTCAGGCGAACCCCATAGGTTTCAATGTTAAAAATATTCCCGTTTTTATGCAATATCTAATAAATCATTTATTATTTTAATCTGCAGTAAAAAGTCTTTACTTATTGATTTTTTTTGGTACCTTTTAGTCATTTTTCAGATTTTTTTGGCAAAATCCCCCCCCCTTTTTTTTAATAGCAGTTTTTCTTTTTTCTGTAACAGAACTTTTTATTATCAATCATAGGATCTTATATGTAAATTCTAGACATTTTCGTTCAGTAGTTCTTTTGAAAACAGCAGGCCACGGGTTTGCGGTGGCAGCATTCAGCAGCCGACTCCCTGCACTTTGGGACCTTGCGGTGAATGGTGAATTCACTGCAGGGTGGGGAAATGTTATTCTCCTAAGTGCAGGGAACTACAGAACACCAAAAAGTTGGCGTCATTTCGGTGCTCTGTGAGTAACCCATTTAGTGGTGAGGTTTTTTGCTGCCCCCTGGAAAGTGAAATTGAAAGTGTAAATTAGTGAAATCTCAATGTATCCTTCCTGGTAAAATACTTTGCAAAAGTAAAAAAAAAAAAAAAAAATTCCTTTTTTTTTAGGGGTGGGGCCACCCAGTGCAGGCCGCCGCCCCCTGGAAAGTGCCGCCCTAGGCCTGGGCCTAGTCGGCCTAGGCCAAAATACACCAGTGCTTCCACTCTGACGCCCATGTGGCCACCTTGCTGAGCACAGTTATGTAGGATCGCGCTTTGTAGCCCCGTCCTACGTCCGTTGTAGCTTTTTGACGGGGATGCTGAAAGTACGTCCGGTGGTAGTAACTAGTGCGCATACTACAACGTGTGGCCCTCCCGTCGAGCCGTCACAAAGCTGTAACGAACGCGGGGAAAAGCGGTCACATGTACGCACTCAGTGCTCTCGTGTAACCGCAGCCTTAACTGTAACTGGCCGAGGTCACTGGTGTATCTTGGCCTAGGCCAACAAGGCCCAGGCCTAGGGCGGCACTTTCCAGGGGGCGGCGGCCCGCTGGGTGGCCCCACCCCTAAAAAAAAAAAAAAAAAAAAATTTTTTTTTTTTTTTACTTTTGCAAACTATTTTACCAGGAAGGAAACATTGAGATGTCACTAATTTTCAAGTATGTCCTGGGTAGGCAAGGCCTAGGCTTTCACTTTCCAGGGGGCAACAAAAAACCTCACCACTAATTGGGTTACTCACAGAGCACCGAAATGACGCCAACATTTTGGTGTTCTGTAGTTCCCTGCACTTCGGGGAATAAAATTTCCCAGCCCTGCAGTGAATTCACCATTCACCGCAGGGTACCCAAAGTGCATGGAGTCGGCCGCTGTATGCTGCCACCGCAAACCCATGGCCTGCTGTTTTCAAAAGAACTACTGAACGAAAATGTCTGGAATTTACATATAAGATCCTATGATTGATAATAAAAAGTTCTGTTACAGAAAAAGGAGAACCGCTATTAAAAAAAAGGGGGCGAATTTAGGCCAAAAAATTCTGAAAAATCTCTAAAAAGGTACAAAAAAAAAATCAATAAATAAATAAAGACTTTTTACTGCAGATTAAAATAATAAATGGTTTATTAGATATTGCATAAAAAACGGGAATATTTTTAACATTGAAACCTATGGGGTTCGCCTGAATAAACCTGCTGATTGAAACCACTGAACATCAGGGCATTTCACTGACATTTCTCTGCTGTTTGGTGTTCTCTGAATAGATTAACCATTACTTCTCTATGGGGATTTGCACTGCCTTCAAACAGCACCGTACTTGCTGGCAGTTCGCCAAACTTGTGTGTGAGCATATCACCAGAGCAGTGGTGTACTTAGAGGAGTGGTGGAGGGCGGGCCGCCCCAGGTACCAGTGATTATTGGGGTGTCATTAGGGGGTACTAGGAGGTGCCACTGTCACTGTGTGTCAGCTTTGAGCTGTGTTCTCAAACAACGAGCAGCGGAGCATGGCGTTTGCATACGGAATAAAATCGAATAGAATAAAAATCCCCCTCTCCTCCCTCCATAGCTCCTCCCCTGCCCCGCAGCAGCTCTAGGAGAGGGGAGGGGGATGTGATTTGTGTCCAGAGAGAGAAGATGACAGTAAACGGCAGGTAAAGGGGGGGGGGTTTCAGCAGAATATGAAGCCCTGTCTGCTTACTGCTGTTTAAAGTGGACCTTTCCTTAACCAGCACTGCAGTGATAGAAATTTGACATTGAGCTGCCTGGCTCCTGGTGAGGCTGCTTGCGTGCAGGTCACACTCGGTCCGGCCAGTCAGGTGGTACTGAGTCTCAGTACCACCTGACTGGCTGAACCACGTGACACGCATGCACGCAGCTGCCCGCCCTTTCGTTAACATGGACTGTCACTCTATTCTGGACTGAACACCCATCGGGAAGGGAATCAAAGCCACGGTGCACCCTCTGGCAGTGGCACCCCACTGCTGACAAGATGGCTCCACGCACAGGCACAGCCGTGATCCTAACGTGGCCTGGAGGGACCTCCTGCTGAGTCTGTACACAGTACCTGCTGACTCTGCACACAGCCCTACCGCGGACAGAGGCCGGTAAATATAGAATAAATCATTGCTGTGTGCTCATATACACTCGGTTTGCTGGGAGTTTTATTGCAGTGGATTCTGATGCACTCATACACACCACACATTGCACTGCTGGGAGTTTTATTGCAGTGGATTCTGATGCACTCATACACACCGCACATTGCATTGCTGGGAGTTTTATTGCTGTGGATTCTGATACGCTGACACACAACACACATTGCATTGCTGGGAGTTTTATTGCAGTGGATTCTGATGCACTCATACACACCGCACATTGCATTGCTGGGAGTTTTATTGCAGTGGATTCTGATGCACTCATACACACCACCACACATTGCACTGCTGGGAGTTTTATTGCAGTGGATTCTGATGCCCTCATACACACCGCACATTGCATTGCTGGGAGTTTTATTGCTGTGGATTCTGATACGCTGACACACAACACACATTGCATTACTGGGAGTTTTATTGCAGTGAATTCTGATGCACTCATACACCCCGCACATTGCATTGCTGGGAGTTTTATTGCTGTGGATTCTGATACGCTGACACACAACACACATTTCATTGCTGGGAGTTTTATTGCAGTGGATTCTGATGCACTCATACACACCGCACATTGCATTGCTGGGAGTTTTATTGCTGTGGATTCTGATACGCTGACACACAACACACATTGCATTGCTGGGAGTTTTATTGCTGTGGATTCTGTGATACACACTGCATATTACTGTGAGTTTTATTGCCCTGGAGCTCTGGGATACGCTCATACACACTGCACATTACTGTGAGTTTTATTGCTGTGCAGTTCTGTGATATGCTCATACACACTGCACATTTCTGTGGGTTTTATTGCTTTGCAGCTCTGATATGCTCATACACAGTGCCCATTTCTGTGGGTTTTATTGCTATGCAGCTCTGTGATACGCTCATATGCAGTGCACGTTTCTGTGGATTTTATTGTTCCACCAATTAGAGCGGCTGTGATCCCGTTTACTTGACATGCGTGGCTGTTCTTTGTAAAAATACTTGAATTTAAACATTTCATAATTTTCTTTATCTCAATAGATACATTTGAAATGGTATACAAAATATACAAGTAGGCACTTGGTATCCACTTTTAATATAAAGAGAGGAAAAGGCGGAGCTCTAAGAGGAAAAGGTGGAGCTTAAAGAGGAAGGGTGGGGATTAACCAGGAAGAGGTGTGCCCTTGACAGGAAGGGGTGCGTCAAATTTAAATTAGGGGTGCACGAGTTTAGTCAGGCCTAGGGCAGCACAAAACCTAAATACACCACTGGCCGAGGTCCTCCCCCCATATACTGGACAAAGACCTGGGTTGTCCGCCATGCCTGAGGAATAAATCCACGATTTACAATCCGATCGCGAGCTGGGAATTTCTCATACGTTTTTGAAACCTATAATATGGGCTGTGGGTGTCTATGCCCTAAATGTCCACAGAGGGAGACAAAGCACAGTAAATAGTTTATCCACCCAATCATTTTCCCCCTCAGTCTGTCACCTTTTTTCCAATTTCCTGCTTTCTGAAATCAGGGATTTAAGTTTAGGGAACGGCTTGAGTTCTCGTGCATTTTCTGGTTCTCTCACCCTGCTGCCTGTATCTACAGAGAGAAAACCAGACTAGTACATACTCACACAATAAAATGCAAAACAAAGGTTTTATTTAGCTGGTAACAATAGAAAGCAAGAACAAAATATACTGTATATAGAGGAAAAAAATAAGGCGCACAAGAATTTTTTTATATATGTACACTTTTGTTTCTCATTTAAAGCGATCATTTAATAATAAATAATCCTTACTAAAAAAAAATTATAATCCCCTCCCCATAAGCCAATCAATGCTTTGCTGCTGGAGGAAATATTTTCATTATCTCCACTTAGCCTAGGGCTCGTAGATTGTGTGTATATATATAAATATATAGAGGGTGTCCATAAAGTTACAATTTCAAAAACGTATTACAAAGGCAAATGAAAAGACAGATAAGTGAAAATTATTACAAAATGAGATGCATATATCTAGGTGTTTTTCCCCTCATTTAATACACCTCTATATGGGCACCATTAGTTGCACGAAGCACATCAAGACGGTACTTGATTTCTTGCCATGTTGGCTGTAGCATCCCCCCATCAATGGTGGCAATGGAATCAGTGATCCTCTGCTTTAGATGAATGTGTGGTGTGGGATCATGTGCAATCGAATCATTGGTCCGTTTTTATTCGGCGAGACATCAATTACTGCAAATGTTTACCTTGACCTTTTGACTGAATACGCGGCTCCACAACTACATGACCTTCAACCAACCATCATTTTCCAGCAAGATGGTGCACCACCACATTGGGGACTGCATGTTCGTGGCTTCCTAAATGAAACATTTCCAGACCGGTGGATTGGAAGGGGAGGCCCAATTCCCTGGCCACCTCGTTCACCAGATATCACTCCCCTCCATTTCTTTCTATGGGGTTATGTTAAAGATATGGTGTATGGATCAAAGGTACAGGACATCACTAATCTAAAGCAGAGGATCACTGACGCCATTGCAACCATTGATGAGGGTATGCTACAGCCAACATGACAAGAAATCGAGTACCGTCTTGATGTGCTTCGTGCAACTAATGGCGCCCATATAGAGGTGTATTAAATGAGGCAAAAAAAACTTAAATATATGCATCTCATTTTGTAATAATTGTCACTTATCTGTCTTTTCATTTGCCTTTGTATTTGTAATAAATTTTTGAAATTGTAAAGAGACTTTATGGACACCCTATATATATATATATATGTGTGTTCATTGTGTGGCACTCCACGGGAGACCTACATTTTATTGATTATCTTATAGCCTTATGGAATTTTATACATGGTACTAAATTTAAGTACAGTGGCAAGAAAAAGTATGTGAACCCTTTGGGATTACGTGGAGTTTTGCATGAATTGGTCATAAAATGTGCTCTGATCTTCATCTAAATCACAACAATTTGAAAAACACAGTCTTGCATGAAGCTGGAAAGGGTTACAAAAGTATCTCCAAAAGCCTTGATGTTCATGTGTCCACGGTAAGACATACTGTCTACAAATGGAGAAAGTTCAGCACTGTTGCTACTCTCCCTAGGCGTGGTCATCCTGTAAAGATGACTGCAAGAGCACAGCGGAGAATGCTTAATGAGGTAAAGAAGAATCCTAGAGTGTCAGCTAAAGACTTACAGAAATCTCTGGCACATGCTAAAATTTTTGTTGACACAGCTACAATAAGTAAAACATTAAACAAGAATGGAGTACATGGGAGGACACCACGGAAGAAGCCATTGCTGTCCAAAAAGAATATTGAAGCACGTTTGAAGTTTGCAAAAGAGCACCTGGATGTTCCACAGCACTACTGGCAAAATATTCTGTGAACAGATGAAACCAAAATTGAGTTGTTTGGAAAAAACACACAACACTATGTGTGGAGAAAAAAAAGGCACAGCACACCAACATCAAAACCTCATCCCCACTGTAAAACATGGCGGAGGGAGCATCATGGTTTGGGGCTGCTTTGCTGCCTCAGGGCCTGGACGGATTGTTGTCATTGATGGAAAAATGAATTCCAGAGTTTATCAAGACATTTTGCAGGAAAACGTAAAACCATCTGTCCGCCAACTGAAGCTCAGCAGAGGATGGGTGATGCAACAGGACAATGACCCAAAGCATACAAGTAATTCAATAAAAGAATGACTTCAACAAAACAAAATACGCCTTCTGGAGTGGCCCAGTCAGAGTCCTGACCTCAACCCGATTGAAATGCTGTGGCGTGACCTTAAGAGAGCGATTCACACCAGACATCCCAAGAATATTGCTACACTGAAACAGTTTTGTGAAGAGGAGTGGTTAAAAATTACTCCAGATCGTTGTGCAGGTCTGATCTGCAACTACAGGAAACGTTTGGTTGAGGTTATTGCTGCCAAAGGAGGGTCAACCAGTTATTAAGTCCAAAGGTTCACATACTTTTTCCACCCTGCACTGTGAATGTTTACATGTTCTGTTCACTAAAAACATGAAAACATATAATGTTTGTGTTGTATTATTTTAAGCAGACTGTGTTTTTCATATTGTTGTGACTTACATGAAGATCAGAGCACATTTTATCACCAATTCATGCAAAACTCCACGTAATCCCAAAGGGTTCACATACTTTTTCTTGCCACTGTGATATGTCTTTATATTGAAAAACTATTTTTACAGTAAAATAATCTATAGAAGTTGTCAGTGAATAACAGCCTTCTTGTAAAAATCAAGCTGCATGGAGTCGAAAGTCCTCCTTCTATGAGAGTAGGAAGAATGTGAAGCTGGTGAAAGGGGCTCACTCATTCACATGGGGCAAGAGGGACTGGACAAATGAACAAAGGTGGGACATGAGAAATTTGAGTGAAAGAGAGGTACGGGGCAGATGTACAGTGCAGGTGAGTATGATGGCGCGGTGGCATGCCATAATCTTCTCCACGCCACTGAAGCCCATAGCCTAGCACTGTCAGGGAGGCAAACTAATTTAAAAAAGTTATAGGTATAAAGGATTTTACCAGGAAGGATACATTGAGATTTCTCTTGTTTTCAAGTATAGAAAGCTGATCCTTCACTGAGAGAAAAAGGAGCACTCTGTGCGCTCAGAATGACCTGCGGCTCACAAGGTATTTTAGCGCAAGTAGAAGTGATGGAACGAATTCACTCTCACCATGATAATGCGATAATGCTTTAGTTGTTGGTAGCTACACGTAAATATGGAAGTGAATACCACCTGATATATGTGGCAAAGCTGCTGTTTTTGTAACGCCAGGTTTGATGGAAGCATCTTTCCCGCTTGGGGTCTCCAGGTTTTGACACTCCCACCACTTGACTGGAGGTAAACACTTCAGAATGTCTTCAAGCGTCCGGTACTCTCTAAGTGTCTCTTTATACCGTTCAATGTCTCTGAATAGCAGAAAGGCATAAAATGTTCAATTACGCGCTTTGACCCTTATTGGAAAATCTTTTACTACTTGCTGCACATAGGACTAGATTAACTATAAGGCGTTATGCAGCAAACGCTGGCGTTTTACAAAAGGGGCGATCCAAACAGTGGCAGGAGAAGCTTCACTGTGAATAATGGCTTAAATGTTTCTTAAAGAGGGGGCGTGGCCGGCTGTCAAGGGAGGAAGACGTGTTTTTGAGGAGCTCCGCACGTCCTCTCTTATTTGGGACACTCAGACGACTCTGCCTGTGGCATTTTATGAAGCTTGTGATTCCTGAAAGGCTGGCCACCGGTTTTGAGCACTCCGGAGACCGTTTAGTCCCCCCTCCGGACCGGAGACTGCTCTGGAGCTCCTTGCATCGTGGCTGAAGTGTGAGGACGGCGGCCATTTTGGGACCTATCTCCTGGATGACTCGCAATTTCCCTGGACTGACCGCTCCCACCCGACCCGAATCCTCAATGAAGACAGTGGAGACGCAGGGCCCGTGTCTCTCACATACCATAGCAGACGGTTCTATGGGGATAGCGGTCGGATCTCAGGATGGATGGCTGGATGGAACCGCTCCCCCCGCCGACGGTGAAGACGCAGTACTCTCAGGCCTGGATGCCTGCTTAATATTGCTGGCGGCGGAAGAGGCAGACAGCCCTTTCACCAAGGGAGTCTGGAGGCGGGTGATGGCCGCGCTGAGAGGTTGCAGGGGGAAGAAGGATTCGAAGAGGGCTGCACTTGGGACTGTTCCTGCCCAGTACTCTGCTGAGACCTGCCTGCTAGCTGGCGCTGCCGTGGGGAGCTCCGTGGCACACTGCGGACTGGAGGAGATGCCAGTCCGTGTATTCTGGCCCCGGAGCCTACCCCCGAAGGTGAGAGCTGGAGGTAGACGCACACCTTGTATGCCCCGAGGGGAGACGGGGACATCAAACCTGAAGTCAGTGACCCCTCGACGGAAACTGGGAGCAGAAGATCACACCCTCCGGCTGGCTGATAAGAAGGTGAGGATGCACCCGCTGGGGCCACGAGTGATTTTCCGTATGAAGGCTACAGCGAGAGCTACACCCAAGCGGAAACTTGTGAAATCTGTTCGGAAAGTGGCTACCCGTGTTGGTGAGATGCGCACACGGCAATATCGAGTAGATCTACGGAGGAGACCGAGCACCCGACAGGACCAGCGCGAGGCTAAACGCTTGGGTGGAAACGCCCGATCGATCTTATGGCTGGATACAGGGTGAAGTGATGTGCCTTCCTGTACATATTGCCCCTCTATTGGTTTTTGACCCGATCTACCCTCAGTTGACTCTCGCTCTCGCCCCCTCTCTTTTCTTTTATTATTTAAAAAAATATATTTTTTTCTCTCTTTAACTTTATGAGGACATTGCTTATACCTTTTCACATTTTTTCTGCTGACACTTGCCGAGGACTCAGTCTCTTTTTTAGCGGAGTGATTATTAGCTGTGCATATTGCAATACTGCTGATTCTTTCTGGGACTTCTCCCTCAGATGAGACCTCTGTTTTTGATGTTTATTTATTTTTATTATTTATTTTTTTATTTGGCTATTCCGGGAAATCTCGGGGACACAGCCGTGGCCTGGTGCCCGGCTTGCTCCTGAGTGCCCGGGCCAGGTGCCGTTATTCCCCCTTGGCCTCCCTGCGGCCTTATGGACCGTCTGGGTAGTCGCCAAGGCAGGCACATTTTTGGCCTTTGCCATCTTTTTATTCCCTCCCTCCCCCCCCCCCTCTTTCTCTTACAGCTTGCTGTCCTCGGCTGTTTTTTTTTTGATGTTTCTCTGTTATCTACCTGATGACTTTCTCTGGCTGTTAATAGCCATTAGTTCCTTATAACCTGTTTTTTGGATGAGACCCCCCCCTAATTGGGGAAGATTTTGTTGAGTGCATTCCTTGTAGATGACGTTGAAATCTTAATGTGTTTTTCGCAGATGACTTTAAACTTTAGTGTGTTTTTTGCAGGAGACCTTACATTTAAGTGTGTTTTCTGAGAATGATCTTAAATTACTTTTTTGTTTTTCTTTTATAGTTTAACAGATGACTTATTTTGGCCCTGCGAGGTCTTTTTCATTTTATGTTGACTTTCTATGTCGATGCAAACTTTCAAAAAATAAAGAATTAAAAAAAAAAAAAAAAAAAAATGTTTCTTAAAGGGACACACAGACCCTGTCCCTGACCACTTTATCTTATTAACGTGGACAGGCTGCGTGGAGTGCCTCCCTCCATCTGGTCCCTTTCTGCAGATACAGCTGTGTGAAGTGGAGGAGTTTCCTCTGCCCACACAACCACCACCAGTCAGACGGGATTTGAATATCCTGCTTGTTGGTCACCAGATCAGTCACTGATGATGTCAGCATGTCCTGCATGCTGACCTCATCATCTCTCCAAATGCACGTAGTAGCGATCGTACTAGGAGATGGCAGCCGATGGATTGATTTTCGGCAGGCTGGCAATCATTCTGCGCAGACACTGCAGAACTTGTGTGCAAAAGTACAAATGTACGCAAGTCATGAACTTTACACAATTTGACTGAATACTATTTTTTTTTTGCAAAAATAATATAAATTCATGTTTACCTCTTAACGCCCTCCAGCTCCATTTCTGCTTTCAGTAGGTCCATGCCTTTTGCATAGATAGTGTCTTTCCGTGCTCTAAATCAGTATTTGGATAAATTAGTAGAAAAGATCTTCTCGGCGCTCTGAAAAATTTATTGCAATAGAAACAACTTACCTTTTCTCGGCTGCCTTCCGAAGTTCTTCGAAGGAGAGGGCTTCCTCCTCATGTTTTTTCTCAGCGTCTTTCAGTTTCTGCTCTTCATTTATCAAGGCTGCTTTCAAATCTTTTACGGTGTCTTGCATCACAAACTAGAAGATGAAAAACAAATATAGCGGTTTGTATTACTATCAGGGTTATTCAGAGAAAGGTGAAACCTAGAAGAATTGGCAGGAGCAGAGAGCAATCTAGACCAAATAGCCAATTTGGAAAGTGAGATAAATGGGAGAATTTTTCTGGTTTGGCTACTTTTACCTAGAATTTTCACTTCTCCAGTCATTCTCCTGAGTGTCACCTTTCTTTGAATAGACCTGTATATATGTGTAAGGTGCACCACCAGACAACAACAATATCATGGTATGAAAGTTATTTGGCATTTTTGTTCATCTGTAAATTCATTCATTCTCAATAAGCTTATGTCATTCGTATTATTATTTTGACTGTCACTTATTGACCTTATTTTTGACAGACCTCTTGTGGCTAGAACTAAAAAAAAAAATTCCAGTTAAGGCTAGGGTCAGAGTGGGGCAGTCGGAACGCGCGTGCAGGCGCACTAAATCACGGCGGCAGTAGCAGCACATAACGGCCAATGACGGCCAATATACGCAGTACGTGCGTACGAAAGTGCGCCGACACCACGCAACCAGCAAATGAACGCATTTTTATCAGAACGTGAAACCGCTGCTACTGACGTACAAAGTGCGCTGCGGCCGCATGGCAGCGTGTGTGCGTGATTAGGAGACGTCAGACGCTGCTAGTGTGCGGCCAACATAACGTTCAAACAGCCGGATTTCCCTAGACTTCTTTTTACCCCACCGTCATGAAATACGTCCAGAATTGCGCATCGTCTGACCACTTAAGCGTATTCCGTGAAAAAATGCGTGCGCACGCATCGACGTACATTTTGACGGTGGCTGCAGAAAATGCGCTCATCTGTCCCTAGCCTAAGGCTAGGGTCAAACGAACGCATTTTCCGCGTTGTCCGTAAAAAAGTGTGTCCGAACGCATTGATGTATTTTTTCACAGAATGCGCGATAGCGGTCATTCGATCCGCAATTTCGGCCGTGATTTTTTACGGATCCAAACCAGGAAACTTTGGGTGTCTGGATGTCATGTTGGCCGGACATGAGCAGCGTCTGACATCTCCTAATCACGCACACACACCGCTATTCGGACGCAGCGCACTCTGTACGTCAGTATTAGCGGTTTGACGTTCTCGAAAAAATGCGTTCATTTAGCGCTTGCGTTGCGCGGCCGATATTTCGTGCAGCCGTATTTCGGATATTGGCCGTCATTGCTGCTACTACGGCCGTGATTAAGTGCGTCTAAACACACGTTAAAAATGCGTTAGTCTGACCCCAGCCTAAAAGGTCATATATTACAAAAAGAGCACTGCCGTTCAATCCCTCCTTCACTACCAAAAGCACATGAGCTTGATTTTCCATTGTAATACATTGAAAAGCAATAAGTAGCATATAATACCCATTCTGCATACCTTTTTTTTTCCCCAAACAAAATCTATTGGATGCAGAGAATATAAGAGAAGAAAAGCTGTGAGAAGGCGTAGCTGCGCCAAGAAGTCATATCGAAAAAGTTTTTTCTCTTTTTCTGAAGTAATTGCGTGTAAAAAGGAAAAATAAAATAAATTTTTATTTTTATCTCCTGTTGCCATTTTGTGCATTTTTCCCATGTGCTGAGTTTTATTTTACTTACACAGTATTTAACAGGTAATGAGGTTGAGGAGGGATTGTTTAAGAGAAGACAGCAGGGGGTGTATTCTGCTGTCAGGGCTACTCATGATAAGATATGGCAGCTGAATGAGATATGACAGGGAACTAACTTCTAATCTACCCCCTGGTCATGTCCTTTGAATACATCCCACACAATGATTTGAATCAGTGATCAAACAATAAACTCCACTCTATGGCCAAAGCCACACCGTGAGGAGCAAGTGATGTAAAGACACGTGGAAGGGGCAATTTGCAACACAAATGATCACACAATGCATGCACCGAGTGACACATATAGAGTAAAATATTTTCTTAACTCAACCTACATGATAAAAACCAGGCACATGTAAGATATCAGCAACATAAAATAAACGGAGTAAGAATATTTAAATTTTTTATGAGGTTTTGAAATGTAGCAGCAGATATTTTAGTAGATATTGTATCTAAATCTGGAAAGGTAGTTAAACATGTGGTTCAGTGCTCCTGTGCAATACAACTTGAAAACCAGACATCACTTGCAATCTCTTCTAGAACTCAGACACTATGGGCACTATCACTTGGTGTGAGCTAACCCTAGTGTTGGCATAGATTTGCGTTAGCGCCAGGTTAATTCAGTTTAGCGCCTGACCAACAGATAGTTTGCTTCTCGCTAGAAATGGCAAAAAAATCACGTAGAGCGTCACTATTAGCGATTCGTAGCGCAAGCTTACTGTACTTTTCCACGTCCTATACTTAACATGAGGAGCGCTAGAGATCTTTAGTGCTTTTGTAAATGACAGATCACTTGGTGTCTGCGCTAATTTCTGGAGCGACGCTAATCACAAAATTTTACCTACTACTCAACCCTGGTGCTAACTCCAAAAAAAAACAGGTCCTCGCCTAAAATTAACAGGCAATTAATAGGCGATTGAAAGAAATGCAGCACAGGTGTTCTCTTGGCTCCATACACCATAGCAAATGGATCTGGGCAGCAATGTCGCTGCTGTTGCAGTAGGCTCTATTATAAATGTATCCCTTGTCCACATATATCCTAATTCTAATATATTGCCTAATTTGTAACATTTCATGCTGGGGGTTATTCATAGTATGCAAGCGGTTGCTTATTAGGGTGACTGTGTGGACCATGTTTAAAGGGACACATGGATAAGTTTTGCCCTGAAACATGTATAATTTATATGCTGCAGCAGGGAAATTATTGTCCCTCACCTGGCCTTCCTTTTGGATCTATTAAATGCAGTGTAAGGATTCTACATGCTGTTGGTGACATTTATCATGCAATGCCCATCTGCCTTAATTAATATATGTGTGCATATAAACATGGATGATAGGGTCACCTTTTGAGGATTTTATTAATGCAGGGGTGTGAGAGCTCTTCGCTGGATGCGTTTATACTTATACAAGGTTCTATACTGTACACAACCGCATTAGCGCTGGGTCTCAGCCCGGGTTTTAGCGTTTCCCCAGCGTGCATAAGCCACTGATCTTTAATTGAAAAATTTATTTTAGATCTGTAAACTTAACATGAATAACGTGAATAACTCCCATATTGTAATCTGATTCAATAATCAGATATTTTATTCCTCAGTAATATTTGCACTCACACTTTATTGAGACCATATAAACAGTTCTTATCAGACGATATGTCAACAAACGAGTTCATAATGTGACTAACATTTTTTTTTCTTTTTTTACAAGCTTCTGGTTGCTCTTTAAAATAAAACTCTCCTGGTGTATCATAAATAAAGACCGCTGGAATGCAAACTCAGAGAAACGTGAGCCGGAATAGGCTTTATTCAAAGCATTTAGTGTTTGCTACAGTAAACATTCAAACCATCTTCTAAACTACAGCATGAAAGTCAGATTTTTATATTTTAAAGAAGAAGCTCAAAGAAAAAAAAAGTCTCACATCATTTCATGAGCTGCAGCACACTACTGACAAGAACATGGCCACTTAGGCTGGGGTCAGACGAACACAGTGCAAACGTGCATGCAGCTGCACTTTATTACGACCGTAGTAGCAGCAAATGACGTCCAATTACGGCCAATATACGAAGTACGGCCGCGCAACGCAAGCGGCAAACAAACGCATTTTTTTGAGAACGTAGAACCGCTAGTACTGACGTACAGAGTGCGCTGCGTCGGCATAGCGGCGTTTGTGCGTGATTAGGAGACGTCAGACACCGCTCATGTCCGGCCAACATCACGTCCATTTGTTTTTAAAAATCACGCACGAAAATGCGCATCGTATGACCGCTATCGCGTCTTCCGTGAAAAAATGCGTCAATGCGTTTGGACGCACTTTTTTACGGACGACGCGAAAAATGCGTTAGTCTGACCCTAGCCTTAAAAAGGGCTCAATAAAGTGCAAATATTCCAGAGTGATAACATTATCGTATATGTTTGATTGTTGAACCAGATTTTTTTAAATTATATTTGCACCTGTCCACTTAATGCAAGTTTTTTTGGTGTTTTTCTTCAGAACACGTTGTAGGAGAGATAATGTTTATGTTGTAGAACTTAGCACTTTGAATATTTTTTTACTATAGAAACATACCTGTGCCAGGTAGAACTCCTTGTTCTTTGATTCCAATTCTCTCATCATCTGCCTTTCCAGATTGAAACCTATAAATAATCAAAGACGTCAGGGCTCTTACTTTGCAATCGACAGGCCTAGAACACGTAGGGCAAGTTCACTGATTAAGGCTAAGGTCAGACGAAAGCAGTTTTAACGTGCGTTTAGCCGCACGAAATCACGGCCGTGCTAGCAGCAATTGACGTCCAATGCCGGGGAACATACGACGAACGGCCGCACGAAAGTTCGTCCGGGCAACGCAAGTGGCAAACGAACGCATTTTTTCGAGAACGTCAAACCGCTACTACTGACGTACAGAGTGCGCTGCGGCCGCATAGCGGCGTGTTTGCGTGATTGGGAGACGTCAGACGCTGCACACGTCCGGCCAACATAACGTCCAGACGCAAAAAGTGTTTTATTGATGATCCGTACGAAATCACGGACGAAAATGCGCATCGTATGACCGCTATCGCGTATTCCGTGAAAAAATACGTCCATTCGTTCGAACGCACTTTTTCACGGACAACATGAAAAATGCGTTCGTCTGACCCTAGCCTAAGGAACTGCCACCTTAGTTATCCATACATTTCCCTGTTCCTTCCTATATAGTTTCTGCATAAGTTATTCGGCGTAAATTCCAAAGATGTCCAGCGTTGTGTTTTTTTTTAACCATCATTTCGATCATTGTTTCTATAGGAGTTCAATGGAAATCGCCAATTTAAAATTACTCGAGTACATTCACCGGTGTTCTAATAAATGGTAGAATGAAACTAAATGGAGAAAAGTCTTAAGGAGTTATTCAAAGAGCACCGAATTGGCCACCGAAATGCACCGAACGGTGTATTTCCCCGTATGGTGCAATTTCCTTGCATTTCGCCAAATATGGTTTAACAGCAATGGTTAATCTATTCAAAGAACACCAAACAGCAGTGAAAACTTGGTGAAATGCCCTGAAGTATTCAACAGGTTTAAAAAGGTTTCAATGTAAAAAAAAATCCCAATTTTTACTAAATATTTAATCAATCATTTATGGTTTTCATTTGCAGCAAAAAGTCTCTTTATTTATTTTTTTAGGCATTTTTTGGGATTTGTTTCGTCAAAACTTTTGATTCCGTACTTTTTTACGTGTTGTATTTTATTCTGTAACAGACCTTTTTATTGTTATTTATCAGACCGTACAGTTGTGTTCAAAATTATTCAACCCCGAATGCTGTAAAGGGTTTTAGGGAATTTAGTGTACATTTGTAATTGTATTCAGAATGAAATCCTACAAGGACTTTTTAAAGAACCATATGCAACTAAAATTACATCAATTGGTTTTGTAATACAGTAGTAAATGTTTCTTTTGTGAATTCTTCATTGACACAATTATTCAACCCCTTAAAGACCACCACTCTGAAGAACAGAGGTTTATTCGAGTGTTTTCAATCAGGTATTGAAAACAACTGTGGATGTCACGGAGCAGCAATAAAGCATAATAAGCACCAATTAGGCAGCTTTAAAATGACTGTGATACTCAGCTCCTTCTAGACATTTAGGCTAGGGTCAGACTAACGCATTTTTCACGTTGTCCGTGAAAAAGTGCGTTCGAACGAATGGACGTATTTTTCCCCGGAATACGCGATAGCGGTCATACGATGCGCAGTTTCATCCGTGATTTTGTACGGATCATCAATAAAACACTTTTTGTGTCTGGACGTTATGTTGGCCGGACATTAGCAGCGTCTGACGTCTCCTAATCACGCACACACGCCGCTAGCGGACGCAGCGCACTCTGTACGTCAGTACTAGTGGTTTCACGTTCTCGAAAAAATGCGTTTGTTTGCCGCCTGCGTTGCGCGGCCGCACTTTTGTGCGACCGTACTTCGTATATTGGCCGTCATTGCCCGGCATCTGCTGCTACTACGGCCGTGATTAAGTGCGGCTGCACGCGCGTTCGCACTGCCTCAGTCTGACCCTAGCCTTACTGGTGTGGTTACAAACATGGTGAAGTCAAGAGAATGGTCCAGGAAGACAAGAGAAGAGGTGATTACTCTTCACAGGAAGGGCAATGGCTATAAGAAGTTTGCAAAGATGTTAAACATACCAAGAGAGACCATAGGAAGCATCATTCACAAATTCAAGGCAAAGGGCACTGTTGAAACGCTACCTGGTCGTGGCAGAAAGAAGATGCTGACTTCGACTGCTGTGTGCTACCTGAAGCGTAGAGTGGAGAAAAGTCCCCGTGTGACTGCTGAGGAACTGAGAAAAGATTTGTTAGATGTGGGTACTGAAGTTTCAGCTCAGACAATACGGCGCACACTGCGTAATGAAGGCCTCCATGCCAGAACTCCCAGGCGCACCCCCTTGCTGTCTCCAAAGAATAAGAAGAGTCGACTGCAGTATGCCAAAAGTCATGTGGACAAACCACAGAAGTTTTGGGATAGTGTTCTGTGGACTGATGAAACAAAATTAGAACTGTTTGGGCCCATGGATCAACGCTATGTTTGGAAGAGGAAGAACAAGGCCTATGAAGAAAAGAACACCTTGCCTACTGTGAAGCATGGCGGGGGGTCAATCATGCTTTGGGGCTGTTTTGCTTCTGCAGGTACAGGGAAGCTTCAGCGTGTGCAAGGTACCATGAATTCTCTTCAGTACCAGGAGATATTGGATGACAATGTGATGCAGTCCGTCACAAACCTGACTCTTTGGAGACGTTGGACCTTTCAACAGGACAATGATCCCAAGCATACCTCCAAGTCCACTAGAGCATGGTTGCAGATTAAAGGCTGGAACATTTTGGAGTGGCCATCGCAGTCACCTGACTTAAATCCGATGAGAACCTCTGGTGGGACTTAAAGAAAGCAGTTGCAGTGTGCAAGCCTAAGAATGTGACTGAACTGGAGGCTTTTGCCCATGACGAATGGGCGAAGATACCCGTAGATCGCTGCAAGATACTTGTGTCAAGCTATGCTTCACGTTTAAAAGCTGTTATAACTGTAAAAGGATGTTGTACTAAGTACTAAGATTGAATGTCACTTGGGGGTTGAATAAAACTGATAATGATGTGAGCACAGAAAAGACATTTGTGGTTATTTCATTATAAATGTTATGTTATATTTGTCTGACCTACACGTGTCTCTTTGATTTAATTGTAAGCAAGATGACTGAATGATCAAACTCAATGTCAAACTGGCCAAAACACTCAATTTCAGTGGGGGTTGAATAATTTTGAACACAACTGTATATATTATTTACAGGCATTTTAAGCACTAGTTTTGTTTTAAAACGCCTTTTAAAAGTTGCATTTTTCTTTTATTCTTACCCCTGTTCGCCGGCTGGTCGGCTTTATTCAGATTGATTTGGTGCTTTATTTGGGTCGATTCAGTGGTTTTGCAGTGGTTTTTCAGATCGATTCGGAGGTTTTGCGGTGGTTTTTCCATTTGTTCGGTGGTTTTGAGGCAGTTTGCAGCTCTGTTCGGTGGGTTTCGAAGCATCGATTCAGTGCATTTCAGGGACCCTGTGGTGAATGCTGAATTCTTCGCAGGGTTGGCGAATTAAGGGTGCAGTAGTGCGCCGAAGGAGAGAGCACCAGAATTTCACTGAAATAACCCCTACGGTTTAGTCGCTTTTATTGAAGAATATCTTGGTACTGTTGTTCGCAGACATTTCATCTGCCACTGTTTTTATTTTGCTTCTGTTGATAGCCGAAGGTCACTGTAGTTGTTGAAACAACAATGATTCTTACCATTTATAGAAACTACACACAACGGTGTTTAGTGAATAAGCCCTATAGTGATCATTGAAGTTCACTAGCACCAATGATCCTGCCATCCAGTAAAATTTCTCTGGTCTTCCTCAACCCCAATCCCTCTAGACTGTAAGCTCCTATGAGCAGGGCCCTCTACACCTCTTGTTTCCATCAGATGTCCGTTTATCTGTATCTCGCTCCCTTTTGGTTATTTTAAAGCGCTGCGGAAACTGTTGGCGCTATATAAATGATGACGATAATAATAATTATATATATGTTAAAGATTCTTGCTATCCGGCTCACAAAGCATACTATGTAAGTCTCTGCGGTACCAGATCTTGTGACGCTATGTACATAGAAATTGCATATAGAAAAAAGTCAACAAAAGCAAAACTTACGTGTGCCTGGGGTAGTTTTAGTTATAGGGTCCCCTCTTATATTCACTTGATATTTCTGTTTTGCTTTGTTGGGGTTTGTATCCTTTTCCAAACGGAGTGGTTTCGGAGAGGATGAATGAGATCTTCCCCGGGAAGCAGAAGCTGTCTTCAACAAATAATAATATTAAAAATGCTATATATATATATATGTTCTTGTCCATGATTAAGGCTCGTAAGTGAGCCGAAACGTTGGAGATTTTTTTAATGCGACACCAATAAATTTTGTTACTTTTTAAGCAAAGACCGCGAGTGCTCCTACTTTCTGCATTTATATATACTGTATCTATTTGGAATTTGTACAGCACCACGGCATAGGACATCGCTAAGACCATAGTTTATGTGCTGGATACTCGGATTTGTATATATATATATATATATATATATATATGTGCATTAGCATTTTCTAAAACTCCTCCATTAACCCTTTTAGACACACATGGCATATCCTTCAGATCAGTAGAAGTATGTACCCAGGAGAAGAGCACCTTCCTCTGAGAATGGATAGAAAATTGATAATAAAAAAAAAAACAAGCAAACAAAAAAAACTAATTTGGGGTCACTGATAAAGAGAGACTAGTGGCTAATAGGAGGGACATGGACAGATCCTCATAGCTTTTCATGTGGCAGCAGATCATCCATGAATTGTGAAAAGGATAGGGCCTACGTTTCCTCCTGTATAGGTTTGTCAATTGTTGTTCAATGTATTGTAACCCTGTCTATATTGTGTTCATTGTACAGCGCTGTGGAATATGCTGGTGCTATATAAATAACGAATAATAATTTAAAAAAGGAGTTTGAATGTGCAGCATTATATATAACATACGTTTGTTTACATATCTACGATATACATATATATTCAAAACCGTATACACACTTACAAACAATTTGGAATATGAACAATAGTTGAATAGAACTTACCTCTTCCAACTTCTTTACCCGTTTTCTCAATAATGGCAATACATCCTCATCTGGACACACAAAGGGATTCCGGGAAGAACTGGTACTTTGGTTTACAGACATCTCTCTTGAAAAATAAAGAAAATCAACAGTACAATTAAAATACTCACTATCATTTCCCAAAAAAAGTGGTGTAAAAAATGTAAATTTTAGCATATATACTAGAATAAAATGTCATCATTCACTTTAACATTATACACTATATTGCCATAAGTATTCGCTCACCCATCCAAATAATCAGAATCAGGTGTTCCAATCACTTCCATGGCCACCGGTGTATAAAATCAAGCACCTAGGCATGCAGACTGTTTTTACAAACATTTGTGAAAGAATGGGTCGCGTCTCAGGAGCTCAGTGAATTCCAGCGTAGAACTGATAGGGAGCCACCTGTGGAACAAATCCAGTCGTGAAATTTCCTCGCTCCTAAATATTCCACAGTCAACTGTCAGCTGTATTATAAGAACGTGGAAGTGTTTGGGAACGACAGCAACTCAGCCACGAAGTGGTAGCCATGTAAACTGACGGAGAGGGGACAGCAGATGCTGAGGCGCATAGTGCGAAGAGGTCGCCAACTTTCTGCAGAGTCAATCGCTACAGACCTCCAAACTTCATGTGGCCTTCAGATTTGCTCAAGAACAGTGCGCAGAGAGCTTCATGGAATGGGTTTCCATGGCCGAGCAGCTGCATCCAAGCCATACATCACCAAGTGCAATGCAAAGCGTCAGATGCAGTAGTGTAAAGCACGCCGCCAATGGACTCTAGAGCAGTGGAGACGCGTTCTCTGGAGTGTTGAATCGCGCTTCTCCATCTGGCAATCTGTGGACAAGTCTGGGTTTGGCGGTTGCCAGGAGAACGGTACTTGTCTGACTGCATTGTGCCAAGTGTAAAGTTTGGTGGAGGGGGGATTATGGTGTGGGGTTGTTTTTCAGGAGCTGGGCTTGTCCCCTTAGTTCCAGTGAAAGGAACTCTGAATGCTTCAGCATACCAAGACATTTTGGACAATTCCATGCTCCCAACTTTGTGGGAACAGTTTGGAGCTGGCCCCTTCCTCTTCCAACATGACTATGCACCAGTGCACGAAGCAAGGTCCATAAAGACATGGATGACAGAGTCTGGTGTGGATGAACTTGACTGGCCTGCACAGAGTCCTGACCTCCACCCGATAGAACACCTTTGGGATGTATTAGAGTGGAGACTGAGAGACAGGCCTTCTCGTCCAACATCAGTGTGTGACCTCACAAACCTTGTGGACAGCCTTCCCAGAAGAGTTGAAGCTGTTATAGCTGCAAAGGATGGACCGATGTCATATTGAACCCTATGGATTAGGAATGGGATGTCACTTAAATTCATATGCGAGTCAAGGCAGGTGAGCGAATACTTTTGGCAATATAGTGTATGAGGAATCAATGACAAGTAACATTGTATAATCATTGCATTGCTATGTCTTGTTTATAATTATCGTGCCTGGTCCCTTTGCTCGGTGGTTATCAGTATTTAGCTGTGCTACCCAGCACAGCGCAAGGGAACCCTCTCTGTGCCTTATCATGCGTCCCCACATTGGGAGGTATGATTGAATGCAGGCACGGCTTTTCCCATTCTAGATCATCAGAGATGTTCCTTACACGATCGTCAATGGTGCCATCGGCGGCACCTCCAGCTTAACTACTAGAATCACAGCGATCACGTGACTGCACTATAATAAACTTATTGAAACGATGACACGGCGAATGCGTGTCGCAATTTCAGCAAAAGGCGATCCAATGAAATATTACAGTTTTTTGGCCAGGCAATGTATGTTAGCAAAAAACTACTGACACCTATGGAGTGATAGATTCCTTGTCAAATGAGCTCACGGCATGACAGATGCACTTTAACATTGATTTGCTCAAGAGCCTGGTTACCTTGATGCCTTAGGCTGGGGTCAGACGAGCGCAGTGTTCACGTCCGTGTTGCCGCACATTTTAACGTCCGTGGTAGCATAAAATTATGATCAATAGAGACCCACACACGAAGTATGTCCGCACAGAAGTGCGGACACACAACGGACGTGGCAAATGGACACAAGTTAGTCAAGAACGTAAAACCGCTAGAAAGGACGTGCGGAGTGCACCACATCCGTAACGTCCGCATAGCTTTGTGTGTGAGTGATGGAGCATGGTCAGATGGACTGCATTTATACGTCCAGCATTTTTGACGGACAGAATGTTTTTTCATTGTAATTTATTTTCCCTGCTACATCAGTCAAAAAATACGTCAGTGAAAAAAAACGGACTGTGTGGCCACTACCTTGTTGTCAGTCAGTAAGTACGTCCGTACTGCACGGACGCACAGTCCATACAAAATGCGCTCATCTGACCCTAGCCTAAGATGTATTCATGAATGAATCCAATTGTTCTCGGCCAGCATTGGACTCATTATAAAGACGTAAATCCAAATTACTCACCTCTTCTGCGGACACTAGACTGATTTCTAGTATATTCATATCATATTTCTCTCAGTAATTGATAAATATACCTCGCACGGCACGGTGACTGCTCCAACTGCCCAAACCATGTACGATAATGGCAGTTAAATGAGCTGAGCGCACCACACGTTATGGACACTATCAGCTGCCCTGAGCTAAAATGCCGAAGCTAAAGGGAAAATTTGCGCTTGCTAATCTTCACTTAGCGTCCCCGTTTTACCTGTAGATTACAGGGTAGGTGCGGAGTCCAGCAGCCTGCCCCGTAGTGGCCGCTAGTCCAGGATGCTCAGGGCAGCACTAAAGCACCATCGTGAGCATCCCCCTCCCCCATGGAGTCCATAGGACTATGTGATCCTAACGCTAATTACTGATTGCTTATTCTTTGCGTTCCCCATGTTAAGTATAGGGAGCACAAGGTATAGTAACCTCGGGCTAAAAAATGTGGGTTTTTTAGCGATCGAGAAGTGATCTTTGCAGTACGCTAATCACCTCAATTAACCTAGCACTAACGTTCACTTATGTGAGCGCTACCGTTAAGGAGGTGATAGAGCCCTATGTGGGAGTCATTCACTAAGATAGGGGTCAGCAACCTTGGCCCTCTGGATATTTCAAAACTACATCTCCCATGATGCTCAGGTACTCAGTAGGCTAGATGAGCTTTATGAGAAATGTACTGTAGTTCCAAAGCATTTGGAGGGCTGAGGTTGCTGACCCCTGCAGTGAGATGAAATGGTGGTTAAATACAAATTTTACTACAAGAGACGGATTCATATGATCAAGATTGTTATTTACGTGCCTATCTGGATAAAGCATTCTGGGTCCGCAGCCTCCAATATATATCATATGTAATCTCTCCAGGTAAGAAAAAAAAAAGAGGTTTGTGAGGGTCCACGTAAGCACTAGCCTTCCGAAAAACCTGAATATATGTATGTATTTTCCAAATTATGTAGAGGCAGCACTTAGGGACTTAGTAAAAAAAAAACAATAATAATTATTTCTGCAAATTAAAAAGCCATACCTACATTTCGCCTCTAAGGCTGGGGTCAGACTAACGCATTTTTCACGTTGTCTGTGAAAAAGTGCGTTCGAACGAATGGACGTATTTTTTCACGGAATACGCGATAGCGGTCATACGATGCGCCTTTTCGTCCGTGATTTTGTACGGATCATCAATAAAACACTTTTTGCGTCTGGACGTTATGTTGGCCGGACACTAGCAGCGTCTGACGTCTCCTAATCACGCACACACGCCGCTAGCGGACGCAGCGCACTCTGTACGTCAGTACTAGCAGTTTGACGTTCTAGCAAAAATGCATTCGTTTGCCACTTGCGTTGCGCGGACGAACTTTCGTGCGGCCGTACTTCGTGTGTTCCCTGGCATTGGACGTCATTTGCTGCTAGCACGGCCGTGATTTTATGCGTCTAAACGCACGTTAAAACTGCTTTCGTCTGACCCTAGCCTAAAAGCCTTTATTAACCTGCCTGGCGGGATTCCCGAGTGTGACTCGGAGTTAAATTTCGCTACGGCGATCGGTAACCCCGAGCCACACTCGGGCTGTATACTCACCGCATCCTTCGCTCCCTCGCAGTCACCGCAGTGTGATCGCGGCAGCCGGCGACTTGCTTCCTGGTTCCGCTCCCTGCGAGCCACGCGACGCAGGGGGGGGGGGCGGGACCAGGCGCAAAATTTGAAAACTGTAAAAAAATTAATTACTGTAAAAAATACTGTAAAATGAAGTTTGTGCAGTGCAGTGGGTGCTGGGATTACTGTTCAGTTGTGGACTCCTTTGCCAATGAAATACAGGACACGGGGGTACCAAAAAAATTAGAGGATTTATTCTCAAAGCAGCTTTACAGAAATAAATGGTGAATAAAAATTGTTTGTAAAATGTAATAAGGCTTTCCAATACAACAAATTTTATTTACCTTTTATTTCGGTAAAGCTGCTTTGAGAATAAATCCTCAAATGTTTTTGGTACCCCCGTGTCCTGTATATTTCATTGGCCAACGAGTCCACAACTGAACAGGAATCCCAGCACCCAGAGGAAAGAGGTATTTTTTTGGTTAGATTATATTATTGAATATAATTTATTTCCATTATTTTGGATAATTATTTGTGGGATAATAAATTATTATTTCGTGTTTCAAACCTTCTCTGACTCCGTGTGTTTACTAGACTCTTGCTTGCACGGATTTCAGTGACTTATTCCTACGATTACAGGCTTACTATATAAAACAACACATTTCCTTTCCAAAAAAATTGTAACGCTTTTAGGCTGGGGTCAGACCAGCGCACTTTTAATTACGGCCGCACTAGCAGCAGATGACGGGCAATGACGGCCAATATACGATGTATGGCCGCACAAAAGTCCGGCCGTGCAACGCAAGTAGAATTTGAACGCATTTTTCTGAGAACGCAGAACCGCTAGTACTGACGTACTGAGTGCGCAGCTGCGGCATAGCGGCGTGTTTGCGTGATTAGGAGATGTCAGACGCTGCTAATGTCCAGCCTACATAACGTCCAGACGCAAAAAGAGTTTTATTGACGATCCGTACAAAATCACGCCCGAAAATGCGCGTCGTCTGACCATTTTTGCGCATTCCGTGAAAAAATACGTCAATGCGTTCAGACGCACTTTTTCACGTTCGCGGAGAAAAATGCTTTCGTCTGACCCTAGCCTTAGACACAAAATTTTGAAAAAATTAGACCGCCAGGGAGGTTAAAGTCATTTAATTTGCAGAAATAAATTTGTTTTTTTTCCTTCAAGTAAGTCCCTGAGTGCCGCCTCTGCACCATTTGTAAAATATATGTATCATGTATATATATATTAATTCTAGGCATCCTAAGCTGAAAGGAAAAAATGCACACAAATATATATTTATATGGTGTTCTCTGTGCTCTTGCAAGGATGGTATGTGGTGTTGGGAAATGTTTTGGGATTTATTCACTAAAATGGGACATGAGGAATGGTGTCAAGGGTAATACGACTCTTTGGCCAAAGAAAATTGTAAGAAGACTCCAACTGAGGGATTTTTTTTCTCCAAATTAGCTATTTTCATTAATTGCCCACAATCCCCTTTTTAGTAAACTAATCTGTATGAGAGTAACCCCTGCAGACAGGATTGTCGGATCCTCCATACTTTCCTGAACACATACAGGTCTATTCAAAGAAAGGTGAAACTTAGGAGAATGACTAGAGAAGTGAAAATTCTAGGTCAAAATAGTCAAACCAGAAAAATTCTCCCATTTATCTCACTTTCCAAATCGGCTATTTGGTCTAAGTGGTTCTCTTCTCCTGCCAGTTCTCCGGAGTGTCACCTTTCTCTGAATAACCCTGCTAGAATTAATTCCTGGCGATGGACAGTGTGTGAAAAAGCAACACTGTAACATGCACAAATCATATGCTGCAGGAAAGAAAGCAAAGAGGAAACCCAGCTGACCTGCTGGTTACCCTAGCAGATGAATTATACAGGTTTCAGGGCAACTCGTTCCCTTTCCTTTCTGGCTGCTTAAAATAGTAAAGTAGGTCCAGAAATACACAGTTGATGCTGGTAACCCTTTGGCACATACGCCAGGTTTTCCTGGACACTCATCTCTCTACTTCATACTGGTGAAAGTGCTCCCCTGCAGGAATAAGGATTCATATGCTATAGCAGTGGTTCCCAACCCTCGTCGTCAAGTCCGCAGAGATGTGGCAGGACCATTGCGAAGGCCGGGCTCAGATGAGCGCACTACGTACGGCTGTCCTGACGTGCCTCCCGGCATCCGTTGCAGCGTTGGGGCACTTCAGTGGGGCCGGCCACACACTGTAGTGTGCACACCAACTGCGCGCGTTACAATGGATGTGCTGAAAGCCTCCCCGCCGAAGCAGTATGAGGCGCATTTGACGGGGCTGCAAAGCACGATCCTCCATAGGAGGATCAAGTCTTGCACTGAGCGCACTAAATGCTCTCAGCGAGGCGACCAGACGGGCATCAGAGTGGAAGGAACGTCCACTCTCACGAATGTTCCTTCCGCTCTCAAAAACGCTCGTCTGACGCCAGCCTAAAAAAAGGGAACCTGCTGTTTACTTGTCAAGTAGCATACAGCTCCATTCAGTGTCAAGAAATTCGACCCAGACACCAAAATGTGAGGCACGCACAAAGTATTGCAAAGGTGTATGAAAGTGTTGGTGGCCATTTTCAGGCTGAATGAATATTTATTTCATGATAAAAAGAAAAGTAGCGATTCAGAATCCACCAATTCATGCATTGGAGCAGTGTTTCCCAGCCCTGGTCCTCAGGTTCCCCTAACAGGTCAGGTTTGCCAGATATGTGAAGCCCAGCACAGGGGATATGATTTGCTGCTCAGTGATTGCAGGATTCAGTCTGCATTTCCCCAAGGTGATCCTTAAAATCTGGCCTGTTAGGGGGACTTGAGAACCAGGTTTGGGAACCACTGTTCTAGGAAACCGTCCCCTTATCATATGGAAGAATCCCAAAAAAATCTCCTAAACGGATTAATTGACCTCCATCATATGAATATTAGATATGCAGGCCAGGGTTATTCAAAGAGATCCGAATTGCTGTCGAAAGGTAACCGAACAGTGAAATTCAGCGTATGCTTACCTTTCCTGGCCATTCGGCTATCCAGGGAGCATGCAGTTCGCCAAATCTTGGCAAATTGCCTGCACATACGGTGACTGTTCAAGAGCAGTGAAATCCCCATAGAGAAGCCAGTAAGTGTCCTCGGGCAAGACACTTAGGCTAGGGTCAGACTAGCGCAGTTTTAACGTGCGTTTAGCCGCACGAAATCACGGCCGTACTAGCAGCAAATGACGTCCAATGCCGGGGAACATACGACGAACGGCCGCACGAAAGTTCGTCCGCGCAACGCAAGTGGCCAACGAACGCATTTTTCGAGAACGTCAAACCGCTACTACTGACGTACAGAGTGCGCTGCGGCCGCATAGCGGCGTGTGTGCGTGATTAGGAGACGTCAGACGCTGCTCATGTCCGGCTAACATAACGTCCAGACTCAAAAAGTGTTTTATTGATTATCCGTACAAAATCACGGACGAAAAGGCGCATCGTATGACCGCTATCACGTATTCCGGGGGAAAATACGTACGTTCGTTCGACCGAACTTTTTCACGCACGACGTGAAAAATACGTTCGTCTGACCCTAGCCTTAAGGCTGGGGTCAGACCAGCGCACTTTTTTTAACGTGCGTTCTGGCGCACATAATTACGGCCGCACTAGCAGCAGATGACGGGCAATGACGGCCAATATACGATGTACGGCCGCACAAAAGTCCGGCCGTGCAACGCAAGTGGAATTTGAACGCATTTTTCTGAGAACGCTGAACCGCTTGTACTGAGTGCGCAGCTGCGGCATAGCGGCGTGTTTGCGTGATTAGGAGATGTCAGACGCTGCTTGAAAACGAGAGAAATCTCAATGTATCCTTCCTGGTAAAATCCTTTCTAAAAAAAAAAAAAAACAATGCTTTGTCTGTTCAGAGAACAAAAACCAGCAGTGAAAAGTTGCCGAATTGCCCTGCTGTTCAGTGGTTTCATTCGACAGGTTTATTCAGGCGAATCCCATTAGGCTTCAATGTTAAAAATATTCCCGTTTTAATTCAATATCTAATAAACCATTTGATTATAATATTCTGCAGTAAAGTCTCTTAATTTTATAGAATTTTCTAGGATCTTTTAGACATTTTTAGGGAAATGTTTCCGTTTTTTTTTTTAAATCGTTTCTTTTTTCTGTAACAGCCCTTTTTATTATCATTCATTGGATCTTCTATGTAAATTTCAGACATTTTCGTTCTGTAGTTTCTTTGCAAACAGCGTTTCACTTTTCAAACATTCAAGTGTACT
The DNA here is from genome assembly GCA_009667805.1 of Leptobrachium leishanense. Taxonomy (NCBI): domain Eukaryota; kingdom Metazoa; phylum Chordata; class Amphibia; order Anura; family Megophryidae; genus Leptobrachium; species Leptobrachium leishanense. Next base: position 345,990,962 of record CM019065.1, read on the forward strand.
GTTTTTAATCCAGATGTTTTTGCGGGTTTCGGTGTGCATTCACTGGCTTTTGCGGTTATTTTTCGTTGGGTTTGCGGCGACTTTTCCCTGCATTACGACGGCCCTGTGGTGCTTGCTGAATACACCGCAGGGTCGTCGAAATGGGATTGCCCAATTGAAGAGAACGAAAAGTCACCGAACGTGCAGTGACTTTTCAATTCTCTTTGAATAACCCTGATGATGTAGAAAGGCAGCTTTAAAGTGCTGATCCATGTGTGAAAGCCTTAATTGTCCAGGAAAAACATGGTGGACATAGTAACCCCCCCCGCCTCCAGTTTACAAACTTGAAAAGGTCTTAGCACCCATTTTGGAATATTGCTTTAAACTTAACCGGAGCTGTTGTAAACTAATCAATGCCATAAACCAGCGTTTCCCAACCCTGGTCCTCGGGACCCCCTAACAGGCCAGGTTTTAAGAATTCCCTTGGGGAAATGCAGGCTGAATCCTGCAATCACTGAGCAGCAAATCAGATCACCTGTGCTGCGCTTCACATATCTGACCTGTCAGAGGGACCTGATGACAGGACTTGGGAACCACCGCCATATAGACTATAATGGATCTGGTAAGTTTCTGACAGCTCTGGTTAAGTTAACGCAAACTTTGGGATAAAGCCCTACGCTTTTAGACCTAGTTAATCATGGGCTGGAGGGATAATGAATGGCTTTATTTTCCGTATAATGATCAGGCGCCCTTTTTCAAGAAACGGCATTGATGGCTTGAGTGAAGCTGTGTGAGGTTTGCGCATTCTCCCTTTGACAGTAAAGTTCATGACTTCAATTTTATTCTAATTCTTTCTGAGGTGGACCAATCGCATTACTTTATCGTCAGGCTGACCTATCATTTGCTGAGGGATTATACAGTCTAAGGCTGGGGTCAGACCAGCGCACTTTTAACGTGCGTTCTGGCGCACATAATTACGGCCGCACTAGCAGCAGATGACGGGCAATGACGGCCAATATACGATGTACGGCCGCACAAAAGTCCGGCCGTGTAACGCAAGTGGAATTTGAACGCATTTTTCTGAGAACGCTGAACCGCTAGTACTGACGTACTGAGTGCGCAGCTGCGGCATAGCGGCGTGTTTGCGTGATTAGGAGATGTCAGACACTGCTAATGTCCGGCCTACATAACGTCCAGACGCAAAAAGAGTTTTATTGACGATCCGTACAAAATCACGCCCGAAAATGCGCGTCGTCTGCCCGTTTTTGCGCATTCCGTGAAAAAATACGTCAATGCGTTCGGACGCACTTTTTCACATTCGCGGGGAAAAATGCTTTCGTCTGACCCTAGCCTTAATAGAACTGCTTTACTAATTCATTCAATAAATCATCTGCCCCCAAATAAGCAAGGTATGTGCATGAGATTATCTACTAAACCTCTGTTTATATGTATAGATCCTAGAAAATGCAAAACAAACCTGCTTCCATAGAGTGTATTGGTGCATTACAAGAAAGATGTGACTGTCCAAGCACCATTGCCATCCTGTAAGCTTTCTTTTTTGGTTGCGTTTTTTTTTTTTTTCCCTAGCATATGAATTGTACGTGCTGTTGGGTGGCATATTTCATGCGCTGCCCATTAGCGTGAATTAATGGTGTCCAGGAGGACCTGGCTGCCCAGGGCCTCACGCCACTGTCAACACCTGCTGTGTGATTAAAAAGTGTCATTGACCAACAAACCCTGGCCGCTATTACCATAAATATCGAAGTAACCGAATGACGCAAGGAGGGGGTCCACATGTGCAATTTGCAAGACAGGAATGTCTTTTAATTGTAAGTGATACGTGGCAGGTGTGAATTAAACTGTACAAAGGGTTAAATGTACACCATATATATATATATTTTACACGAGAGAGACGCGTATCGCTTGCTTTGGTTGTGGTGAAGGGCAAAAATTATTTTTTTTTTTTTTAAAAAAAGCCTCCACAATAACCAATAAGGTTTATTATTGCAGAAGCCATTTGCACATCACAGCAATTCAAAGAATAATTATCACCTCTCCAGTAAGTGTCCTTGTACAAGACACCTAACGGTACATACTCGCCACCCAGGACATACTTGAAAATGAGAGAAATCTCAATGTATCCTTCCTGATAAAATACTTTCTCAATTTTTTTTTATAGTATCTAATCTATCGCACCGACCATTGAATTTCCCCGTATGGTGCAATTCTGTAGCCATTCGGCTATTCAGAAAGCTGTCAGTTGCCAAATATTGGCGAACTACTGTGATCTTCGGCGGCAGCGAACTCCTGAAGTTGAATATTCAACCAAAGAGAATTAATGGTGGTTCTATTCAGAGAACACGGAAATGCCCTGATTTTCGGTGGTTTCCTTTTGACCGGTGAATGTCATCGGTTTCAATGTTAAAGGTGTGTGTGTTATTCCTAGGACCTTCTGTTATTCCCTGGCATTTTCGTGCAGTAGGCTTTATTTATTTTTCCTCTTTCCAAAAAGCTCTTAAAAGTTGCTGGGGTGGGGGGGGGGGGGTTGTTGTGATATTTTATTTTTTCCCTCCGATGCATTTGGCAGCCAATTCACTGCACTTTAGGGGCTCTACAGTGAATGCTGATTACACCACAGGGTTGGCGAATCGGACTCGCCACAGTGCGGGGAACAGGAGAGCACCGACATGCCAGTGACATTTCGGTGCTTTCAGAAGAAAGTTGTTGTTTCCCTCCCTCCTTTTTGTAAAGCACATTCAGTCCAAACCTGACTCCTTCCCAAGTCCATTATTTGTTCTTTTCCCAAGGCCGAGTTAAAAAGAAACCACAAATCTGACACCGCAAGAGACTTTTTCAGTAACCATTATCAGAGGGTGTTCATGAAATTTAGAAATGACTGTACAACGCTGCCAGTATTACTAAAATCTAGTAAAGTGCGATGAAAGGACTGTCCAGGCGATGACATTGTGAAACCTGCTAATCCTCACCTAGTGACGGGGGAGGTTACAAACCTTGAGCTGCTCTTTTCCAGTTTTACAGAGTTTTTTTGTTTTCCCTCTTTTTCTACAGCTGGAGAGTTTTAGCCGCTCGCTAGATTGCATCGTGGGGACAGCCCTGCTGCAAGCCTCTCTACGTTCTAAGATGTCCTGCAAATTCAGGCTCCTGCTGGAGAACGCCGAGCAGATGCTTATTGTCTGCAGAAAGGAAGAGGAGTTCTTGCTGCGGGATGGCATGCAGCAGCTGGCGGTGCTGGAGAAGGCCAGCCTGGTGGTGGGCAAGTAAGTGTTACATCATTTCGTGTTTAAGGACACGTCCTGGTGACTTTCCACGGTCAGTTGATAGAGTATAAGGCTAAGGTCAGATGAAAGCAGTTTTAACGTGCGTTTAGCCGCACGAAATCACGGCCGTGCTAGCAGCAAACGACGTCCAATGCCGGGGAACATACGACGAACAGCCGCACGAAAGTTCGTCTGCGCAGCGCAAGTGGCAAACGAACGCATTTTTAAGGCTAGGGTCAGGCGAACACATTTTCACGTTGTCTGTGAAAAAGTGCGTTCGAACGAATGGACGTATTTTTTCACGGAATACGCGATAGCGGTCATACTATGCGCATTTGTGTTCGTGATTTTGTACGGATCATCAATAAAACACTTTGTGCATCTGGACGTTATGTTGGCCGGACATTAGCAGTGTCTGACATCTCCAATTCACGCACACACGCCGCTAGCGGGCGCAGCGCACTCTGTACAACCGTACTAGCGGTTTTACGTTCTCGACAAAATGCGTTAGTTTGCCACTTGCGTTGCGCAGCCGGACTTTTGTGCGACCGTACTTCGTATATTGGCCGTCATTGCCCGGCATTTGCTGCTACTACGGCCGTGATTAAGTGCGCCTGCACGCGCGTTCGCACTGCCGCAGTCTGACCCTAGCCTTAGAGAACGTCAAACCGCTACTACTGACGTACAGAGTGCGCTGCGGCCGCATAGCGGCGTGTTTGCGTGATTGGGATACGTCAGACGCTGCACACGTCCGGCCAACATAACGTCCAGACGCAAAAAGTGTTTTATTGATGATCCGTACAAAATCACGGACGAAAATGCGCATCGTATGACCGCTACCGCGTATTCCGTGAAAAAATACGTCCATTCGTTCGAACGCACTTTTTCACGGACAATGTGAAAAATGCGTTCGTCTGACCCTAGCCTTAAGCACACGTAAGGGTCTATTCACTAAGCAGTGAATTTCACTGTTTGCTGCTATTTTGTGGCAGTTCTTCTATTCACTAAGCTGTCAATTCACCAAATTCAGGCGAATTGGTGGCGAAATGCGGTGCCGTTTGCTGCAGTTCGGTCCTCGGAAGCTAAATTGTCCCATAGAGAAGTAATGGTTTAATCTATTCACAGGACGTCAAGCTGCGCTGAAATATGAGTCAAATTACCGCTTTTATTTTTTTTTATTCGGTTCGACAGGTTTGAACAGGCAAATCCCTTAGACTTTATTGTAAAAACCTAAAGACCGTTTATTGTTTTTCCTTTTTTGGAAACAACCTTTTAAAGTAATTTTAATACAAAATTTGTTTTCCAAATCTTTTTAAAATTAGTTTATTTTATTCTGTAACACATTAAAGTGACCTAAATAGTGAATTCGCTGTATTTTTGGCAACATAGGGTCTATTCACTAAGCAGTGCAATTTTGGCGCTTTGTTTTTCCATCTCACCACGGTGATCCCACCAGTTGTTACAAGTATCTATAAAGCGCCAATAAATTCCTTGTCGCTGTTCTCAAAGCATTTGTCAGTCATTGTTCTATCAGATTTGACGTTTTGTATCACTAGCTCTGCAAAATAATAATGGGGGGGGGGGAGGACAAAAACCTTAAACACAAAGAAACAAACCATACTGGCTGAAACCAGATCCTACCAAACATGAGTCATCGATCTTCTGCAGCAAAAAGAACATATGTCCTATTCATGTGAATGGAAACAGTCTCTGTTCCCCTCATCAGTGGGGTCTCACCCCAATTTGCAGTGTGATTTTATTCCGTTCTTTTTATTTATTTTTATGTAAAGGCTGTAAGGGACTATGTTGTGCCCTAGGCAAGACCAGCTACTTGCGCCCCCTCCCCCGGAAAAAAAATTGTTAACTGTTGAAATGTGGGGGGAACACACACACACACACACACTGTGTGCACAGGGCCGCACACGGTCATTCGTTGCCCATGCTTCCCCTCCGCTGGTCGGGCCTGGGGTCGGTCTGTGCCTCTTTCTTTCCTCTGCCCTCTGGGCCTCTTTCTTTTGCCCACTGCGCGTCTTTCACCCACCTTCTGCGCCTCTTTCTTTCACCCACCTTCTGCGCCTCTTTCTTTCACCCACCTTCTGCGCCTCTTTCTTTCACCCACCTTCTGCGTCGCTTGCAGGGGTCCATGAGCAAACAATGTCGGCTTTGTGAGCCACCACTGCCGGCTACACGAGCCGCACAATGAGGAACGGGTGCAATAATGGAACCCGGGTTGGGCCCGGCTGCACCCCTAGACAGCAGTGCGCCCTAGGCGGTTGCCTAGTGGGAGCACCGGCCCTGTGTGAAGGGCGTAAGTTTGAAAGTGGAGCTTTCGCTGTACGTTCACTAAACGGTTTGGAATCCTCATTGGTGGAGAGGCCTCTTTACATGCAGTAACGTGGGGGGGGTACCCCGAGCGATGTGGCAGCGACTGTTACTTGATGCCTGTGCATACGTCCCATCAATGCCAGTTGGCAGTTTTTTTAGCTATGGTCAATATAATAATTATGGAGTGAAAAGGCTAGTACCCCCCCCCCCCCAGTGGCAAAAAAAAAAAAGGACTGGGGGCCCTGTTATTACAGATCTTGTATATGCATCACATGTAAAACCTAAAGCAGTATTGTAATGTAAAGTATTGCTGTGACTCCCTGGAAGAGGTCTAGAGCCAGAGTGACAGCTGTGAGCAGACAACCTGTCCTACAGCACAGCCCTCTCCCTCTTCACACTCCTCCTCGCAGCTGATTGCGAAAGGCCGAAAGCTCAGTGCTACTAAAACTTAACCCCTTCACTACCATAATTGGGTATACACACTCAGTAGTAGAAGACACAGCAGCCCGAGATCGTGTTAACACCATCTGGGGCTGTGCTGTATCGCTGCAAACACATTGCGCTTGCATTTCTGCTCCAGAAAATGGCCCCCAAAGATGTAGCACTGTGCGCATGATGCCCGAGGTGCTAACATTTTAAAATCAGCTGGGGAATGTGTCAAAGACCTCTCCCCTTTTTCCCCTGCTGATCCTGAATTGGAGCCCAGATGTGTAGTAGATCCATTTCGCCAGGAGATGGCGACAAATACCTGCCAAATATGGTATTACAGTAAGAAATCTATTAGGAATGTTCAGAAATATTTCTTTCTGTACAGTTAAAAATCCTTCTCCAATAAACCACTGATTCCTGACTAGTGTGTGTGTTTTTTTTTTTTTTGTTTTCTTGCTCCCCCCTCCCTATTCCCTGAAAACTTAACTGCATGTAGCAGCTTGGGGGGGGGGGGGTGCCGGACAAAATCCCTACAGCCAGGTTCCCTAAATGCCAACTTCCAGACAGAACAAGTGCCTGACATCCCGACTTCCCTACAGTGCCAACTTCCAGACAGAACAAGTGCCTGACATCCCAACTTCCCTACAGTGCCAACTTCCAGACATCCATAATCCCAGCGGCTAACCCTAATACTAACACCTTAACCCTAGGTTTAGGGGGTTAGGCTTAGGGCTAGGTTTAGGGGGGTTGGGGTTAGGTTTAGGGGGTTAGGGAGTAAGTTTAGCTGTTGGGATTTTGGATGTCTGGAAGTTGGCCGACACCAACATTGGGATCAACTGGTTCAGCCACCCCCTCCCTAAATATCTGTTTGCAGTACAGCTGTGATGTAATTCTTTGTTCCTACGGCCCTGAAAGGCTGTCCAATGACCGCTGAGTGGGGACCAGGGAGAATGAGGGATCATTCTCCTGCCAACATCCCCATTTAAATGAAGGGACCTCTTGTTTCTGTTTATTTTAATGTCTCCTTCACTTTGGTTATTGTAAAGCGCTGTGTAAACTGACGCAATATAAATGATCATGGTGAAACCAAAAACAAAAAAATTTCATCAGTAAAAGGATTGTTCAGAAGGCGCCCTTTGGTGCAGGTTTGATGTTTTTTTTTAAATAACCCTTTATGTGAAATGAGTTGCAAGGGGGGGGGGGTCACAAAACTACCCATGTTCCTAAATGTTCCCACTCGCTTTTCATTGTACAGAATCCACTTCTAACCCCTTTGTTTCCAGGCTGTCCTGTATTTTCGTGCTTTGTCTCTTTCTACCAGATTTTAGTCAGTTTTTGTCTTCATAATGTAAACCAGGACACTGAGTGATGCGATGGACTTTCTGAAAAGGTTACGTCCGGCTTTTTGCTTTTCTGAGTAATACATTATTAATGTCTGTCGCTGCCCTTTCACTCGCGTTGCTCAGACGATGAATCTTTAATAATTAAGCACATATCCCACTGCGAGCATTGAAGACCTTTTGTTAACCGGCTTTTTCCATTTGGTTTCTATTAGACACAAATCTTAAAGGGTTGTCGGCAGGTTGGGTTAATTAAGGCTAGGGTCAGACGAACGCATTTTTTCGCGTTGTCTGTGAAAAAGTGCGTTCGAACGAATGGACGTATTTTTTTCACTGAATACGCGATAGCGGTCATACGATGCGCATTTTCGTCCGTGATTTTGTACGGATCGTCAATAAAACACTTTTTGCGTCTGGACGTTATGTTGGCCGGACATTAGCCGCGTCTGACGTCTCCTAATCACGCACACACGCCGCTAGCGGACGCAGCGCACTCTGTACGTCAGTACTAGCGGTTTGACATTCTCCAAAAAATGCGTTCGTTTGCCACTTGCGTTGCGCGGCTGCACTTTCGTGCGGCCGTTCTTCATATGCTGCCCGGCCTTGGACGTCATTTGCTGCTAGCACGGCCGTGATTAAGTGCGGCTAAACACACGTTAACACTGCGTTCGTCTGACCCTAGCCTAACTCAGTTAAGGTACAGTCGCTCCATCACAGGCAACATAGGTGAGTATACAAATTTTTTAAGGCGACACGATCCAACGTGACCCATTTCCCCCCCCCCCCCGGCATCAACCTTTTGTGGCAACATGTACAGTACCGCATTTATGGACAAACGGCAAAGGGAGCACTGCAGCATACACTAACCATCACAGACCCAAGATTCTCCACTCTGCACCCCGAAACCAGCAAAAGCATACACTGACCAGCATCCCGGAACAAGCGTAAGGTAGTAGGACTTCAGAATGCCGTCCAACGCTATCCTCCAAAGAGCCCCATTCTTGCAACTGTATTTTATTTTTAAATGTATTAATTTCTGGCTGATTCCATGTTTCAATGTTCCCTCCTTTTTACTTAAAAAACTTTTTTACCTGGTCTTCACCTCTGCCTCTCACCCTCCCCCGTCTTCCTGCTCCTCCTCCTTCCCCCTCCTGCTGTGTATGTTTTTAAAAGCACACTTAGCAAATCTCCATTCTATTTTGCAGCATACACTGACCAACACAGACAACAAGATTCTCCAGTCCCAACCGCGCCCGGTCCATAATTTTAAAGGCTCCTTTACAGCTGTTTCCACTTCTCTCTCTAATTACCTTTACTCAGCCCAAGCTTCTGGTCCTTCCCATGCAACCATCACAACATTTCTTCTAGTAACCAGCTACACCTTCCCTGCTCCCATCTGTTTCACTTACCCCGTCCCTTAGATTGTAAGCTCACAGGATGTCTGGCTGAGCCACTGGCCTCGCAACGTGGGGTGGGGGTGTGGCCCGCACCAGGTGACACCTGCCCTTAGGGTGACACCGTCACCCTAAGGACGGGTGTCTCACCCTGCGACGCAGTGTTCGGCTCCCTGCGAGTGTCCGAAGCTATGGAGCTTCGGCGCTCGCCTGGGGGAAACACGTCACCAGCCGAGTTCTCGCGAGATCGCGGCTGGTCACGTGGCTCCCCCAGGCGAACGCCCAAGCTCCATGCCGCCGGACGCTCAGAGGGAGCAGAACACGTGGCGGCAGCAGGAGGTGAGCTGGGGGCAGTATCAATGAGAGAAGCTGGGGCATTATCCATGAGAGGAGCTGGGGCATTATCCATGAGAGGAGCTGGGGCAGTATATCCATGAGAGGAGCTGGGGCAGTATATCCATGAGAGGAGCTGGGGCAGTATATCCATGAGAGGAGCTGGGGCAGTATATCCATGAGAGGAGCTGGGGCAGTATATCCATGAGAGGAGCTGGGGGCAACATATCCATGTGTGAGCTGGTCTGGGGGCAACATATCCATGTGTGAGCTGAGGTGCAATATATCCATGTGTGCTTTCACTACCTTCGAACAGGCACCGTACTTGCTGGCAGTTGGTAAAAGGTTGTGTGAGCATATGAGAGAGCTCCACAGCAATAAACCTCACAGTAATGTGCGCTGTGTGTATGAGCATTCAGTGTTATATGGGTGTACTGATTTAGGAGTAAGAGTAGTTAAAACAAAAAATCCGTAAAACTCGGGGGGGGGGTGACACCATGAGTTACTGCACCGGGTGACACCAACCCTAGTGATGCCATTGGGCTGAACACTTGGTTAAAGTGCTGTACTTCCTAGACAAGCTATCCTTTGGGCAGGATTGTCTTTTCCTTATCATGTATGTCTCGTGTTTGTGCTTCCCCATTGTACAGCGCTCCGGAATATGCTTTCGCTTTATAAATAAAGGATAATAATAATAATCCCAGGCTACAAATCCTTCACTTGTGCAGGAGAGCCAGAAATGCTCCAATCATTAAAGGTAAACCGACTAACAAAAGTTGGATGTCCCTCCAGCACCTTCATATCATGTACCATGCTGGGCACTCAAGCCGGTCATGTGTATCAACTACAATTTACTAGTATGTAAAGTATTCTTATACTTTATAAAGTTCCAACATCTTCCGCAGCGCTGTACATTGCTACAATCGGTACAAGAGAAGTTTTGTGTGATCTATATCGCCTTTTTTTTTTTTTTCCCCCTTTTTTAGTGACGGGTTCATCAAGGCCGTAGGACCCGCGGACCTCATTCGCAACCAGTTTTCCAACGAATCATTTGAGACAAAAATTGACTGCATGGGAAAGTGCGTGTTTCCAGGTGGGTATGCAGAAATTGTCATTGTACAGCAGAGATCGCTTTCCTACTGCGTTTCATGATTCTGCTCCTTAAATTTTCACTTTTAATGCACAATGCAGCCGAAGACGCCGCTTCTAGAATCTAGGAAAAAATCAGGCTTGCTGTAAAGTCCACGACTTCCTGCTGCTATAATAAATACATCTTTCTATGAACGGCTCCCAAACTGACCTCCCGGTTGTATTGCATTGTTCCGTTTCCAGGATTTGTTGATGCGCACACGCACCCGGTGTGGGCTGGAGACAGAGTCAATGAATTTGCAATGAAGGTGAGCTCCAATTCTGAATTCATCTGTTCAGCTTTAATAAACCTTTCATGCATTTGTTACGAAGTCTTTACCCACACAGAGGCTTTCAATCATTGAGGTTTAGGAATATCTGCAAGCTGAATAAATATAATGCGATTTACCATTGTGTCCTGGGGAGCTTCTACCATACAGCAAAACTCTGATAGAAAGGACATGTGCTGGCTGGTGATGTGTGACCGGCTAGGGGGGTCAAGTCTTAAACCCTTTACGTTTGTGAACTCCCCATTATCTCTGCCCCCCCCATAACTATTGTTATCCCAAACCCCAACGATAAAAAAATTGTGACTTAACAAGGAAACCTATATAATGAACCTCTATAGTGTGTGGAACAAAAGAACCCCTGTTGCTTCTGCAAAAAAAAACGGAGGAACTGCGTTCCCACCGGTACCTCCTATTCACAGGTAATATTCTGTGGGATAAATAGGCTTCTATGATGAATTATTATTATTTTTTTTATTTATTTATACCATGCACTTCCTAAAATTTGGCAAATGATTCGTTTTCAGAGAAACATTTCGGTCACACAAGCCTGGGAGGACAGAACGAGACCACACAATGTAGTCCATCCAACGTCTTCCATTTACTGTTGCAGGCCTTCAAGTTTATATTCCTGGGCCCTGCAAAACTGATGTCCAGTACAAGCCAAAGAAGGAATTGGAGTTTATATTGGGGGAGGGTGTACAGAAAAGGACTTTCACATATAATGTAAAAATATAACATCCTGGACTGACAAAATAGGTTTTACACCGGCCAATAACTGTGAGAATAAATCATCTGAAACAGACTAACTATGTAGCAATTGATCTAAGACGTCCTATAAATGCCATGGGGGCATGCTGTGTTATCTCGCGACCTCCTATAGGTCTCTTAAAATTACATCAGAAATACTGACTTGTCAGCTGTCTTGCAGTTTTTAATTCCCCCCCCCCCCCCATGATAGGATTTAACTTTTTTACAACTGGAAAGGTGTTTAGGGATATATAAATGTCACAACGCGTTGCGTTTTGGTCCTAGTCCCCCCCCCTCTTTTTTTTTTTTTTTTTTTGTCCGGTGAGGTTTGGGCATTTTGTGCTTCATCAGTTCTGTCCTCTGAGGAAGAAGCAGTAACAAGTGCACATGTCAAGATTTAAATCTGCCCTGTCTGAGGGGACTTTGCACATGCCCAGTCCCTTTTTTTTTTTTTTTTAAGATTTCTGTAGTTGCTTCTTCACACTGGTTGATACACTTCATCAATAAGAGGCAGAGGCCTGTTACCGGCTCAGACCTGATTTTTATATTGAAATGTCCTAGATGACAGATTTTTGAAGGAGATGATTGATGTTACTTATGTGAAAGTAGTTCAGGGAACTATCCACAGGTCTAGTGGGAATGCAGGGGGAACACCGTTCCACTACTAGTTTTTCGTGAGGGTGGGATACCGTAGAGTTCCCATACGGCCTACACACTATAAAGATCCTGCTTGGGTGTTCAATAATGTTTCCTTGTTAAGTGACAAAAAATAAAATCTTATTTTTTTTTCTTAAAGATTCCTTAACTTATTCATAAATCATTAAAATTGTTACAATAATTGATGGATTGGCAGTATCTAATGTATGTTGTTTTGTAGCTCGCAGGTGCCACGTACATGGATATTCACCAGGCCGGGGGAGGGATAAATTATACTGTAGAGCATACCACCGCAGCTTCAGATGAAGAATTGTTCCGCAGCTTTAAACAGCGTCTGACACGGATGCTCAGAGCAGGGACTACACTGGTGGAGTGTAAGAGTGGGTATGGGTTGAAGCTGGACACAGAACTGAAGATGTTGCGAGTCATTGAGCGAGCCCAAAAGGAGCTGGACATCGGAATCTCCTCCACATACTGCGGGGCTCACAGTGTGCCAAAGTAAGAAGGTCAACTACATTTACATATGATTGTCCACAACTAATGGCTTGAAAGTGAACACGGTGGTGGATAGTTTAGATCTACAGCTTGACTACTGCCCATCAAAGAGGACCCGTTCACCTAACACTGGGGTGTGTCTGACCACCACCTACCTTGACTTTTTGGATGTTCCTCATCAGATTCATGATAAATATGAAAATTCATTGTATTTCTGTATCTAGGTTGGGGAATCCTTATCAAAAGATGCAGGTTTTGCGCCAATTTGTTTTTGGCATATTTGTAATTAAAAACCTGTTCCAGTATATGGGTGTAGATATATATCTCAGAATAAGGGGTCGGCACTCACAGGCTTTTACAATAAAACCTCCAATTTTGATCCATAATCTAAAAAGGTCATCGTTTCATTTCTTCAGCCTTCCTCAGGACGACAATGGGGCACTGTTGTCCTGAGGAAGATTCTCTGAAGAACCGAAACTGACTTTTTCTATTGTGGATCAATAAAAAATAGTCTTTTCCATTAAAAAAAATTAAATAATTGAGTGCTGACGCCACTTTTCCTTTTTTCTCAATTTATATACATCACGATTATTCATGCGATACGTGCATTGACACTCAAGGCTACGAGAATGAAGGGATTATGGGGGGAAAGTGAGCTAATAATGATCTGTAATGATATAATGTATAATTTAATTTAGCTTTTTTTTCTTTAGGGGAAAATCTGCCGTAGAAGCCGCAGATGACATCATATGTAATCATCTCCCCGCACTGAAACAGCTAGCCCTGAACGGTGAAATCCATGTGGATAATATTGATGTCTTCTGTGAAAGGGGAGTGTTTGACTTGGAGTCTACGAAGCGGATTCTCCAGGCTGGGAAAGCCATAGGATTACACCTAAACTTTCATGGAGATGAACTCAGTCCTATGAATTCGGCAGAGGTTGGTCACACTGACCGAGACCCTAATGCCCACAAACACCCTAACACAGAACCTGATGCACCACACACTGACATTAACACAAGTCCGTATCAATAAACCCCACATGCCGGTTGCGTACATAGCTTATATTGGCCTTGGTTAGCTTATTGGCTTCATCTGTTGTGAAGGCCATGGGATCAGTAGCGTGTTTGGGGGGGACATTTGTGCACTTTTCCAGGCTCCACACATAGAGTGGCAACCCCACTAAGCTCTAATCTCACTGTAGAAACATAGAAACCTAGAAAATGTCGTCAGATAAGAACCTTTCGGCCCATCTAGTCTGCCCAATTACATGGATACTTTACCTGGATTTATCTTTTGTTTAGGATAGCCTTATGCCTATCCCATGCTTGCTTAAATTCAATTACTGTTTTGGCCTCTACCACTTCTACTGGAAGGCTGTTCCATGTATCCACCACCCTCTCAGTAAAATAATGCTTCCTGATGTTACTTTTAAACCTTTGCCCCTCTAATCTAAGACTATGTCCTCTTGTTTTGTTCTGTAGTATGTTTGGAGGCACAATGCAGCATGGGGGGGCTTTCAACCGTGCACTGTGCTGTGACCGCTCACTTTTGTCATTAAGAAGCACAGGAAATTGTCCCATGCCCCCTCTGATCAATGGATCCATACCCCATTGAGCTGGAGTCTTCTAACCAATCCAGCCAACCACACTCACTCCCATCTCGCTCAGCCAGCCACATACTCCCTTCGGCACATGGTTGGTCAACTGCAGTTTTGACAAATGCTCCCTTTCATCTCCCTTTTTTTTTATCAGTAAAATTGGAGCCAGTTTCCCCCTGTTTAGAGTGGAGCAATAGCCTTTCCAGACTTTTACAGTACACTCAACCCGTGTTTTTTTTTTTTTTTTTTGCTTAATCTGTCCCTGTGTAGTGGCCTCCACGTTATATGGGAATAAAGGGGTTAGTGATGTAAAGGTGTGTTTTTGTATTTTGTTTTAACCTTGCACATTCTGGCTTTTCAGATGGGTGCGCTGTTAGGGGCGCATGCTGTGAGTCACCTAGAAGAAGTAAGTGATGAAGGGATCACCGCAATGGCCAAAGCAAAGTGCTCTGCTGTGCTCCTGCCCACAACTGCTTATATCCTGAGGTAATTTGTCCAACTTCTTTCTGCGTTTCTTGCTTGTTGGTGAGCTGACCCCCCCCCCCCCCGTTTCAGTAATTCGTTAATATCCTATTCGTCTTGCCTAAGGACTGATGGTTTTGAAAGGCAAAAATAACTTTGAAACGTCTCCGCTGTGAAAGTTTTAATCGTGTAGGTCTGGCGTTCTGTTAATCGTTTTGCTGATGGCGAAGGAAACACCGTTAGTGGAGGGACATGGTCTGACCTCGAACCAAGATGGCTGCATAGAAAGGGAGCTTTGAGTGACGCGGCTAACCTTTTTATGCTTAACATTGACAGACTGCACTGATGCCTAGAAAGAGACCAAATGTAGATAGTCCAGTTTGGCAGATGGCGTATGATGTGATGTAGGAAATCATTGCAGCAAATCTTTTTTTTTTTTTTTCTCTTCAAAAGAATTGGCCCATAACAAGAGAACCTCTGGTCCCCCCCCATTAAAATGCTTCATCGTAACACCACACATCTTGACTTTATGGCAAAGTGGAATGCCTTCACTTCACTGGTCTAGAGCAGGGTTTCCCAAACCTGTCCTCGGGACCCTCAATCAGGCCAGATATTTCAGATCACCTTGGGGGAAATGCAGACTGAATCCTGCAATCACTGAGCAGCAAATCAGATCACCTGTGCTGGGCCTCGGCTATCTGCAAACCTGGCCTGGTTGGGGGTCACCACTGGTCTAGAGCAGTGGTTCCCAACCCTAATCCTAAAGTCCATATTTTAAGGATTTAAGACAAAAATACTGAATCCTACAATCACTGAGCAGCAAATCATTTCACCAGTGCTTCTTAGGTCCTGCAAACCTGGCCTGTTACAGGTACTTGATGACCAGGTAGGGAACCACTGATCTAGAGGCTTCTAATGATATGAAGTTGGAAAATTCACCCTCTTCTGGTTTTATTGGGAATGTTCCCCAGCATCTCTTTTGTTAGTGCTTAATTGGTTGCACACAATGAGGCTGGGTTGGGGCATGTTCTTAGAGGACTGAGTGTCCCGGTCTCGTGCTGATTATCTGCACGATTTTACACTGGTACATAACAATACATCCGTAAATTTTTGGGAAAAAGTCTTTGTGCTTTAAAACCTGCACCAATTGCTTGCTTAACCTCAACTCTGATTTGTTACCCTCCATTGCCCCTCTCCCCCCCAACCCTATATTTTCCATCTTTCTTCCTTCATTTTCCTCCCCCCCCCCCCTTTCTCCTGCTTTGCTGTTCTGTCCTTGCTAAGACCTCTGGCATTTTTGTCAAATTAATGGATTTATAACATGGCTTGATTTGCCCTGTCCTGCTATTTAGATCTACCGTAACCCGCTTGGTGACTTTGTTACTACAACATTTTCATTTGTTTCACTCTTTTTCTTTCTCTCGCTCTTTCTTTTCTTCTCTTTCCCCTTTTTTTTCAAAATTTCCATTTATCTTCAGCGCTAGGCTCTGCAGCAACATCATGGTGGAGGGGGGGGGGGATTTATTTTTTTCTTGTAAAATTCATGGAGCATAGACTGTCCTGTGTCACATTCTACAGTAATTCCGATTGCTTTTTCCTAGGCTGAAGCAACCGAGAGCAAGGATATGCTTGACGCTGGAGTGATCGTTTCTCTGGGCAGTGACTTCAACCCCAATGCGTACTGTTTATCAATGGTAAGATTTAGCTTTTTTTTTCTGGATTGGATTTCATTAGTTCAGCAAATCACTTTATCCAAAGAATAATTGTACAAGTGTTTCTATCCGTATAAAGTTGGATTAAGACTTTTAAATGGAGGGCTTAGGCTCGTGTCAGACTAACGCAGTGATCACGTCCGTTTCGCCACACAGTTTAACGTCCGCCGTAGCATAGAATCATGATCAATAGAGACCCACACACAAAGTGCGTCCGCACCGAACTGCGCATGCACAACGAATGTGGTAAACAGACGCAAGGTGGGCAAGAACGTAAAACCTCTACCACGGACGCGCAGAGTCCGCTACGTCCGTGTAGCGTTCTGTGCGAGTGAGATGTCAGACGCAGCGCATTTGTGACATCCAGCACCTTGACGCACACAATGGCTTTTCATATTTTTATCATTTTTCATATTTTATTTCCCATAGTTCCCTTTTTTTTTTTTTCTACGTCAGTCAAGAAAAATGGACCGTGTGGAGTCTACAGTATCTTCCGTCAGTACGTTTGTCCGTTATGCACACGCTCAGACTGCGTCGTCTGACTCTAGCCTTATTGCGCTTATTCGTAATTGAAACAGCTCAGTAGTTTTCCACTACACCCAGGAGTTTAAGAATAAAATTACTGGGCTAGTGAGAAGATGGTCTTCTCTGACCTGTCAGCTTTGGCAGGTCCGATATATCTGCAGGGTGGGAGCTTCTCTGGCGACGTGGTCATGAGCAATTTGTGCACATGCATACCAAGATGGCAGGTGGTCTGGCTGAGAGGCGATCATGGCCGCTGATATTCCAGTGCTGTTTTAGAACTCACAAATGTGCGCAAACCTTCCCAAGTTTAACTAAACCCTGCAAACGCCATATAATAACAGATACTCACGGTGCATTTTCTTCAGAGCTCCCCAAAAGTGGTTGCCCACCTGTGGCTATTGGGTGATTGGAAGTCTTGGGCAAAATTGTGTAACTTTGTCTTTTTCAATATTCTAAGGAAAAAAATTCCAAAGCAAAGTTTCTCGAACATGAGATTTTAAATGCTTTCACATTTTATAAATTGTTCTGTTTTTGTGTTTGTATTGTCTTTCTGCTCTTCCTAACCTTCATATTGAACCAAAAAAGTTACTGAGCATTACTTTCCTCCCCCGTATTATTATTATTATTTATTTATTTTTTACTTTGCATCAAACCGTCATTGCTAATTTGGATATACTGTTTTGTAGCCCATGGTCATGCATCTGGCCTGTGTGAACATGAAAATGTCTTTATCTGAAGCTCTGGCGGCGGCCACTATCAATGCGGCGTACTCCCTGGGAAGGTCTCATACGCACGGATCATTGGAAGTTGGAAAACAAGGAGATGTTGTTGTAATCAATGCGTCACGGTTTGTATTAACTGCTAAAGAATTTGCATTTTAATCTCCATCCTAACATAAATTGGCTGGAACAGACTCCCTTTAGAATATGGAGACCTTTTTGGTTTCTGGCCTAATCCAATTACTTCATTTACAGAAAAAAATAAACTTGTGACCATTTCTTTTAAGACTGATTTTAATACTCTTAAAATAAGTCCATGAGATTTCCCCTCCCCCCCCCCTTTTCCTAGCTCTAGTATTTTTGGGAAATTTAATGGCAGAAAAAATATTAAAAAATGTTACATCAAAAATCATATGCACAGATCATCGGATTGCAGAGGTGCATGTATGTGTTATAATTTCCGTGTACTGGCGGCACTGGGATTTCGCAAAAAAATATGATTTATTGATCATTTCAGTCTGCTTTGGACTTTCATCAGGATCCTGATGAAAAGTCTGCGGATAGCAGACTGAAACATCAAAACCTATATTTTTTGCGACATCCCAGTGCCGCCAGTACACATTGTAGAAGGAACTCTGAGTTAGGTGTTGGACCTAATTGTGTGCACCAGAGCAGGAAGACACCAACACCAATCTCCCAAAAGTGAACAATACAAAAACAATATGATGGAGGCCCACAAGGTCTTTAAAATCACAATTTATTGAACTTTTGTTGAAAACATACCAACGTTTTGGAGTCTTCTTTCCCTAGGCGGGGGGGATGTATAGATTATATTTGCCAATCCCTTTCCGTTGTGTCAAACATTCAATCTGGAGGGAACCCGGGAGCGCCAGGTATTCCAGTGGTGATGTCATCAGGCAGCGACAAAATGCCACATTGCCATGACTACCCGGAGAGGGCAGAGACTAGAATGTTTTCTGCCAGAAAAGGATGGGACGTTATTTTGATACTGGATTTTACTGCACATTTCAATACTCAGAAATGTCTGTGCTGTACTGCCAGGCATGTATTTAAGCTTGGTGCTGCCCTAGCTATTCCAGTGTCCAGAAAAGCACGGGGGGGGGATATCTGGCAACCATAGGTCATTTATAAAGTGTATAATATGACTTTTCATGAACCAATGGAGTGCTAGGAGCGTTCCTAGCATCAGTTAGACCAGTGTTTCCCAAACCTGTCCTCGGGACCCTCAACCAGGCCAGATTTTTCAGATCACCTTGGAGAAATGCAGACTGAATCCTGCAATCACTGAGCAGCAAATCATATCACCTGTGCTGTGCTTCAGATATCTGCAAACCTGGCGAGACAGGGGTCTTGAGGACGTGTTTGGGAAACACGGAGTTGGACCAATGCTTCCCAACTCCGGTCCTCAAGCACCCTAACGGGCCATATATAAGGCTCACCTTGTGGAAATGCAGACTGAATCGTGCAATCACGGAGCAGCAAATCAGATCACCTGTGCTGAGCTTCAGATATCTGGAAAACCTGGCCTGTTAGGGGAACCTGAGGAAAGGGTTGGGAACCATAGTTAGGCCAACCCACCCACCATTCATGGGAAAGCGACGTGAGTCATTGAAGCAATCTTTGTTTTTCACTGTTCGATATGCAAACAAAAGAATAAAGGATTGGCACAATTTATTTCTAGTATCCCTATGGGAGGAATTAAAACTCAATGTAGCTGTATGTTTTCTGGAACACAAAACCCCTCTCCGCAATTAATGTCCTAACAATTGGCGGCTTTTCTCCTTGATTAGCAACATGACAATCTTTTTCTTCTCTTCCCTTTTTTTTAATAGATGGGAGCACCTCATATACCAGTTCGGAGGTCATCAGGAGTTAATAGAGTATGTGATCATCAAAGGAAAAATAGCTTACAAAAATGACAATATTCTTGGTCTGTAATAAATGGAAATGGTTATTTTGCATAGAAGCAATGCTTCCCAGTGTCCAGATGATGGTGGCCTACAAAGAAACATTGCGTTGACTGTTACATTCTCTTCTGACAACAGATTAAAATGCAAAAAGACAACTTTCAGTCCAGTTATTGTGTTAAATGATAACATTCTATTGCTGACAGAAAAATAGGATACATATGTAACAGGTCAAGGGATTCAATGCTCAAAGCTTGACCCACCTACCCTTCAAGAATTAAAAAATGTTGTCACTGGTTGGGGGAGAGAAACACCTTTTCTGTAATCGTTGAATTCCAAGATCTATATTGTTCCTTAACCTCCCTGGTGGTTTTCCAGAGTGTGGCTCGGGCTGGATACATACTTGTCCCTGCGCTGCCTCGCTGACCTCCCGCTATCGCATTCTCCTCCGTGCGATCGCAGCGTTTTGTTCCCTTCTCATGCGAAGGGAAGCAGGATGCCGCGATCGTCTGGAGGTATGTATCCAGCCAGAGTGTGACTCTGTTACCGCTTTCAGCAGTGAAATTAACCCCGAGCAACACTCTGATACAGCTAGGGGGCTGGATAAATCACACGGATTCTGACATAAAATATGCCAGGGAGGTTAAGCCATATTTACTGTATTTCTACGGAGGTACAGATCTCTCGCTTACACTGCTCGTCTGCACAGTACAGGGTTCTATGGAATCCCTGTAAAGCACTCTGAGCTTTCACCCCCATCAGGCAGGTAGTACCAGAGGTTACACAGTGGAAGCAAAGCTCCATTGCTATTAGTCCCACACCTTGTAAACTCCTGAAGATGTCGAGACCTAGAATTCTTCCAGTGTAATAGATGGCCAGGGAATCATGGGAGTTGTAGTTCAGAAACCTGGGGAGCTGGAGTTTGACAGCCTTGCTGTAAAGCTTCTATTGTGCACTCACTGCTCTGCAAACTAGTACCTCTTTACTCATTGCTGTGATAAAGCAAAGCTAATTTCTTTTCATACACCATTTTACAAAATTGTCTGCATTTAATCATGTTCCTTGGACTTGCGTATGGCAAGAAAGCAGGGGAATCCCAAGCTCTCTGTCCCAGTGGACCCCCCCCCCAAGAATAAAGCAACCTCTGCAGCTCTAAGGACTGACGTTCATTAACCTGTTCCACGATGCTTCCAGTGTAATAGACATTAGTGTGCTCAGCTCATTACATTCGGGTGTGCGCCCATGGAACATTTATTAAACTTATTTGTAACGAAAAATGGGCATTTGTGTAAAACCTAACAAGCCTTTAGTCATCTTTTATGTTAAGAATCCGATAAGGGACATCTAAAATATCAATGCAAGAGTATAAAGAGGACCTCTTCACCCAACATGAGGGTGTGCCTGGGCAAAACGGGCACACTAAGGGGGAGATTACACACTTCTTTTCAGGCTTGGACCCCTGGATGGAATGGACCTATGACTGGCAGGGTTATTCAAAGAGAATCGAAAAGCCACCGCACGTTCGGTGACTTTTCGTTCTCTTCAATTCGATTTGGTTGACCCTGCGGTGTAATTAGCAGCACCACAGGGTCCCCGAATTGCAGGGAAAGGTCGCCGCGAACCCGCCAGAAACTCACTGCAAAACGAGGACGAACGCACACCAAAACCTGGAAAAACCCGAGCAGGAGCCGATCACACGCAGCAAAGCCGCCGGAAAAAGCCGACACCGCAGACAAATGCAGTGAATAAATTAGAAAAACCGTTTGCATGAATGTTTGAAATGTGAAACGCTGTTTGCAAAGAAACTACTGAGCGAAAATGTCTGAAATTTACATATGATCCAATGAATGATAATAAAGAGGGCTGTTACAGAAAAAATAAAGTTAAAAAAAATCCCGAAAAATGCTTAAAATATCCTAAATCTATAAAGAGACTCTTTACTGCAGAATAGTATAATGAACGGTTTATTAGATATTGAATTACAACGGGAATATTTTTAACATTGAAGCCTATTGGATTCTTCTGAATAAACCTGTCGAATGAAACCACCGAATGGCAGGGCATATCGGGAACCTTTCCCTGCTGGTTTGTGTTCTCTAAATAGCCGAAGCATTGTTTGTTTTTTTTGTTTGTTTTTTTATGGGGATTTCACTGCCCTCGAACAGGCACCGTATGTGCAGGCAATTTGCCAGGATTTGGCATATTGCCTGCTCTCCGAAGAGCCAAATGGCCAGGAAAGGTAACCGAACGTTGATTTTCAGTGTTCGGTTACCTTTCTCCAGCCAATCGGATCTCTTTGGATAACCCTGTTAGAGTAAAGAGAGGCTGCAAACCCCAGAAGGGATGTATTGCAAATCTTGCTTCATCCACCTCTTCAATAGTATATTGCATCATGTATTGATCCAACAAGATCATATTGGAGTTAGAGAAAAGTGTTTATCTTGTAACATGGCTTCATTTGTCTTCTTTGGACTATGTTGCATCATCACTGAAATGTGCGTGACAGGTTCTCGTACTACCTGTCACGTTCATAAAATATATATATATAGCAACAGCTCTCATTGCCTTTCATATGTATCGGTTCATCGCCTTGGGAACCATAAAATATCTGGGGTGGAATAATCCCTTTGTATCGGTGTGCAGTGGCAGTTCTGGAAATGGAGCATAGTCCCACAGAAACTGACTGATTAGACCTCATTGTTAACATGATAAAATCTGCCCGTCTAATCCCATCCCTCCCGTCTATGCCCCTGCGTACGAGAAGTGTACAAATATACCCACATACTTACACATTTCTACTTGTATGCCATTACATATCTACTGCTATACTTGGATTTTCATACAAATACATATGCTTATACACATCCATTCCCAATTGCCATATCGTTATGACAGCCTGGTTTAATACAAGAAAAATACCCATGGGGGAGGGTGGTATTGGCCCCTCTGATAATTTCCTAGGGAAGTCTGTTCTCCCCATTCCCTCCGATCCTTACACTAATGATTTTGATCTTCTCTAGTTTGTGATATTGTGACAAGGGGTTCATTCTACTAGTGTAGGGTTTTTTTTTTTGTTAGCTTTGCCGCGGCTATACCATTTTATTGTCGGATGATCTGCTGTACATTTTGTCATAAACCTATCGTAATGAAGTCCAGTCATTCGGATTCTCCCGATACAGGCACAGAGCTTGTCTGACGTTGCACTGAATCCTTTATTTAAATGGCAGAAAACACATTGAAAAAGACTTGTGGATTAGTTTTATGTAAACAAGGGAATAAAATGGAACGTGTTACAGACGCAAACACTAGGGCTCGTTGTGACAGTGAGGAGAATTATTCAAGGACATAAAGTCTACTGAAAAAGCCGTCGGTGACACCGGTCTTGACTCGGGAATGTGCTCCAGTCTGTATTTCTCAATGTAAGGTTCAGCAACCGCCCACACCTACAACAATATAATACAGCTTAGGGTTATCTTCACAAATCCACGAAAAGAAATGGATCAGCACTTAAAAACTTTACAATATACTACTAAAGTGTTTCTAGAGCAAAGGGGGAAAAAAACCTTCCCAAGAAAAGGATATGCACCCGTTGTACTTACCTTTAAAGATAAGTGTAAAGCTTCACTCTTTGGGGGGGGGGGGTATCTGGTTAAGTTTTTTTTTTACCTGTAAGGTATTTGATAATTCTATCCCATGTCCCCACATTGAAAGTATTGCTTAGAGTAGTGGGAGTAGAGCTGGGGACTGATTTTAAGGATTTGTTAAATCTGTTCCCTAATTACACTAAAATATTTTACCCTTAATTTGTTTACTTATAACATTAAATCTAAGAAGAGCATAAAAAAACAAGATGACCAAATTGGAAAAAATAAGCTGCCAAAATGACATCACGATACACAAACAGACGAGGAGTATCCAATAATATTGAGATTTAAATTTTTATGTGGGAAATGCATTCTAGGACGAGCAGCACTTATTTCACAGGTTATTCTGTATTGCGATTCGCAAATGACATATGTACTTGGATACTTACAGCAATATGATTTATGCCCCGTTCACACTGTGCGATTTATCGCGCGGATTTTGCTGCGAGATCGCGGCAAAATCTGCGCAATGTCACACTATGTAGCATCTCCAATGCATTTCAATGGAGCTGTTCACATCTTGACGCGCGATGTCGGGGTAGCATGTCACTGGTACATGACCCTTTTTTTGCTTTTTGCGATTTCCATTGGTGGTGCTTTGCAAAATCACGCAAAACCGCGACGTCGCGCATATGAAAATCGCGCAGAAAATTGCGTGATTTTTAAATCGCACACTGTTAACAGGGCCTTAGATCAGTGTTCCTCAACCCTGGTCCTCAGGACTCATTAAGGCCGGTGTCAGGCGAGCGCACAATGTGCGGTTGTACTGCCAAGCCTACTGGCGTCCGTCACAGCATTGTGATGCTGCGACGGGGCCGGTCACACTCTGTAGTGCGCTCACTACAAGCGTCCGTGCACAAAATCTCCCCGTCAAAACGCTAGACACACGCTGACGGGGCTGCAAAGCGCCATCCTCCATAGGGGGATCGAGCCTTGCAGTGCTGAGCGCATTAGCTGTGCTCAGCGAGGTGGCAAGACAGGTGTCGAGTGGAAGGAACGTCCACTCTTTAGGATGTTCCTTCCACTCTCCAAAGATGCTCGTCTGACCCAGGCCTAACAGGCCCGATTTTAAGGATCCCCTTGGGGAAAGGCAGACTGAATCGTGCAATCACTGAGCAGCAAATCATATCACCTGTGCTGTACTTCACATATCCTGCAAACCTGGCCTGTTACGGGGGGGGGGACCTGAGGACTACTGATTCAGATCAATAATTGAAGAAACAAAAATGAATGCTATTCCTGAATGTACCATACTTTTTAAAGCATTTTTTACATCCAGAAGTTGACATTAAAAAAATCATTTCAGTCATTTCCCCAGACATTTTAGCATTATTTGCGTTAACTTGACTTGGTTTATTTGGCTTATTTTTATTACAGAGAAGAATTAAAGGTAAGATTAGGAGACAACAACAAAAAAAATATTTTTGCAAATGGCCTTCAAAGACAAATAATACTTACTCTATGGTCAACAAGCAACCTGTGGGCTGCCTCAATGTCTGGGGCCATAAAGCGATCCTTCAACCAAGGTCTGGAAGTAGACAAGAATAGAACATTTATTAATAATTAACTGTTTTAAAACCACCTTTTCAAGGGGACACTTTTAGCAAAATATTTATTTTCCTTTACCTGACAACAGAGCGCACAAGGTCATACACTTTTTCCAATGGGGTTGTGGTTCTGAGTGGGCGTAAAAATTCAATCCCCTGACAGGCTGCGAGTAATTCAATGGCCAGCACTAGAAAGACAAAACACCAACAATGATAATCAAATGGATAACAGCTTCTCATTGACTAATGACACTCCTTACAGTCATCAAAACAAAAATTGAGTGCATGTCATATACGGTCATTGGGCACCACGTCCATTAATGTGCACCTGTCATGGTCAAAATGACTTTTGCCCAATGGACAAGCAGAGCCGGATTTGCATCTCAGGAGCCTGTTGGCACAGAAATCTGGAGCACCCCCCCCCCCAAATGCCAAAACTATTGGAAATACTTTTAAAAATTTTGTTTCGGGGAAAATAAAAAATAATTAACATTTTAAACCGAAAACCACGTATACTATCTACAATTACAACAGTTCCTCGGATCTCGACAAAGCAACCTCGCCTCTCTAGATCTGGTCAACCCTTTCGACTTTCCAAATCTGTTGCCACCTACCACATCTCGCACTAATACTTTAGTATGTGCTGCACTGCCCACCTCCACTCCCCGGAAAGCTATCTTCAAGTGACTCCCCATTTTCCATGCTCTTACTCCCCCCCCCAGACTTGATTAATGCCACATTCTCTTCTGGACGAATCATTCACTCACAGTATTGGGAAATATTTCATAGGTGCCATGTACGCTCGGTGGAGGAACCTATCAGGATGGCACGTGCTCGATTAATATCTGATGACCGATGCCCTAAATGTCAGATACCCTCAGTGGAATTGCTGCATTGCCTCTGGTCTTGCCCCGTCATACAACTGTTCTCGGACACAGTTCGGCGGTTTGGACTTTCTGTCCTACGCATTCGGATCCCAGCCACTTCTGAAAGGGCCATTTTTAATATCACCCACCCTCCCTGACACAATCCGTCTCTAGACACAGGCAGTGAATCTCTTCCACACCACCATCTTTTCGCCTGGTCTATGATTGGCTAGAGAGGTAGTCCCCAACTCTAGTCCTCAGGGCCCCCTAACAGGCCAGGTTTCAAGGATCACCTTGAGGAAATGCAGACTGAATCCTGCAATCACTGAGCAGCAAATCATATCACCTGTGCTGTGCTTCAGATATCTGGCAAACCTGGCCTGTCAGTGGGTCCTGACTGAGGAACAGGGTTGGGAAACACTGGGCTGGAGGTTTCGCTAAATAAGGAAGATAAAACTAACAGGGTTATTCAGAGAGAGGTGAAAATCAGGAGAATGACTGGAGAATAGAAAATTCTAGGTCACAATAGCCAAACCAGAAAAATTCTCCCATTTATCTCACTTTCCAAATCAACTATTTTGATCTTGAATTTTCCACTCTCCAGTCATTCTCCTGCTTTTCACCTCTCTCTGAATAACCCTGTAAGAAATTCTATAACAACTGGTCCCCCTTTATAAGAGTGCTCCCGGCAGACACTGGTGCAGGACGACTTCCACTATTCGTCTTGGTACTCTACGCAAATAGTAAAGGAACAGTCTCCGATCCCATTTGCCCAGCTTGACATCGCTATTCCTCAATTTTTAGCTGACCACTGATCTCGACTGCACCTCTTTGGTCAGCTGTGCCTCGTGATTTTGCGTCCTGTTTCACCACGCAGTGAGTCCTGCCCCTGGGTTTGTTTGCGTGTTTGCTTTTACTTTTTGTCCCGCCGTACTTAGCCATGTCACCATCTCCTTTATTGCTGTGGCCCTAGTATAGGTTAGCACTATTAGACACTGTTTGGTTTTATGTAATACTGTTTACTGATATCGTTGAAAGAATGACGGTTCTGTTTATCCTGTCGGTCTGCTATTGTTTATATGTCATGTGCTTGATCCATTAATAAAAATATGTAAAAAAAACCAAAACAACTGAAAACCTTGACTCCAGGAGGTGATACTCCAGGAGGCACATCAGGGCTACCTGAGTATCACTGTGGGTAGTAGCGCTGCGTTCCGGGGCAAGGTGCCGAGGTAGCACCTGTTCAGGAATCTCACACTAAGGCTAGGGTCAGACGAGCGCGTTTTCTACGGACTGTGCGCCCGTGCGAAGGAAGACGCAGTAGTGGCCACACAGTCCGTTTTTGTGACTGACGTTATTTTTGACGGATGTAGCAGGGAAAATAAATTAAAATGAAAAAACATTTTGTCAGTCAAAAATGCTGCTGACTGCCCCCTCTGGCCCCAGATCACCCGGCCCTGTGGCCTCTTCCATGGCCTCCGGTATCTCCCTGGAGAGCGCCAGGAACGCCACTCTTGTTCGGGCAGTCCCGTCCACATTTTTTCCTCACCCCCTTTTTTTTTTTTTTTTCCTTGACTAGACGGCCTGCCCGCGACTTTATTGCTGACTTCGCCACCTCCCTGGTACAGAGGTTCCATGTTTGTCTGAGTGCCCCCTCCATTTTATCTTTTCCTACTGTTTTACCGCTGATACCTTGTTTGCTGTACCCTTCGAAATATTTTTTGTGATTTTGCTGTATGGCTTATTTCTCTCATAATAAAAATCTTGAATTGAAAAAAAAAAAAAACTGGACGTATAAATGCAGTCTGTCTGACCACGTTCCATCACTCACACACAAAGCTATGCGGACGTTGCGGACACAGCGCACTCCGCACGTCCATTCCAGCAGTTTTACGTTCTTGCTAACTTCCATCCGTTTGCCGCGTCCGTTTTGCATCCGCACTTCCGTGCGGACGTACTTCATATGTGGGGCTTCATCGGTCATGATTATCTGCTACTACGGACGTACTAATGTGCGGCAACACGGACGTGATTACTGCGATCGTCTGACCCCAGCCTTAAATGGGGACGCTACGGGGAAACGTGCGCAGATTTTACCCCATTTGCACCCCCCTTTTAGCGTTAAGCAGGGGATAGGGCCCCAAGTTTTCCGAGATACCCAGTAGCTGTGAATAAGGTCAGGATTTGGAAATTTTATGGCATTAGTGTCTGATAACCAGCATGGTGTTAATTAGGTGTGCTAAAAGTAACACAACAAGTAGTAAAGGTCAAAACCAGGGGGATTAATTAGTAACACCTCTTGACCCCATCTTGGCCCACCCTATACGCACGTTTTTATCTTAGAGTGCTAAACACCTTTATTCCACAGAGCAGTCTCCCTTAGAGCTCTGCTTGGCTGGCAGCTCTTACTGAATGAAGCAGCAGATACCATCACTCTCTCCTACTGTTCTGTGTGACTTTGACTACTTGTATATTTGATATTCTGTCTCATCCATTGTACAGCGCTGTGGAATTTGGTAGCGCTTTACTGTAACTGATTGTCACGATGCTTGCTAGTGTTTACAAGAGCCAATCTAATGCATCTCATTGAGTCTAAATTGAGAGGCATTCGCTCATCAGCTATAAAAAAAAACTGAAAGCTGATCACGACTTTGGAAGGCTGTCTAGAAGGAGATCATTCACAATCTACCAGTAGAGGGAAGTTCTCTTCATTGGAAGGCTGTCACAATCTCCAGGGACGACCAGGAGGGAGAACAATTAAGGTTTTGTAGTCATGGCAGCTCACGCACCCCTTTATTTTACAAACGTGTGCCATGTTCGTGATATATATATTCCTATTTAAAAGGTATCATTCCTTCTGAAAATTCAAAAAAAATCTCCACTTCTTTCTCAGTGTATTGTCTCCACTCTCATACTATCAGGGTTATTCAGAGAGAGGTGAAAACCAGGAGAATGACTGGAGAATTGAAAATTCTAGGTTAAAATAGCCAAACCAGAAAAATCCTCCCATTGACCTCACTTTCCAAATCGGCTATTTTGACCTAGAATTTTCACTTCTCCAGTCATTCTCCTGGTTTTCACCTCTCTCAGAATAACCCTGTATAATGTCTAGCTAAGCAAGTAACAGATTAACCTATAACAATGTTATTCATTTATCTGAACTAGGGGATTTAAAAATACAAGTAACCCCAAGTGACCGGCAGCTGTCTAGACCTCGCTTTGAAATAACAAATCTGATTTCTCTGTTAATTATAGGTCTTCTCAGGAGGTTCATAGCCGGCTGGGTGAATTGGTTCTGCTTGGCCAACTTTTAGGCTTCATCTTCATTTTTTTGTATGTTCCTTTTCTAGTTCACACAAAAGAGTGTGCAAATGGACTTTGCAATTTATAAACAAAAACAGGTTTATGAGAGCACTGAGAATGGGCACCGGCATAAGTGGGGTCTGCGGTCAGGTCTCACAAGGTTTTAGTTCGATAGCACCATTACAGAGAAGACATTACCATAAGCAAAGAAGACTGCTATTGCCCAAAAAGGGTGGAATTGCCAAGGACGTCCACTCTATACGAGAGATACAGCGAACCCCCTTCCCCAATCAATCATCCGAACCTGGGCCTGGCGGCTGCTCCGCCGGCCTCCGGGCTACAGTGAGTCCCTGGTTCGGCCTGGTCTCTGGACTCAGGCGAGTCCCCGGCTCAGCCCGGCCTCCAGGCCCAGGTTCTCATGATTGATTTTCGGTTTCGGTATCGGCCGGAAATTTCCATTTCGGTGCACCATACTTTTCACAAAATTTGATTATTTCAGAAACATTTGTCTTACCGTGTTCTACGTTTTCAATGACCCTCAGACACTTTCTGGCTGCCCAGCCTCCCATAGAAACATGGTCTTCAGTAGCAGCGCTGGTTGACAAGGAATCCACGGACGATGGATGACACAATGCCTTATTCTCTGAAACTAGACCGGAAAGAGTGATTGAGTTTTGGAGCTATGGCGGACGTAGCCTTGCTTATGCACCAATGAAGTGTCAAACCAATTTGGAGGCGCTGTTTAAAAATGAAGAAGAAAAAGGTTACCTATCTCAATAACAAACTATTTACCAAGGGCAGCGGCGGTGCAATGTGCAATCATGAAGCCGGAGTTAAGACCCCCGTCTGTAACCAGAAAGGCAGGGAGCTCGCTGAGAGTGGGGTTACAAAGCCTCTCAATTCTCCTTTCACTAATGGAAGCCAGTTCATGGACCCCGATGGCAAGGTAATCCAGAGCCTAAAAAGACAGAAAAAGATCCAAAAACAGAAATGAGCACCAAGCAATACTTATACCTACAAACCATTGATTACAATTATGGCTAAACTGACTGGTTTATATGTGTACTTTGCTTTATTTTGTATTTAGCACATGTTTGAGCTCCAACCAACTCTACATTATACCATTGATCTGTAATCTTTGCCATGCTCATTGTCCTATTAGGATTAGGTTCCAAAATACTGTAGTTAAATTTGCACTGAGCCTGATTCGGGGCACAGGCCTGGAGCTGGAGCTCCAACAGCATCTATGTTTTTTTGAGAAAGGATTTTACCAGGAAGGATACATTGAGATTTCTATTATGTCCTGGGTGGTGAGTATGTACCGTTCGGTGTCTTGCCCAACGACACTTACTGGAGAGGTGCTCTTGCTGGGATCGAACCCATGTCTCCATAGGCTCTCTCCACGCAGGGCAGTGATCAGGGCTGGCCCAAGACATTGTGCTGCCTGGAGCGAAGGATGAAATGCTGACCCCCCCAAAAAAAAACACGCGTGTATGAGCATATCAAGGTGCTCCACAGCAATAAAATTCAAACACTCATACATACCGTACATTAGAATTTTCTTACTGTGGAACTCTGTGATACAGTAATGTGAGGTGTGTATAACTGAGCCCAGCGTGTCACATACCCAGCAGTGCCCAGCGTCACATACCCGGCAGTGCCCAGCGTCACATGCCCAGCAGAGCCCAGCATCACATACCCAGCAGTGCCCAGCGTCACATACCCAGCAGTGCCCAGCTTCACATGCCCAGCAGAGCCCAGCGTCACATACCCAGCAGTGCCCAGCGTCACATACCCAGCAGTGCCCAGCGTCACATACCCAGCATTGCCCAGCGTTACATACCCAGCAGTGCCAAGCGTCACATACCCAGCAGAGCCCACACATGGGTATATTGCCCCAGCTCACACATGGATATATTTGCCCCCAGGCTCACTCATGGATATATTTGCCCCCAGGCTCACACATGGATATATTTGCCCCCTGGTTCACACATGTATATATTTGCCCCAGGCTCACTCATGTATATATTTGCCCCAGGCTCACACATGGATATATTTGCCCCAGGCTCACACAAGGATATATTTGCCCCCAGGCTCACACATGGATATATTTGCCCCCAGGCTCACACATTGATATATTTGCCCTCATCATGGATAGATTGCCCCCAGGCTCACCTCTGCCGGCCCAGGCCCCTTCCGACGGGCAGATCCTGTGGTCGCCGCGTTCCTTTCTTCAACGAGCGGCAGCCTCGTGAGTATCTGCCGCTCGCCTGGGATCCACCTTCCAGCCTGCCGCGATCTCGCGAGATCACGATCGCGGCAGGCTGGCGGATGGATCTCAGGCGAGCGGCAGATACTCATGCGGCTGCCGCTCGTTGAAGGAACGAACGCGGCGGCCGCACGATCTGCCGCCGCCGCAAAAAAAAAATAGTGCAGAGCGCAGCAGCGGTGTTGGGGGCTGGAATTTGCCGCCCCTGAATTTCTGCCGCCTGGCGCCGCTGCTCCGCTCTGCACCATTGTCGGGCCGGCCCTGGCAGTGATGTTACCTCTCCTAGCGTCTATGTTAATCCAGCCCTGACTTTTAAGGATACATAGAGCAGGACAGAAGACTGTAACCATGCCTGGGTTTGATCATTGCTCCTATTCCATTCACTTTTAACAGTTCCACATAGGCTGAAAAAAGACGTGCATCCATTGGGTTCAGCTGTTCACACATTACCTACTGCTGTTGATCCAAAATAAGGAAAAAACCCAGTCTGAAGCGCTTACCGATATGCAACATACAGGGACAAAATTCCTTCTTGACCCCAGAATGGCGTCAGATTTCTCCCTGGACCAAGTAGCTTGATGTTGATGTGTGAAGTGATATTAAAAGGTTCTGGCTCGGCCTCAATCTTGGAAGAGTCCAGATTGTTAACAAGAATGTAATAATAATCATAATAAGTAAACCTATGAACCAAGTGCTTTGTAATATAATAAAGTATTGTAGAATGCTAGAATATCCTTAGTGAAAATATTGATTACACAGCACTTCCCTGAAGCTGATAAAATCCAACGAGCCGAGGCAAAGAGCTCCATTACTGAGCAAGTCAAGGGGTAGGGAGGACATTCTAAGAAAAGACGTTATTAAAAAAAGCTCATTACCTTTGCAGGATATTCACCATGGAAATTTCCACCAGATATCGTCTCCCCTCTCTCTGCAAAAACCATCTATGTGAAATTGGTTAAGGTGTAAATTACATTTTTTTTCTAAAGTTTGATTCAGATGTTGATCACATACATAGAAAAATTACTGGACGCTATAGGTGGGGCTCCAGAATCAGCCCATAATGTGTAAGCTCGCTTTCAGACTGTATGGTTTTAAGAAAGTGGTATCAAAGTCGGAAATAGATCCGACAAGTCACATCTTGCACCATGTATATCTCACAGTCACTGTATCCTATTTAGAATCACATATCGCGCTGTATGATCCTATTAACTCCATTGACTTTCAGAAATTAGTATGTTGTGAGTGTCAAGAATCAAGCCTGTGCCCGCACCTAATCCCTATGTTTGTATGCAGGTTACAGATTCCCCTATCTGGCTGTTAAGCTTCTGTTGTGGTACCTACAGGTGTATGCTATTTCACCTAAATGAAGCCTGCTTAAAGGAGGGATCCACCCTTCCATCAGGGCTTCAACATAAACGTTCCTGGAAGTGCAGACAACCAGACCTGTCCCTGAAGCTCCCTACCATTGTACCTGAATCCCTCCAGTGATACTCCCAAGTGGAACCCTGCTACCAAGGAGAATCTCCCTATCAAGGTACCCCGCTCTCAAGAATCCTCGTTCTTCAAGTGTACCCTGCTCCCAAGAATCCTCGTTCAAGTGTATCCCGCTCTCGAGAATCCCCGTTTTCAAGCTGAACCCTGAAACCTGCATACAGTCTGTTGCCTGCCTGCTAGTGCTCATATTATTTACTATTTGTTTGGTTTATTCGTCAATAAACCTTCAGTACCCAGCAACCTGTGTGACTCCAGCGATCACTGCATCATGGGCTTACTTCACCCACCGTCGCACTCCCAACCTGACAGAATGTTGAAGCCTTCACACAGTGAGTCCGCGGTGATCCAAATCGTTATGGAGTACCTCAGAAAAGCGATTCAAGACATCCTGCAACATTTGGACTCCGTTTTTGCAAGTATGCAGCAGGGTTTAAATGGCACCTCTACTAAGGTGTGCACTCCAGCTCCAAAGAAAGTGGGTAGAGGACCCCTAACATCTGAAGAAATCGCTAGGAGAAGGTCCCAGAAGCTCCGCTTCTACTGCGGGGAACCGTCCCATTCCATCTCAGAATGTTTAGTGCGCCCCCCAAGCTGCCCAGCACTTTCCCTGGAGTTACAAACGAAATCCTGCAATCCCCAGTGCTACCTGGTGCTACTCCCAAGTCTGCACCTGTTAATTCAAAAAGGACTTTTTCTATCAAGGCCAGAGAACCCTTTTCTACTCCGTCTGTGTTCCCAATGCCTAGTGAAGCACTGTCAAGTCTGCTTCCACCAGAAGTGCCTGTCAAGTCTGCTTCCACCAGACCAAAAAGGGAAACTGTTCCTACCAAGTCCTTGTCCAGAAAACTCACACCTGCTAAAACAAGGACTGTGTATAAAAAGTCTATGGAGGCCTACTCTAATAAGCTCCAAAGGTGCCAGCCAAATAGGATGGTGTCACTGGAAACATATCCTGAGGTCACAGACCATGAAGACCCCAATCCTGCTGAAACCATGGAGTTCGGGTCCACCCTACCTCCAGAATATGAACCTGAAATCCCCATGGAGATAGCTGCTGCCTCCCCTTCTCAGAAGACACCCAACACTCTCAACCAGCATTCCAGGTACCTTGGCGTCACTGCCCTGCATCCCGCAGGCTCTCCAGTTGTCGCTGCCCTGCATCCCGCAGGCTCTCCAGTTGTCGCTGCCCAAGAGCCGTGCTGTACCGAGGTCCAAGCCCCACAAGAGCCGTGCTGTACCGAGGTCCAAGCCCCACTAGAGCCGTGCTGTACCGAGGTCCAAGCCCCACAAGAGCCGTGCTGTACCGAGGTCCAAGCCCCACAAGAGCCGTGCTGTACCGAGGTCCAAGCCCCACAAGAGCTGTGCTGTACCGAGGTCCAAGCCCCACAAGAGCCGTGCTGTACCGAGGTCCAAGCCCCACAAGAGCCGTGCTGTACCGAGGTCCAAGCCCCACAAGAGCCGTGCTGTACCGAGGTCCAAGCCCCACAAGAGCCGTGCTGTACCGAGGTCCAAGCCCCACAAGAGCCGTGCTGTACCGAGGTCCAAGCCCCACAAGAGCCGTGCTGTACCGAGGTCCAAGCCCCACAAGAGCCGTGCTGTACCGAGGTCCAAGCCCCGACTGCTGCCACCAAAGCAGCATTTGTGGAGACTGATACCGCTGCAACTACCCTGCCAACTCCTGGTAAAGCCAATCCATCTAGTGAAGTCCTGGTACTTGTCTCTGCCATGGCAGCCCAGGTGAATACCCTTACCCATACCATACAGGACATTCAGCTGAACCACAAGTTCCTGCAGTCTCAGGTACAGGTTGCATTAGCCCGTGGACATATTTCTGCTCCCGATCCGGTTGCCACCAGCAACCCCATATATCTAGACGACTCCGAACCCACTGTGCTCGATAGCACCTCAGACATGGATCCCACGATACCCTACAGTGTGCAAGGTATCTTGATACGCCGAGCAGACCTTGAAACCCCTGAGACCATCTTGACCACCCAAACCTCATCCTTGGAGGTGACGGGTCATGGCCCCCACCGGCGGCGGCGCAGGAAAAAATAAGTGGCCCCCTTGCTGTACATCTGATTGTTCGCGCACGGAAGGCACTCCTTGCGTTGGGGTATTGTCAAGAATCAAGCCTGTGCCCGCACCTAATCCCTATGTTTTTATGCAGGTTACAGGTTCCCCTAACTGGCTGTTAAGCTTCTGTTGTGGTACCTACAGGTGTATGCTATTTCACCTAAATGAAGCTTGTTTAAAGGAGGGATCCACCCTTCAATCAGGGCTTCAACATAAACGTTCCTGGAAGTGCAGACAACCAGACCTGTCCCTGAAGCTCCCTACCATTGTACCTGAATCCCTCCAGTGATGCTCCCAAGTGGAACCCTGCTACCAAGGAGAATCTCCCTATCAAGGTACCCCGCTCCCAAGAATCCTCGTTCTTCAAGTGTACCCTGCTCCCAAGAATCCTCGTTCAAGTGTACCCCACTCTCGAGAATCCCCGTTTTCAAGCTGAAACCTGCATACAGTCTGTTGCCTGCCTGCTAGTGCTCATATTATTTACTATTTGTTTTTGTTTATTCTTCAGTACCCAGCAACCTGTGTGACTCCTACGATCACTGCATCATGGGCTTACTTCACCCACCGTCGCACTCCCAACCTGACAGTGAGACATACGTAAGCAAAAGGCGGCAAGTAAAAGCAGTTACATAGACAAAAAATGTCCAAGACCAAATCACCTGTTCCTGGAGAGTCTTGATTAACCTCTTAACTCGTTTTTGGGTATGAAGGGTGTAGCGCTGGGTTTAATTCCCTGTCGTGGCAGTACCTATTTTTGGCCACCGGAGGGAGACAAGCGCGATGAGAGACACTGAACATTGGGACTACATTTCCCGGCATGCTTTGGGAGCGGACACAGGAAGTGGGTGGGACACAGACACTTACATCCTGAGCCTCGTGGAGAGAGCTGGCAGAGCGCCAGGGAGTGAGAGGAGCAAGACGCAGAGCAGCAGAACGAGACAGCGACTAGGCCGGAGCGCAGCTGGGGCCTGACAGAGCTAAAGACCGGGTTATTCAGCCTTACCAGAGGAGGACCCAGTGATTCACAGGACTACCCACGCTGTTATTGAGGAAGCTGGAAGACCCCCGAGTTAAGGAGTACCGCAGATCGATCGGACAGGGAGAGCAGGCAGTGAACTGGATATCTTGCGACAGGTGCAGAAAGCCAGACAGCGGATCCAGTAACCAAGAGAACCCCAGTCAACATCGAGCGGAGAGACGTCCTGGGTCGAGCGGAGCATCAAGTATCTGGCGGATGGGTGAGAGGCCTTCCAGGCCGTTGTGAAAATAAAGCACGCTGCTGTTTGTTTCCAAAACCCACAGGGCCCCAACTTGACTAGTCGAAGATACCTCATAAGCAATTCACTGGCCAGTTGAATGTTGTACCCGGGTACCATAATACACACACACTCACATTCTGGGACATAACCTGTGCGGGACTCACTCCCCAAACACAAGAAAGGGGGTTAAAGATTTATTTTCCTTTTCTTTTCCGCTGCGCGTTTCTCGAATTACGAAGCATCGGATTTCTTTTCCGCTGCGCGTTTCCCGTATTACGAAGTACTGTAAATATATATACGAACACCGTGTTATTCATTATAAGCCATTTATTCTAGTAAACTATATAATTTATAAAATCCACAACGGTGCTGGAGTATATTTATTCCCTAGTGCGGGGAGACTGACCCGAGGTTCAATTTCAGCGGCTCCTCCGGGAGTGAGCGCTACAAGGGGTTATCTCGATTTTTGCATTGAAAAGCACTCAATAGCATATCAAAACCCAATTTACACACCAGTTATTCAAGGGCTTAAAAGAACACTCTAATTTTTAGTAGACTGTACCTTTTTAATTGTGAGGACAAGCCAGATTTAGAAGGCTTCTAAATATTAGTGAAATCAGCCCACAAGCACAGAGAATAGCGAAAACGTCTGCCGTAGCTGCTGCTATTAACACAGGCTGGACTGGCACTCCCTTATGAAGCAAACCACAGGAGAATAGGTGCTTGCAGTCCCCTGAGCAGGCCATCTTCCACATATCAAAAACAAAAACATGAGACCAGGCACACCAACTCCAATACAGCAGTTTTATTGCAATTTGTTGTTAAGCCTGTTTTAATAATTCCAGCAAAGCTCCTGTATTGGAGTCGGTGTGGCTGATTCTTTTTTTCCTGCATTCTTGCTGATGCTGGCAGAGCCCAGCACTGTACAGGTTAATTAACAGCCCTCTTCCCCATCTCTCTCCACATTCAACACAATCAACTTTGGTAACTCTGTGCAATGCAGCTCTACTTAACTCTTACAGTCCTGGACTGTCAGCAGCTGTTCCTACATTCATAAAACAGGGTTATTAAGAGAGCAACGAAATGTTGCCGACATTTTGGTGCTCTCTCATTCCCTGCACGTCGGGGAATCAAATTTCCCCACCCTACGGTGAATTCATCATTCGCCGCAGGGTCCCCGAACTACAGGGAATAAGACGCCGAATGCCACTGCAAACCTGACAACCTGCCACAAACCCGTCGCCTGCTGCCGCCAACATGCCGGACAGCTGCCAAATGCAGCAGACTGCAAAAAAAAGCCAACAAGCCAGTGGACGGGTAAAAAAAACAACAAAATAATACGCTTGAAAGTGTCAAAATTTGCAAAAAAACTACTGAACGAAAATGCCTGGAATTTACATATAAGGTTCTATGAATGATAATAAAAAGGTCTGTTACAGAAAAAAGAAAACCGCTAATAAAAAAAATGGAAAAAAATATTGACGAAAAAATCCTGAAAAATGGCTAAAAGTTCCAAAAAATAATAATCAATGAATAGACTTTTTACTGCAGATTAAAATATTAATACATTTTATTAGATATTGTATAAAAATGGGAATATTTTTAACATTGAAGCCTATGAGATTCGTCTGATTAAATGAAACCACCGAAGATCAGGGCTTTTCGGTAGCGTCTCACTGCTGGTCGGTGTCTCTGAAGTAGATTAACCATTGCTTTTCTATGTGGGATTTTACTTATTTCGAACAGGCACTATCCTTGCTTGTGAATAGCCGAACGGCCAGGAAATGACACTGTACAGGAAAATTCCCTATTCGGTGCCATTTTGGGACCAGATCAGCTGTCTCTGAATAACCCCTAAAGTTGTTTTGCCTTTATTTTGTCTATCTTTGGTTGCATCTGAGCACAGCGCATGCGTCCCGAGTGCTTTACAATGCAGGTGCAGCCAGATTGTGTTGGTGTTGAACAGCGCTGTGTATTATTATACCAGCATGCTCCGAGCTATATACTTTCACAACTAGCTAGAGGTAAGTTTACAAGAGAAATGGCTTTACTTGCACAACTGAAAATGAAAAGGATACCGGGTTGTCTGTTGCACTATTAAGTTCGGTTTGGATAATATTTTTCACAAAGGAAATTGTGTCGTTAACTATACCGTGCACCTAAAAGATAAAAAAAGCAAAATAAGTACGAAGTTAAAAAAAATATCAGTTTTGCAACACATTCTGTGCACATTGAAGGACGTGGACAATGTGCAGATTAGGCATCAAAGACAATGCCCTTACTGCAAAACAAAGGTGTGAAACAGCAAACATATCACAAGCTAGATATCATAAAACACAACAAACATTCATATGGCATTATCTAAAATTATCATTTTATCAAGGCCAGTAGTAGCACCTTTACAAAAGAGCGATTTCCCCCTCTTGAATGAATAAAACCAGATTTGCATAAAAGAATAGTTGTGACAGTTTCGAGATACCTGAGGACAGCACCGTAATGTGTAGGCATCTTGGACTCTGTCACAAAACCGATGACTTTCTGTAAGAAAAGGGAAAAAAACAACTTTTGAAACCAGATGTTAAACTTTCATACTTCATCTACAAATACGTGTTTTATGTTTAATTGTTTATATTAAGATGGCAAAAAAAATTTAGATTCTATGCTGGGTGGAGTAGAGGTAACATGCTCTGCATGGAGAGAGCCTGTGGAGTCACAGGTTCGATCCCGGCAAGAGCACCTCTCCAGTAAGGCTGGGGTCAGACGAGCGTAGTGTTCACGTCCGTGATTGCGCCTAAAAGTACGTCCGTGCTAGCATGAAAGAAACAACGGCCGCAGCCCACAGACGCAAGGCAGGCAAGAACGTACAACTCCTAGAACGGCCGCACAAAGTGCGCTGTGTCCGCAACGTCCGCATAGCTTTGTGTGTGAGTGATGGAACGTGGTCAGATGGACTGCATTTATACGTCCAGCATTTTTCACGGACAAAATGGTTTTGCTTTTTAATTTATCTCCTACATCCATCAAAATATACGTCAGTGATAAACGGACTGTGTGGCCACTACTGCGTCTTCCGTACTGACGTACGTCCGTGTACACGGACGTACAGTCCGTAGAAATCACGCTCGTCTGACCCTAGCCTAACGGTACATACTCGCCACCCAGGACATACTTGAAAACGAGAGAAATCTCAATGTATCCTTCCTGGTAAAATCCTTTCTCAAAAAAAAAATGACTCTAAACAAATGTTGCAAAAGAAAGCAGAAGATTGTGTTGATTTCTGCTAGTTTATATTTTGGATCAAATTAAATCTAGCATGGGTATTTACACTTAGAATGTGTGACAGTCTTTATATGTATTGTAGTTTAGAATGTCTGACAAGCTGTATGTGCATCCTAGTTTAGAATGTCTGACAATCTCTATGTATTCTAGTTTAGAATGTCTGGCAATCGGCATGTCTATTAAAGTTTAAATACGCCATTTAAAAAAAACGAGGGTCAGTTGATCATAATGTTTCTTATCTTTATGCGGGAAAACCTACACTAGATAAAATCCTGCACATTCCTGAACTATATCTATTGCACTGGATTTCTTGTTTCGGGAGAGAAAGTAAAAGGACAGGATTGCACCTAAGAATTCACAGTTATAGACACAATGACTATATCACACATTACCAAGCGCACATGCAATACAAATGCAAACTAACCTGAAAATACAAGTGGGCTAGATATGTATGATGATACCATTGGCTGGCAAGATGCCGACATAGATGTATCTCAAGCAGTTTAGAAGATTAGAGCCTATAGACTTCCTAGTACATGAAAATGACCCTACATATGCATTAATTCATATGATAAAAAATATACCCTCCATGAAAAAGGTCCTAAAACATATAATAAACAAATGATTTGGCATATAGAACATATGGTGATTCCGTAAGCTGATTTTTTTTTTTTTAAGGAATTCCGTTCAGGGACCCAAGAAGTAGCATGAAATCTAGTGCCTCGAGTGATAATGCAGTATATATCTGTAAGATTGAGCAGAATGGAGTACCTGCTATCTCGGATGGATGGTGATCAGAATCCAATAGTGATCGGAACCGGAAAGCTACTTCCACTTGTCCTGGATGTGGCCTCAGTGCATGGATATCTAGAAGGCAAGGATTATCTCTTAGCGCTAGTATTGCTACATGGACAAGGACACTGAGGATTCAAAACAGGAATGGGAATTAAGATGAGTGCAACCCACTACCTGTATCAAAGGCTTTGGTGGTTCCTTTGAGAACCTCCAGGGTGAGGGCAGCAACGATATCAGCTTGTCTGGCGATTGCATTTGCTCGCTCCACCGCTTCACATCCTAGGGAAGTAATCATCTGAGTCCCGTTAATGAGGGCAAGACCCTGCAAATAAAACAAACAAAATATTAATGGATACAGGTCATTCTTAATGCATATTCACAATTTAAATGCAATATTTAGAAGCACAAGGCAACCTCAATGCCTAAAGGATCTTAACAAGGTCATCAGCAAAAGTGCCGGTATGCAATCTTAAAGGGACACTCCATGCACTATGACCAATCAATGTAATTTGAGTGGTCACACAGTAAGCCGAGTGCTCTCATCCTCTGCGATGGATTAATCCTACCAAGATTTTAAAATTAGCAAGAACTAATCTCAGGTTCCTGGATATCGGAACCTTCAGGACTCGGCACCCACCAGCGGCTCGTGGAGAGCTACGCATTGAAAGCAATTGATTGGCTGGACACAGTTTGAGCGTTCAGCGCAGCCGTCACATGACAGCTGCAGCTTTCAGTAATCCACGGTGCTGGAAATAAGGTGAGCTTAATATCAAAATAAAAGGGTGAAAAATGGAAGAGGGTGAGGTAGGGGTCGGGAGGAGATAATGTTTTACCCCACCATTCCCCCTCCTGTTTTAACCCCAGAGTATCCCTTTAAAGACCATATAAAGCACCATAACACATGTTATTAAAATATGTTACTCAATAACAACGTGTCAGTTCTAGGCCATTGAAGTTAGAGCTACAACTGTGCCCTCACTTCCTCCTACCCTATTCATTTTTGACTTAACCAACTCACTCTGGCTTTTTAGTAAACTTTAAAAGTTCGGAGATTTGTGAACTGAACTCCCAAATGTCATCTGTCCCCCCGATAATTTTGGGTCAGGAGGGAGTTCAAAGCAGGCAAATACATCCACAGTATACACACAGTGTGATTTACGCAATACGCACGTTACCTCTTTTGGCTTCAGGGAAATAGGCTTCAGTCCATGAGCTTGAAGGACCTATAAAAGATGACACAATGTTACAATGATAATTTACTCTCGATTGACTTATTGAGAATTTTAAGAGACAGCAGCATTTCTATGAAAGACAGGTTTACTCTTATTATTGTCTGTTTACATGGTATTTTTTTGCCTTTGAGTACATTGACAGAATTTTTATTTTTGTTGCCTGTCTTACCACTGGCTACATGAAGGTACTCAATGGTCTAGATTCACTAGATCTCCCTGCTAGATCTAGAAAAGAGCTGTGAGATCTCTTTGAGATCTATCAGCTATAAAAGGATAAAATCGCCAAGGGCTGGATTCCAAAGGGTTTCATCTTTAAAGATGTGACTCTTAGGAGACTCTGCGGAGAGTCCGATCACTCCTGTGAAATTACAATGACGAAGGGATCCGGCCAGTCTAAGCCACCTTCAACAATGATGGGTGAGGAAGTGGTTACAAACACAGAAATGTAACTTGATTGCCTCTTAATTGGTCAGGTTCCAAAATATGCAAAACTTACATATTTAGCATCTGCCCAACCACTTTTGGGGGACCACATCTTGCCTTCTCCTATGAGCCCCAATGCAAGGTGAGAGAGTGGTGCGAGATCTCCACTAGCACCAACAGTGCCTTTCTCTGGGATGTACGGCAAGCAGCAGGCTGATATAAAGGAAGAAAAAAAACGTTGTTATTAATTTACGCAACCTATTAAATCCATATTACAAAGCTTTTAGGTGTATTTTAATAGAGTTACTCATAATCCATTCCGCGGAATAAATGTAATACATTGCATTTTTTATTTGTAGTTTAATTTTTAAATTATTCAGGTTTAGTCAAAGCTGCCGTCAGAAGTCACTGGCCTTAATGCACAGCTGGTCAATAAAACTCTAGGGGCTCTATTCCCCAGTGAACGCCAAAGTTACCGGTCGGATGTGTAACCATTACCGCCAGGAAAAGTGACTTTAACGCATGCCCCCATATTACTCTCCTCTGACGCTAAAACCGTAAGAAATCACTTAGCGCATCAGATTTTTGCGCTAGCTCCAGTGAGCTTACTGTACTCTGCGCATCCTATACCTAGCATGGGGAACGTAATCTTTATTTAGCGGTTTGATAAGTAAGGTATTACAAAGTGCTAGCGCTAATTACCGCAGGGATGCGCAAGAGAAAATTTTAGCGACACCTAAAAGATGCCGCTAAATGATTCTGAATTTGCAAAATCCTTTAACACCCCCTAAACCCCCCCACAATAAATCCGATATGCACCTCTCATCCCGCAGCAAGAACGATGGCCCGATCTGCCACTTCTTGTCACCGGGAGCAGAGTGAGACTGGAAACAAATAGTTCCCAGTCTCACTCCGGGG
The DNA here is from genome assembly GCA_009667805.1 of Leptobrachium leishanense. Taxonomy (NCBI): domain Eukaryota; kingdom Metazoa; phylum Chordata; class Amphibia; order Anura; family Megophryidae; genus Leptobrachium; species Leptobrachium leishanense. The sequence goes on from CM019065.1 coordinate 346,033,408, forward strand.
TGCTGCTCGATGCCCAGAAGCACAACCCTCCATGGAGTCCTTTGGACTCTGGGAGGTGATACTTGCAGCAGCGCGGAAGCGCTACTGCGAGTATCCCGCGGTTAGCGCGGCATTCCAGGGCAAGTGCCAAGGCAGCGCCTGCCCCAGAATATCGCGGTAAAGTGGGCATGCTATGGGAAAATCTGCAGCTGCAAATTTTCCCCGTTGGCGTCCCCATTTTAGCGCGAACTGCGGAATAGTGCCCTGTGTCTGATAGGGGCACAGACAGCAGATCAGCTGCAACACCCCATATTCTGCAATTGGGAACATGTTCTGGAGACCATATTCAAACTAATTTAATTTGCAATAAACAAGATTCCTTTGCTGTAGAATACGGTCAGATCGAGTTAACTCGATGTTGGGCTCCTGCAGGAGCATTTGAAGATTGTGTATGCTCACTCACCACTCAAAACTCAGAAATGCATAAATAATCCTCAACAGCTCCAGTTTATATGATTTCCACCATTTTCACTGATACAAATAAGCAAGACGCATATTAATCTGAATTTTTACACATTGACGTGCACATAGATATAATTTGGGAAGTGATTATGGACAGTATGTTTGAACAGGCCGCATAGACAAGAGCAGCACATTTAATTCCCAGATTATCTGTGAGTAGCATCTCACCCTTGTCATAATTCCACAGTGTATAATAAACACACATAGAGACCAGAGGTCATATTCAGCAAAAACAACTCACTGGAATTTTTTGCTATGATCATCGCTGGTAAATGAATACTTTCAAATTCAAGAGCACCCAAATACAAGCTAAACATTACAGCTATCCTGGCAGATTATGCCCCATTTTTTATTCAGGCATCCAAAACATAACCGTTGCCATCATTTGGGGAAAAAAAATTACATTTGTCCTTACACCAGGACAACACTTGTGTCTTTTGACACCATTTCTTGATTTCGAACAGAAATAGGGCATTTGGACAATTTATTTCACTTTCTATCATGGTTATTCCGAGAGAGACGATCTGGCCCAAAAATTGCACCGAACAGTGAATTTCCCTGTACAGTGCACTTTCGTGGCCACGAGGCTATTCAGAAAGCAGACAGTTCGCCAAAGTTTTTCAAATTGCCAGCAAATTTACAGGGTTATTCATTCGGTGACTTTTCGTTCTCTTCAATTCGGGCCGGTTCGGCAATCCCATTTCGGCGACCCTGCGGTGTATTCAGCAAGCACCACAGGGCCGTCGAAGCGCAGGGAAAAGCTGCCGCAAACTCGACGAAAAGTCACTGCAAAAACCTGGTGAATGCACGCCGAAACCCGCAAAAACATCTGGATTAACCTGCCGAAGACGCCGGAAAAAACAGAGCAGGAGCCGATCACACACAGCGCAGCCGCTGGAAAAAGCCGACACCGCAGACGAGTGAAGTGAATAAATTAGCAAAACAGTTTGCTTGAATGTTTCAAAAGTGAAACACTGTTTGCAAAGAAACTGCTGAGCGAAAATGTCTGAAATTTACATATGATCCAATGAATGATAATAAAAAGGGCTGTTACAGAAAAAATAAGTAAACTTTAAAAAAAAATAGTAATCAGACTTTTTAGAAACAAAAAAATCCAGAAAAATGCTTAAAATATCCAAAAAAATCTATAAATAAAGAGACTCTTTACTGCAGAATTTTATAATGAACGGTTTATTAGATATTGGATTAAAACGGGAATATTTTTAACATTGAAGCCTATGGGATTCTCCTGAATAAATCTGTCGAATGAAACCACTGAATGGCAGGGCAATTCGGGAACCTTTCACTGCTGGTTTGTGTTCTCTGAATAACCAAAGCATTGCTTCTCTATGGGGAATTCACTGCCCTCGAACAGGCACCGTATGTGCAGGCAATTCACCAGGATTTGGCGAATTGCCTGCGCTCTGGATAGCGAATGGCCAAGAAAGGTAACCGAACGCTGATTTTCAGCGTTTAGTTACCTTTCTCCAGCCATTCGGATCTCTTTGAATAACCCTGTATGGTGCCTGTTCGACAGCAGTGAAATCCCCCATAGAGAAGCAATGGTTAATATATTCTAAGGGGGTTATTCAGAGAGAGGTGAAAACCAGGAGAATGACTGGAGAAGTGAAAGTTCTAGGTCAAAATAGCCGATTTGGAAAGTGAGATAAATGGGGGAAGTTTTCTGGTTTGGTTATTTTGACCTCGAATTTTCACTTTTTCAGTCATTCTCCTGGTTTTCACATCTCTCTGCATAACCCTGTCTGAACACCGATCAGCAGAGAAATATCAGAGAAATGCCCTGATGTTCAGTGGTTTCATTCGACAGGTTTAAATCAGGCGAACCCATAGGTTTCAATGTTAAAAATAATCCTGCTTTTATGCAATTTATCTAATGAACTATTTATTCTTTTAATCTGCAGCAAAAAGTCTCTTTACTTATTTTTTAGCATCTTTGAGGTATTTTTCAGGATTTTTTTCGTCACAAATTTATTTATGATATTTTTTTTAAATAGCATTTTTTCTTTTTTCTGTAACAGACCTTCTTATTATTATTCATTGGATCTTATATATAATTTCCAGACATTTTCGTTCAGTAGCTTTTTGAAAACAGCAATTAAATTTTCACACTTTCAGTTGTTTTATTTTTTTACCCCGTTCGTCGGCTTGTTGGTTTTTTCCAGCGGCTGGTCAACGATGTGTTTGGCGGATGATCGGCTTTTTCTGGACATGTTCGGTGTGTTTTTTTGCAGAAGTTTGACGTGATCCAGTACTTCGGATCGTATCGGCTGCGTTTTTTGGTGGATTTTCAGCATTTTTGCGGCGGATTTTTGGATCTGTTCCCTGCACTCCGGGGACCCTACGTTGAATGCTGAATTCACCGCAGGGTTTGGGAATTTGATTCCCCCAAAGTGCGGGGAACGAGAGAGCACCGAAATGTCTGCGACATTTTGGTGCTCTCTGAATAATCCCTTATGTCAGTTTGAAACTTACGATAACTGGGGAGGGATACTTCTGAGGCAGAATACTCATAAACATAATCCTTTTTATCAGAAAAGGGGACTTTTGTCACGACACATGAAAAGTTAAAGGCTTTATGTTATCAAAAAGACCGCTGGATGAAAAGGAACGACCTTTCTAAAAAAAATATGAGCTGGATATGAGTGTTGTGAAATAACAGTGTGGATGTACAATGTGTCTTGTAAAATAAGGAAAAACAAGAAAATAATTATCTTGGTTTCAAGGTCCCCATGAACAGAGAACTTAGACAAAACCTCGTGGACAGAAAAAGGAAAAACAATCCATGGACAAAGAATAGGGAAAAATCCCCAAGGACAGAAGATGGGCACAATAGAGGATGGGTAATGTAACCAAAGCTCTCTCCATCTTTGTGCCCACAACCTCCATGGCACATGTTTCAATCTTGCCCACACTATGGGCAGTATGACAATGTTGGTGCTAACTTAACCAGAGCTGTTGTAAACTTAAAACCTCCATAGGCTAAAATGGCTCTGGGAAGTTTACAACAGCTCTGGTTAAGTTAGCACCAACTATGTAATATGGCCCTATATGTGGCCTCTGTGCCTGTTGGGGAAGTGTGGATACTGGCTTCCTGCCAATAGACCGTAGGCTAATGTTGCAAAGCCAACAAGACCAGAGTGGGCAGAAGTGGGTATGTAAGGGTTAACATTAAATGTATAGTTATCTTAAAACTGATTGTGTCTTAGGAATCTGGTTTAAGTTATCCTCATTAGAGATATTGTTAGTGCTGTCTGTATGTATGTCCTGGCTGATGGTTGTGGAGAAAGGAAAGCTGCTACAGATCTGCTATGCCTGCAAGAAAGGACGGATGCTGTACCAGGTTCAGGTCTGGTCCTCAAGGGACCATTCACCCCCCCCCCTCCCATTTCTGTTACAGAGAACCCCACCAACTCCACCACCAACATGAACAAATGATATCAAAAATAGATTGAGGATGTAGATAAAATCCCATGGTCAAGATCAAAGACATAACCTCATGGCCAGAGGAAAGATACATAACCCTAAGGACGAAGAACATAGGGATAACCCCATGAACATAGGACTAAGATAAAACCTCTTCAACAGAGGAAGGGAAATTAATCCATGGATGAACAGAGAAAAAATCCATGTGGACCAAGGGCGGGCAAAAAGGGTGGGGAGTATGGGGAACCCCACCAACATGAACAAAGGATGCAGAGAACAGACAGAAGATGAACCCATGGCCAGAGGGAAAAGACATAATGCCATGGCAGGGGGACAAACACATAACCATATGGACAGAGAACAAAGAGATAACCCCCACGGACAGAGAACAAAGAGAGAACCCCACAGACAGAGAACAAAGAGAGAACCCCACAGACAGAGAACAAAGAGATAACCCCACGAACAGAGAACAAAGAGATAACCCCCACATGAACAGAGAACAAAGAGATAACCCCTACACCCAGAGTACAAAGAGAGAACCCCCATGAACAGAGAATAAAGAGATGACCCCACAAACAGGAAACAAAGAGAGAACTCCCACGAACAGAGAACAAAGCGAGAACCCCATGGACAGAGAAGAAAGAGACAACCCCACGGATAGAGAACAAAGAGAGAACCCCCACGAACAAAGAACAAAGAGATAACCCCCATGTACAGAGAACGAAGAGATAACCCCAAGAACAGAGAACAAAGAGAGAACCCCCACGAACAAAGAACAAAGAGAGTACCCCTTGGACAGAGAACAAAGCAATAACCCCCACGAACAGAGAACAAAGAGATAATCCCCACACGAATAGAGAACAAAGAGATAACCCCACGAACAGAGAACAAAGCGATGACCCCACAAACAGGAAACAAAGAGAGAACTCCCACGAACAGAGAACAAAGAGAGAACCCCACGGACAAAGAACAAAGAGACAACCCCCATGAACAGAGAACAAAGAGATAACCCCCACAAACAGAGAACAAAGAGATAACCCCCACAAATAGAGAACAAAGAGATAACCCCACAAATAGGAAACAAAGAGATAACCCCACAAACAGAGAACAAAGAGAGAACCCCACGAACAGAGAACAAAGAGATGACCCCACAAACAGGAAACAAAGAGAGAACTCCCACGAACAGAGAACAAAGAGAGAACCCCATGGACAGAGAACAAAGAGACAACCCCACGGACAGAGAACAAAGAGAGAACCCCCATGAACAGAGAACAAAGAGATAACCCCCACGTACAGAGAACAAAGAGATAACCCCACAAACAGAGAACAAAGATATGACCCCACAAACAGAGAACAAAGCGATAACCCCCACGAACAGAGAACAAAGAGATAACCCCACACACAGAGAACAAAGATAACTCTGTAAATGAAGACATAACTCCATGGGTAGATGGCAAATACATAACCCCCATGGACAGGGCTCAGGGTCAAGGTCTGCTGCTCAACAATTCAGAGTGTATACTCCACGAGAAAGCAAAGAGGGTATACTTCATCCCCTGGTATGCTCACTGACTAGAGATGAAAGCTTCCCGCTTTGTTACTCTTCTGGCTTGCTTGCATTTATATTGGATGCATGAGATTTCTCATTCTATCCGCCAATGGGTCTCCCTGACTCCAAGCAAGCACAACAGAACATCGTGTGAAGAGGTATGTACTGCCAAAGGCATAGACTGACAGTCACAGAAAGACACACACACTCATCTTCAATCTTTGTCCCATTTTTCATACAATGATCCACACTGAATCACTAGATTCCTTTCATAAAACTGCCATGCATCATCCCACAACATGAACGGTGATTTGTTTTTATTCTCTTACCATTAAAAACATCAATAACTTGGTGGAGAGTCTCTAACGAAATACCACTGTACCCCTTGGCCAAAACATTGATTCTCAGGGCCATCAGCATCCGAGTACGATCAGGGGTCAGCGGCTTCCCCACACCTGTAAAGAGGTGAAAATGGATTTCAAGCAGAAGATATCAACTGATACAAGTTCACACGAAGACATTTAGCTATCGGATAGTTATAAAATTCATTAAAATGCTTCAGAAGTCAAACCCTAAATATCCTCTGAAGGTTCAAGCTGTGTCGTCGCTTTAGAATCACGACTCAAAGGGAAATTGAGTGAAGCGCGCAGGATATACTTTTAATAAAGAAATACCATCTTAATGAAGAGGGTAACTGGAATAATGAGAAAAAAAGTGTATCGATGGCACAGATCCTAGCTTGATGGATTATTTACACAAGCAACAATGTATTTATACATATATCAGGTAATTACAAAGAAAAGCAAAATAAGGTTACATAATTACCAGCTGAATGGGATCGCACAAGGTTTACTTGAAGTTCTCTGAACAAGAGAAAAGAGGAAAAGGATTATCATATGCAATTATTATCGACAACAGACAATAAAATGAAAATCTACTCCATTCACATTGTTGTACAGTCCATAATCCTTTAGAACAGGGTTCTCAAACTCTGCCCCCCTCCCAGATGTTTCTGAACTACACCTCCCATGATTATCTGGCCAGAATTCTGGGATTTGTAGGCAATAAACATCTGGGAAGTCAGGGTTTGAGATCCCAGCTTTAAAATAACTTATATAATTTAAAATAAATAGCTTTGAAATGCCGAATTCACCGCAGGGTGGGGAACTTTGATTCCGAAGCAGGGAAGTGCGGGGAACGCAAGAGCACCGAAATGTCAGCGAGATTTTGGTGCTCTCTGAATAACCCCCTTTGACTGCAAGAGATAGCCGGCGAATCACAGGAGTTGTAGTTTAGAAACATATGGCGGGGGGCTGGAGTTTGACAGCCCTGCATTAAACCATCAGGGTTATTCAAAGAGAATCGAAAAGTCACCGGACGTTCAGTGATTTTTCATTCTCTTCAATTCGGCTTGATTGGCGATCCCATTTCGGCGACCCTTCGGTGCATTCAGCAAACACCACAGGGCCGTCGTAATGCAGAAAAAAGTTGCCGCAAACCTGCCGAACACTCACCGCAAACCAGGGCGAACACACATCGAAACACGAAAAAACATCTGGATTAACCCCACTGAAGAAGCCGGAGAAACCCGACAGGAACCGGTCACAGCACAGAGCAGCCGCCGGAAAAACCCGACACCGCAGACGAATGGAGTAAAAAAAAAAAAAAAACTACGCTTGAATGTTTGAAAAGTGAAACGCTGTTTGCAAAGAGACTACAGAACGAAAATGTCTGAAATTTACTTATGAGGTTCAATGAATGATAAGAAAAAGGGCTGTTACAGAAAAATAAAAAAGTTTAAAATTTGTTTTTGCAATAAATCCCAAAAAATGCTTAAAAAAAGATCCTAAAAAATCTATAAATAAAGAGACATTTTACTGCAGAATATATAATAAACAGTTTATTAGATATTGAATTAAAACGGGAATATTTTTAACATTGAAGCCTATGGGATTCGCCTGAATAAACCTGTCGAATGAAGCAACTGAACAGCAGGGCATTTCGGCAACTTTTCACTGCTGTTTTTTGTTCTCTGAATAGACGAAGCAGTGCTTTTTTATGGGGATTTCACTGCCCTCGAACAGGCACCGTATGTGCAGGCAATTCGCCAGGATTTGGCGTATTGCCCGCTCTCTGAATAGCCGAATGGCCAAGAAAGGTAACCGAACGCTGATTTTCAGCATTCAGTTACTTTTCGGCAGCCATTCGGAGCTCTTTGAATAACCCTGCATTACATTCAAACATTTCCTTGGAGTAATTGGCTATTTGGATTCATATTTGAGAAATTTAAACAACATGGACAATTAGACTTACTTGAGCTGACTGACTGGAATGACGGTTCGGGCAAACTTCCCGAATCCTGTAGTGATACCATATACCACTGAAAAAGAACAAAAAATTGCAAGGATGAGAACAAACACATCTAATAATAAACAAAATATATATTTTAAATTACACACATAACAAGTACCTTTATGCTCTTGTACGATGCTGTCAATTAGGAGCCGGGCCTGACTCACTTTGTATTCTGCCTCCGGGCTGAGCTTGGAATCAAACAGGGACACGTGGTTATGAAACATCACAAAAAGCTACCATTGCTATATGATCTTAAAAAAAATGGTTACCTTAACTTTATAGAGGCCTTTTCCTAAATTAAGCAAGTCTTGTGTTGCCAAACTTTCTCCGTCTAAAATAATATACTGTAAAGAAGCAGAAAAATGAAGTTATGAAAACATTTTAAGTTATGACCAATTCATATACAACAGACAATCTTACTCCAACAAAAATGTATGTTCAATGGATTTAACAACAATTGGAAGTAGGTTTCTTAAGGCGTCATTCACTAACCTCTGAATTTGCCACCGAATTGCACAGAAAGGAATTGTTTATTCACAAAGCCGAAATTCAGTGGTGTTGGCCGGCTCCAAAACCCATTGGAAACTATTGATTCTTCTATTCGCAGAATAGCAGTGAAATTTAGTCAAAATGACCAGATTTCAACGTTTCAATCCAACAGGTTTAAACAGGCGAATCCAATAGGTTTCAATGTATTGTGGAACATCTATTTTATTTTATTTTTCTATAAAGGCCATTTATTGTTTTTATTTTTTATTTATTTAAATAACCTTTTTGTATTTTTTAAAAAACGTTTTTAAAAGACTTTTTTATTTTGGAATATAACTTTTTATTATTTTTTTAAAGGACCATTTTTATTACTTAGAAACATTTTTACTACATTTCTATTGATTTAAGCTCCTATTCCATTCTTCGGGCAAAAATGTGCGCGTGCGCAAAAACGCGTTAATGCGAGGGGGAAAACCCTTTGCGCTGACCGTCAAATTAAGACATTCGCGCAAACGATGCGCGTTAACGTCTAACGTGAGTTACCCTGCTCGAGCGAAAGTTTGTGCGCGCATCCCATACTTAACATTGTGAGCGCAAATGAGTTTGTGCGCTGGTACGCGGCTGGTATTACAATCGATGCGCAGATTTTTACAAACGACGTGTCACGTTCCCATGTTCCAGCCCTGTCCCCCTGCCCTCTGTATTCCTTATGTGTTTCCCTATGCTGCTTTCCATGGGATGCAGCTCAGGGGTTAAGTTTGGTTTCCTCCTTAGGCTAGGGTCAGACTAACGTATTTTTCGCGTTGCCTGTGAAAAGTGCGTTCGAACGAATGGACGCATTTTTTCACGGAATACGCGATAGCGGTCATACGATGCGCCTTTGCGTCCGTGATTTTGTACGGATCATCAATAAAATACTTTTTGTGTCTGGACGTTATGTTGGCCGGACATTAGCAACGTCTGACGTCTCCCAATCACGCACACACGCCGCTATGCGGCCGCAGCACACTCTGTATGTCAGTACTAGCGGTTTGACGTTCTAGAAAAAATGCGTTCGTTTGCCACTTGCGTTGCGCGGACGAACTTTCGTGCGGCCGTACTTCGTGTGTTCCCCGGCATTGGACGTCATTTGCTGCTAGCACGGCCGTGATTTCGTGCGTCTAAACGCACGTTAAAACTGCTTTCGTCTGACCCTAGCCTTAGATCTCCTGTTGTGGATTTGGGCTGATCACTCCTCCTATATAATGCAATGGGCCCATTTTACAATGCTCTTGCATTGGTTCACATCAGTTTATGTGTTTTGTTCCTGAGAGCTCCCTGTTGTGCTGTCTGATTTAATCTAAGTTTTTCATGTTTACCTTATTTCTTTGGTTTATCCGTCTGTTGCTTCTTTCAGTATTCCCAGGGTCCAGTTCATGTCTAGCGTTTCCCCGTGTGTTAGTTTAAGTGTCTCGCCGCTGTTATATCTTCTGATTTGATCTCCTAGTATTGACCCTCTGGGCTCTGGCCTGGCTGACGGATTTTCTCTGGTGTATCCCCGCTTTGGCTTAGGGTAAACATTTTGGTTTTGACTCCTGGCTTATTCACTGACGACTCTTCTGGACATCCCTAGCTGTACTGTGTATATTTATGTATATGTTGTGTGTCCCTGCTGACCACGGGTTTTGTGATTGAAGTCCTCCCTGCAAGTTGTGGAGTATAACTCCTTCAGGTATTCTGTGTACACCCTGGGACTCTGTACGGCTACTAGGTAACCTTTTTCTATTAGATCGGTCCTTAGAGTGGCCGAATCTGCACTATCAGTATAGGGCTCCTTTGGTATAGCCGTGCAGGGGTCCCCAGTTTCTTCTGTGTTCATATACATATATATTGTTGTTTATTGTGTCGTGCATCTCTGCATAGGGGCTTTTACTCCTTCTAGGGCCTTATTCGGCGCAGGCTGGGTACCGCTGTTGTGACTGACTGTGACACAACCTTTGCGCGCATAATTTTAACGCCTTTGAAAAGCTGGTGGTAATGGCAAATTCTGGTTAATTCTGATTGGCTGAATCGCATGAAAAAACAGTCTGCCCACCGATTTCTGCACGCAGTGTTAATTTGCGCTCGTTTTTGCGCGTCTTTTTTACGCGCGATAATTTTTTGACGGGTGAAAAAATGCGCTTGGATCGTAAAACCTGCATCAATTAAAAATTGCGCTGCGCGTACGAATTTGCACGGAGAATGCAATAGAGCCCTTTTTTTTCAGTTCAGTGGAATTCGCCGATGCCAGATCATTGGTTCTCAGTTCAATTTTGCGCTTTTCACCGATGTCTGAACTGCTTTGGCGACTGATTTTGGCAAAATACGGTGACCATTTGATAGTGAATTCACTGAATTTTTGAGATGGAATCGCCGAAGTGACCTGAAAGGGGCCAAAAAGCAAAGCACCAAAATTGTGTTAAATTTTGGTGCTTTGTGAATAGACCCCTTAATGTTTTACAGTTTGCTGATAAACCTTTAATATCACCCCTTCGTGCCACATGATGGAATTATTCCATCTTGAATGTCCTGCAGTTAAGGGCCCATGTCTGAATAATCCTATTCGGTGGCTCAAACCATGCTGCCTGGGAAGCCGCGATTGGCCAGTTTAATGCTGTTGCTGGGTGCGTCGGAATCTGAGGCACAACAGCAGCAGGAAATAGCGGTGCCTGAGCACAGTGATCCCTATGACAGCCAATCACAGCAATCAATGTGCTGACTGCTTCTCTATCTCTCTCTGTAAATCAAGACAAATCATCTTTTTTAACGATGCGTTTCTTTAGCTGCATTAATTATGTACATATCATTACTCACCAAATTCCAAAAAATGTGTTTTGCATTTTTTTCCCATAATGATTTAGCATGTATATATGTATATCTCACATCAAATTAAAGTGATCTGTCACTTAAAAAAACCCAATATATAATACTCATCTAGTATAATATATAATATAATATAATACTCCTCCAGATTGCTCCATATTTGGAAGCACCCACTGCGCCACTAGGACCCTTACCCTTTTCTACACATTTATTTGCACATTTAGGTTGAGATTTATGTGCAACCCCTTGTAGGCAGCACCCCACCTTTTTAAGGAACCACAGTTACCTAGTAAGCGCCTCCACAGACACCCACTCTTGTAATATATAATACTAGTTGTCAAGCCTGCCCAGAGGGCAGTCTATTGTTGTTGTTGTCAGCTCAGAATCCGTGTCCACATATTTGCTTTTCAATAACCTATCCAAGAGTATCTCCATATATAAATGCATTTGTAATGCGTCCGCGATGGCCTAGTGAGCAGTTGACTGCGCATTACAAACGCATTTATATATTAGAGCGGGCTCCTCTTCCCTCTTAGATTGTAAACTCACGTGAGCGGCTCCTCTTCCACCTCTTAGATTGTAAACTCACGCGAGCGGCTGCTCTTTTTCCCTTTTAGATTCACGGGAGCGGTTCCTCTTTCCCCTCTTAGATTGTAAACTCACGGGAGCGGCTCCTCTTTCCTTTCTTAGATTGTAAACTCACGGGAGCGGCTCCTCTTTCCTTTCTTAGATTGTAAACTCACGGGAGCGGCTCCTCTTTCCCCTCTTAGATTGTAAACTCACGGGGAGCGCTCCTCTTTCCTTTCTTAGATTGTAAACTCACGGGAGCGGCTCCTCTTTCCCCTCTTAGATTGTAAACTCACGCGAGCGGCTCCTCTTTCCTCTCTTAGATTGTAAACTCACGCGAGCGGCTCCTCTTTCCTCTCTTAGATTGTAAACTCACGGGAGCGGCTCCTCTTTCCCCTCTTAGATTGTAAACTCACGCGAGCGGCTCCTCTTTCCTCTCTTAGATTGTAAACTCACGCGAGCGGCTCCTCTTTCCTCTCTTAGATTGTAAACTCACGGGAGCGGCTCCTCTTTCCCCTCTTAGATTGTAAACTCACGGGAGCGGCTCCTCTTTCCCCTCTTAGATTGTAAACTCACGCGAGCGGCTCCTCTTTCCCCTCTTAGATTGTAAACTCACGGGAGCGGCTCCTCTTTCCCCTCTTAGATTGTAAACTCACGGGAGCGGCTCCTCTTTCCCCTCTTAGATTGTAAACTCACGGGAGCGGCTCCTCTTTCCTTTCTTAGATTGTAAACTCATGTGAGCGGCTCCTCTTTCCTTTCTTAGATTGTAAACTCACGGGAGCGGCTCCTCTTTTCCCTCTTAGGCTAGGGACAGATGAGCGCATTTTCTGCGGCCACCGTCAAAATGTACGTCGATGCGTGCGCACGCATTTTTTCACGGAATACGCTTAAGTAGTCAGAAGACCACAGTCGCACAGTCGCAGGTACTCACCAACGCAATTCTAGGGAAATCCGGCTGTTTTGAACGTTATGTAGGCCGCACACTAGCAGCGTCTGACGTCTCCTAATCACGCACACACGCTGCCATGCGGCCGCAGCGCACTCTGTACGTCTGTAGCAGCGGTTTCACGTTCTGAGAAAAATGCGTTCATTTGCCGGTGCGTGGTGTCGGCGCACTTTTGTACGCACGTACTGCGTATATGGCCGTCATTGGCCGTTATGTGCTGCTACTGCCGCCGTGATTTAGTGCGCCTGCACGCGCGTTCCGACTGCCCCACTCTGACCCTAGCCTTAGATTGTAAACTCACGGGAGCGGCTCCTCTTTCCCCTCTTAGATTGTAAACTCACGGGAGCGGCTCCTCTTTCCTTTCTTAGATTGTAAACTCATGTGAGCGGCTCCTCTTTCCTTTCTTAGATTGTAAACTCACGGGAGCGGCTCTTTCCCCTCTTAGATTTGTAAACTCACGCGAGCGGCTCCTCTTTTCCCCTCTTAGATGTAAACTCACGCGAGCGGCTCCTCTTTCCTCTCTTAGATTGTAAACTCACGGGAGCGGCTCCTCTTCCCCTCTTAGATTGTAAACTCACGCGAGCGGCTCTCTTTCCTCTCTTAGATTGTAAACTCACGCGAGCGCTCCTCTTTCCTCTCTTAGATTGTAAACTCACGGGAGCGGCTCCTCTTTCCCCTCTTAGATTGTAAACTCACGGGAGCGGCTCCTCTTCCCCTCTTAGATTGTAAACTCACGCGAGCGGCTCCCTTTCCCCTCTTAGATTGTAAACTCACGGGAGCGGCTCCTCTTTCCCCTCTTAGATTGTAAACTCACGGGAGCGGCTCCTCTTTCCCCTCTTAGATTGTAAACTCACGGGAGCGGCTCCTCTTTCCTTTCTTAGATTAAAACTCATGTGAGCGGCTCTCTTCCTTTCTTAGATTGTAAACTCACGGGAGCGGCTCCTCTTTTCCCTCTTAGGCTAGGACAGATGAGCGCATTTTCTGCGGCCACCGTCAAAATGTACGTCGATGCGTGCGCACGCATTTTTTCACGGAATACGCTTAAGTGGTCAGAAGACCACAGTCGCACAGTCGCAGGTACTCACCAACGCAATTCTAGGGAAATCCGGCTGTTTTGAACGTTATGTAGGCCGCACACTAGCAGCGTCTGACGTCTCCTAATCACGCACACACTCTGCCATGCGGCCGCAGCGCACTCTGTACGTCTGTAGCAGCGTTTCACGTTCTGAGAAAAATGCGTTCATTTGCCGGTTGCGTGGTGTCGGCGCACTTTTGTACGCACGTACTGCGTATATTGGCCGTCATTGGCCGTTATGTGCTGCTACTGCCGCCATGATTTAGTGCGCCTGCACGCGCGTTCCGACTGCCCCACTCTGACCCTAGCCTTAGATTGTAAACTCACGGGAGCGGCTCCTCTTTTCCCTCTTAGATTGTAAACTCACGGGAGCGGCTCCTCTTTCCCCTCTTAGATTGTAAACTCACGGGAGCGGCTCCTCTTTCCTTTCTTAGATTGTAAACTCATGTGAGCGGCTCCTCTTTCCTTTCTTAGATTGTAAACTCACGGGAGCGGCTCCTCTTTTCCCTCTTAGATTGTAAACTCACGGGAGCGGCTCCTCTTTCCCCTCTTAGATTGTAAACTCACGGGAGCGGCTCCTCTTTCCCCTCTTAGATTGTAAACTCACGGGAGCGGCTCCTCTTTCCTCTCTTAGATTGTAAACTCACGCGAGCGGCTCCTCTTTCCCCTCTTAGATTGTAAACTCACGGGAGCGGCTCCTCTTTCCCCTCTTAGATTGTAAACTCACGGGAGCGGCTCCTCTTTCCCTCTTAGATTGTAAACTCACGGGAGCGGCTCCTCTTTCCCCTCTTAGATTTGTAAACTCACGGAGTGGCTCCTCTTTCCTTTCTTAGATTGTAAACTCATGTGAGCGGCTCCTCTTTCCTTTCTTAGATTGTAAACTCACGGGAGCGGCTCCTCTTTCCCCTCTTAGATTGTAAACTCACGGGAGCGGCTCCTCTTTCCTCTCTTAGATTGTAAACTCACGCGAGCGGCTCCTCTTTCCCCTCTTAGATTGTAAACTCACGGGAGCGGCTCCTCTTTCCCCTCTTAGATTGTAAACTCACGGGAGCGGCTCCTCTTTCCCCTCTTAGATTGTAAACTCACGGGAGCGGCTCCTCTTTCCCCTCTTAGATTGTAAACTCACGGGAGCGGCTCCTCTTTCCCCTCTTAGATTGTAATCTCACGGGAGCGGCTCCTCTTTCCTTTCTTAGATTGTAAACTCACGGGAGCAGCTCCTGTTTTCCCCTCTTCAGTGATTCCAATTTCCCGAAAATACATGGACGGACGCAAACGTTTTTATATATAGAGATGTGGGCGCAGTAAGAAAATGAGAGAAATGGGAATTATAGTTGAACATGCACATGACAAAATTACTTGGGTCCTTAAGTACCATATGTGCAAAATGAGGCTGTGTCACTGGTTTCCTATCAGCAGGATGCGTGAGACCATACACGTCAAAAAATGACGCATTAAAAAAATGTTGTCTTTGACAAAAAAGATCTAATTTGATAGTGGCTAAACTGGATGCCTCTCCAATTCAGCCATGGCCGAGTTTTAGGCTAGGGTCAGACGAAAGCATTTTTCCCCCGCGAACGTGAAAAAGTGCGTCCGAACGCATTGACGTATTTTTTTCACGGAATGCGCAAAAACGTGCAGACGACGCGCATTTTCGGGCGTGATTTTGTACGGATCGTCAATAAAACTCTTTTTGCGTCTGGACGTTATGTAGGCTGGACATTAGCAGCGTCTGACATCTCCTAATCACACAAACACGCCGCTATGCCGCAGCTGCGCACTCAGTACGTCAGTACTAGCGGTTCAGCGTTCTCAGAAAAATGCGTTCAAATTCCACTTGCGTTACACGGCCGGACTTTTGTGCGGCCGTACATCGTATATTGGCCGTCATTGCCTGGCATCTGCTGCTAGTGCGGCCGTAATTATGTGCGCCAGAACGCACGTTAAAAGTGCGCTGGTCTGACCCCAGCCTTAATGTCCAAATTTGGCTGCGGCCGAGCTGGAAGCTTTGGTCCGAAACTGAGTGTTTTTCCATAGTTAGAGTTCGGACGTTGGTTTAGAAATTAGGATTAAGTTAAGGGATAAAAATTAGGAAAAAAATCTAGGGTTAGGTTACTGTCTGTGCTTGTTTTTAATTATTTGCAAAGTATTTTACCAGGAAGGATACGTTGAGATTTCTCATTTTCAAGTACGTCCTGGGTTTTAGCATTAGGGTTAACCCCCTACACCCAAACTCTAACATTCTGCTCCAGTTTTGCTTTATTTTTAGTCAACAGATATCCGTCAAAAGAAGGCGCAGAATATGTTGCTTAAGTATGAAGCAGAGATAAAGCAAGATATTAGGGTTAGGGTTTTGGGTTAACCTTAAAACAAGCACAATCTAACACCTAACAAATCCGAATAATTTCTAACCCCAACCCTAATGTATAACCCGATTCCAAATTTCTAAACCTAGCCTTAATTTGTAACCCTAGCTATTGAAGATGCTCCATTTTGGCAATGGCCGAACTGGAGCTTCTTTATTAACACATTAAAAAATGTTGCTACGATATTTTTTTGTTATAGTGCGCTACCTTGATCATATATCCCAGGTAACCACCATTTTTGCATGGCTAAATAAATTAATAATTGAAATATATATCTCGAAACGCTACATACCTCATCTGGTTCCTTATATCTACTGTATCTGTGCAGTGGTTAAGGATGCTGCATGATGAATAAAATTCGAAAACATACCAATTTCAAACACAACAGCAAACCATGATGTATATAACACAATTCACACGTTAAGGAAGGATACAAATGAACACCCTCTGGTTGTGATGGTATGAAATCCGGTGACTTGACATCTCCCTCCATAACTGAAAAGGAAAAGGATAGACAAACTCGTGTTCATGTGAGTGTAGAGACATAGAGAAAAGAGACAGGGCTGCTTCCCCGGTACCAAAACAAATAATTCTGAGACGAGGGCTCAGTATTCAGTTGCAGAACAAGCATAAATACAGTTATCGCTATTAGCTTTGGATTTTATGAACTGGGCGTGGCCGAGATGAACAGGAAGTGCCAGCGCCACTACGTATAAATTCCACAATGGAACCCAACATCACAAAACTACCGGGGGGTCACAGCAGTTGCCAAGTGCATTTTCGCTCTACAGTCACACCCCCTCTCCATCCACCCCCACCCCGTCCCAGGTCTAATCGTGTAGTTTTCCCTTCCAGCTGCTTCCGCTTTTCTTTCTAATTACCCTCTTCAAGCCCAAGTTTCTAGTCCTTCCCATGCAATCCCTGCTATTTTATTTCTGGCCACCAGTTCCACACTCCCGCTGCTCCCTCTTGTTTCACATACCTCTGTCAGTTAGATTGTTAGCTCACGGGATGTCTGGCTGCGCACTCCCGCTGCTCCCTCTTGTTTCACATACCTCTGTCAGTTAGATTGTTAGCTCATGGGATGTCTGGCTGCGCACTCCCCCTGCTCCCTCTTGGTCCATTGTTTCACATACCTCTGTCAGTTAGATTGTTAGCTCACGGGATGTCTGGCTGCACACTCCCCCTGCTTCCTCTTGTTTCACATACCTCTGTCAGTTAGATTGTTAGCTCACGGGATGTCTGGCTGCGCACTCGTATAAAGCGCTGTATTAGCAGGACAGTTATCCTGGGCCGTCTTTTCCGAATGTATCATTATTTATAATGTTTGTGCTTCCCCATTGTACAGTGCTATGGAATCTGTTGTCACTATATAAGTGACTGTAAGTGTGCCAGGTCTCGCTCGCTCAGTCGCAAGGGACACAGTCAGCCAAACCATTGGACTGTACTTCCCTGGAAGCTTAAATTGTGTGGAGGGTTCGCGGCCTCCTTTTCTGTATCGCATGAGATTCAACACACGTGTGTTCCCTGGGCACTGGTTCAGCTGAGCAGAATGGACCCGCTCCCCTTGGACTTGCAATATACTGGAAACCAGGAGACATCATGTCACAGGAAAATAATCCTATCCAGCACCCATGCTTGTTGAAAGAGACACAGGAGTGGAGTCACTAATGACCTGAGCCTGCACTGTAAGGGATAATGGGAGGACTGGCATCTTGACTGGGGATTAATGGGGGGATTGGCTTTGTGGTTTGGCTATTTGACTGAAGGGTTAAAGGGTGGGCTTTGTGGCTGATGGGTCTATGAGTGGGTTGATTGTTTGACTGAGGGGATTATCACCAGGAGGACTGTCCAGATGACTGGGGGTTTAATGGGGACTGATCTAGGCACTGGGAAGTGAAATGGGTCATGTTGTATTGATGTTTGGGCGTATACAAATTTGAGCAAAGTTCTGGGAGGTTGGGGAGGCCCAAATTTGTTTTGATGCAATACATTTTGTTTTTATAAACCCACTTAACGGCACAGCAAGCCTTTCCAACTGCTTATCATTCCGGTTGATTAGATTTCAGAATTAATAGTGTCTGATCCCACTGCATCATTTCATGCGCAACCAATACCTATGTGTGACTGAAACAGGGCAGTGATGGCAAACCTGAGAAGGCTAACTCTATAGTTCTGAAAACCTGGCCATTTTAGCAAAATTGCGTCCATGATACAATGGATGTCAATGTGTCATGGGAAAATGATTTCTCAAACATCTGCAGTGCTAAGGTTTTCTCCTGTATACGCCACAGCGGGTTTATGTTTAACCAATATGTCAAGGCTTTCCGAAACTCTCAGATTATGCAACTGTGTAACTCTTTGCAAGACTTTACGACTTGCTAGATTATCTAATGTGGCCTAAAAATGATAAAACCATGGAACCATTTTGATGTGAGACTGATGCAGAGATATTTCCAGCCCTCGCCATATTCCAAGAGAATCACCATTCCCGAACCACTGGCACTAATGATCCTGACATCCGGTAAAATTCCTCTTGTCTTCCTCAACCCCAATCCCTCTAGACTGTAAACTCCTATGAGCAGGGCCCTCTACACCTATTGTTTCCATCCCATGTCCGATTGGTTATTGTAAAGCACTGCGGAAACTGTTGGCGCTATATAAATGGTGATATTAATAATAATCCTGGAGTTTCTGCAGGGGAGAGTGAATGGGCTACAGGTTGTAACTTGTAACTCATGCTATCCCAAGTCACCACAACCTAAACTATAAATCAGGGTGCTTGATGTACCTTTCAAATCTGCTCTGATGCTCCATGCCAAACAACCCAACACACACAGACTAGATTTAAATAACCAGCAGGACATGTGCGGATACAGAACAGACAATACCACTCCTTGGTCCTTACACATTTCTGTTGTGTTAATGCAGAGGTGTCTATTATTTGCATTACTTAACAAACACCCCATAACAACCACAATAACACCCCGAGTCTATTGCTTCTACAGCATCAGATGCCTACAGAGGGAAAGCATCGATCCTAGAAAGGGCTTTTTCTACTAAATATCTAATTTGACAAAGCAAAACATACTATGGGGAAAAACTACCAGTTTTGGACTCCTTTCCAAGACAAACACACCTCCAGAAACTTACTACATTGTATAACTCATGCTGCCGCTTTGTGCGACAATGTAACTACATGACCCACCACTGTGACATGTTAAAAGAGCTAAACTGGCCGTCGCTGGAGTCTAAACGCACCCTTCACCTTTCCAACCTGGTGTTTAAGAGCTTTTCTGGGAAGCTACCACCCTACCTGAATAGGCTGCTTCCCCCAGCAGTTCCCTCATCCTATAACCTCCGATCCAGGATCAGCACCTTACTTGCAATACCACAATACAAAAAGAAAGTGGCTCGATCCTCATTTTCCTACAGAGCACCACAATTATGGAATAACCTCCCAGACACCATCAAATCTTCCCCCAGTCTTAAGTCACTCGAGCTCCCTGTTAACATACCTCAATACGGAATGCACCTGTAAACATGTAACACAGTGACTATATATACAGAATGCACCTGTAAACATGTAACATAATGACTATATACAGAATGCACCTGTAAACATGTAACATAATGACTATGTACAGAATGCACCTGTAAACATGTAACATAATGAATATATGTATTTTCTGTTAATCTGTATATTTGTGCAATTTTGTTTTTAATATTTTGCATTTTATTACTTTGTATTTCTGTAACACTACAGTATAAGGCCCCTATTACATTCCTCGCGCATCTTCTTTAGCGTGCGTAAATGCGCATTTACGCGAGGGGCAAAACCCTTTGAGCTGAACGTCGTATTACAACGTTCGCGCAAACGATGCGCGTTATCGTTTAATGCAGATGGACCTACGCGAGCGTGATTAACTGTGCGCGTCCTATACTTAACATTGTGAGAGCAAATTCGTTCGTGCGCTGGTACGCGGATGGTATTACAATCAATGCACATCTTTTTACGAACGACGTTTGCGCTCATAATTTTAACGTCTTTTAAGAGCTGGTGGTAACTGCAAATCGGAACGTTCTGGCCGAAACAAAAAACACCAGCACGAAAAAAAAAATACAGCAAAGTATAATTACACATTCTACACATACCCAAACATTAAAAGGGAGAATTTGTGCGTGTTTTTATTATTGCTGCAGCACATATACTCAAGTCTTTGCGCCTGTCAAAGTAAATCTAAGTGAGTCAATTAAGGTAAATTGATGTCAATTAAGGTTCTTAATTCTGATTGGCTGAATCCCGCAGAAAAAACAGTCTGCACACTGATTTACGTGCGCTACGTTACTGCGCGCGTATTACTCTTCGTTTTGCGCGTCATTTTTACGAACATTGCTTTTGGACGGATGAGAAAATGCGTTCGGATCATAATACCATCGTTACTTTTAGAGTGATAACGCTGGACGATGCACGGAAAAAAAAATTGCCAATTGCGCAAAGAATGTAATAGGGGCCTAACAATTTAATGTTGCTGAACCCAGGACACACTTGAAAACGAGAGAAATCTCAATGTATCCTTCCTGGTAAAATCCTTTATAAATAAATAAATAAACCCATCACTATATATTATGTATATACTCATGGAACACCTAGGGCTCTATTCCAAACCCGATGTTAACTTATCCAGGGCACCTCCATAGATTGTAACAGCTCTGGTACGTTTACACCAGGATTTGAATACAGCCCCTAGAGTTCTGAAAAAACTGATAAAATGTATAAAAAGCACAATAAAGAACAATCCCTTTTAGTTGGGAGCTTTTTTTGAGGATGTAACTTGTACTAAACGCAATTAGGCAGTTTTCACTTTATTCAGCTTAAGAGACAGAAAACGACTTTTCCGAAGTGTCACAAACACATCTCTCACAGGCTTTATCAGGCCAGCCGATTCCCAGCCTGCTCTCTATTACTTTCCTTTTACTCAATGTTTGTGACCGATACCAAATAATTATTATTATTTTTTTTGAGAAAGGATTTTATCAGGTAGGATACATTGAGATTTCTCTCGTTTTCAAGTATGTCCTGGGTGGCGAGTATGTACCGTTAGGTGTCTTGTCCAAAGACACTTACTGGAGAGGTGCTCTTGCTGGGATCGAACCCATGTCTCCACCGGCTCTCTCCACGCAGAGCAGTGATGCTACCTCTACTCCACCCAGCCGGTACCAATAATATTTATATACATGTATAAATTATGACACAGAAAAACACAACATAGACCCTATAAAGGAATAAAAGGAGATTCAGATTGTTCGAAGGAAAAAAAGAACAAAAAAGCCTCATGGAGTGATCTGCTTTCGTGTTATCTTGTGTAGCTTCTCTCAAATAAACAGAAGGATTTTTTTCGGTCAACTGACCTTCATTTGGATTTGTTAAGTGGCTTTTTAACCTAGAATATACATATTTTTAGCCATTCTTGCCTTAAATCAGGTATCAGCAACCTTGGTCCTCCAAATGTTTTGGAACTGCATTTCCCACAAGGCTCTGTCAATCTAATGAGAGGCTGAGTATCTTCGGGGATGTAGATCCAAAATAACTGGAGGGCCAAAGTTGAACAGCCCTGGTGTAAAGGCATCTCTTTAATATGAAAGCTAAATTAAAATCTCAACCACCCCCAAACATATTGTTTACCATTTACTTACCAACTTCAACAAACTCATTGTCCTCTAGAACATCTTCCAATGGGTCATCCAGGTCCAGCAATCCCAACCCCTTGCACCTTCGAAGGTAGAACTTTACATCCTCAAGAGAATCGAACCCTCCATTGTCTGGCTTATTCTTTATGTATCGTCTCAGAGCTTCCTTCCCGAGCCATCGGACGACCTCAGAGCCATCTTTGCATGGCACTGCCAGCCACTCTCCGCGCACATGCACTGTGTACCTGGGCATGATGCTCTTCCACCAAAATCTAGAGGAAGATGTTGTGAAAACAGTCTTAGGTTTTTATGTGTCCTCAGAGCCTGAGAACATCTGGTATGAAGGTATGACAGTGACCAGACAGACAGGTTCTCTCCCCCCCCCCTTCACACCAACACCACCCAAATATCAGGCCTGCCCTTAAGGGAGTTAATAATTACAGGAATGTGACCAATCAGCACCATAAAAACACTCCTAATTTCCTCAGTGGACAAACTGGAGGTTCAATGAGAGATTTGGAGGCTTGTTTGTAAATACTAGAAAGGAATCGTGTCCTATTACATGACGAGCTTCTCCTTGACCCAAAAAACAACTTCACAATCATTTAAATATGTGTAACGGCATTAGAGATACTATAATGAGATCTTATCCTGATGTGGAACTAGAATGGTTTTCTAGATTTATATTTTTAATAAAGACAAACAATCGGGTTATTGTTATTACCCAGGTCTACCTAACGGCACATTAACTTCAAGCAGAGCAGGGAGACTGGAGGAAAATAAATAATAATAGTTGTATATGCCAAAAACAACTAACACATAGCATAATTCAATAATTGCATACCATATTGAAATGTAGGGTGTCATTTGGCAAGACGTGTGCACGCGCACAACACCCTTTCATAGCATTAGCACAGCAAATGCTTATGCCGGCTATTGAATACGGAGATGTAGTGTATGCAGCCGCCCCGCAAACACACCTTCAGAAACTTACCACATTGTATAACTCATGCTGCCACTTTGCTCTACAATGTAACTACATGACCCACCATTGTGACATGTTAAAAGAGCTAAACTGGCCGTCACTGGAATCTAGACGCACCCTTCACCTTTCCAACCTGGTGTTTAAGAGATTTTCTGGGAAGTTACCACCCTATCTGAATAGGCTGCTTCCCCTAGCAGTTCCCTCATCCTATAACCTCCGATCCAGGATCAGCAACGTACTTGCAATACCACAATACAAAAAGAAAGTGGCTCGATCCTCATTTTCCTACAGAGCAGCGCAAATATGGAATAACCTCCCAGACACCATCAAATCTTCCCCCAGGCTAAAGTCACTCAAGAGATTTCTATTAATATACCTCGATACAGACAGGGTTGTTCAAAGAGAATTGAAAAGTCATCGCACGTTCAGTGACTTTTCATTCTCTTCAATTCGGTTCGTTTTGCCGATCCCATTTCGGTGACCCTGCGGTGTATTGAGCAAGCACTACAGGGTCCCCAAATTGCAGGGAAAGGCCGCCGCAAACCCGCCGAAAACTAACCGTAAAACCCGGCAAATGCACGCCGAAAACCCGTGAAAACATCTGGATTAACCAGCTGAAAACGCCGGGAAAACCTGAGCAGGAGTCGATCACACGCAGCGACGCAGCCGGAAAAAGCCGACACGAATGTAGTGAATAAATTAAAAAACAGTTTGCTTGAATGTTTGAAAAGTGAAACGCTGTTTGCAAAGACACTACTGAGCGAAAATGTCTGAAATTTACATATGAGGTCCAGGGAATGATAATAAAAAGGGCTGTTACAGAAAAAATAAGAAAAGTTAAAAAACAAAAATCTGATTTTTTTTTAAAAAAAATTTCAATCCCGAAAAATGCTTAAAATATCCTAAAAAAATCTATAAATAAAGAGACTCTTTACTGCAGAATTTTATAATAAATGGTTTATTAGATATTGAATTAAAACGGTAATATTTTTAACATTGAAGCCTACGGATTTGCCTGAATAAACTTGCCGAATTAAACCACCGAATGGCAGGGCATTTCGGGAACCTTTCACTGCTGGTTTGTGTTCTCTGAATAGACGAAGCAGTGCTTTTTTATGGGGATTTCACTGCTCTCGAACAGGCACCGTATGTGCAGGCAATTCGCCAGGATTTGGCGAATTGCCTGCTCTCTGAATAGCCGAATGGCCAAGAAAGGTAACCGAACACTGATTTTCAGCGTTCGGTTACCTTTCTCCAGCAATTCGGATCTCTTTGAATAACACTGAGAATGCACCTGTAAACATGTAACAGTGACTATATTTCCTACATATTTATTTTCTGTGTTAATCTGTATATTTGTGTTTTTGTTTTTAATATCTTGCATTGTATTACTTTGTATTTCTGTAAAGACTGTAAAAATTTCAATGTTCTTGAACCCAGGACATACTTGAAAACGAGAGAAATCTCCATGTATCCTTCCTGGTAAAATACTTTATAAATAAATAAATTTTCAATAAGGAGTGAATTTGTGGAGAATTATAAAAGAACTTCAGCTTGCAGGATAAAATAGTTACAAGAAAGGGATATCAGAGATGAAGGAAAGCACATTGAAAATTCAGTTATCTTGTCCTCAATTTGCAATTCTCCATCAAGTTGCCAATTAGTGAAGAAAATTGGGAAGATACAGGAATATCCTGCTCTCGTTCTATCACTAACGCATTTGGACAGATTTTTACCTTTGTACCCTTCACAGGCGTGAGCAGAGGAGAGCTGACTGAATCAACTTCCTACGCGTAGACCTTTTAGGTCCCAGTCAACACTTTAAGGAAGCCCTTTGATTGGTTCTTGATAAAGAGAATGAAGAAAAAACAGAAGCGCCGCGGCCTACACCAAACGAGAGTCTGTACCAAGCGCTACACGAGGTCGCCACCAGGGAAGGGACGCCGCTAAATCCAGGTATCCGTAGGAAAAAAGAATAAGTGGGACCTCAAGCGGAGATGAGTGGTATACATGTATGATTAAGGCTGGGTGCACACTTGCGTTTTCTTCTGCGCACTAGCGTTAATAAGGACGCGCTTTATGACAGAAGAGATTGGTAGATGCCAGACAATGCGTTAATTTTGACGCACGTCGTAAAAACTGTATTTCTTGTCACTCTGTCACAGCTGCAGAGACACACTCGCCTACCCAACGTGCCTGCCGTCGCTAGTGCGCAGGTGCGCTCATTTGACGTTCGCACGCGGCTTCAATCCTAGCACAAAAGCCTTGGTGTTTCCACGATGAACGTCTTCAGCACGCGTTATGCGTTGCGTGCATACTACGTGTGTTCTTCTCTATCCGCGTAATTATATGCTACAACGGACGTCATAAAGAGCGTCATAACGCGTGCTGGTGCGCAGAAGAAAACGCTAGTGTGCACCCGGCCTAAGGCCTTTGGGCCGAAATGTCACTCACTTGTCTAATGGGGCTTGCTTTCCACGAATAAAGTTTTCGACACTCATCTCCGCTTGAGGTCTCACTCATTCTTTTTTCCCACAGAGAATGAAAAGTCACAAGAGGTTACTTACAAGGCACTAGCGTCGCAAACATTGGTGAAAATCACCGGCATTGCAGCGACGACAAACACCGGTATTTCACAAAACGTTATATATCCAAAGAGTGAGAGGGGAAGCTTCTGCTTATTTTTGGACTTTAATTTTGTGAAATGCCAGCATTTGTTGACAGTGAAATACTAGTGATTTTAACCCGTGTTTGCAACACCGGCGCATGATGAGTAACACTTACTGTGATTATTTAAAGCTCGCAAGTAGTAAATGCTCCATGTGAAAATAAAACAGACTAAATTAAAAGAGCCGCACATGCCTATGGTATCTGTACAGCGAGGCCTCCTATTGTGCTTAGTAAAAGAATAAAAGAGAGAAGGGGAGATTATTATTATTATTCTTTATTTATAAAGTGCCAGCATATTCCGCAGCGCTGTACAATGGGCACAGTATAGACAGGGTTACAATACATTGAACAACATTTTGACAAACCAGTACAGGAGGAAACGAGGGTTCTATTCCCGTGGGAACTCTCACAATCTAGAAGGGTTGGGGATGGAAACAGGAGGAGAAGACTGCAAGGTGAGAGTGATGGACTGCAAGGTGAGAGTGATGGACTGCAAGGTGAGAGTGATGGACTGCAAGGTGAAAGGGATGGACTGCAAGGTGAAAGGGATGGACTGCAAGGTGAGAGTGATGGACTGCAAGGTAAAAGGGATGGACTGCAAGGTGAGAGAGATGGACTGCAAGGTGAGCGTGATAGACTGGTTGGGGCAGTGAGGTGTTTCAGTGAGTCGGGTGGTAGGCTTGCCTGAATAGGAATGTCTTAAGGGAGCGTTTGAAGGAAGGGAAACTAGGGGAAAGACTGACAGTACGAGGGAGAGCATTCCAGGGGATGGGGGCTGCGCGTAAGAAATCCTGTAGTCTATCATGGGAAGAGGTGATGCGGGGAGAAGCTAGGCACAGGTCACTGTTTGATCTTAGCGAGTGGGCTGGGGTGTGTTTGGTGATTAGTGAAGACAGGTAGTGGAGAGCTGAGTTAGTGAGAGCTTTGTAGGTAAGGATAAGGATTTTCATTTTAATTCTGCAGTGGATGCGGAGCCAGTGAAGGGGTTCGCAGAGAGGACCAGCAGAGACAGACCGGCGGGTGAGGTGGATGAGTTTGGCAGAGGTGTTCAGAATCGATTGTAGGGGGGCGAGACGAACGAGAGGGAGGCCAGCTAGAACATTATTACGATAGTCAAATCGGGAGATTACAAGGGTGTGGATGAGTTGCTTTGCGGCATATATATAATTGATAAGAGACTTTTTTTTGTGCCAAAAAAAATCTGTGTGGCAGGGTCTGAGTGCCATAAACTGTGAATTTTGCCTCTGACCTCAGCTGTAAAAGGTCAATTGGAGCATTTTTCTCCCAACCCCTTAATCCAGGAATCACCACAGGAATGTGCACACCTCTACCTAGCACAATGTCCCTAAACACCTAATTACACCCTGGAGGATCTATTCCCATTACAACTCAATCAGCGCATTCTTGAAAACAATTGGCACTTAGGTCACTCCTGCTTTACATATAAAAAAAGATCAGGAAAAAAAAAACAATAGATAACAACACACAAGACAAAACAAGGGTCTTTGGAGATGTCCCACCTCTAGGGATGCTTTGTCCTAGTGCTGTTTATTGGGTTGTTCTGTTAATTATGTGCAAAAGCTGACAGCACCAGCTGTGACGACAAATTCACAAACCCCTCCAGGTCATTAAATTAACTTCCTTTTATGCCCACCTTTAAATGAGCAAAAAACCAAAAGGAGCTGGGATGAAAAAGGTATATACAGGGACCCAAGAAATGATCAGTATCAGGGAAAGAAAACATAAATAAATAAAAGACTCCTGTAAATTATGAGAATTTCATGCAACTTGTAAAACGTAAAAACCCGCCAGCTCGGTCATAGGAGTCAGTAAAGGGGAGTCACTAAGGTTATTGGATTGTGCTAGAGGCAACTGCTGCTGCTGCTATACCCGCCTGTGCCCGGCATGCTGAGCCCATGTAACAACAGAAAACGAAATTTAAAAAACTACAGCCAAATAATGTGAAAAAGTGGGTTTATATCCCTGGCTAGGACAACGTTTCAGCCTATATAAGGTCATCGTCAAATCTCACAAGTGGAACTTGACAAAGACCTTACATAGGACAAAAAGTTGATTATTGGGGGAATAGTAATTAATTTTATTATCTGCTGCATTGAGACCTTGGATGGAGTATTTCTTCCACCCGGAGGTTGATTGCTGGGCTAGTATGAGGACATGTATTCATTGTGGTACAAGCCCACATTCCGATACTGGGGTTACCCCTCTACTCAACGAGAGCTACACCTATCAGCCCTGGTAGCATCATCCCTATAGGCATAGGCGTGCGCAGGGGGTGTGCCTAGGCACACCCTAATGTTGGGAGAAGATGTCCTCTTTTACCTCCTACATTGACATTTTAGATGCCCCTTATTTGGTTCATGATGAAAAGCATAAAATCCGTCTGTATCTCCGATTACAGGCTTCTTATTGCTAATGAAAAATGTGTAGTTTGAAGAAAGTCTTCTAAATATAAGTTTTAAATGAATAAATGTTCCATCGGTGCACAACCTAATGTAAAAGGCTACGCCGCCAGTGCCTATAGGTCCTAGAGCGGGCAAGGTAACCACCTCCACCAGGATACTTTCCTCAATCACAGGAGACACACACACAAATAAGGCTGGAAATAGTGAACTCAATCACATGAGGGCATCCAACAGCCAACACCAGAAAGCCATTAAATAAGGTTTCAAAGCATAAAAAGACAAAGCACAAAGAGGGATGAATGGTACAGACAAAAACATGAAGCAAAAGGGGACATAAACACAAAAGCTACCTCACGTTCCCTGTATCTAACCAATGTCTTATCCCGGCGGGCTTGGAAGAAGAAGATGATGAGCAGAGTCCACGGAGCTCAGTCACCTCTTGTGGTACCTCAGCATGGACTGCCCTGGCCTGGCAATGGCTGCTGCTTTTAAACCCTCTATCCCTGCAACCAGAAACACACCCACATGGCTATATCCATCCAGGGACATCCAGCCAATGTCCACTTATCTCCAGAACTGATTATTCAGACCCCTGCCCTGCAGTTATCAATGACCCACCCAAGGGGAACGGACAATAATCCTCTGCTGTAGCGGTGTCATCCAAATGAGGGTATGCAATCTGCTGTTATCCAGGTCTCTGTGGTGGCTCAGGAGCTGGGAATCCATCATGGGGGTAATGGGGAGGGGGGGGGGGGTTCAGCAGGAAAAGACATGTAGATGCCTAATAAAAAATCTATATGTATGTACGATGGGAGGTGTCCATGTGCAAGCAGTTTTTATTTGACACACTCCTGAAGAAATAGGATTAGGGGAAAATAATTGATAGATTCAGTTGCTAAAATGCTTATTTCACTGTACTGGACTCATTGGAGCTTGTTGAAAAAACAAACAGCGTTATTCACAGAGATCCGAACTTGCCCCCAAAATGGACCGAACAGTGATTTACCCAGTACGGTGCATTTTCGTGGCCATTTGGCTATTCAGAAAGCAGTCAGTTTGCCGAATTTTGGCAAATTGCCAACAAAATAGGATGCTGTTCGACGGCAGATAATCCCCATAGAGAAGCAATGGTTAATCTATTCATAAAAAACCAAACAGCAGAGAAATGTCAGTGAAATGCCCTGCTGTTCGGTGGTTTCATTCAGCAGGATTATTCAGGCGAATCCCATAGGCATTTGTTTTCAAAGTCTAGCTATTTAGTCATTCGGCAAAGTCCAATAATTTTACCTTCCTCTGATTTTTAGAATACAATGAGGTTTTTCATTTTATGTTTCAATACAATCTGCTTCATTCATCCATTTCTTTAAATGTGTATCTATTTCTGTATGTTTATTCTTTAAGTCTGCAGCAAAAAGTCTCTTTATTTACTTTTTAGGATCTTTTAAGCATTTTTCAGGATTTTTTCAGCAAATTGTTTTTCAGTTTTTTTTTTCTGTAGCAGACCTTTCTATTGTCATTTGTAGGACCTTATAAATTAATTCAAGTCATTTTCGTCCAGTATTTTTTTTGCATACAGCGTTTTCAATTTTGACACTCTTAATCGTTTTATTTTTTTACCCTGTTCGTCGGCTTGTCGGCTTTTTCCAGCAGCGGATTATGTGGCGGATTATCGTCTCTGATCCGATTCGATAATTTATCGGATCTGATAATTTCTGCAGTTTTTTTTTTTAAAAAAAAAGCTGCAAAACCGCCGAATTTATTGAATCTGATAATTTCTGCGGTTTTGCGGCTTTTTTTTCTTTTCAATCGTCGGTTTCGCAGCCTCTTTTCCTTGCACTTTGGGGACCCTACGGTGAATGCTGAATTCAGGGAATTTGATTTCCCCGAAATGCAGGGAACGAGAGAGCTGCTCTGTGAATAACACCTAAAATCCCTTTAAAGATACGCGTGAATTTCTCAATTTTCTTCCCACGGGAACAGAGATCTGTTTGGATTTTATAGCTTATTCAGGGAGTCACATGACCTAATTTTTCGGGCACATAATGCTACTGAACCTAGACCTGACTAAGTGAAACAAACCCAGAATATAACAGGCTTGTATGGTGCCTGGTGACTTTTTTGGGCCAGGCTGTGTGTGTGTGTGTATATACTGTATATCTAAATATGTATATCATAGGTGTGCGCACAGGGTGTGCCTGGTGTGCACAGGCACACCCTAATGTTGGGTGAAGGGTTCATCTTTGACCCCCTACATAGATATTTTAGATGTTCTGTATCTGTTTCCTGATAAATTACTTGAATAGTGAATATATCTCAGCATAAACATTGGTTTTGCCTATAGGTGTGCACAGGGGGTGTGCCTGGTGGGCCCAAGAAGAAGATGAACAGATCCTTTTTCACCTCCTACATTGATATTTTAGATGTCCCTTATCTGGTTCATGATAAATTACATTAAAACTGACGGTATCTCTGGTTACAGACTCGTTATTTCGAAAGAAAAATTTGCCTTATTTGCAGAATCTTCTAAAATTTAGTTTTCAGTTAATAAATGTTCTATGGATGCCCACCCTAATGTAACGGGCTGCGCACGCCAGTGATGTGTATACATATATATTTTTATTCATTCATTCATTTAGTTGTCAAAGCATATAGTGTGTATGTATATATATATATGTACACACTGTATGCTTTGACAACTAAATGAATTAAATGCTTAGCTAAGGATATGATGTGTGACTGCTGTAAATGACCCCCCCCCCGAGAGCAGGTATCTCCAAGGTTTTAGTAGTCAGTAATGTGATGGGATCTTCTGTGTGTCCTTTGCTGGTAACTCCTCCTCCTCATTGCCTCTATCTGTTGGTGTACCTCAAGGCTCTGTCCTTGGTCCTCTGCTCTTTTCCATCTACACCTCCTCCCTGGGCAAAATCATCAACAGCTTTGGCTTTAATTACCACCTCTACGCTGATGACACTCAGATCTACCTCTCTACCCCTGATCTCTCTCCCCCTGTCCTTTCAAAACTCAGTGACTGTTTATCTGGCATCTCCTCCTGGATGGCCTCCCACCACCTAAAGATCAACATGTCAAAGACTGAACTCCTACTTTTTCCTCCCTCCAATGCCTCCCCACCTCCTGATTTCTCTATCACGGTGGAGGGTATCACCATCTCCCCATCAAACCAAGTTCGCTGCCTTGGAGTTACACTTGACTCTGCTCTTTCCTTCATTATTATTATTATTATTATTCTTTATTTATAAAGTGCCAGCATATTCCGCAGCGCTGTACAATAAGCACAGTATAGACAGGGTTACAATACATTGAACAACATTTGACAAACAGTACAGGAGGAGATGAGGGCCCTATTCCCGTAGGAACTCACAATCTAGGAGGGTTGGGGTTGGAACATCAAGTCTCTTTGCTCCTCCTGCCGATACCAACTGCGTAATATTTCCAGAATTCGGCCATTTCTTACCGCTGTCACCACAAAACAACTCATCCACGCCCTGGTAATCTCCCGACTCGACTATTGCAATAATCTCTTATCTGGCCTCCCTCTGTCCCGCCTCTCCCCCCTACAATCCATCCTGAACGCCTCCGCCAGGCTAATTCACCTCACCCGCCGCTCTGTCTCTGCCGCTCCCCTCTGCGAGTCCCTTCACTGGCTCCCCATCCACTGCAGAATTAAGTTCAAAATCCTTATCCTTACAAGGATCCTTACAATTAAGTACAAAACCCTCACTAACTCAGCGCCCCACTACCTGTCCTCCCTAATCACCAAATACACCCCAGCCCGCTCCCTAAGGTCAAACAGTGACCTGCGACTAGCTTCTCCCCGCATCACCTCTTCCCATGATAGACTGCAGGATTTCTCACGTGCAGCCCCCACTCTCTGGAACGCTCTCCCTCGTACTGTCAGACTTTCCCCTAACTTCTCTTCCTTCAAACGCTCCCTGAAAACATTCCTATTTAGGGAAGCCTACCACCCAACTCACTGACGCAACCATCAATCACTCTCACCTTACAGTCCTCTCCTCCTGTTTCCAACCCCAACCCTCCTAGATTGTGAGTTCCTATGGGAATAGGGCCCTCATCTCCTCCTGTACTGTTTGTCAAATGTTGGTCAATGTATTGTAACCCTGTCTATACTGTGCTTATTGTACAGCGCTGCGGAATGTGCTGGCGCTTTATAAATAAAGAAGAATAATAATAATAATAAACTAAACCAAAAATGTTTCACCGTCAGGTTTCATTGTAACAGATTTGTCACCGCAAGCAATAGCTTAATATTTCCTGTGAACAGATCTGTTCCCAGCAGCTGCAACTAGCACATGTTGTCTTGTTTTCAAGGTTCTTTATCACCTTCTGCATGTGATTTATAGAATTAAAACAAAATATTTCAACAACACATTTGCTTATCCTTCTGAGAGAGATACGCCTGTTTTTATTTATAGTGTACACGAGATTAATAATAGGTAACTGTTGACTGGAAAAGTTAAGAATATGTACATATTTTCAAGTCCCTCTGTCATGGGCAAAACTATTTCTACCCATTAAACAGGGCATCACTCCATTTATATAGATTGTTTTTTTCACTGACCTATATAATGGAAAAATTGAGATATTCCATTTTAAAGTTTCCCCATCCACCACGTGGCCTGTGGCATGCCACAGGGGGAGGAACCTCTGCGATGCTTGAGGATAGCTCTTCTCTATAGATGCTCTTCTCTGATTGGTCAGTTATGTACACATGACAACAGTGCGCCAAACCAATTGACTAATCAAAATAGAGCCTTCTATGATTGGTTATTTTGGCTACATATGGGAGGAATATTTAACAATGATTTCTATAGGATCACATTCCTGCTTAAAAACATCTAACCCATAGGGCTCATTCAGGGTGAAAACCCTGGCCTGTAAGGACCTCCAGGACATCACCGACCAATGGACAGTACAATTAAATCAACAATGAGTATTTATTTAATTTAACTGGTTTAGTAAAGGAACTTAACACTAAATTTATAGAGGAGGGGGTAGGAGCGGTTAGACCCTACATATTATAAGGTCAATTGGGAGGGCAGTATTCTTTTTATTTTTTTATTAAACGCACTGCTAGTATATACAGTGTGTACATGTGTATATATGTACACACAAGTAGTCCTTGCACTCACGACTCACCAACAATGCACAACATGCCCGATGCTCAATCTCGGTCCAATACACAATGGTCCTTATGGTAATAATCACACTCCTAGGCTCTCTTAAAACCTAACTTTTATTAATCCATCATACAAATGTCACAGGAGTGCTAATTTCCTGCAGGGGAACATTTTATACATATGTATCCAGGTAGAGCCCTCCCTATCTAGAATTCCAAACTCCAGAAGTCTCCAACCGGAATCTTCAGAGACATCCAGATTATTCTGTTTCCAGAACCTGTGTGTATTAACCAGGAGATATAGGGTTAATTATTTAACAGGCAGTCCAATGCCACGCTCCGCGCTGGCGCTATGGTAGTGAGTGGTAGGTGGGTACACATGCTATGCCGCCCCACGGCGTTTAGACCCACCCACCGAAAGGACGTCTTAACATGCCCCGCAACAGGAACGAGTTAATCCGCTTTATATCACGGCTACATTTGGTGATATTCTTACAGACCTGTAGCTGTAATATATGGCAATAGTTGAATTTCACAAAACGTGACCCTTTAGGCTAATGTCAGACGAACGCATTCTGAGCACACTGTGCGTCCGTGCACAACTGATGTTCTTTCTCACTGATGATACTGTAGACACCACACGGTCCGTTTTTTTGACTGATTTTTTTTTAACTGATGCAGATGGGAAATAAAAGTAATATGTAAAATGAAAAAAATTGATACAGGATATGAAAAACCATTTTGTCCGTCAAAATTGCTGGACGTCAAAAATGCAGTCCGTCTGACTACGTTCCATCACTCACACAAAAGCTACGCAGACGTGGCGCACTCTGTGCGTCCGTCCTAGCGGTTTGACGTTCTTGCCTAAATTGCGTTCGGTGCCACGTGCGTTGTGCGTCTGCACTTCTGTGCAGACGTACCTCGCGTGTGGGTCTCTATTGATCATAATTTTATGCTACGACGAACGTTAAAATGTGCGGCAACACGGACATGATCCCTGCGATCGTCTGACACGGCCCTTAGTGAACCTAGCCCTTTGTCCTTGTCTCAAAGTGACACCTCTCTATTTCCAACATTTGCTTCATTCTGATTGGACAAGAGGATTGCCTTTGAGAAAAATCCCATCCAACACCTTATGGAGTTTTAATACTCTTGAAATTACAATGTACACCTAGGTGACAACCACAGCTCAGCAAATGGTGAGGAAGTCCATCAGATAGACCCAGGTTTGTTTCTAAGATCAAAAGGTTTGATTATCTTGCTGGATCTCCAACCAGATGGTTAAGGGAGAGTTTTATTACATGAAATAGGTTTGATTCCAACATTGATATCTAAACACATAAGGGATTGCTGTGTATGCATGCTACATACATATACAGTGCATGGTCGAAAAACGCTGCAGGATCGAGCCTTGCAGCGCTGAGCGCACTATCTGCGCTCAGCGAGGTGGCCAGACGGGCGTTAGAGTGGCGTCAGAGTGGAAGAAACGTCCACTCTGACGGACGTTCCTTCCGCTCATAAAAACGCTCGTCTGAAACCAGCCTAAGCAGGATTTTCCATCAATGGATTTTTCTTTCCTGATGACGCAGCCATATTTCAAGATGGAAATGCCAGAATTCAAGGCTGCCATCAGAGTGGTGACAGCCCATGATATGTTCAGGGGCCCGATGGCTACAGGGGGCCCCGGCCCACCAAGATACCAACGGTGGGCAGCAGCATCCTGGGCTGGCAATAGCACCATGACTCGTCACTGAGGAAGCGATTAGTATGTTCTGCAGCAGCTAGAGGTGCCGATCAAATGCTCTACCAACAGGAAAAGCTTTTTATCCCCTTGCTGGACCACCAAGGATTTAGTCCACTGCATGTAAAATAAGGTGAGCATGAGAGAAGGCAAAATGTTTTATTTTTATTTATTTACTGAAATGAGCAGCTGAGGGAAAAGGGGCTCCGACCAGTGGTTCAGAAAGGAGCCCCAGGATTTCTGATGGCAACCCTGCCAGGAATCATTAGGCTCAAATTGTGCGAGAGTGGTTCAGGGAGCATGAAACCTTATTTTCATACATGGATTGGCCACCACACGGTCTAGACCTTAACCTCATTGAGAATCTTTGGGATGTGCTGGAGAAGACTTTACGCAGCACTGCGACTCTCCCATCATCAATACAAGCAGGGTTATTCAGAGAGAGGTGAAAAGCAGGAGAATGACTGGAGAATGGAAAATTCTAGGTCAAAATAGCCGATTTGGAAAGTGAGATAAATGGGAGAATTTTTCTGGTTTGGCTATTTTGACCTAGAATTTTCCATTCTCCAGTCATTCTCCTGCTTTTCACCGCTCTCTGAATAACCCTGATGATCTTGACCACAACTTAATGCGACTCTGGAGGGAGATAAATGATGATTGAAATGATGACACGGTGAATGCGTGCCGTAGTCACAGCAAAAGGCAGTCCAATGAAATATTAGAGTGTGAGACTTTATCTATCTATCTGGCCTGGCTATACTAGACAGATAGACAGATAGAGTTCTTGCACTCACCCAAGAAAATCTTTATGTAGCTGAGAAATGACTGAAGAGGGAAATAAAAGCTGTAGGAACTCCCACAGACGATATCAAAGCCTCTGCTTTGGCAGATGACATGCTCTTTTCTTTAACAGACCCTAGTTCTGCCATACCCCAGATTGTGAGGGAACTAAACAGCTTTCAAAAATCACCAAGTTTTTTTAAATCACAAGCTTTATTGGCATATCATACAAGTTAGCCGATGAAGGCACAATGTTTAGGCATTTCAAGGAATATGAAAAGAAAAACACGACTTGTAGGTACTAACATAGTCAAGTCTATGGCTGAAACAACTAATCGATTAATCGACAACTAATCGATTTTTAAAATAGTTGTCAACTATTTTAATCATAGATTAATCTGTGTTGATTAATCGTCCTGTGTACAGCGCACACTGTTTAGATTCAGACTGAGTTAAACATAAATAACCTCAGCTTCCTTGCTGATTGGAGAAGAGGCGCCGCTGCTTTACTCGGTGTGATTTAGTTCTAGGGTTATATCAGACACAACCAGTTTGTTTTTATTCCTTTTACAACAGTAGCAAAACTAGAACACAAAACATAGGATACTGCCACTGGGTGAAGGAGCTGTATGCCTGTGTCTAATCCTTACTTGAAGCTGGAGTCCTGTGCCATCGCCCCAACTTTCCTGCCACACCCTCTTTGGTCGGGGAACTGCCATTCCCTCGCTTTGGTCTGGTTCCTTTCCCCAAACTCACTCCCACACTCAGATCCAGTCTTTTGTCCATACCCACTCCTTCTCACACTCAGGTCAAGTCACCTGAGCAATGTCACGCCCTTCCTCCTCCAGTCCCTCCTCCCACTCAGTTTGTTCACGAAATTATTTAAAAGGGACACTCTACGAATCCTGACCACTTTAGCTTATTAACCCCGATTTCATGCTGACGTCATCCTCTATGACAAAGTGCTTGTAGTCGCGTTCATTTGAGAAAGCAAACATGGATTTAAGCTGCGCATGCAGCATCAACCCATCCCTCTGACCAAGCACTCGCATACCTTGTGTGAAAAGTACACAAGATACGCAATTTGCGTACGTACAAAAGTTACATAACACAACGCAAATTACTTATGGAAAAAAAGGGAGAGGGGTTGTGGTTATTATTTAATTTTTTTACATAAAATTCCTAATTTTTTTTATCCGATGAATCGATTAATCGAAATAATAATCGGCCAACTAATCGATTATGAGAATAATCGTTAGTTGCAGCCCTAAGTCTAACATAGCCCTTAGAATCAGGGAAAAGCCTTGTGTCTGCAATCAGTGCAAGAGCAAAACGAGAACCACAGATGGTCGGGGGAATTCTCCCACACGGCTCAGGGCCAAGAATCATCAAGTTTTAAGATCACCCACCAAGCAAGCAGATCTGGATTGTGGAAATGCAGGAGAAAGCTGCTTTGTTGGGGTCAGTAAGGTTGACAAGAATATTCATCTCGTCTTGTTGAACAAGCTAAACTTGATACTTAAAACATACTTGTTACTTGATATTGTTAAACCCCTTGGTGAGCGAGGTCACATATATCTATGAGGCTTTTCTGCTTTTTGAGAAGTGAGTCGACAGGTGACCCACAAAGTGAGGTGACAGGTCTGGTTCACCTCTTCATAGCTGAGAGGCCATAAGCCTTGGATATTAGTTACTCAATATCAATTGAACACAATTATTTAAGGTTAAAATAAATGTGTATATCATATCAACCTCTCCATCACACAATACACTCGTGATTCTATAATTCACACTGGAGGCATTCTGCAGAAAGGAGATACAAGCAGCAATCAGGTGATGATGTGCCAAGAGAGACACGACCTGTGATTCTCAACAAATGCAGCTGCACGCAATGAGATATTGGCACAGTGCCACCGCGATTATGAGCTGTATGCTGCACGCTGACAGTAAAGTATGTATACTTAACCAATGAGGCTTCACAGGCCTAGAGCCAAACTTTATGATGTTCCTCTGCCACATATCTCTCTACCTCTTACACCATCGTGCCTTTCCCCATCCCTCGTACCCTTGCTGTGCTTCTACCTATCTCCTACTTCTCTGAACTCCAAACGTGCACATTTATTGACAGGAATACAGTAACTGAATGGAGAGTTTCCTCGTTTTTATGAATATCACTTTTTTCTCTGACAGGTAGCAGAGATGTTTTTACAGGGTTATTCAAAGAGCACCGAATTGGCCCCGAAATTGCACCAAATAGTGACTTTCCCCGTATGGTGAAATTTCGCGGCCATTCGGCTATTTAAAAACCTGTCAATTCGCCAAATGTTGGCGAATTGTCAGCGAAATACAGTGACCTTCAGCAGCAGTGAAATCTCCATAGAGAAGTAATGGTTAATGATCTATTCAGAGAACACAGAACTGCACCCGAAATGTCAGTGGCGTGCCTTGATTTTCGGTGGGTTCATTCAGCAGGTTTAAGTAGACGAACCCCATAGGTTTCACTGTAAAAAAAAAATCCCCCGTTTTTATTAAATATTTATTCAACCATTTATTCTTTTCATTTGCAGCAAAAATCTTTTTATTTATTTTTTTAGGCATTTTTTTTGCCTAAATTTTTTCCCCCGATTATGTGTTTATTTATTTATTAAATGCCGTTTTTTTTTTCCTGTAACAGACCTTTTTATTATTATTCATAGGACCTTATATATTATTTCCAGGCATTTTCATGCAGCAGTTTTTTGCAAACACCTTTTAAAAGTTGTGTTTTTTTTTTATTTTGTTTACCCTGTTCGGCGGCTTGTCCACTTTTTCCAGAAGTTGGTTGGCGGTTTGTTCGGCAGGTCATCGACTTTTTCTGGCTCAATTTGGTGGTTTTGTGGCAGATCGTCTAATATATTCGTCAGTTTTTCGGATCGATACGGCGGTTTTTCAATTCGTTCGAAGGGTCGATTTGCCGCAATTCGGGGACCCTGCGGTGCATGCTGAATTCACCACAGGGTCGGCGAATAGAGCACCAAAATGTTACAGACATTTTGGCGCTTTCTCTATAACCTGTTAGACTTGGTGCTGCCCTAGGCGCTCACATTCCTTGCTCCCTCACCTTCATCTCGTAGCAAACAAATGTGTCAGTGTGAATTTAACACAAATATTCATGACCAGGGCAATTTATGTAATTAGAAATATAAGGGCTTATTCACTAAGCAGATTTGTTTCACCCTTGTTGCAACTACGGTGAACTTTGACCAGCCAGAGGAGCAAACTTCAACAACAGCAGTTGAAGTTGCTTTAGGCCGGGGTCAGGCGAGCGTTTTGCAGAGCGGATGGAACTTTCGTGAGAGTGGATCTTCTTTCCACTCTGACGCACGTCTGGTCATCTCGCTGAGCGCAGTTAGTGTGCTCGGCACTGCAAGGCACGATACTCCAATGGAGGAAAGCCCTTTGCAGCCCCATCGAACATGCATTGTAGCGCTTTGGGAAGCTTTCAGAACATCCGAAGCACGTACGCTCTTATACAGTAGCACGCGCAATTCGTATGTGCGCTACAGCGTGTGGCCAGCCCCGTCGCAGTGTCACAACGCTTCACCGGACGCCGGGAGGCACGACAGTACTGGTGCACATAGTGCGCACGTCTGACCCCGGCTTTAAGCAACGCTGAACAGCACCAACGCAGTTTTTTGCAATAGAAGTGAACAATTCTCAATCCACTGTTGCTGTATGAAATGTTTCAACTTCAATGGATACATTTCTCCAACTTGACACTGGTGAACCGCCAGGGACCTTCAGGGGAGATGCATCAGGATAGCGGAGGCTGCAAGAGATGTTAGAGAATGATATTACAATGAACCTGGGTTTACTTTAGCGTAAATGGCAGAGGATTAAATATTGTCTGTTTTCACTGTTGGCAAAAAATCCTATAAAAATGCAGCTAGTGATTGATGTGAAATATTGGGATGCAGGGAAACTGGGATGGGACGGAGGGTGCTTCTTGCACCACAGCCAACGTAGGGAG
The DNA here is from genome assembly GCA_009667805.1 of Leptobrachium leishanense. NCBI lineage: Eukaryota > Metazoa > Chordata > Amphibia > Anura > Megophryidae > Leptobrachium > Leptobrachium leishanense. Next base: position 346,072,992 of record CM019065.1, read on the forward strand.
CATGACTTATTTTGGCACTAAGGCTAGGGTCAAACGAAAGCATTTTTACACGAGAAAGTAAAAAAGTGCGTCCGAACGCATTGACGTATTTTTTCACATAATAGGCGAAAACGGTCATACAATGCGCATTTTCATGCGTGATGTTTTACGGATCCAAACCAGGAAACTTTTTGCGTCTGGACGTTATGTTGGCCGGACACGAGCAGGGTCTGACGTCTCCAAATCACACACACACACCGCTATGCCGCTGCAGCGCACTCTGTACGTCCGTACTAGCAGTTCTGCGTTCTCGAAAAAATGCGTTCATTTTCCACTTGCGTTGCGCGGCCGGACTTTCGTGCGACCGTACTTCGTATATTGTCTGTCATTGCCCGTCATTTGCTGCTAGTGCGGCCGTGATTAAGTGCGCCAGAACGCAGGTTAAAAGTGCGCTGGTCTGACCCCAGCCTAAAGGTGTCACAATAACCTTTTAACTCAACGCTTGGATACATTAATAATAATTTTCTCATATAATTTCAGAAGGAACTCCACAGGACTGGCTACATTATTTTAACAGAAAGATAAACAATAAGGTCAGAATAACCTTTCTACCCAATTCTAAGAAAAGGTCTCCAGCGTGATAACCTCAAGCATAGCTCAAAGTCTTTGTTTGCCACAAGGTAAACCATTTGCAGCAATTCACATACAGACCTTTTTCATCTGAAAATTTAATACAAAGCATTGAGAACTATATTTACTATTTAATGTGATAAATGTAATCTTCCTCCGATTCAAAGAAATAGGGGAGAGTAATACTGTAGCTATGGAGCAAAAAAGAAATAAACAGGGGGCTTTACAAAGAAAACCTACACTCTAATATTACTTCTCCAGACCAGGGAAAGCTAACCTTGGCATGAGAAGAAGTTACAGGGTTATTCAGAGAGCGGTGAAAAGCAGGAGAATGACTGGAGAATGGAAAATTCTAGGACAAAATAGCCGATTTGGAAAGTGAGATGAATGGGAGAATTTTTCTGATTTGGCTATTTTGACCTAGAATTTTCCATTCTCCAGTCATTTTCCTGCTTTTCACCGCTCTCTGAATAACCCTGTATTTGTTTCATGAAGCTGTGCTAAGTGAAAGGCTGTCTGAGTAACATGGGAGATGTAGTCCTTAAAGATGTGGGGTGACAGTTGTATCCATCACTGTTCCTTCTTAATGCAATAAAAAACTATCGTCTATTCAAAGAAAGGTCTAAATCGGCAGAACTGGCAGGAGAAGAGAACAATCTAGACCAAATAGCCGATTTGGAAAGTGAGAGAATGAGAGAATTTTTCTGGTTTGGCTATTTTGACCTACAGGGTTATGCAGAGAGCGGTGAAAAGCAGGAAAATGACTGGAGAATGGAAAATTCTAGGTCAAAATAGCCAAACCAGAAAAATTCTCCCATTTATCTCACTCTCCAAATCGGCTATTTTGACCTAGAATTTTCCAATCTTCAGCCATTCTCCTGATTTTCACCTCTCTCTGAATAACCCTGCTTGAATTTTCACTTCTCCAGTCATTCTTCTGAGTTTCACCTTTCTTTTAGTAGACCTGTATATTTTGTTTATTTAAAAGGACACTAACACAAGCACTATTAGTTATTAGCAATGTTAGTTATGCAATACAAACAAAAACACGTTATAAAACGCATGCTGCTGTTTTTTTCTTTGAATTAATTGCATATAAAAAGAAAAAACAAAGTTGGGTTTTTATCTTACTTCTATTTTGTGAATTTTTCCCATGAGGTAACATTTACCACAATCTTAGGACAAGTTTATTTTTACAGCTGTGGTATAGGTCTAGAGTAGTGAAGAGGCAATGGGGTGAAGGTGGGAATGTTTAGACAGGGCTGCAGGGGATCTATTGTGTTGTCTAGGTTACCCAAGAAAATGGATGGCAGCTGGATGAGATCCAATAGTGGACAAATACACTTTAATTCCCCCCTCCCCCACCCCGTGATGTCCTTTGCATACATCCCACACAATACAAGTTACTAAGTCAGTTTTTGGACTTCTGATTATTATTTATTAATCTTTATTTATAAAGCGCCAGCATATTCTCAAGCGCTGTACAATGGGCACAATATAGACAGGGTTACAATATATTGAACAACATCTGACAAACCAGTAAAGGAGGAAACAAGGGCCCTATTCCCGTGGGAACTCACAATCTAGAAGGGTTGGGGGTGGAAACAGTAGGAAAGGAATCCATAGAGTCCATTCTATGCCCAGTGTCCCACAGTGAGGAACAAGTGCTGTTAAGGTACTTGGGGGGAGGCAGTTTACAACACAAAAGATCACACAATGGATGCGCACAGTGACACATATAAAGTAAAATATTTTAATAACTGAACATACAAGAGAAAAACAAAACACATGTAAGATATCAGGAACATAAAATAAACACAATAAGGACATTTCGGGCCCTATTACAATCTTCATGGTAAAACGCAAGCACAACGCGTGAATTTGTGCACCCAGCGTTAAACGTTAACGCGTGTAAATCAACACTGGAATTACAACCATCGTGTATTTTTTCATCCGTCGAGCAATAACACGCGTAAAACGGACGCGCACAAATGCACACGCAGCAACGTTGCGCGCATAAATCAGTGTGCGGACTGTTTTTTTCATGCGTTTCAGCCAATCAGAATTAAGAACCACAATTGTCTCACGTTAAGTTTTTGCGCCTGTCAAAGTCAATCTGAGCATATATGCTGCAGCAATAATAACAGCACACACAACGTCTCAATTTTATTGGTTTGGTATGTGTAGAATGTGTAACTATACTTTGCTGCATATTTTTTTTGGGCTGGTGTATTTGGTTTCGGCCAGGTTGATAGAATTTGCCATTAACACCAGCTTTTAGGAGTTGCTAAAATTATATGCGCAAAGGCTGTGCGTTACAAACTGCGCATAGATTGTAATACCATCTGCGTACCAGCGCACAAACGCATTTGTGCTCAGAATGTTAAGTATAGGACACGCAACGTACAGTACGCTCGTGCAGGTTCACCCGCGGTAGACGTATACGCGTGTTTGTTGCGCTGCCATTGTAATACGACGTTCAGCACAAAGGGTTTTGCCCCTCCCGTTAATGCGTTTTTGCGCCGGTGCAGACGTCTACGCGAAGAATGTAATAGGGCCCTTCATTTTTTGCTGGTAGTATAACTTTAATTATGAGTGTAAAGTCATCTTAACATTTGGAAATAACTACATAGCGATAAATTTAACCCTAACGTGACCAGTCTGGAAAAAGTTTGATTTCAGCCAAAACGTCACAGGTTCCTAAATCAAAGTTCCCATTATGTTACTGCTTTTGGAGTGCCTGTATGTATCCTCTATATTTGTTTCTATGTTCTTACTTAGGCTGCTGTCAGACGAGCGTAGTGTTCACGTCCGTGATTGCGCCTAAAAGTACGTCCGTGATAGCATGAAAGAAAGTCCATTGGAGCCTGACACATGAAGTACGTCCGCACTGAACTGCGGACACATGACGGACGCTGCAAACGGACGCAGGTTAGGCAAGAACGTAATACTGCTAGAACGGACGTGCGGAGTGCGCCACGTCCACAACGTCTGCATAGCTTTGTGTGTGAGTGATGGAGCATGGTCAGACGGACTGCATTTATACGTCCAGCATTTTTGACTGACAGAATGTTTTTTCATTGTAATTTATTTTTCCCTCCTACATCCGTCAAAAATAACTTCAGTGAAAAAACGGACTGTGTGACCACTACTGCGTCATCCGTACAGACGATGTCCGTACTGCACGGACGTACAGTCCGTAGAAATCACGCTCGTCTGACCCCAGCCTTACAGACTCCCATGCACTTGTTTATATAATGTACTCGGAGAATACGATGCGAGTACTCAATGTGTTTTAGGAATAAAAATACTTTTTTGTACTCTTCAACAAACGTTATATTTGTGAAACGTCTCTACGATACACCTTCTGTGTCATATGCTAACCAAATAAATTAAAAGGGACAACACTTTCTGTTATTACATTCAGACTCAACAACACAATTTCAAACGAGGACTGTGGTAACAATGTTGATCAATGATGACCTCTACTGTCCAACGTTCAGACCATCTGGAATGTTTTCTTTCAGTATTTTTCTTTATTTTTTCCATAGGGCTAGCATTTAGAAGCACATTCTAGTCCTTTCTGACAATTGCTGCAATTCGGTCTTATTCTGGAAGAATACAAATTTTGTTTATTGCACGTCAAATGGAAGAGTGTGATTTAACACTTTCACTGCTAAGGACGTGTGGGGAACGTCCTCATTGACTCCTAAGGAAAGATAGGGGTTCCTTTGAACCCCAATATCTCCGGAATGTTGGCAGCTAGAAGAGTCATGTTTGGTATTATTAGAAAGGACAGAGCATGGCCTTTTCAATGATACCAAACATGATCATGTTTAACCTCCCTGCCGGTATTCCCGAGTGTGATTCGGGGTTAAATTTCGCTACCGCGAACGGTAACCCCGAGCCACACTCGGGCTGGATGTTTACTCACCTCCTCCTGGCTCCCTCGCTGTCCCCAGTGTGATCGCGGCGAGCTGCTTCCTGGAAGGCTCCCTGCGAGTCACATGGTGCAGGGTGGGCGGGAACCATCAGCAAATTTATAAACAATTCATAAAATACTGTAATCCAAAGTGCAATGTTTATGAACGGCCACTGGGTGGCACTACAGGATAAGAAATAGACCATACATCCTCTTACTAGTGTTTTTTGTTTTTTATTTTATTGAATATCATTTATTTGCATTATTTTGGATAATTATTTTTGGGATAATAAATTATTATTTCGTGTTTCAAACTTTATCGGACTCAGTGTATTTACTATTTTTTTTTAAATTTATTTATAAAGGATTTTACCAGTAAGAACTCTTGATTTCACGGATTTCAGTGCGTGATTCCTAATTATTACAGGCTAACTATGTACAAAAACACGTTTCCTTTAAAAAAATTAGACCGCCAGGGATGTTAAAGTAAAGAACAAAAATCTTAAAAATAATAATAAAAAAAAGAAAAACGTGTTTTTTTTAAGACGTGAAATGGCTCAGCAGTGAAGAGATTAAACCCTGAAACTTTGTGCTTTGGTTGGCATAAAGCCAACCAATGTACAAGTCGACCGTATTCTTATTAGATGTCTGCTGATCCAAAAGTAAGTTTATGGGCATCAGTCACCACATGCCTAGAAGTCACCGAGGTTAGGGTGCTACATGTTTTGCTGCCATATCATTGGGAAAGTCAAGGTTCTGAAATTGACAGCTTGATCAATGTTTTCATTTATTTAAATTAGTTTAAATTTTAGATCCCTCTCCATTTTTTAAGTGTCCCCTAGCGAAGTAAACCATAATAAAAATCAATATGAACAGTATAGTTATGGATTGAACATATGCTATAAATTTCTGCCATGTTTAAGGTGTGTTTTTTAGAACAGATATATATTCTCTGAAGGATCCTCCAAACATCCAGTACAGTTACAAGTATTTATAAAGCACCAACAAATTCCTTAGCGCTGTACAATGGGAGAGACAGAAAAACAAATATACATGCGTTACACACATGGAACGGAAGGTGGGAGGACCCAGTTTGAGAGTTTACAATCTAAGAAGAGAGGGGTGACCCATTAGGTGAGGGTGAAAAGGGTAAGTGAAGTGGCAGGTTACAGGAGGGCTGAATGGGAAGAAGAGCAAGAAATGACAGTGGGGAGATCATGGTGTGAGCCTATAGGCTTCTCTAAAGTAATGCATTTTCAGAGACTTCTTGAAGGACTGGAGAGACGGGGAGCGTCTGATGCTGCAGGGGAGTCCATACAAAGGGGGGCAGCTCAGGAGAAGTCCTGAAGTACAGTATGCAGTCCTGTTGGTAATGGTGCTTGGAGTCAGTGGGTTCTGCCCATAACCATGGGCTTTAAATCGGTATTATTGCTCTAGAGACTCTTTAAAGAAAAATCTGCATTACTCTAAACCATATTGAAAAATAAAATAGGTGGTAGCACAGCAAATGAAGTGCCTACATGAGCATTAAAGGGACACTCTACTCATCCTGACCATTTTATTTCTTTTTAGTGGTCAGGATGTGAGGCGTGCCCCTCCCCACCAGTTTCACCAGGAGAATTTGAATTTCCCAGCTGCCGGTGACCAGTCACTAGTGACGCAGAGAGAGCATGCTGACAACATCTTCTCTGAGAACACCGGCGATAGCGAGCGCTCTTTCTGAGAGAAGCAGCCAGTGGATCCATTCTGCCCATGTGCACAACTCTGATCCATCGCTCTGCGCATGCGCTATGGAACACGTGTACACAAAATGCGCAAATCCTGAGTGGTGCGCCATTCACACAACCATGCACAATTGCGTAAAAAAAAGCTATAGGGACCTCCAGATTTGGAAGTCCCTGAGCTGAAGAGGAGGATCTGCTTGGCAAAGGAGAGAAGGTGAGTAATATCACCCAAAATAATAATTTGCAGAGGCTGTCAGCAGTAACTGACCAATTATTTGAGGGGGAAAAAAGGGAACTCTGCTTTTAATAATTTATTAGAGTATGTGAAGAGAATAATAGTCTCCAATTGTCCGTCCTTAACCCCTAAGACCCTGTCTTAGGCACACCTTGAGTTAACTCTCCTTCTGCGCAGGGAGAGAGAAATCCGTTAAAAAAACACACGAGGCATGTAATTTTGTCTGGCAATTTCTCTCTGCCTTCCAACGGTTCTTTGACACTTATTTATACCTGTGTCAAGGCGTTGGCTCTTTATTTCATTAGTTAACATTTCAAAACATAACATAGTTCATTGGCCAGTTTCAATACAGGTCTGGTGACACATTTCTAGACAGTCCCGTGGCCTCGGCATGTGATTTCTTGAGATATCAGCATTTCTTAAGACATCAGCACTTTTTTATCACTTGAGAGAAACTTGCAAACATCAGTATCCTTGTCATTCTAAAGACATTTGCAAACATCTTGAGAAGTGAACCTTAATCCTATAATACTGCTGATTATCAATTTATCTTAAAACTATTTCTTATATTTTAAACCTTAATTTATCTATTAATATTATAATTCCTGGGGTGTTATTTAACTACTTATAGGGTCCTTCTTATAGGTTAGCAGATGGTGGTCTGAGGATTCCTTTTCCTTCAGTATGCCTTTAGGCTCAGTTTCCGGTCGGATTTCACACTTCCCGGGGATGCCACACATGATCGCCATATGCCGGAAGTACTTGGAGCAAAGCCCCCGGCAGCCTGTTCGAGCAAAGATAATGCAACCAATCAGAATGCTCGTACTATATGAGACGTGCAACACGGAGGACAGAGGAGTCACGTGATTTAGCTACATTGCAGGCGATGGGGTAGTAGGGAAGCAGCATGAGATTCACCCGCAAGAGGTTCTGCTCCTTCTTGGTGTTCGTGTACGGCCTGTTCTCCCTGTATGCCGCCTACAGCGTCTTCTTCAAACCCTCCCACATCTCCCGGGTGCACAGGGTGGTGAACAAGAAGGAGGGGGAGGGCAGAGGTATGATGGGAGGGGAGAGATAGCTCTGTATGAACCCTGCTCTGTCTATACACAATCCCAGGCTCCGCCGCCTGCCATGCAGACTGACACTCCCACAGCGCTCAGCCAGCATCACCTCCTCCTGCCATGCAGACTGACACTCCCACAGAGCTCAGCCAGCATCACCTCCTCCTGCCATGCAGACTGACACTCTCACAGAGCTCAGCCAGCATCACCTCCTCCTGCCATGCAGACTGACACTCTCACAGAGCTCAGCCAGCATCACCTCCTCCTGCCATGCAGACTGCCACTCTCACAGCTCAGCCAGCATCACCTCCTCCTGCCATGCAGACTGACCCTCTCACAGAGCTCAGCCAGCATCACCTCCTCCTGCCATGCAGACTGCCACTCTCACAGAGCTCAGCCAGCATCACCTCCTCCTGCCATGCAGACTGCCACTCTCACAGAGCTCAGCCAGCATCACCTCCTCCTGCCATGCAGACTGACACTCCCACAGAGCTCAGCCAGCATCCGCTCCTCCTGCCATGCAGACTGACACTCTCACAGAGCTCAGCCAGCATCACCTCCTCCTGCCATGCAGACTGACAATCCCACAGAGCTCAGCCAGCATCGCCTCCTCCTGCCATGCAGACTGACAATCCCACAGAGCTCAGCCAGCATCGCCTCCTCCTGCCATACAGACTGACAATCCCACAGAGCTTGGCCAGCCTCAACCCCCCCCCCCCCCCATCCTGCAATGCAGACCGATGCACCTCCAGAGCTCAGCCCCATCCTGCAGACTGACACTCCCACAGAGCTCTGCCAGCATACTCTGCCATGCCAGCTCTCTGGGCTGCAGGCAGATTGGGTGGGAGTGCTAGGGTTGTTGATGTTTTGCTGCAGGTTGTAATAATGAGGTTCCCTTCTATTTACATCTTGCGTCAGTGTCTGGATAATGATTGCTGCATGGCAGGAGTAGGTAACGCGGTACCTGCGGGGCATCCACTATTATATGGCATTATTACTATCCAATAACCCTGCTATTTATTTTATTAATGTTTTACTTTAACACTTTAAAAAAAATGACATGTCCTGCTCGGTTTCATTGGACGTTACCCATTTGACAAAAATATACGACACCTGTCAAATGGGCAAAAGTCATTCCGCTCGTAACAGGTGCACCTGACCCAGAGCTGCTCTAAACCTATCCACTCCACTTTACCTTTTAAAGGTACGCTCCAGACACCCTGATCGCTTTAGCTTTTTAAAGGGACACGCTACGCACCCTCACCGCTTTGTTTCCGTGAGTCACTAGTGGCATCAGCATGCAGAGTGGCAATGTCACCTAAGATCGCCTGTGATGGTTGGCTGTTTGAGACAGCTCGCTAATGAATCAGGTTTCCGCTTGCGTGTGCAGCTCCGATCCATCGCTCCGTTTAGCCGCTGTCAGCAGCGTTTGCCTAATTATCTAAGGCCAACAAAAAAGCTGGTGGAGATTTTGTTTCTTAGAGTATCCCCTTTTAACCTGTTACCTGTGGAAGACCCAATGACACACGGGTGTGGAAATTTAAAAAAAAAAATCTACTTGTCCCTCAGGACGATCAACTTGTCCTGATAATTTCAACAATAGTGTTTTAATTAGAGGTCTTTATTCATAACAGCCTATAGAGGCAGCGTCAGATGCATGTGATGAATAAAGGACCTTTTATTTAAACACTATTTTGTTGTGTGTGTGTGTATATATGTATGTATGTGTATATTAGGGATGCACCGATACCACTTTTTTTAAGACAGAGTATGAGTACCGATACTTTTTTTCAAGTACTCACCGATACCGAGTATCGACACGCTTATTTTATGTCGTGACCACTTTCCAATAAGAACAGACCTCATAAAAATGTCCCCAGCTCACATGTATATATCCCCCCCCCGAGATATATGGATATTGCCCCCAGCTCATGGCTATATGCCCCCCCCCCCCCAGCTCAGACCCCAGACCAGACATGGGGCGGCTGTTCGAATGCTCTATCGTCATTCGGACAGCCGCCCTGGAGCTCTCCGGCATACTTACCTTCCCGAGCGGCGCCGATAAAGTCTTCGCGCCTGCGCTCGTTGAAGGACCCCCCAGCCGCGATCACGTGAGACTCCCACGTGATCGCGGCTGGGTCCTTCAACGTGCGGAAACTTTCCCGGCGCCGCTCGGGAAGGTAAGTATGCCGGAGAGCTCCAGGGGGCGGCTGTCCGAATGCCGATTTAGGCTAGGGTCAGACTAACGCATCTTTCGCGTTGTCCGTGAAAAAGTGCGTTCGAATGAATGGACGCATTTTTTCACGGAATACGCGATAGCGGTCATACGATGCGCACTTTCGTCCGTGATTTTGTACGGATCATTAATAAAACACTTTTTGCGTCTGGACGTTATGTTGGCCGGACGTGTGCAGCGTCTGACGTCTCCCAAACACGCCGCTATGCGGACGCAGCGCACTCTGTACGTCAGTACTAGCGGTTTGACGTTCTCGAAAAAATGCGTTCGTTTGCCACTTGCGTTGCGCAGCTGCACTTTTGTGCGGCTGTTCTTCATATGCAGCCCGGCATTGGACATCATTTGCTGCTAGCGCGGCCGTGATTTAGTGCGGTTAAACGCACGTTAAAACTGCTTTCGTCTGACCTTAGCCTTAGAGCATTCGAACAGCCACCCAAACCCCTCGGATGCCGGCAAGCCAGAGCATGTCCTTTCCAGTGATACCAAGCATGTTCAGGTTATTTGTGAAAATAATTAAACTTTTTTCCCCTAATGCAGCACTATTATTCACTTTTCAATTATATCGTGAACAGTGATGCTGCACTAACCTTCTCATTTCCCATGATGTCAGCAAGTTTGATGGCGTTGGCACAATGCGTTATTATGCATTGGTTCATCGAAAACCTAACCTGCCGCACTACTACGAGGATCGCAGGGGGCACTTTGGAACCTTTCATATCCTAATTTATTTTTGCCCGCACGAGGTCAAGTGAGGTGTCACTTTCTCATTTCCTGCGCCGGGACCAAATGTGGATGTGATGGCACAAAGTGTTATTACACATTGATCCATCTAAAACACAAGCCGCCAGAACACTGCGATGAGAGTGAGGGGCTTTGGAGCCCTGTATTTCCATTCTTTACACCCCACAAAGGCATGTTAGGTAATATTGGACAGGTCAGAGTCTGGCTTTTTTCTAAGAATACCAAACATGATCATGTAAAGAAACAAAAACGCACAATCATAAAAAAAAAATAGATTATATATATCTATTCTATGGGGCACTATTAAATTTTATTTTTTTTTAGAAATGGGAACCTGTTACTGTTTTTTTGTTTGTATTTTATGAATAATAGGTCTATGTATAAAACACTGAACTTGCTCACGGCGTGGGAAATGAGAAGGGGAGTAACAGCAGTGGTATTGCTCATTTTAGATGTGACAAAACACCATTGCTTAGGATCTAAATAAAATTAAAAAAAAAAAATATGTATGTGTGTTTTAATATTGCAGAAGCCACCTGCACATCATAGCAATTCAAAGAATTGCATCCCAGAGCTCCTGTGCCACATTCCCCATATGCAGCAAGGAATTCTGGGTAGGATATGCAAATGACCTCTGTCTCACTTTTATGCAACCTGGATCTGTTATTACACAGAACCCTAAAATCAATGCTGTGCCACACTGTGGCTTTGTAGCAGAGATAAGGTTTATGCAACTGGTCAAAGCCACTCCCAGGTGGAGGTAGAGGTTTGGATGGTGAAATGTGAAAAATAATTTTACACTCTAAGGCTAGGGTCAGACGAAAGCATTTTTCCCCGCGAACGTGACAAAGTGCGTCCGAACGCATTGACGTATTTTTTTTCACGGAATGCGCAAAAACGGTCAGACGACGCACATTTTCGGCCGTGATTTTGTACGGATCGTCAATAAAACGCTTTTTGCGTCTGGACGTTATGTAGGCTGGACATTAGCAGCGTCTGACATCTCCTAATCACGCACACACGCCGCTATGCCGCAGCTGCGCACTCTGTACGTCAGTACTAGCGGTTCAGCGTTCTCAAAAAAATGCGTTCAAATTCCACTTGCGTTGCACGGCCGGACTTTTGTGCGGCCGTACATCATATATTGGCCTTCATTGCCCGTCATCTGCTGCTAGTGCGGCCGTGATTATGTGCGCCAGAACGCACGTTAAAAGTGCGCTGGTCTGACCCCAGCCTAAATGATGATGGAAGTCTACATTTATTTAGGTTTTTCTTGTTCTAGCATTCTGACAGGGCATGACGTATATTGAATCTGCTGAAAATAAGGATATATTATTTGCCTGGGTCTTATAATAAAACATGATGAGCACAAAAACTGTCAAAATGAACTCCGCACACAGTGGTGAAATGGCTCAGCTGTGAAGGGGTTAAGCATGTGTGGGATGAGGGGTTTGTTAATTATTTATTTATTTATTTATTTGTCTTGTCCTGATGATCGTGAGCTTGTTCTCATTTTATGTAGCACCCCTATCACCCCTCTATTTGGACACCGGGGAGTGGAATCCTTGGGAGGAAGATGGAAAGAACACAAAAGATTTACTAGCGGAGAAACGTGACAAGAAGCTGAAGAGCCTGTTAAAGCAGGAATCCCAGCGTCAAGCAGCGGACCTGAGCGTGCAGATCTGGGGCAAGGCGGCTATTGGTAGGCTGTGGCACCGACAGTGATTTGCCATGTATATCTGTGTTCATTGGCGTTTTTTTCCAAGGTATTACATTGCCATTCTCCCACTGCAAGTGGAATTCTGCCCTTTTGAACCCCTTCAATACCAAGAAAAAGTATATTACACCTGCTGGTGCCCCGATTATCAAGTATTCTCAATGTGGACTAATACCGGAGCAATGCAAAGAAATTTACTGTTTCTAGTAAAAAAACAAACCACACTTTATTTTCAAATAGGCTCCAGAATATTTCCCTGATGTTTTAGGCTAGGGTCAAACAAACGCATTATTCGCAGCGACCGTCAAAAAGTGCGTCTGAACGCATTGACTTATTTTTTTCTCGGAATGCGCAAAAATGATCAGACGACGTGCATTTTCCTTTTTTTTTTTTTTTTTTTTTTACGGATCGTCAATAAAACACTTTTTGCATCTGGACGTTATGTAGACTGGACATTAGCAGCGTCTGACGTCTCCTAATCACGCACACACGCCGCTATGCGGGCGCAGCGCACTCTGTACGTCAGTACTAGCGGTTCTGCGTTCTCGAAAAAATGCGTTCATTTTCCACTTGGGTTGTGTGGCCGGACTTCTTATATTGCCCGTCATTTGCTGCTACTGCTGCCGTGATTAAGTGCGCCTAAACGCACGTTAAAAATGCGTTAGTCTGACCCCAGCCTTAGTGTCTCTTTCATGATACCCAATGTGCCAAAACAGATTAAACTACAAGGAATCCATTTTTTTTCTCCCGGGGAAAAATGGAGCCCAAGCTGTATTATGGAGATGTAGTGGTACTGTTTGACCAGCAGATGTCACCATCTGCCTGTCAATATAATGCATACACTTGAAAGATTTGCCTGCATAGGTTCAATGCACGTACAGTGCAGATTTGTTTTCCATAATTCAACTGTGTCCTGCCAGCTGTTGTATGGAAAACTTGTTATTGAAAGGGTTAAGTACTCTGTGTAACAGGAACTGGAGGCCGGCTTGAGGACCAGACCCAAACCTGGTACAGCAATCGTCCCTTCTTCAAAGTAAAGCAGATCTGCAGCAGCTTTCCTTTCTACACAACTCTCAGCTAGAACTTGAGGGAGTGCTGTATAACTCCTGGTATCTCTCACCAGACACGACTTGGTGCAGGGAAGAATAATGATGTTTCATTTTGAAATGGGGACCAATTTATATGAGAAACAGGCAGTGGTAAAATGACACCAACACGACACACTGGCTGCTCAAAGAGGAAGAAAATCACTTCAAGAGAGTCAGAAACGTCATCAGTTTAAAATGACAGGATTAGCACATTATCAACAACAAATCAATGTAAGAACAAACCATCACATAGACGGGTATCATTGGAAAGGCCATAGCATGGCCTTTCCAGTAAAGTGAAAAAATAAATCCCCCCCCCCCTCAATGCACTATTGTTCACTTTTTTCAATCTTATAAAGTGAACAATGATGCTGCACTGTGGAGCTCTGTAGTACAATCATACATGTCGTACATTACGGAGTTTTATTGCTGTGGAGCTCTAAGAATGGGTGTATTTTGGTGGGAATAGATTGGGGGGGGGGTGGCAGCATTTCATCCTTGGACACCTGCGACATGATGTTGTGGCCTGGCTCTATACACTGGCGTGCGCCCTTTTTATTCCTTGGCTGCATATGAGTGTACACCATCTTTTCATTGGCTGCTCGCTGCCTGGTGCTTTGACGCTTCATGGTGAGTACCCCCACCTTTTTCCTAGTAAAACATGTTTAAGGCAAAACTTTGTCTTATTTTCTTGGGGAATAACCATGCATTTTTACATTACTTGACTGGATTTCTATTTTTTTTTTTCCCTCCTTTCCGCTTAAAATCATTGGTTATACAGAAGTAATGTTTACCCTGGCATTTTTTTTTATTTACGTTTTTGACAAATTTTATTTGAATACGTGGCAACCATTGGTCAATACAAAAAGAAACTGGAACCCCAGGGTCATATGCAAGAAGTGAATGTCACATGCAGGATATGACTGAAGTCAGATGGCTTAACTCCTCGTTTGAAAGCACAGTGTCCTTTTATATTTTCTTCACTTTAATGAGAAAGTAACAGCAAATAAAAGGTGTAGAGAGGGCTTCTCTGTGGGCAAGCTTTATAAACAGGATGCTACTCACTTGGTTAGAATGCAGGAAGTGAAGCTTTGCTGTACAGGAAATGGACCTGGGCCAAACTAACCATGCGAGTTACACAGGGAGAGTGGATCAGTCCACTCCAAGTAAAAGCATAGGGGGAAACCAATAATGAATCTGGTTCAATGAGAACCGCCAAAGATTATATGCCATATGATGCGTACAGCCGGAAAAGTCTTTAAATGCAACTTAGATCCATTTTAACAGCATAATAATGTTGTCACAGTAGACTATACTAAATATACAATATCTACTAGTAAGTTCTACAGGGATTGTACTTGATTATTTCTGTATAATCGTTATTGAACATACTGACCTGAAGGTCCGTGCATAATACAATCCATGTCTGAGGACCACTCGCATCTCAATAGTTTTCTACGTGTTAGTGGTTCATCGGGTCCATCTGTCCTGCAAGTAAAAGTGCAGAAGTCGATGTATACGAACATTGCTGCCTTAATTTCTATGCAATTTGCATCCGCCACAATCCCACAAAATTATACAATCTTCATATCTTCATGAGAATGTCTTTTATCCTACTTACTGTCACAAAAAACTGAAATAAATAAAATGACTCTCTGCAGGACTGTATCTCTGGCAGCACCTCTTAGGAGGATCGCTGGAACCTAGTGATGCTAATGCTCAGTGGAGAGAAGGAAAACTCCGAAGTGGAAAAACCGATTTGAGGTAAACTGGGAAAATATATTACGATGTAAACTTTCTTTATAGCTTTACGTGATTAGTTATCTATTATTAAAATATATAATTATTTACGCCCTGATAAAGCCAAAAAAACAAACTGAAGCAGAGTTATTGCCAGAGTTGTGCACGTTGCAAAAATTGCTTGGGGGGGGGGGGTTGTAATTTTGTCTGAAACAAATCTCTTATCTGGACAGTTTTTGCTTTGTTTCAGTGTATAACTGATGGGGATTTGACCCCCCCCCCTTTAACCATGGGTGGGGATATGTTGCCTAAGCAGCCAGTGTCTGCATGACACCTGGGATTTAAATTCCCTGTCCCCTCACCCATGTTTGCGAGTAGGGAGTTAAGTGAATGGCAGGGTAGATGAATATTATGCCCCATCCTGCGCAATGTCAAGGCACATGGTATGTTATGGGCCCCATAGGGATTTAACTTTTCACTTGTACGAACAGCTGATGAACAACCTCGGGCCAGCCGCCACTGCAGTGACATCAATTCGGTATGGATCTATTTATTCACTTAGTTTTTGAATTGTGATTATTTCAGATTTCAAATAATTCACAAATATTCTTCAGATTCAAATGGAAACCATTTGCACAAGTCTAGTTACTGCTACTACATCTTTGTTTTATTGTTGGCTACCCAAAAACTTGTCAAATTCCACCAGTTTTTGAGAACGT
Organism: Leptobrachium leishanense; assembly: GCA_009667805.1. Taxonomy (NCBI): domain Eukaryota; kingdom Metazoa; phylum Chordata; class Amphibia; order Anura; family Megophryidae; genus Leptobrachium; species Leptobrachium leishanense. The sequence goes on from CM019065.1 coordinate 346,088,784, forward strand.
ATTTTACCAGGAAGGATACATTGTGATTTCTCTAGTTTTCATGTTCTGGGTGGTGAGGTATGTACCGTTAGGTGTCTTGCCCAAGGACACTTACAGGAGAGGTGCTCTTGCCGGGATTTGAACCCGTGTCTCCGGTTATAGAGCAGTGATGTTACCAATATTTGGTGCTCACAATGCGAAGTAAATTAACTTTCAACCTTTTTTTAACATAAAAATAGCACAGCCTGATCCTGTGTTTTTTTTTTTTTTGTTTTTTTCTAAATGTGCTTTTATTTCTAGAACTTGCTGAGTAATTTTTTAAATTTTTTTATTCATGTAGCTTCATCACTGGCCCTGCAGTTGTCCCTGGTTACTTTTCTGCCGAAGCAGAGAATGTGGTGCTCGTCCTCAATGGCCGTGAAGAGGCTAAAATCTCTTTCGCCTCTCAGTGGCTGTACTACACGCAGACCTTGGTGGAAAACCATAAGCTTCAACACGTGGCTGCCGTGCTGCTCGGAAACGAGCAGTGCGAGAACAACTGGATACGTCCCTACCTGAAGAAGCACGGAGGCTTTCTGGACCTGCTTTTTGTGGTCTATGACTCCACTTGGATTAATGAAGATGACGTATTCCAGTGGCCCCTTGGTGTGGCTACGTAAGTACCTCGTATAAAATGCATTAAAGGGGCTCTTTAGGCATCGTAACCTTTCAGTTTAATTCCCCCCCCCCCCCATACACATGCAGGTGCCCCAGAGGGCTGATTCAGCTCCTTATTAGAGGTGGGATTTTTTCCCATCCAGAAAGCTGCTCAGTCTTTCACAGTCTGTGTGTGGGGTTCTAGAAAGGGGTCGGGTGAGGTGTAAAAACTATGGAACATGCTTTCACTGTCTCCTACACAGCTGAGCCCTCCCCCGACCTTCCAATTATACATAAGCTAAATTAACCAATTTACCCAACAGACAACAATGGGGCGGGGGGGGGCAGAAAAATGAGCAGTCCATTAATAAACATTCCCCTAAAGCGGATACATGGATATATTCCAGACAGTATCATTTTTTCCAAACTAGCTCAATGTAAGATTTATTATTTATTTTTTCTTCCTTCCGTTTTTGAGTTTGTCTGACTTTGTTGCATTGTGTACTTCATGCTTCCATTTCCCAGGTATAGAAACTTTCCTGTAGTGGAGCCAAGTTGGACCATGGTTCACGATTCCCGACGATACTTATGTAACTTTTTAGGGACTGTGTACGACAACTCATCCAGAGAGTCACTTGTGAATGTCATTAAAAAAGCTGGACTGGAACATCTCTGCTGGATCTCACCCCGGGAACAGTAAGTACTGGAGACCTTTTTATTAACGTGACCGTTTAGCATATAGATATTCAATACGGTATATGAAGGAAAGTCCTGATAATGGTTAAGAAAAAGACTTTTTGGGCAATATAGCATTCTTAACGGTAATGTTAGCCCTCAGCTAGATGCACATTAGCACTAGGTTAAATGGCCCTAGCGTGGGACCCCCCCCCCCATATTACAATCCCAACACTAACAGGTTAAAAAAATCCTTTAGGGCATCAGGGGTTGCACTTTCAAGCGTGAGCTTACTGTACTTTCGCTCCCCGTATTTATCATGGGGAGCGTAATTGGCGTTAGGATTATAAAGTCCTAACCCTAGTTACGCCCTGCTGTGGCTGACTGATACCGGTTCTGCAGAATATGCACCATCTGAAAAATCCCTCCAAAAATTAGATACTCGCCTCTCATCCTGCTATGAGAACAGTGGGCCGATCCGCTGTTTCTGGCTGCCGGGAGCAGAGTGAGACTAGAGACAAAGTCCTCAGTCTCCCTTCGATAACTCCCTGCAGGATCGAGTATCCAGAGACTTGGTTCTGCATTACGAAGCAGAATGCTGAATCAGCGCCTGCCCCATAATCTGCTGCTAAAACAGGGGCTATAAGGGGAAACCTGCAGGTTTTTAGCGGGCACTTTGTAATTGTGCCCTTTTTTGTATGTAAAGAGGTTATGCTGCTGAAACCCATGTCAACATAAACAAATATTTGTGGATCCTTCTACTCTGGTAAACTTGAGTCGTTACCGGTCCCATGGGTCCTGATAATCACAGCATGAATTCACTGCTGGAGGAATTAAATATTTTTATCTGAAACGTATGGATTTATGTCTTTCTGTTCCAGGAGATTTAATCTGATATTTCCCCTCATTTAATTGCTACACTTTAGTTGTCATACTCCTTATTGCTAGAATAGGCCGTCTGGCCTTCAGCTGACCTGACGCTCATATCACCGTTCATACAAATAAAACACGGGGCAAAATGGTGATGTGTTGAGCTACGGGCAAATTCGTTCATTGATTTGTTCAAGTTGCGACTGATCAGTGCTCGCTAGCCAGCTGTCACTGCAAAAAGCTTTAAAGCCAATAAATGCACCCCCTTAACACTCTAAGCTCAGCATGGTGCTGCTGGGGGCACATCATCTAAATGTGTACAGCTGTTGACTGTTCGCTGCTACTATCCCAGCACTACCGGGGTTAAATTTTGGCGCCTGAGCAGCTGTGGCTGCCCAGTTGCTAATAATGGACAGGGGTCCATCTCATTGGTCTCCTGTGGTCCAACCACCACCCATGTGCGATGCATAGGTGCTATATGAAGGGGAGGAGAAATGGTAACAGCCCCACTTAATGGCTTTGGAGGGGGTGGACATGCCAGTTACCAGCCCCCACACATGTTCTGCAAATACAGGTTGCGGGAGGACACTGAACATCTGACAGTAAATTGTATATTATGAACCCAAAAAAACCTTTATTGACAAGGGTGGATTCAAAGGCTGTCCAGAAGACGTGTAAGCATTGTGACATTCCTTATTTATTGGTGGATTTACTGACAGATTCTGCGTTTTTATATTCTGTCCAACAGGTGGCAGCCTCAAGAGACAAATGAGAGTTATAAAAGCTATCACGACGCTCTCTTGCAAAGTGACCTCACACTAAGCCCTGTCGGCATCAACACAGAGTGCTACAGAATTTATGAAGCCTGCTCATACGGCTCGGTCCCCGTTGTAGAAGATGTCATGACCCCGGGGAGCTGCGGAAACTCTTCCCTGTACAGCAACGCTCCTTTGCAATTACTCAAATCCACGGGAGCTCCGTTCATCTTTATTAAGTCCTGGAAAGAGCTGCCTGATGTCCTAGAGGTAGAGCAGAACATGAGTTTACTAGAAAAGGTTCAGAGGAGGAAGAAGCTTCTCGAATGGTACAGGCAGTTTAAAATGCGAATGAAGCAGACCTTCGTGCAGGCACTGGAAAAAGCCTTTCAGGGCACGGATTAGAGAGTCCCATGCCAGACTAATGAATTTAGGCTCACTGTAACGGAGATTGTTGCTATGTACGTACGTGTGCTTGTGTTTTTTGTTTGTTACAGGATACTGTTTTCAGGCAATAAGGGACAAGCTGTGCAGTGAGGAGCTGCGAGCGCCGCCTCAACTGACTCTCAGAGGTGTTGTTGGTCAAAAAAGACTGTTTACAAACAAGAAATCCTAAGCGTTATTTATACATTCACTGCAACTTACTGCTTAGTGCAGGGCTCCGCAACGTTGGGCCTCCAGATATTTTCAAACTATGTTTCCTATGATGCATCGTCACTCATTAGGTTTGTTGAGCATCGTGGGAGTTGTAGTGTCAAGGTTGCTGACCCCTGGTTTATTGACTAAACCCTGTGCTGTTCCAGATGCTTAGAGACCAGTGCTGCAGAACACATGTTATACATGTTATTTATTCAGATGTTCGTCTTTCTATTTTGGAAACCTCATGTATGACAGTATCACTTTATGCATGAATGTGATGTTCATGTTTTGTTATTGTGTGAATTTTGTTTTTCTATTGGGATTACATTAAATATCTGATATAACGTGTCATTGCCTTTGAATCCTATCGGTGAGAAATACCACAGGAGGTAAAGATGCTTATCCCATAAGCTAAAATTCTATTTACAGTTTGAGATGCTTATTAAGGTGTCGGTGACGTCGGACTGTCCAGATCGCATACTATCCTTTTTTTTTTTTTTATTTTTGTATTAATAATTTTTAGTATGAGAGTCATCAAAACAAAGCACAAAAGAAATTGGCCTCGCAGGGCCATATCTCGTCATCTGCAGTAAATCAACCACATTAATAAAACGGCATCGAACTAATACTAGTATGTATTAAAGGGCCTCGCAGGGCCGTATGAAGTCAGCAATAAAAAGTCAGCAGAAGAGAAATAACAGCACAAAAAACATTCAGCTGAAGACATCCAGGAAAATAAGGGGGGGTAGGGAAGTGAGAGAAAAGGGGTAATGGCATGGCCAAAATTGTGCCATCCCTGGTGTAATCACTTATTCTCAAGGACCGTGGGAGACCATGGGAAATAGGTGGCACTAGGCCCGGGTACTTGGAGGCCCGTCCGGGCACCAGGCCACGGCAGCACTCCAAGACAACCTGTAAAAAGCCGACACAAAAAATAAAATCCGCGTATACTTGGGGAGCTTCCATAATAGGCAAAGAGAAAATCTCAGCGAACACTAAAACAAAGGAATGTCTTAGAGAAGGAAAGTCATCAATCACGGGGGAATAAAAACAAACCAAAAAAAATAAAAAATTTAAAGTCTCATCTGGACTAAACCAAAAACTCGGATATCTGACAGCTGGTAAATTTAATAAAGTGGTGTGAGATCGCTACTGAACAGGCAAGCCTGCAAGAAGAGCCTCCTCAACCCGTATCCAGCAATCCAGGGCGACAGTCTACCTCCGGCTGACACGTGCAGCTCAAGACACACAGAGTGTCCAGCTTCCAGGACCCTCTCAAAGCCGCTCCTGCCAGCCACCGGGGCCAAGACTCGCACCGTCTCCCCTCAGCATACCGGCGCCTAGCCCCGAGCAGCGTAGCCTGCACAGACCTCATGAAGGGGGACACAGAAGGCAACTCAACATACTCCTTCCCGGCTGGGCTCGCACAGGCAGGTCTCCCGATGTTTGTCAGCTTAGAAGATCCTCTCGGACCAGGTGAGCATAGCTGCAGCACCGGATCCACATCACCCGTTTCCCCACTCCGCGGCTTCTCCTCCATAGCAACAGCCGCATCGGCCCTCGGGGTCTCGACTCCAGTGCCCCTGTTTCACCCTGGACACCGCCCTCGACGCAGCTCACCGCGGCAGCAGCTGAGCAGGCCTTAGCAGGACACAGGACTGGTGCAGCCTCAACCACCTCTGCCGTCAGGGTCATCTCCACTCGGCCAGTCTGCAGCGCGGACATCATCTGGCGCCAGACGCCTTTTGGTGAGTTGACCATCCGCACCCCCCCCCCCCTCCCGCCAGCAGTTTCAAGCAGGCATCCAGGCCTGAAAGAAAGACGTCGGGACCTCTTAACGGGGGGAGGCGAAGCATCCCGCCGGTCAGCTCCAGCCCAACTCGTCGCTCTCGCCTGAGATCCACCCAAGGTGGTCGGGAGACTCGGGCCCCTCCGTCCCCATCGCACCCAGCATGGCTCCAGGCCGGGCCAGCATGGCAGTACAGTCCAGACAGAGGAAGAGCCGGTGGGAAGGCCCCAAGATGGCCGCCGGCACCTCGTTCCGGCCGCATATCGGCATCTGTAGAGTGTGTCTCTGGTCCGGAGGGGGGACAAAGCGGGCTCCGGACAGGTCAGTTCCGATGGCCAGCCACTGCGGGTCCTTTTTAATCCTAAAAGCACTGCAGGAAAAGTCAGTTTAAGGTCCCTAAAAGCAGCAGATGCGTGGAGCTCCACCAAGACACGTCTGCTCCAGTTGGTTGCCGGCCACGCCCCCTGCGGGCGCTCCTTTTGAGCCATTCACCACACACATTCTTCATGAGGCTGTCACTAATAAAATCCGTGTTTTTCTCTCCACACCGCTCTTAACAATTATTTTATTTTTTCCATACTGCCATGACCGTTTAATCCCTTCACTGCTGTCAATGTGAACACTTTCTTTGAAAAGAATTCAAACACAATTTAACGTGTGGTTTCCCCACCTCCCAAAAAACAATTGCATCCACCATCAAATGTGCAATATACAAAAATATAGCAGCACAATGCACTATATCGGAAAATAAGAGGGGGGGGGGGGTGATCCAAAATTTAATCCATGAAACTAATTTTACGTATCTTTTTAAAGTAGTGCTGATGTTTCCATGTGGAGAAGAAAAACTCCTACCTCCTCACAACTTATTATGAATTGCCCAATACTGAAATCCTTACATTTACTGTAAAATATAGGCGGCGATAATGTACCCGATCAACACTAAGTCGTCTAATGGTATACTCTGGGGTTACCACAGAAAAATGGTGAGCGGTACCGGCGTATTCCACGTAATGACTTAATTTAACCATATAGGTGCACAAAGAATTAAATGCAGTGTTTCGGCATGTACCCTTAGTCGGGCATCATGTGCTGTCCAGTGTGTCCTAGCTGGTGGATTGGAGACTCCCTCAGGTGGCTAGCGGCACTCATTTTCATTTGGTACTCTGGGTTAACACAGGACCCCCAGCGTGGGCCTTTTTTTTTTTCTTTTATACCCTTTCTTTCCGGGGCCAGGCTACCTGGGTGTGACTGAGCATTTTGGGTGGACAAGCGTCCTGATATATGAAATGCAGATCTCAGCATCTAGCTGGAGCTAATCCCTCAGACGTGAAAACGTGCAAAATCCATCCATATGTACCTAACTATACATGTAAAGCTTCGATCACAATCTTGGGAGGTGCTTTGGCTTTACTTCAGGAGACCAAGAATGTTTTCTTTCAGGCAGGTGTTTACACCTGGTACTGTTCTACATTGGGATATCTGTAGTAGGGATTCACAGATCTCATCTTTTTTTTTTCCCCATGATACTTGACGATGCTGATACTTTATTTAATTCCATGTGACCGCTCTCCAATAAATAACTCTAGGATTTTTGCTGAAAACCTGTCCAATTTATGTTAATATTTAAATCTATGGCCAGACACCCCATTTACTTACTGCAGACCCTGACCACACACACACCCTAGAACTGTGTGTGTATAAAAATATTCTTAATGAGCAAGCGGCACTCGTAGGTCTTAACTATTCAAAAGGTCTTTCAACCAGACTAGATGGGCCGAAAGGTTCTTATCTGCCGACATTTTTCTATGTTTCTAATTCCGATCGTTTCAGTCTGCTAACAGCAAACTTTCCTCCGGATCCGTGGTTAGCAGACTGAAAAGATCGGAGTTAAAATTAATATAGAATAGTTGAAGACCTACGAGTGCCGCTTGCTCATTGACCGTATAAGGCCGTCGTCAGATGAACGCCGTTATCACGCCCGTGTTGCTGCAGTTTAACGTCCGTCATATCATAGAATCATGATCAAGAGACCCACACACAAAGTACGTGCGCACCGAACTGGGACGGATCCAAGTTAGGCAAGAACGTAAAACTGCTAGACAGATGTGCAGAGTGCGCCACATCCGCGTAGCGTTCTGTGTGAGTGATGAGATGTCAGATGCAGCGCATTTGCGACGTCCAGCACCTTGACGCACAAAATGGCTTTTCATATCCTTTTCAAATTTTTATCATTTTTCGTATTGTTTTCCATAATCCCCCCCCCCTTTTTTTTCTTTTTTTTACGTCCGTCAACAAAAACGGACCCTGTGGTGTCTACAGTATCTTCCATCAATACCTTCGTCCGTTGTGCACGCATGCAGAGTGCACTCAGACTGCGTTCGTCTAACAGCCTAATTGGCCTTGTGTAGCACCGAGCAATGGAAGTGAAGAAATTCTGAGTGCCGGATTCAAATGTGTAGCACACACACACACACACACATGTATACGCACACCAGACCTCAGACATTGGGGCCAGCCGGCAGAATGCACTAAAAGCATTCTGCCAGTCCCTCCAGCTGATGGTCTTCCAGCGAGCGGCTGCTGGCATGTGAAGGTTGTAATGAATCTCCACTCGGGCCTTCAGCCATGCTCTCACAAGCTCTTTGAGTCTCGCAAGAGCGCGGATTCAGGCCCCAACAGAACTGCGTTATAACTTACAGATGCCGGCGGCTGCTTTTTGGTGCACGATCAGATGTATTCTGCCAGCTGCTCCAGCACCCTCAGATACAGCACAGCAAGCCAGCCCAGTTCTGGCCTTCGGTATCGGGAGCTTTTTCATGAGTACAAATACTTGGGCAAATTCCCAGTATCACACTGATACTAGTATCGGTGCATTCCAAATCTGTAGTATTAAAACTAGAGTCTGGAATGGTTTATGGTAGCGATGTTTGCGGTTGGTTGAAAATTCCCAATGCTCGCTGCGGTTTCGGTGGTAGCGTGCAAGCAGTAACAATTTAACATGGCTATCAAAGACTCATTTCTCGCTCGAGTATGCAAATCTGTTGGTTCACATTGTGTCCTAATCTATATCACATTCGCTGCAAATTTTTTTAGAAGAATTCCATATTCTTTCCAGAAACAATAGCTATACCCCCATCAGGCACAGGACAGATGTTTTCATCCACAAATTAAGCGCTTTTTGTCTGCACTCCTAATGTAAATGTGTTTATATGTTAAAGGGACACTGAAAAATGTTATCCCCCACTCCCCTTTTTTCCCTTCTTAAATAATTGGGCATATGCTATTGACAGGAGCTGTTCAAATACTTTTATATAGATATTTTTGTTTAGGTGAGCATACTCCCCTTTTCTCCCTCAGTGCGCTGTGTTTGGAACTTGTGTGCTGTTGTGTGCAAGGTCTGTAGCGTCTACGGAGAACATTGGATTGGTGCTGTGCATTTACAAAACCAGTCCATTGGCTTCTGTCTCCCAGACCACTTGCTGTGGTTAGCGATCAGAGACCGGATGATGTCAGCACGCTGACATCATTGGCAGGATATTCAAATCCTGTCTGCCTGGTGAGGCTTGTGTGGGAGGAGGATACTCCTCCGCTTCACACAGCAATATCTGGAAAAGTGGATTGAAGGGGTGCTCTCCGTGCAGTCTGACCACTTTACTCACCTTGGCTACTATAGCTTTTAAAAGTGGCCCTTTAAGATACTTGTCTTATTTTGAGCACTTCATGAATCTTCGTTCCCATCACTGCCCATAGGTTCCTGGAGGTATGAACGTCTTGCCTCGCACCTGATAAATCTTAATGAAACATACAAGCTGTTCTGCTTTGATATCAGATCGTGGCCACATTTGATGGCGAGTTTCTGCTGAAAGCTCTTTATACGAGCATGCTGTTACACAACATTTCCAATTCTGTCTTCAATAAGAAAACATGTGTGACAGCTGGATCCAGTGTCTGAACATCAAAGGCTCAAATGTTCACAAGAAAACCGTATGATTACAAAGGCGATATCTGTTCCTGAGAAGAATCAGATGTAGCGTTCTGAATCAAGCCATGAAGTACTGGTGGAGTGTCTCTGTGTATTTTTTGCCACCATAATTAACGGACCCTTAACCCCTTCACAACCACGACCGAGCATACTTGATCTGCAAAACACCTGCTTGTGCCCTGGTATCGAGTATACTCAATACCGTCAAATTCTGGAGCAAAGCAAAGGAATTTCTTTCAATACAATTGATACTACAAATTACTACGGAATTACTGTATACATTCTTCAGAGAAAGAAATGATGAATTTCATGGAAATGCTATGAAATACTAATCTGAATGGCTTAGATAAACACTGTAGGGGTCATTCACAAAGCACCGAAATTCAGTGCTTTGCACGTCGGTGATTCCATTTCGCCGAAGATGGACTCACCGAAGCCCCACGAAAAAAGCTGGACAACGTCGCCGTAGAGTGGTGAACAGGCCTTGGCAGAATTCACCGAACTGAAAGGGGGGGGGGGGTAGGGTGACAGAACTCTTATTCTCCTAATAGGTTTTAAACCAATAAAATATATTAGAATGAGTCTAAATTAATAAAAAGGACCTTTAAAATATAATAAAAAGGTCTGTTACAGTATCGGCGTACAAGAAATCCATTTTACCCCGCATTCTCAATGTCGCTCAATGTCGGGCCTGATCCCCTTGTACTGGAGGTGGACGGCCCCGTCCCCTCTCCAGGTCTGGTTCCGACGCATGGAGGAGCTTAGAGCCATAGAACATTCCCACATGTCCGCCACTGACCAACACCCCCGCTACTTATCTGTACAGTCCCTTTGGCACACGGCGACAGTGCCCGCCTCCTTCTCAGTCCGTCTCGGCCCTGTCCAGCCTATGGTTGACTCCCCCCCAACCCTCCCTGGCTCTGCCCCCGCCCCCTTGAGTCCGTGGCTTTTCCTACCCGTATCTGCTCCCCAGACGCCTCCCTATATGGGTCTGTTTGGGTGCCTGCGCGCCCCGACCTTTACTGTAGAACGTCCATGTCCCCCCTCTATACTTGAAAACGAGAGAAATCTTAATGTATCCTTCCTGGTAAAATCCTTTATAAATAAATAAATAAATATTGTTATGCCGTGTGACTTATGTTGACGGGACCTGCGCGTTCTCCTGCCTTGGGCTTTTTGTACCACTGCTAAAATTTTATAAAAATGATATTTACAACAAAAAAAAGGTCTGTTAGAGAATTTAAAAAAAAACTCCTTTTAAAAAGAAAATGGGAGACAAAAATTTTGTCAAAAAAATAAAGACTTTTTGCTGAAAATGAAAAGAATACCGTAGCTACTCGAGTATAGCGCGACCCGAATATAACGCGATGGATAGATATTTATTATGGAAATGAGAGAATACTCAAGACTCGAATATAACACGAGGAACAAAATTTTACTGTACCGGTAAACAATTAAGATCCTTCCAGGTTCTCTTAACACAGTCAGGCTGCCCCTCGGGCCAGGATGCTCTGCTCTAGAATGATTGCAGTTGTTACTAAGTATGAAGCCGCCGGCCACCCATCTTTACTAGCAAATAGATGGCCGGCGGAGGCGAGCGAGGTGAATGACTGGCTTAAACTGAGCGTGCCCTCTGGCCATGATGGATCTCACCTCTCCCGAGTCCGGGAGTTCCTGAAGTGTTTGCAAGCATCAGGGAGAATGCATTCACCTCAGCTAGACTGCCGGAGCTTCCGGGAGACTTGGGATCCAAAGCAAGGCAATTATTATTATTTTTTTTTACACGTGATGCAGATGTCTCGAATATAACGCGACCCCTCCAATTATTTTTTTTTTAAATTTCTTTATTGAAAGAACCAAATGCACAGTACAGCATGAAAATAATATACAAGCAGAAAATACTATACAGTCATCAACACCCAAAGCTGCCAAGCAGAACCAGGTTCTCAGTTTTTCTTAAGGACCAGGTAAAGAATAGCTATTTCCGAGGATAAACAATGTCAGGGTCCCATATTTGTAGGAGCTTAAGAAAACTAAAATAAGGCCATAGCAACAAATCAGAAGAAGAAGTGGAGGAGAAAGAAGAGAAAAGAAAGGAAGAAGAGAGGGGGGCGAGAGAAAGGAGAAGATGGAGGGGGGGGGAAGAAAAGGAGGAGTTTGAAAAGAGGGGGGGAGGAAACAAACCAAAAAAAAAAAAAAAAAAGGGGGGGGAGGGGATGGTGCTCCTGTCAGGCAGGACCCCAGTGTGAACCCTGTAATATGTCTCAAAGATTCGCGACGACCCGTCTACACATCAAATGCAAGCCACGGCGACCACACCTTCAAATACGAAGAGAAACAGTCATGTGTAGTGGCGGTCATTTCGTCCATGGTTCTAATCTCCCGTATTTTGCTTTTTACTTGACTATAAGGCGGGCCAGTGGGAGACCGCCAATGGGTCGCCAGTACCAGTCTTGCTGCCAGGAAAAGTTTTGCGAGTAGCTTGTTGGCTGGAATGGTCAAATCGTCCAGGGGTTTGGATAAGAGGCACGACCAGGGGTCCCGGAGCATCCGGACTCCCAAAACCTCGGAACACAATTGTAGAACCCTGGACCAAAAGTCTCGAATGTGAGGACATGTCCACCACATATGGTACATCGTACCATCCCTCCCACAACCTCGCCAGCAGAGACCCGTAGAGGTTCGTTGCATTCGGGACAGTTGCTGAGGAGTGAGGTACCACCGCATTAGAGTCTTAAAGGATTGTTCCTGCAGGGAAGTGCACACAGTCACCCTTCTAGAAGCCTCCCAGATATCGAGCCATTCCTGTGGATCCAAGGAGCGTCCAATATCTCTCTCCCAGGCCCTTACATAGTTGAGCTCCCTCCAATCTAACAGAGCAGACAAGGAGTTGTATAATGTGGAAATGAGTCCCCTGGGATACTTGCCGCCCAAGCACATGCGTTCAAATAGGGTCAAAGTAGATTGAGCCGCCCTCCGATTCTGTGCCATCGAGGCCCATGTCCGTAGTTGTAATAGATGAAAGCGATCCATAGTAGAGAAGGAGAGTCCAGGATTAGAAGCCTCTATGTCCACAAGCGAGCCGTTACACCACAGAGATCGTAGGCGGCGTAAGTCCAGGCCGGTCCATGAGGCGAACCGGCGTTGGTCCATGCCCGGCCGGAAGGATCTGTTTCGGAGATATGGCGTGAGGGGGGAAGGAAGGCATGTCAGTTCGCATTTTTCAGCTATCTTGTTCCAAATTCGCATAGAGTTCAGAATCGAGGGACATATCGTTCGGAGCAGGGGTCTATCTTCTCTAGGAACCCAGATCCACATGCTAGGAGAGTCCGGATACATCAGTGCATTCTCTAATGCCACCCAGCGTCGAGTGTGTGGCTGTGAATGCCAGGCTACCACCTGGGCCATCTGTGCAGCATAATAATAGGTGTATAAACTAGGTAAACCTAGTCCCCCTGCGGCCCGTGGACGATACAAAACCTGGCGCGCTACCCTATGTCTTTTGTGCCTCCAGATAAAATTATCTATTTCCCTTTGTAGGGAGCGAAAAGCAAGGTCGTCCAAACGGACCGGGAGAGCCTGAAAGACATAGAGAAGTCTGGGCAGAATGTTCATTTTAACAGTATGCACTCTACCTACCCATGAAATCGGTAGTTTATCCCATTTCAATAAATCCGCAGAGATCTGTGAGATTAGACAGGGGTAATTCACCACATATAGCGCATGTACATCTCGAGGTAGGCGGATTCCCAAGTACGGAATGGAGTCACGAGACATACGAAAACCTTGAGAAGCTGCCCAGCGGACATCCTCCGAGGAGGGGGGGTTCAGATAGAGGGCCTCCGACTTAGCCACGTTCACCTTATATCCAGCTATAGACGAGAAATTCTCCAATACCGATAATAATTCTGGTACCGAGGTCCTCGGCTCTGTCAGGGACAAAAGAATGTCGTCCGCGTATGCGGAAACAACATATTCCTGGTCGCCCACCCTTAGCCCCGTCACCCTCGGGTGTATGCGGATAGCCTGGAGTAAGGGTTCTAACGCCAGCGCAAATAGCAAGGGGGATAGGGGGCAGCCCTGTCGCGTACCGTTGGACACCCTAAAGGGTGTCCCAACCGAACCAGGGACAACCACCTGCGCTGTTGGAGAATCGTACAAGGCCCGCACCACGGAGAGGAAAGAGGGAGGAAGACCCACCCGCGACAGTACACGGAATAGGTAAGGCCACTCCACCCTGTCGAAGGCCTTTTCAGCATCTAAGGAGAGGAATAAGGCCGGGGTTGTAGTGTAAGACGAATACCAGAGCAGATCCACTGCCCTCCTGGTGTTATCAAATGCCTGTCGGGAAGGGATAAATCCCACCTGGTCAGTGTGTACTAGCCCCGTGATAACTCTATTAAGACGATTTGCTAAAATCTTGGCTAGAATCTTTATGTCCGAATTCAGGAGGGAGATCGGTCTATAGCTAGAAGGTTCGTCTGGGTCTTTACCCGGTTTCGGGATGAGCACCAGAGAAGCCAAGGAGGAGTCTGGTGGAATGGGCCCACCCTGCGTAATCGATGCGTAAAGGTTCACCAAATGGGGTAATAGAAGAGGCAGGAAGGCCTTATAGTAGGCCCCTGGAAGCCCATCAGGGCCAGGCGCTTTAAACGGTGGTAAAGACTTCACTACCTCTGCTATTTCTTCCGCCGTGATCTCAGCTCCCAATGAAGCGCGCTGTGATTCAGAGACGGTGGGGAGGTTTAACGGATCTAAGAAATGATCTATGTCCTGTATCAAAGCCTGATTATTCAGTGTGTGAGAAGGTGTATGGTTGTAGACCGCCTGAAAGAAAGAGGTCAATACATCTCTAATCCCATCCGCATCTGCTACAGTCCCTCCCCCTGGCCGTGTGAGCTTAGTGATACGAGAAGTGGGCGTACGGGGATTAAGACTGCGTGCTAGTAGGGTATCCATTTTATTTCCCTTGTCATAAAATCTCTGTCTGGACCATAATAAGGAACGGCTCGCATCCGTGACCAGGAGGTCGTTAAGTGACTGGCGAACCTCCTGCAGGACCCGTAAAGTCTCAGGGGATCTGTCCGATTTATGTTTAAACTCCAGTCGCCGGAGCCGCACTAGGAGGGGTTGAACCTGAGCCATCTTCCTTTTCCGGTAGAAGGAGGCTTGATGTATAAAGACCCCCCTCATCACTGCCTTGTGAGCAGCCCAGAGGGTCGAAACAGAAATGTCAGGGGAAGAGTTCAGTTGGAAATACGTTTCTAATTCGCTACGGACGAAGGCTTTAAGGGGGTCATTATTAAGGAGCAGGGGGTCAAGGCGCCAACAGGGTGGAGTGGCCCGAGTAGGAAGGTGTAAAGTCAAAGAAATGTCAGCGTGGTCTGACCACGTAATGTTGCCTATATCCGCTGACCGCACTAGTGGCAAGCATTGAGGGGATAGTAAAAAACAGTCTATCCTGGAATATGTATGATGTACATGCGAATAAAACGTGTAGTCTCTGTCTGTCGTATGAAGAGCCCGCCATATATCTGTGAGGCCGCTAGAAACAAGAAAAGAATGAAATAGCCGGTCGCGTCTGGAAGGGTGTGTGATGTCAGCACATCTCATCGGGCCTGAGCGGTCGAGAGGGGGAACAGCGGTCGCATTAAAGTCTCCCCCAATTAGAAGCCGTCCAGTAGCATGTGTGGAGAGAAAGGAGGCAAAGGAGTTCCAGAAATCCGGGTCAGGTGTCGTCGGGGCATAGACTGATACAATAGAAAGGGGCACAGATGCCACCACCCCGTTGAGCAGGACATAACGACCCTCCCGGTCAGTATGACAGGAGAGCACTTGAAAAGGGCAAGAGTTACGCAGAAGGACTAACACCCCGTTGTGCTTCGTTGAAGCACACGAGGAATAACATCTCCGGTATCTGTGACCCCCCACGTACTTAGGCGCTTCCGTTTTAAGTCTCGTTTCCTGCAATAAGGCTATGTCAACCCCACTTCTCTGCAAGTCCGCGTGTAGGACCCTTCGCTTGCGCGGGGAGTTCAGTCCCTTTACGTTAAGGGATTTAATATGTAGAGTCCCTATCGGCATAGGAGTTGTACAGGGAATTCCGCCACCACCGAGGTGTTACATGGGTCCATAGTGAACAGACAGAGAGCCCTGCTGAGGGAGCACCGGAGGGGGGGAAGTTGGGGGGGGAGGGGAAAGCGAGAAAAAAAAAAAAAAAAGGGGGGGGAAGAAGGAGGGGGAAGTAACGAATACAGAGAAGAAAAAGAGAAGTCAAAGAGGAAGGAGAAACCATCTCCTCCGAGAACATATTGTAAAATACATAAAACAACAAATTGCATCGTGATATACTGACCGAATGGACTAGCCAGGAGGTCAGCGAAAAGGTGGGGGAACACACCGGAGCCTTGCTCTCCCGAGTAATTCCCCACCCTCTGACCGTATGTTACCGACAATAAACAAATTTATCAATCAAAATTCAAAATGGTATAAAAATTCACATAAAGACCCAAAAATTTTGAACATAGATCTGAAACAAATCTATAAAACTTCCCCGGTGACGAGGAAATAAAGGCATTGTGGCCCCTCTGGGCCTCCTTCTGGAGGACAAGCCTGCGGATGGGCCGAAGCAGCGAAATATCAGGAACCTTCATCCGGGCGAGGTATGCCACTCCACGGCAATGTGGGACGGCAGCAGAGGAGACGCGGAGGACTCCGGAGCCTCCGGTTCAGGGAGCCCCCAGTCCGCGAACAGGGCCGAAGCCTCGGCCATTTTGGACAGAGAGTGGTGCCGACCCTCATAGGTAAGCATAATTTTAAAGGGGTATCCCCATGCATATTTAATATCGTGTTGGCGTAGAATTTCCGTGAAGGGGCGCCAGGCCCTCCGCTTCGCCAGAGTGGCCGGAGCTATGTCCTGGAATAACTGGAGCGTGGAACCTTCATATTCCACCGCCATCTCTCGGCCTGCGCGTTGTATAGCTTCCTTGCTCTGGAAATAATGAAGGCGCACCACCACGTCCCGTGGCTGATTCGATCTTGCTGTTGGGGGGCGAAAGACTCGGTGCGCCCGGTCCAGATGGAGACGTTCGGTTGGTAGGGAAGGGATCATCTTTTTGAAGACCCCAATCAGTGTGGCTTCTAGCTCTGCAGCCGCGACGCTTTCCGGTAGGCCCCTAATACGGAGATTATTTCGGCGGGAGCGATTAGAGATATCCTCCGCTGCTGTCTCCAGGGTGTCTATCCGAGTCTCCAGTGTCGCAATGTAATTCACCGTGGTGTTATGTTGGGAGACCAAGTTTTCCGTGCGCGATTCCAGGGCCGCTGTGCGAGACCCCAAGGAGGCAATCTCGGCTTGCACAGCACGAGCACCCCGATCTATTTCGGAGGCCAAAAAGGCCTGTACATCTCCTATCCGCGCCATCAGGGAGGAAATATCAGTTTTGGACGCCGGCCGAGCGCTGTCTTCCAGCGGGTCGGTCTCGGCGCGGGAGGACTGGGAGGATGATCGGCCGCCATCTTGGGAGGCCTCTGCATGCTGCCGCGGGACGAATATCGGCGCCACGCGCCGGTCTTTATCTTTCTTTTTTTTTCCCTGTGAGGGGCGCATCGTGTGCGGGAGGTGATCCAGGGTCCAGCCGAGGTAGATGTGTCACCGGGGGTAGCGTTTGGGTCGCTTCAAAGGGCCAGGACTCGGGAGCTCACCTCAAACACGTCCTAACACGCCGCCATCTTAACTCCGCCCCCGACCCCTCCAATTTTAAGGTAAATTTTTGGCACCAAAATCTAGCGGTATACTCGAGTATCTACAGTAAGTGTTATTTTTTTTCACTGGCAATTCCCCAGTATTTGGCAAATTGACAGTTTAGTGAATAGACGAACTGCCACGAAATTGCACCGTTCAGTGTAATTCGGTGGCAAGTTAATCGCTTATTGAATAATCCCTGGTGAGTATGGAAACTCTAAGGCTGGCATCAGATGAGCGTGCTATGTGCGCCCGTACTGACATGCTTTCCTGAGTCCGTCGCAGCGTTATGACGCTGCAACGGGGCCGGTCACACGCTTGTGTGCGCGCACAGGGGCAGACTGACAACTGATGGGGCCACCCTTGTTCTACACCCACAGGAGGCCACACCCATAAAAACCCCACCCCTACAACGCAACACCCACATGTACATTATTGTGCTAAAGAATTCATTTCTGAACTCCTAAAAATAACCTTTTTGAAAATCCACTTGGACCCAGCAGCGAATCGTGCCCCCTCCATACTTACAGATGGCCACCGCACTGCTGCAGCAGCCATCACCCACTCATTGCAGCTAAGGCTGCACCCCAGCACAGAAAGTCCCTGTGGAAAATTGCCGATCACTTTAACAGATACTGTACAATCCTGACACACTGCACATTCCAGAGCTCCACAGCAACAAAACTCCCAGTAATGTGCAGAGTGCATGAGCGTATTACAGAGCTGCACAGCAAAAAATCCTCACAGTAATGTGCAGTGTGTATGAGCCAGGGACGTGTAGTCAGGGGAGGCAGAGCAGCTGAATGTGCTACACTAATTGCGTAGCTCAAGCTGACTTCCTGGTTCTACGCTTTTCAGTGCCTCCAGAGGCACTGAGAGCAATTGAAAGCTTGAGCCAATGGGAAAGCTCCATTGGTCTCAAGCACTTCTTTTTTTTTAAAAAAATGCCCCCCATGGGAGGCAGAGCTCCCCATGGATTGATTGACGCAGGACAGTCATGTGACTGTCCTCACCAGTCGTGGGGGGGCAGGCAGAGCTCAGCAATCAGCATGTGTGTAATAGCGCCCTCTATTAGTCAGTATTGTAAGGGCATGCTCTTAGAAGTAAAAACCTATATGCAAACTTTATTTTAAAGAGTTGTAATCGCACCCTCTACAGTCAGTATTGTAAGGGCATGCTCTTAGAAGTAAAAACCTATATGCAAACTTTATTTTAAGGAGTTGTAATAGCACCCTCTATTAGTCAGTATTGTAAGTGCATTCTCTTAGAACATTAAAAACCTATATGCAAACTTTATTTTAAAGAGTTGTAATAGCACCCTCTATTAGTCAGTATTGTAAGTGCTTGCTCTTAGAACTGCAAAATAAATGCGAACTTTACTTTATAAATAGTGAAACTCTATTCTCCTATATAACGATAATCAAATGCATAAATTGCAACTGCGTAACCCTGTGTATATCTGGCTCTGATACTAGCCAGTGCCTCACCAGCCACTGACCTCACCGCACGTCACTGGTATGAGCGTATCACAGAGCTCCACAGCAATAAAACCCACAGTAATGTGCAGCTCACACATGGATATATATTGCCCCCAGCAGCTCACACATGGATATATATGGCCCCCATCAGCTCAAACATGGATATATATTGACCCAGTAGCTCACACATGGATATATATTGCCCAGCTCACACATGGATGTATATTGCCCCTGCTCACACATGGATGTATAATGCCCAGCTCACACATGGATGTATATTGCCCAGCTCACACATGGATGTATAATGCCCAGCTCACACATGGATGTATATTGCCCAGTTCACACATGGATGTATAGTGCCCAGCTCACACATGGATGTATATTGCCCCTGCTCACACATGGATGTATATTGCCCCTGCTCACACATGGATGTATAATGCCCAGCTCACACATGGATGTATATTGCCCAGCTCACACATGGATGTATAATGCCCAGCTCACACATGGATGTATATTGCCCAGTTCACACATGGATGTATAGTGCCCAGCTCACACATGGATGTATAATGCCCAGCTTACACATGGATGTATAGTGCCCAGCTCACACATGGATGTATAATGCCCAGATCACACATGGATGTATATTGCCCAGCTCACACATGGATGTATATTGCCCCTGCTCACACATGGATGTATATTGCCCCTGCTCACACATGGATGTATAATGCCCAGCTCACACATGGATGTATATTGCCCAGCTCACACATGGATGTATAATGCCCAGCTCACACATGGATGTATATTGCCCAGTTCACACATGGATGTATAGTGCCCAGCTCACACATGGATGTATAATGCCCAGCTTACACATGGATGTATAGTGCCCAGCTCACACATGGATGTATAATGCCCAGATCACACATGGATATATATTGCCCAGCTCACACATGGATGTATAGTGCCCAGCTCACACATGGATGTATATTGCCCAGCTCACACATGGATGTATAGTGCCCAGCTCACACATGGATGTATAATGCCCAGCTCACACATGGATGTATAGTGCCCAGCTCACACATGGATGTATAATGCCCAGCTCACACATGGATGTATAGTGCCCAGCTCACACATGGATGTATATTGCCCAGCTCACACATGGATGTATAATGCCCAGCTCACACATGGATGTATAGTGCCCAGCTCACACATGGATGTATAGTGCTCAGCTCACACATGGATGTATATTGCCCAGCTCACACATGGATGTATAGTGCCCAGCTCACACATGGATGTATAGTGCCCAGCTCACACATGGATGTATAGTGCCCAGCTCACACATGGATGTATATTGCCCAGCTCACACATGGATGTATAATGCCCAGCTCACACATGGATGTATAGTGCCCAGCTCACACATGGATGTATAGTGCCCAGCTCACACATGGATGTATAGTGCCCAGCTCACACATGGATGTATAGTGCCCAGCTCACACATGGATGTATATTGCCCAGCTCATACATGGATGTATAGTGCCCAGCTCACACATGGATGTATAGTGCCCAGCTCACACATGGATATATACTCACCCCAGCAGCTCGGTTTTGTAAGGGGCGTTGCGTTCCAACCACGGCGGCGCACTAACAAACCGCCTCGTCGGCGGCGCTCCAGCATGCCGTCCTGGGCCCCACGTGCACCCTGCATTGACACCGCTCCCACGTGATGCACGCGAGGGGCGGCGTCAATGCAGGGTGCACGTGGGGCCCAGGAAGGCACGCTGGAGCACCGCCGACAATGCGGTTTGTTAGTGTGCCGCCGTGGTCCCTTACAAAACCGGGCCCCCACTGACCCGCGGGCCCTCGGGCAGCGCCCGAGTGCCCGATGGGTCAGTCTGCCCGGCGCGCGCACGAAATACAACAAGCGTCCGTTATCTAAGCTTCTTTGTCAAAGTGCTAGGGCACGCGTTGACAGAGCTGAAAAGCGCGATTCTCCATAGGAGGTTCGCGCTTTGCAGCACTGAGTGCGCCCAGCGAGGTGGCCAGACAGGCGTCAAGTTGAAGGAACGTCCATTCTCACGGGCGTTCCTTCTGCTCTCCAAAGACGCTCATCTGACACTAGCCTTACCAGAGATCTCAAACCCTGGCTCCCCAGGTGTTTCTGAACTACAAATCCCATGATTTTCTGGCCATTTATTGCATTTGATGAATCATTGGATTTTTAGGCATGAACAGCTAGGGGTTGGAACTTGCTCTAAAACAAAGTGTGGGCGGCCAGTTCAAGGTAAACTCTGCTAATCCAGCCCTGAAGCTGTGTAGAATGATATGGTTTATTACAGAATCGATGTTTAATGTAAACCTAGTGACTGTTATCTGTTCACTAGAGACCATTACTTAAGCGATGAGCTATTGATTAGTCCATGAAGTTATAGCGATTCACATCCGCAGCAATCACAATGGCGTCTCTGTGTTACAAATACATTTCTGGTGACTATGACATCATGCAGAAAACTGAGCAGATGGTGGAATACAGGAATGGGACAAAGAACAGACTGCTTTGACTGTGATAACTGAATGTTTCTAAAAACGCTGCATTTATGGTCACCGAGTATCAGTCAGAACAACAGTGCAATAGTGCATTTCTTTATGATGTATACCGGCTTCAGTTACCGCGGCGCCGTGTCACTGGTAGCTCTAATTCACAAAGAAAAAGAACCAACACAACCAGAGTATGTCAGTAAAAAAAAGAGTGGTTACACTCCTTCCCCAACCCAAAGGACTAAACCTTGGGTCAGTAACCTTGGCCATGCAGATGTTTGGAACTACATCCCCTTTGCTGCTCAGGCATTCATTGGTGTGGCTGAGCATCATGGGAGTTGTAGTTCCAAAAACATCTGGAGGGCCGATATCAGCAATCTGGATGCTTCCGAAATTGTCTAAATCGCTGCTATTCAGCCGAATTTGTATTCGCGTTCGGCCTGAACTGAATCGCACAAGTCTACTTTTTGTCATATTATCAGTGCAGGTTTAACATTAGATCTGATATTTAGCACCTTGTATGGCTTATATTTTGCTTTTAATAGTTACTCTAATACTTTCTTAGTAATACACTTTAATGGTGAAATATAGGACTCTATTCACTAAATGGCCATGTGCAGACGCAATAGCTGAGTTGCATTTGCCAGCGACAGTCCTGGGAATCATGGAATTTCTGATATATTAGCCAGCTTTTCCTTTTGAAAAACCCTGAGCCAATGGCAACACGCATCGTTCGGCTATTACAGATGAGTTTCACTAGCTAGTAAAAAAGCATTTAGTGAATAGAGCCCAAATTCTTGCTCCTTTGTTTATTATATTGATTTAAAGGAAGAGCAAAATCTGATTAAATACTCTCTAGGATATAGTCAAAGTGAGACAAATTGGCCACCGAATTGCACCGAATGTTTCAATTTTCCTATTCAAAAATCAAATATTGTCTAATTGCCAGCAAAATACGGTGCGTTTTTTTATTTGTGTAACAGACCTTTTTATTGTTATTCATGGGACCTTATACATTATTTCCATGCATTTTTTTTTTAAAACGCCTTGCTTTAAGGCTGGGGTCAGACTAACGCTTCAACGTGTGTTTAGGCGCACTTAATCACGGCCGTAGTAGCAGCAAATTACGGGCAATATACGAAGTACGGCCGCACGAAAGTTCGGCCGCACAACGCAAGCGGCAAACAAACGCATTTTTTCGAGACCGTAGAACCGCTAGTACTGACGAACAGAGTGCGCTGCGTCGACATAGCGGCGTGTGTGCGTGATTAGGAGACGTCAGACGCTGCTAATGTCCGTCCAACATAACGTCCAGACGCAAGAAGTGTTTAATTGTTGATCCGTAGAAAAACACGCACGAAAATGCGCGTCGTTTGACCGCTTTCGCTTCCACCATAAAAAAAATACGTCAATGCGTTCGGATGCACTTTTTGACGGTCGATGCGAAAAATGCATTTGTTTGACCCTAGCCTAAAAGTTGCGGTTTTATTCATTTATTCTTTTACCCCTGTTCGGCAGCTGGTCGGCTTTTTCCGGCGGCAGTCGTCAGCCGTGTTCGGCGGTTTGAGAATGTGTTTGGCAGACTGTTCGGTGGGTCGTCGGCTGCGGTCAGCGCATTTGGGACTGCGTTCAGTGTGTTTGCGGCTGCGTTCGGCGGATCGATTCGGCGCACTTTGGGACCCTGCGGTGTATGTTGAGTTCACCGCAGGGTCAGCGAATCGAGGTCCCCGAAGTGCGCCGAATGAAAGAGCACTGAAATATCAATGCTCTTTGAATAACCACTTCTGTGCTTCATTCGATTAGCTCTAATTGAGACCTTGATGTAATTATAGAAAATTAACAAGGGAAGTATTTGGGGGAAACCAATTGACGTCCCCTGGTAGCTCCCCCATTCAGTATGTTCCCAAACAGCACATTACGTCTTTGTACAATAAAGAAATAGAAATATATTTTTTTGTTTCCCTCGTCCCCCATATACACAAAGCAGTAAAAAAATGCCATTTGTGTCCACGGGAGAGAGCTCTTTCACATAGGACGGGGAATGCTTTAAATAAATGAGAGCTCAGTGAGAGAGAATAGTGAATTTTGGAGGCTATTGTCCTCTGTGTCAGATTGACTGGTAGCTATTCGGGCCTGGAGAGGGGGGGGGGGATTACAGCCTAATTATTTGTCCATTGAGTTTGTCAAAAGAATCAGCGAGCTGATTAAGTGAAAGTATTTTGCTTGGAATTAGGTAATTGTAAAGACAAATCTAGTTTAACAAACCAAGCTCCTTTATCCTCTTTAACATGAGAAAGGCGTCTTTAAAACGTCTTTACTGAGCATTACTGCCATCTCCGCTTATTCTCCAAATAAATGAGGGCATTGTCAGCAATTGCTGCTTTAAACGTCCACACTTGTTCCATGAATTGATGCGTCACACAATGGCGCAATGCGTCATCCCACATTAATATAAGTCTCTATCAGTGCTGGGCGGCAGATCAGGGAAAGTGCATATTGGTCAGTACAGAGGAATGTACGGCTCAGGGTTTATAATAACCCCGGGGCTGTCACTGTTAGAATCAAAGCTATAAAATGCTTAATTTCTGGTTAGGATCACCTAGGACCTCCCATTCCATAAGGATGCCATCACCACGGTTTAAGGTTTCTTAAGGATATGGTGTGAGTAACTTTGACTCACTGGGTTTGCTCATGCGGCTCGATAGCTTTCATAAGTGCGCAGGTACGTGACAGCTGCCCTTAAACTGCAAAAAATATTGATATCGTTTTAAGTGGAAGTGTCCTCATTTTCAAACTTTTCATACCATAAATACGACTGTAAAAGGCAAGCTTTCAAGAACAGACCTCCTTTCTTCGGGTCTCAAAGCATAAGGGAGGGTTACGTTCAAAAGCTTGTCTCTTAGGCCAGCGTCAGACGCATGCAGTCATCACGTCCGTGTCGCCGTGGAGTTTAACATCCGTCGTAGCATTGATTTGTGATCAATAGAGACCAACACACAAAGTACGTGCGCACCGAAGTGCGCACGCAACACGCAGGTGGCAACTGACGCCATTTAGGCCTTGACGTAAAAGCACTACGACGGTAGGACACCCAGAGTGCGCCGCGTCCGCGCAGCTGCCTGTGCGTGATGACGCGAGGTCAGACGCAGCGCATTTGCAACATCCATCACCTTGACGCTCAGACGTTTTTTGGTCTGGCTGACTGTACCTGACTTTTAATTTTTATTAATTTTGTTTCCCATATTTCCCTTTTTTTTCTACATCCGTCAAAAAAAATGGACCGTGTGGTGTCTACAGTATCTTCTGTCAGTACGTCTGTCTGTTTTGCACGCACGCAGAGTGCGCTCAGACTGCGTTCATCTGACATTAGCCTTAAATGTAACGTTAGTCTAAATAAAAAAATGTGTATCCGTGCATCCTGTAATATTGTGGTTATATGGGCATATTCTGGGTATCTGGGCATCTGGACTGACCAGGCTAATCCAGTATAATATATATATATAATGGCCTTTAGATGGATCCGTCCCATTTATGTTAGTTTGCCTCTCTATGCTATGAGCACCAACCTTGAGAAAGGCAAAACGTAGTTGCGTGTACTCCAATGAATCTGCCATAAGGTCAGCCTCGGAGAGCCTGTTACATAGGCTGAAAATAATAATACAGCATCAATGGATTTCAACCTTTCACACATTAACTACTGCTGTTGATCCAAAAGAAGAAAAAAAAAAAAAAAAACCCAGTCAGAAGCGCTCAACAAATATGCAATATACTGGGAAAAAATTCCTTCTCGACCCCAGATGGCGTCTGATTTCTCCTTGGATCAAGCAGCTTTTACCCACATGTTAAATCTTATAATCCTTAATATTATGCTCCCTTTTCTGAGTCTATAGGTGTGAAGTCATTGACTTTCATTGTGTGGGATGTATGTAATTGACATCGCCAGGGGGTACCCTTGAGTGTTAGCTCACTATCAGATCTCATCCAGCTGCCATCTCTTATCTCTTATGACCCGGGACATACTTGAAAACGAGAGAAATCTCAATGTATCCTTCCTGGTAAAATACTTTGCAAACAAACAAACAAGTCTGGAGTAGTCTAGATAACACAATAGATCCCCTGCTGCCTTGTCTAAACGTTCACCCCCATTGCCGCCTCACTCCTGCTTTATTCTATATCACAGCTGCAAAGTGAGGCTTCAAAGGTTGTTCAATGATAGACACACGTAGAGTTATCCTAAACCAAGGTTTTTTGCCCACAGAGTCTTTTGTTCTCCTGTTTCTATTCTTACTTTAAAAAGAAAAAAAGGAGGGTTTCTCTGACTACCAGGAGGAGGTCAGGGGTTGGTAGGGAAACACGAAACTATCATGGATAAACAAAAGAAAAATATAAATCACAAAACATGTTTTTACAAAAACAAGACTCGGATAATCCTTTCATCTCTAACGTTAGAAGAAAATACCTGCACTCTGAATCTGATCTCCCAGAACAAACACATGTATGTAAACAGCAGAGATCCCATTAAGGCCAAGACTAGGTCATGTGGATATTCTTCTCTTTACCTTGGGTGTATTGATTTACTCCTCTTCACTGGGTTCAACAAATGGTTCAGTGACTCTGCCCCTTTTAACGCTATGGAACGATCGCAAAGGACACAGAGGATTTAAATATACCTGCAGCCAGGATCACTTTCCATTCAAAATTCCATTGGGAGATGGATATTTTTTATTTATTTATTTAAGAAAGTATTTTACCAGGAAGGAAACATTGAGATTTCTCTAGTTTTCGCGTACGTCCTGGGTGGCGAGTATGTACCGTTGGGTGTCTTGCCCAAGGACACTTACTGGAGAGGTTGCTCGCTGAGATCGAACCTATGACTCTGCGGGCTCTCTCCACGCAGAGCAGTGATGTTACCTCTACTCCACCCAGCGGGTTCTAGTGGTTGAGTCCAACATACGAAAGTGTGGGAACTTACCAAAATTTCTGAGTACCTCCTCAAGTAATCGTTTTCATTCCACCCATAGCCCACACTCAAATTTCATAACAAAACTATTGACAGAATGGGTTTTAGGGAAACATGACGATAATTATCTTAACTAACATATTTACTATAAATTAATAGTGTGATAAAACAGAAATATAAATATATAAAGCTTTTCCATGTGTGGTGGGGCAAATGGGAACTCTGTTCTATTTAGAGAAATAGTGGAGGAACTGCATTCCAATGCGTTTCTATTCGTTTTCACCCCTGAATATCACATTGATCATAAATAACCTCTCATCCAGGGCTCAAGATCTAAAAGTTATAAATGTGCGAACTCATCCACATTTCTTCCTACTATTAAGAGTTGTCACCACGCACATAACCCACCATTACACACTCAAATTGATATATTAATATAATCACGAGTATAGCAGTACGTAGTGATACCTTTTATATTGGACTAATGTTACATTTAAAAGACAAGCTTTCGAGAGAATTCCTCTCTTCCTCAGGTCTAGAAGCTTACTGGTCAGTTCCTAGAATTGAACATTCGGACATAAAGGGTCACATGGGTAGGGGTATTAGATGTCGTAAAAAGTGAAAAATGGTATGTTCAAAATGGGAAAATAAACACATGAGGAATCTTGGGCCCATAATAAAACAACAGAGATAAGATCATACAACCTAGAATGAAAAAAGGAAAAAGAAAAAAACCCAAAAGTACAAAACAGTGAAGGCTGAAAGAGACATGAAAAAAAAAAGGAAACCAAGGAAAAACAAAACATCAGCCAGAATTTAGAATTTTATGTGACGGTATGATAATGGGTTAAAAACCCAGAAAATAAATGCATGAGGGATTTTGGGCCCATAATAATACAACAGAGATAAGATCATACAACCTAGAATGAAAAAGGAAAAAGAAAAAAACCCAAAAGTACAAAACAGTGAAGGCTGAAAGAGACATGAAAAAAAAAGGAAACCAAGGAAAAACAAAACATCAGCCAGAATTTAGAATATTATGTGACGTTATGATAATGGGTTAAAAACCCAGAATCTGATCAGTGTGAGTATGTTCACTTGTGGGGTCCTAATTGAAATGTGCTTATATGTGCTCTCATAACCCTCGTATACCATCTTGAGGAAAGTTCCTATGGGAACTGAATCGTCGAGCTATATGATCTATTTGTAATAAACTACTACCGTATATACTCGCGTATAAGCCGAGTTTTTTTACTCAGATTTTGAGTAAAAAAAACGCGATTCGGCTTATACGCGAGTCAAGGAGCGCAGCAATCGGCAACCTACGGCCCGCGGGCCGTACCCGGCCCGCCGGCCGTAGAATTATGGCCCGCCGGTGTCCGTGATAATTTCACGGACACCCGGCCCGCGCCGGCCTGCTCCTTCGATGACAGCAGCACCCCGTAGCGGAGGAGCCGGAAATGCGCGTCTTCCGCTCCAGGCGCTGCTGTCATTTGAGACTGGCGGCTCGGCAGGTCTGTCTGCTGGGGCTCTGTGTTACTCCTTCATACTGTGATCAGTGCTGTGCCCTGTATTACTCCTTCATACTGCCCCTGGGTATCAATGCTGTGCCCTGTATTACTCCTTCATACTGCCCCTGGGTATCAATGCTGTGCCCTGTATTACTCCTTCATACTGCCCCTGGGTATCAATGCTGTGCCCTGTATTACTCCTTCATAGTGCCCCTGGGTATCAATGCTGTGCCCTGTATTACTCCTTCATACTGCACCTGGTATCAATACTGTGCCCTGTATTACTCCTTCATACTGCACCTGGGTATCAATGCTGTGCCCTGTATTACTCCTTCATACTGCCCCTGGGTATCAATGCTGTGCCCTGTATTACTCCTTCATACTGCCCCTGGGTATCAATGCTGTGCCCTGTATTACTCCTTCATACTGCCCCTGGGTATCAATGCTGTGCCCTGTATTACTCCTTCATACTGCCCCTGGGTATCAATACTGTGCCCTGTATTACTCCTTCATACTGCACCTGGGTATCAATACTGTGCCCTGTATTACTCCTTCATACTGCACCTGGGTATCAATGCTGTGCCCTGTATTACTCCTTCATACTGCACCTGGGTATCAATGCTGTGCCCTGTATTACTCCTTCATACTGCACCTGGGTATCAATGCTGTGCCCTGTATTACTCCTTCATACTGCCCCTGGGTATCAATGCTGTGCCCTGTATACTCCTTCATACTGCACCTGGGTATCAATGCTGTGCCCTGTATTACTCCTTCATACTGCACCTGGGTATCAATACTGTGCCATGTATTACTCCTTCATACTGCACCTGGGTATCAATACTGTGCCCTGTATTACTCCTTCATACTGCACCTGGGTATCAATACTGTGCCCTGTATTACTCCTTCATACTGCACCTGGGTATCAATACTGTGGCCCTGTATTACTCCTTCATACTGCACCTGGGTATCAATGCTGTGCCCTGTATTACTCCTTCATACTGCACCTGGGTATCAATACTGTGCCCTGTATTACTCCTTCATACTGCACCTGGGTATCAATACTGTGCCCTGTATTACTCCTTCATACTGCACCTGGGTATCAATACTGTGCCCTGTATTACTCCTTCATACTGCATATCGGTCATCTGATATCGGTTATTGGCCCAAAAGGCGGTCGATAATCGGTATCAGTCTATACCTTCCAATGACCGCCATACATATGCGGTAATGCTGCATATGCAGTAACCCTCTTTTACATTTACAGAGCTAGTTTACTGTTTTTATTTGAAATAAATATTGAAAAACATTTAACCTACTGATGCCTCATTGGTATTTTATTTTTTTTGGTATCTATTTTTATTTTTGAAATTTACCAGTGGCTGCTGCATTTCCCACTTAGGCTTATACGCGAGTCAATAAGTTTTCACAGGTTTTTTGGGAAAAAGTAGGGGGGTCGGCTTATACACGGGTCGGCTTATACCCGAGTATATACGGTATTTTTTATATTCTACAAAGCCTCCGTGTGCATCTGAAACTTGCATTATATTGATTGCAGTTGAATTTTTGCACCGGAGCAGAAGAAACTTGTTTACGATGTGTGGGGTCACTTGGACTTTATATATATGGAGGCTTTTTATCTCACTTTTAGTCCTCCGCCACAACCCTTGTAGACACTAATTTACCTATGGTCCAAGCATCCACTGCAACTGGTCATCATGCCTAGCTCCTAGCTGAGGAGAGTCCAACAAACCTGAAACAGCGCTGTCCTAGGAGTGGCTTTGACCAGTTGCATAAACCTTATCTCTGCTACAAAGCCGCAGTGTGGCATAGCATTGATTTCAGGGTTCTGTGTAATAACAGATCCAGGATGCATAAAAGTGGGACAGAGGTCATTTGCATATCCTACCCAGAGTTCCTTGCTGCATATGGGGAATGTGGCACAGGAGCTCTGGGATGCAATTCTTTGAGTTGCTATGATGTGCATGTGGCTTCTGCAATAAACACACATATATATATATATATATATATATATATACTCCAATCAGATGGGTTTATGGACTCATTATAAATATTGTGACTTAACAAGTATACTAAATTAGAGATTCTGAAAGTGTGGGCCAAATGGGAACTCTGTTCCTCTTGCAAAAATAGTGGGGGAACTGCATTCCCACTAGTGTGACTTGATCTCTTCTCTCATCTCTTGAGGAGATATCGCTCATTGCTACTTACCTAGTTCCAGGACCAGGTTGTCACGGCAGCACCCGGCGTAAGTCGTGGTGGGGCCCATGTTCTGGGGTAAAAGCCTTAAGTGCAGGAGATACCACTCAGACAATACGTATAAAGACAGAAGGAGAGAACACCACATGGCTTG
The DNA here is from genome assembly GCA_009667805.1 of Leptobrachium leishanense. NCBI lineage: Eukaryota > Metazoa > Chordata > Amphibia > Anura > Megophryidae > Leptobrachium > Leptobrachium leishanense. The sequence goes on from CM019065.1 coordinate 346,118,705, forward strand.
GGAGAGACTCCTGTATGGCACTACCAAAAGGAAACCTAAAACTGACTGGCTGGTCTTTAGAGTAGCCGTATTTGAGCTTACAGAAAATACCACAAGGCCGTGCAGAGTCTCAAGATATAAACAATATATACAGAAAGGAGTCAGCACGGTATGGGCAAAGAAAAATTCGTGGTCATAGAATAGCCAGGGATCAGAACACCAGAGAGGGACGTCAGAACAAGCCACGGTCATACACGGAATATCAGCACGGAAAGGAATAACTCGAAAACAAAAGCAAAAAGGAATAACCAGAAATCTATTGATAGAGTATTTTACCAGGAAGGATACACTGAGATTTCTCTCGTTTTCAAGTAAACAAAGATACAAACAAATGCAGAGAAGACAGGGAGCCAAAGAAATATAAAACAAAGGGCAAGGCAAATAAGAAATAATACAAGACAATGAGGAACAGGGACACTAAGGCAGAGGAAAACAATGAACCAAAAATATGCGAACAAAACACAGAGCAACACAATCTAGGAAAGACTCAGAATGACTGCAAATCATGGAGCAATGCATTATGGGAGCAGTGCTCTTAAATAGGGAGTGGATCAGAACAAAGGGAGACAGGTGAGTGAGCTACTGCAAACAAGAACCCAGGAAGGCAACAGGAACCAAGACCCGAACCGGATCAGCTCCCATACAGGGGACAGGGCTGGAAACAGGACACAGGTGCCACCATGTTTGTCCAGTATGAGCAGCACACCATTTGATTGGCCCTCAAAGGTGATGTCAATGCGATGAATCCTCAGTCAGCACATTGGCAGCCAATCAGCTTAATGGAGTGAGCAGAGGGCTGTCAGTGTCCTGTGGGACGGCTCTTGCACTCTCGGCTGTCACTTCGTCCGATGGCATTACATGAGATATGAGTGACAGCAGAAGTTTGACAGGGAATTACTCCAAGCTTTCAAATATATATTTGCTAGCAAATTACAAATTGTAGGCCAAAATGGGTACATTTTTAAATTTCTTTAAATACAGTACCCCTTTAGATCGACGCCTTTGGCCAGAAAAATAAAAAATCTCCAGCGATTCACCGCTTATGAAATAAACCCTGATTATGCGACCAAAGCCACAAGTTTCTACTTAAATGTAATACAAAAACCTAAAATCAGAAATAAAACCCAAATGTCCATAGGGCTTACATTTAAACATATTACCCTTCTGTGAAACGTACACGTATTATTTTTACATGATGTTTCGATATATTATTTTTACATAAAATCAAAACATATTTTTTTTAAATGCGTTTTTGTTGTGCATTGGTCGTATTGTAATTAGAACCAAACTTACTCTATTATCTCAAATGGAAAAATTATGTGCGACAGCAGCAGTGAACATCTGCATCCATTGCCCATTAGTGTGGATTTTGCAAAGGGTTTAATAAATAATAATTCCTATTATTAGTTCTCATCACAGCCACTTAAAATAAATTGAGACTAATGGAAATCTAAGCAAAAAGAAATTAATAAAACTAAATAAATTGAGACTAAAGGAAATCTAAGCAAAAAGAAAGTAATAAAACTAAATAAATTGAGACTAAAGGAAATCTAAGCAAAAAGAAATTAATAAAAAATAAATAAATTGAGACTAAAGGAAATCTAAGCAAAAAGAAATTAATAAAAAATAAATAAATTGAGACTAAAGGAAATCTAAGCAAAAAGAAATTAATAAAAATAAATAAATTGAGACTAAAGGAAATCTAAGCAAAAAGAAATTGATAAAAAATAAATAAATTGAGACTAAAGGAAATCTATGCAAAAATAAAGTAATAAAAATAAATAAAATGAGACTAAAGGAAATCTAAGCAGAAAAAAAGGTATAAAAATAAATAAATAAGAGGATAATTTTTATTTAAAAAATGCTGTTGTACAACACAGTGCAAATGAACCTATCAACCTTTTATTTACAGGTTGAGCACCTTTTATCTGGAATCTTCGGGGCCCCAAGCATTCCAGATTTCAGATTCTTCTGGATTTCAGAATCTGTGAGAATCCGATGGTTTTGGAGGATGCAGATGGCGGTGGGAGAGCCACAATTTCCTTCCTGCTGCCTGCAGTTCCCAGCATGTACACATGTCGGTAGCGCTTTGCAGCATTTCTTTGCAGATATGATGCCCAGAGTCAGTGACGCCGTGCAGCATGCCACACGCTAGGGTTGCCCAGAGTATCCTGGTGTTTGACATGGTCTACTGCAGCACTTGGGAGCCTTGTTTCCGAATTGCAGCATCCGTCCAGAGCGCACCTGGTTCGGAATTAGGAAAATCCAGAGGGCTCCAAAAATTCCAGTTTTAGGAGTCCTCCAGATTTTTCAATTCCAGATAAGGAGTGATTTACCCATGTGTTATTTACTGATCGATTAAAAGTAAATGTAATTGTTTTATTTATTTATTTACAAAGTATTTTACCAGGAAGGATACATTGAGATTTCTCTCGTTTTCAAGTATGTCTTGGGTTCAAGAACATTGAATTTTTACAGTCGTTACAGAACTACAAAGTAATAAAAAGCAAGATATTAAATACAAAAACACAAATATACAGATTAACACAGACAATAAATATGTTGGAAATATACAGGGTTATCCAAAGAGATCCGAATTGCTTGAGAAAGGTAACCGAACGCTGAAAATCAGCGTTCGGTTGCCTTTCCTGGCCATTCGGCTATCCAGAGAGCAGGCAATTCGCCAAATCCTGGCGAATTGCCTGCACATACGGTGCCTGTTCGGTGCCTGTTCGAGGGCAGTGAAAACCCCATGAAAAAGCAATGCTTCGGCTATTCAGAGAACACAAACCAGCAGTGAAAGGTTCCCCTAATGCCCTGCCATTCGGTGGTTTAATTCGGCAAATTTATTCAGGAGAATCCCATAGACTTCAATGTTAAAAATATTCCCGTTTTAATTCAATATCTAATAAACCATTCATTATAATATTCTGCAGCAAAAAGTCTCTTTATTTATAGATTTTTTAGGATACTCTAAGCATTTTTCTTAATTTTTTTTTTTTTAAAAGTCCGATTTTTTTTTTTTTTTAAGTTTACTTCTTTTTTCTGTAACAGCCCTCTTTATTATCATTCCCTGGACCTCCTGTGTAAATTTCAGACATTTTCGCTCAGTAGTTTCTTTGCAAACAGCGTTTCATTTTCACAGATTCATACAAATGGTTTTGCTAATTTATTCACTCCCTCCTCTGCGTCTCAGCTGCTTCGGCTCTGTGTGATTCGGCTCCTGTTCGGCTGCTTCGCTGCGTGTGATCGGCTCCTGCTCGGGTTTTTCGACTGTTAATCCAGATGTTTTTGCTTGTTTTCAGCGTGCATTCGGTGGGTTTTGCGGTTAGTTTTCGTCGGGTTTGCGGCAGCTTTTCCCTGCAATTCAGGGACCCTGTGGTGCTTGGTGAATACACTGCGTAGTCACCGAAATGGGATCGGCAAAAGAAACCGAATTGAAGAGAATGTAAAGTCACCGAACGTGCGGTGACTTTTCGAATCTCTTTGAATAACCCTGTATGTTACATCTTTACAGGTGCATTCTGTCGAGGTATGTTAATAGAGATCTCTTAAGTGACTTTAGACTGGGGGAAGATTTGATGGCGTCTGGGATGTTATTCCATGTTTGCGGTGCTCTGTAGGAAAATGAGGACCGAGCCACTTTCATGTTGTATTGTGGTATTGCAAGTAAGGTGCTGATCCTGGATCGGAGGTTATAGGATGAGGGAACTGCTGAGGGAAGCAGCCTATTCAGGTAGGGTGGTAGCTTCCCAGAAAAGCTCTTAAAAACCAGGTTGGAAAGGTGAAGGGTGCGTCTAGATTCCAGCGACAGACAGTTTAGCTCTTTTAACATGTCACAATGGTGGGTCATGTAGTTACATTGTAGCAAAAAGCAGCAGAATGAGTTATACAATGTAGTAAGTTTATGAAGGTGTGTTTGCGGGGCCGCTGCATACACTACATCTCCGTATTCAATAGGCGGCATAAGCATTTGTTGTACAATCTGCTTTCTTACCACGGGGCTCAGGCAGGATTTGTTTCTGTACAGGGCACCTAGTTTGGGGTAAGGTTTAGATGAGAGTTTTTCTATGTGGGGGCCAAAGGATAGATTTGGGTCTAACCACATACCTAGATATTTGAGAGAAGTGACTGTGGTCAGCGTGCCATTTGACTTTGTCCCCACACATACAGGGTTATTCAAAGAGAATCGAAACGTCACTGCATGTTCGGTGACTTTACGCTCTATTCAATTCGGGCCGATTCGGCAATCCCATTTCGGCGACCCTGCGGTGTATTCAGCAAGCACCACAGGGCCGTCGAAGCGCAGGGCAAAGCTGCCGCAAACCTGACGAAAAGTCACTGCAAAAACCTGGCGAATGCACGCCGAAACCCGCAAAAACATCTGGATTAACTCGCCGAAGACGCCGGAAAAACCCAAGCAGGAGTCAGCCGATCACACGCAGTGCAGCCTCCGGAAAAAGCCGACACCGCAGACGAATGCAGTGAATAATTAGCAAAACTGTTTGCGTGAATGTTTGAAAAGTGAAACGCTGTTTGCAAAGAAACTACTGAGCGAAAATTTACATATGAGGTCCAAGGAATGATAATAAAAAGGGCTGTTACAGAAAAAATAAGTAAACTTAACAAAAAAAATCTGACTTTTTAAAAAAAAATCCAGAAAAATGCTTAAAATATCCTAAAAAATCTATAAATAAAGAGACTCTTTACTGCAGAATTTTACAATGAACGGTTTATTAGATATTGAATTAAAACAGGAATATTTTTAACATTGAAGCCTATGGGATTTGCCTGAATAAACCTGTCGAATTAAACCACCGAATGGCAGGGCATTAGGGGAACCTTTCACTGCTGGTTTGTGTTCTCTGAATAGTGCTTTTTTATGGGGATTTCACTGCCCTCGAACAGGCACCGTATGTGCAGGCAATTCGCCTGCTCTCTGGATAGCCGAATGGCCAAGAAAGGTAACCGAACGCTGATTTTCAGCGTTCGATTACCTTTCTCCAGCCATTCGGATCTCTTTGAATAACCCTGATAGATGAGGAGTTTGTAATTTGTGTAGTTTAGGTTTTGTTCCAAAGAGCATCGTTACAGTTTTATCAGTATTTAGAAAAAGTTTGCTATCTGTGATCCACTTTTCTACGTCTGTGAATTGTTCTTGCAGCACGGCCTCCAGCTGCGGGGTGGCCCACTATTAATATATCCCTTCTTATTCCAGATACTGACCGTGTTTTATATAATAAATAACTTAGTTGTGTCTATTAATAAAAAATAACTTATCTTTAATGATAGTCTTACCAATCTATAATTTCCAGAGTCAGATCCTGTTTTAGAAATAATTTGCCCCACAAATGCAGTGTATGATTATGCCCTGTGGGGTTTCCCTGACACTTTTCCTCAACCTCTGGTAACCCTGCCAGATGTTGCATGACACTTTAATGAAAAGCATGTTTTCCACCACTAAACACATTTACATCGTAATCTTTAGGCTGCGTGACCATGGAATATGTATCTACAAATTAGAACATGACTACTACAAATACCTATCTAAATATAAAAAGAAAACCTTAAAGGGGTAATATAGCGGTATTTCCAAGTCAGCCTTGAGATAGGGGTCAGCGACCTTGGCCCTCCAGATGTTTTTGGATAGGGATGAGCCGAACACCCCCGTGTTCGGTTCGCATTCAAACTCGAACAATTTCAAAAGTTCGAGTTCGAACACGAACCGAACTCAATGCAAGTCAATGGAACTCAAAAGTTCGATTTTTAGAGTGCCCTCTAAGAGGGCATATATGCAAGATATTTGCCATGAAAGGTGTATGGGGGTCCGGGTAGTGCCCTGGGGGACAGAAAACAAAGACAAAAAGTTTTAAAAAAGACGTTTTTAAAGGAACAGTGAGTTTTCCATAAAATAAGGGTTAAAAATAAAAACGAAAAATTCCTTCAAATATCGTGCCTAGGAGGTCCCCATAACCTGCCCGTGAAGTGGCGGATTTGTAGGATATATAGAAACATCGCCATCAGAGACCCACACACAACACCTAGCCACCCTTAAGGGGTTAAAATGCACAGGGACTGGCTACTATCCTGTTAGATGAGGGAATGTATTATATGTATAAAGCAAGGTATATATGACAATGGATAGTCAGAGACTCTAGGGACTCAGCTTGTACGCTTTATGATAGACATTTTCACGTTGTGTTGTGTTACTAATGCAGAAGCAGCAAGCCCTTCCACCACGCTTGCACCAAAACTATAGATCTAACACAATAATAATTGTATGCACACATAGGCCCTTCGGGAGAGCTACATGACATACAAATACTGGAATATTACCTTTAAATCTCCGTGATAAAGATTTTATTAAGGCCCTTGATGACAAATGATGTAACATCTACATCATTAATGATTGGCTTTACAGAGCCCTGGTCCTTAAGGGGTTAAACAGCATATCAGAGGAACATGTAGTAGAAATGAACACTTCTTAGAATTTAGAAGCACAGTGTTCATACATGTGCAGGAGCCACATCCAGTCTGCAGGCAATGTATCAAATTCATGAGACCAGACTAATTAGAAGCACATGTTATTTCCAAACACTAATTAACACCTGCTGTTTACGCCGTTTGAGAGCCCTGCTGTAAGCACATGTCATTTAGAGGTGAGAATCTTTGCACCTAGACATTAGGCAGACTGTAAAGCATGGTTTCCTTGTAAGCTACAAAATCCACATCACCCATTGCAGCATTTTAAAGATGAAACACACAGGCGGCACAAAAAATCCTATGCAAGCCTCATGCACTCTAAGCACATGTAATTTTGAGGTGTGAAAGTTTCAGAAAAATGTACACGTGTGCAAATATTTTAAATAAAGCCAGAATAATTTTATGACAGTCACATTTGTCTGACAAACAGATAATACATTACGCTGCAGCATGTGTTGACATATGTTGGTAGATGTATGTAATGTGTGTTATGTGTTTGTAACATGTTTATGCTATTATACATACCGCTTCTTGACGACGTACACAGTCCGTCCATTGCCTCCCACCGCGTTGACTGTGTCCGTAATCATTGCCCACATGCGTGCCTTCTTGCCCTGAGTAGTTTTTTAATTCAATCCTAAATAATAAAATCCTTTGTCCGTCGCCGCGCATCCGGTTTCTGTTGGCTGCGATCGCAGCCAACAGAAACCGGATGTGCAGCTTCGGACAAAGGATGCGCGCAGCCTCTACCCGTCGGCCGCGAGCGCATCCAGGAGAACTGTATGCGCGCGCAGCGGAGGGGTAGAGGCTGCGCGCACATCCAGAAGACAGGATGTGCACGCAGCAGACGTGTATCGGCTGCGCGCGCATCCTGTACAGCCGGATGCGCTCGCAGCGGCAAGGTAGCAGCTGCGCGCTCATCCAGTAGACCAGGATGCGCATGCAGCAGCCTGCTATAGGCTGCGTGCGTATCCTGCATCTTGATGGGCAGCGCGAGCGAGGCACATTTTTAAAATAGCGGAAAATCCGCCATAATGCGCACGCGAGGCACAAATTGAAAAAAAAGGGGACCCACATACAAAAATAGACTGCCCTCCGGGCAGGCTTTATAACTAGTATCTAATAAACCGTTGCTTATAATATTCTGCAGTAAAGAGTCTCTTTATTTCTAGCTTTTTTAGTATTTTTTAAGCATTTTTTATACTTTTTTCTCATTTTTATTTTTTTCGAACTCGAACCGAACACGCCAAAAAGTTCGAAGTTAGCTAACTTTCGAACTGCCAATGTTCGAGTCGAACTCCGAACTGATCAAACCGAACAGCTCATCACTTGTTTTGGAAGTACATTTCCCATGAGTTTCAGCCAACATAATGAATGGTCCAGCATCATGGGAAACACTTCAATGTAACACTTCAATGTTCTTGAACCCAGGACATACTTGAAAACGGGAGAAATCTCAATGTATCCTTCCTGGTAAAACACTTTATAAATAAATAAATAAATAAACATAGTTCCAAAACGTCTGGTGGGCCAGGGTTGCTGACCCCTGCCTTAAGACAAATTAAGTTTGGTAAAATAAGCATTTTAGCAACTCAAACGATTTACTTAATTTATGCCTACAAGGAGTTAAGCTTGTTTCTGCTGCAGCCTTCAGGATTGGGCATGCTCAGCTTTCTGCACTTTATTTTGTTGATTCACATTTGAGGGAGGGATTTTCTGCTGTTCTCTGCAGAGGGAATGAATTGAGCTCAGATTGCAGAGTTAAAGGGACACTCTAGGCAACATGACCACCTAAGCTATTTTAGGTGGTCATGATGCCCGGAGTATCCTGCCCTCTGTCCCCCCTCCCTCCACTCGGCAGTTCAGCTGAAAAAGCTGAAAACAGCTGAGAGACGCGGAGGAGTTTACTCCACCCTCCCAGCTGTCAGTCAGCAGAGCGGGAATCATATTTCCCGCTTCTGCCGACTTTTGCCAAGTAGGAGACGTCATCGCGCTTTCAGCGCGATGACGTCTCCAACTCGCCGCAGTAGCTGGCGGCAGCGGCTGAGGGTTAGTGTTGCGCGCATCCTCTTGCGCGCAACACTAATCCTCAGAGGGAGCCGGGAGGAAGCCTGCCGATTGGCTGGCTTATGTGAGAGGCGCGCATGCGCGCTTCTCACGTAATCCAGAAATCAAGAAGGACGGGAGCGGAAGAGGAGGGAGGTGAGTATAAAAAAAAAAAAAACGCCGCTGGAAAGAAGTGGATTTTAGGGTAAGTATTACAGTTACAAAAAAATAAATAAAAACTAAAGATTTATTAAGGGAATAGGGATAGGTTAGGATAAAAAAACGGGGGGGGATGATTTTTTGAGTAGAGTGTTCCTTTAAGAGACAGGAAGGCCGAGAGTTCGGTTGTAAAACAAAAACGATACATCCACTTCTCTACTTTTTTGCTGGAATGGAAAATAAAAGGTCATTATTTGACAAGATGTTTCAAAGATTTAAAGAGACATGCAGGGGTCAACTCAGTTCACTCACTATTTTAGCAGGAGGAACTTAGTTCCCTTTTGGCTGATATACTGGGAAGCTGCAATACCTTTCTATATAGACACAATTATATAAAACTCTCTATATTTAAGGGTTTTCCTGGATGTAAGCAACTTGGGATGTCATGGGAATGACAATATATCAGTGTTTGCCAGAGGAATGGCATGCTCATGCTTAAAGAAGTGCTGCAGCTGCTGTGCCTCCCAGTAATCATTAAGACCGGAATGGACCGAAATGTTAGTGAGTTCCTACACTTATTTTTTTACGACTTGACCCTTGGAGACATGTAATGCAGTTTGAGCAGATAGAATTTATTAACGGTACAATAGGGCACTACTGGAATATCTCTTTGAAATGAAACACAAGTTATAATGTTTTTGATTCCTGGTAGAGGTTGGGAACCCCTTATCCTGAATGCAAATCCAGAAGACACCAAACTCCAGAAGAGTCTTACTTACCTCCCTGACACTCTGGATGGGTTCTGCTGCTGACGCGCTGCTTCTATGGTTGCATCACTGCAACGAGCACACTGGGAGACTCTTTGCAGCCCCAGTGCTTGACATTCTGCACGGAGACATGCTGGCTCTGTGCAGCATGTACCTCGAAAAAAGGGCTGCTCAGTATCACCCGGCATGCATACACCCTGGGGTGCAGAAGGAAGTGTATCACTTCTCCAGTGCCAAGTCCCACCTCCCTTTCGACATCGGACTCTCCTGAAATCCGAAAGCCAGAAGAATTACAAACCTCCCACATCTCCAGGAGGGACAGCGCATACTTTGCATTTCAATCCATCAGTGATATCCTATTGTACTTTTAGGGGACCTATACATTTGGAACTGCGGGTGTACATTGTAATTGTAAAACAATGAAACTAACAATAATGCCTCTATAATTACAATTTTAGAATTGGTTTATTGTAACCAAGTTTCTTTGTTCTTCTACAGTTCTGCTAAAATATATTTTTGTTTAATGAAATGCCCTTGAGAGGTGGTTACATCATCTGAAAACATCCCAGCATAGCCGTCCCTGCCTGTTTTGATCTGACGTTGGTCAGGTCTTGGTTCAGTAATATTATGAATGAGGTCATGTGACTCCCTGAATATACTGAATGAGCAGGTTTCTCCATCAATGGGTTTTTTCTCCCCTGATGGCACAGCGGGCCTATTCCAAGATGGCAATGCCAGGATTCATCAGCCTCAAATTGTGCAAAAGTGGTTCAGGGAGCATGAGACATCATTTTCACACATGGATTGGCCGCCGCACAGTCCAGACCTTAAGGCTAGGGTCAGAGTGGGGCAGTCGGAACGCGCGTGCAGGCGCACTAAATCACGGCGGCAGTAGCAGCACATAACGGCCAATGACGGCCAATATACGCAGTACGTGCGTACAAAAGTGCGCCGACACCACGCAACCGGCAAATGAACGCATTTTTCTCAGAACGTGAAACCGCTGCTACAGACGTACAGAGTGCGCTGCGGCCGCATGGCAGCGTGTGTGCGTGATTAGGAGACGTCAGACGCTGCTAGTGTGCGGCCTACATAACGTTCAAACAGCCGGATTTCCCTAGAATTGCGTTGGTGAGTACCTGCGACTGTGCGACTGTGGTCGTCTGACCACTTAAGCGTATTCCGTGAAAAAATGCGTGCGCACGCATCGACGTACATTTTGACGGTGGCCGCAGAAAATGCGCTCATCTGTCCCTAGCCTAACCCCATTGAAAATCTTTGGGATAATGTGCTGGAGAAGACTTTACGCAGCGCTCCGACTCTCTCATCATCAACACAAGATCTTGGCAACAAATTAATGCAACTCTGGAGGGAAATAAACGCTGAGACATTGCATGAGCTTATCGAAACGATGCCGCGGCGATTGTGTGCCTTGATCACGTTAAAAGGCGCTCCAGTGTAATATTAGAGTTTGTGCTTTTTTTTTGGCCTGGCAGTAAATATATAAATATTAGACCTGACAAGTTTTGGCAGATCTAGGATTGGGTGAAAGGTGGCGTGACTGACCATGTCATGATTCGTGTCATAGCCATAACCACAACAACCTTAAAAGGGTGTGTCATGACAGTGCATGAGCAGCACGATGTTAGGGTTGCCACCTTTTCTTCAATCGAAACCTGAAAACTCCCGCACTGTGTGGCAAAATATTTTTGTTGCTCACAGATAGATGCTCTGTCACACAGACGCTCACACAGGTATACATATACACGTCCTTCTTTTTCACATCCCATTTCAGCCCCATTCACCCGAACCTCAAATGAGTCCTTTTTATCCAAAACTTCCTCACACTTAGGGCAGTATTACATAGTTGGTGCTAACTTAACCAGAGCTGTTGTAAATTTACCAAAGTCATTATAGTCTATGGAGTTGTTAAGTTTACAACAGCTCTGGTTAAGTTAGCACCAACTTTGTAATACGTCTCTAACAGTACACCTATAGGGAAGAGGGAGAAAAGGAGGGGCGAGAGTGGGAGAAAAGAGGAGGGAGTGGGAGAAAAGAGGATAGAGTAAGGGAGAAAAGAGGAGAGAGAGAGATGGAGAAAAGATGAGAGAGTAAGGGAGAAAAGAGGAGAGAGAGAGAGGGAGAAAAGAGGAGAGAGAGGGAGAAAAGAGGAGAGAGAGGGAGAAAAGGAGTGAGAGGGAGAAAAGAGGAGAGAGAGGGAGAAAAGAAGTGAGAGGGAGAAAAGAGGAGAGAGAGTGAGGGAGAAAAGAGGAGAGAGTAAGGGAGAAAAGGAGAGAGTGAGAGAGAAAGGGAAAGAGAGAGAAAAGGTGAGAGAGAGGAGAGAGGGGTGGAGAAAATAAGGGAGAAATGGAAAGAGAGGGAGAAAAGGAAAGAGAGAGTGAGGGAGAAAAGGAGGGATAGTGAGGGAGAAAAGAGGAGAGAGAGTGAGGGAGAAAAGAGGAGAGAGTAAGGGAGAAAAGGAGAGAGTGAGAAAGGGAAAGAGAGAGAAAAGGCGAGAGAGAGGGATGGAGAAAATAAGGGAGAAATGGAAAGAGAGGGAGAAAAGGAAAGAGGGATAGAGAAAAGGAAAGAGAGAGTGGAGAGAGTGAGGGAGAAAAGGAGGGAGAAAAAGAGTCAGAGGGAGAAAAGAGGAAAGAGTGAGGGAGAAAAGAGAGAGGGAGAAAAGAGAGAGGGAGAAAAGAGAGAGGGAGAAAGAGAGGGAGAAAATGAGAGTGAGTGAGAAAGGGAAAGAGAGAGAAAAGGTGAGCGGGAGGGAGAAAAGGGGAGAGAGAGAAAGGGGAGAGAGGGATGGAGAAAATGAGAGGGGGAGAAATGGAGAGAGAAGGAGAAAAGGAAAGAGAGGTTAGGGAGAAAAGGAGAGAGAAAGTGAGGGGAGAGAGTGAGGGAGAAAGAGAGGGAGGAAGAAAATAAGAGAAAGGGGGAAGAAAAGGGGAGAGAGAGAAAAGGGAGAGAGGGAGGAAGAAAATGAGAGAGGGAGGGAAAAGAGAGAGAAAAAAGGAGAGAGCAGAAGGGAGAAAAGGAGAGTGGAGGGAGAAAGGGGAGAGGGAGGGAGAAAGGGGGAGAGAAAAAGGTGGAGATAGTGGACGAAGGGGGAGAAGGGGAAGGGTGGCGAGGGAGGAGGAAGAGGGGGATTGAGGTGGAAGAGGAGGGGGAGAGATGGGGAAGAAGAGAGAGACCTACCGGTGTATCAGGACCTGCACCCAGGAGCCAGCACAACAGCAGCAGCTGTGCCAGCAAGTAGTCTCAGTCCTGATGCCTCTCCCAGCGAGGGAGGCGGGTCCAAACAGAGTGACATTGTCATGTAAGAGATGGTGCAGCGCCACACTATATGTATCCACCACCACGGCACCCCAAATAGCCAATCACAGGATATAGTGGTTTCCCCTTACACCAATATAACAGACTATAGAAATTGACCTGAATCGGCGCAAATATGCTTTCTGGGGTCCTGGGATCTCATATATACATAGAAGAGAATAAACAATAATAGTGTAACATCGTCGATGATAGATAATAGGTTGATATAGATAGTCTCCCACTTACAAATCTAGAGCCTTAACACTGGCTCTAAGTGGGTCCAGGCGTGTGGGTGATTTTTCTTCTAATTTCTCAGGTGGTCCCCACCTTATTTGGTCTGGTGATACCAGATTCATGCAGTGGAAGACAAAAAAAAGAGAAGAACACTCCTTGCGCAGATCTATGAGAACTATAGCAAGGTAGATTTGAGATCTTCTACTCACATTTCCTCTCCAGGTTAAGCGCCCATGGGTTTTAGGAGAACCCAAAGAAAACCACTTCTTATCCAGAGAAATGGCACAGCTGACACAGGAACAGAAATTCAAATTCAAATTTAATTTTAAAAAACAATAACTTCCAAAACGCGTTTCGCCGCTTAAAATCACGGCTTCATCAGTTGGTATGAGTACATTTATGCCTTAGGTCCTTATATAGTGACCCCTAATGTCCTTAAGGGTCTCCAGGTGTCCTGTTCTGTGCCTTGATGGTCCCGATATTCCCCCAAGCATCTAGCGATGGGCGCCGCCATTTTGCGCATGCGCAATGGCACTTCCGCGTTCCACTGCGTTCCAACCAGAGTTCTCCACTTCCGGTTTCAATTTCAATCACTTTATGTGCGCTTTCCGGGGGTCTCTTTCTTTCGTTTATAACACAGCTCAAATCAAAAGAAAAATATATTTAGGGGTAAAAAACACTTAAAATATCTTCCCTAAGAAGGAAAATCTATCTCCCTTCTTTTATTTCTATCACCATGCATTCTATCACCATGATTTTTTTGACCTTTTTTCATAAGGTGAAGAGAGGAGTCTTGCGGGATGCATGGTGATAGAAATAAAAGAAGGGAGATAGATTTTCCTTCTTAGGGAAGATATTTTAAGTGTTTTTACCCCTAAATATATTTTTCTTTTGATTTGAGCTGTGTTATAAACGAAAGAGACCCGGAAAGCGCACATAAAGTGATTGAAATTGAAACCGGAAGTGGAGAACTCTGGTTGGAACGCAGTGGAACGCGGAAGTGCCATTGCGCATGCGCAAAATGGCGGCGCCCGTCGCTAGATGCTTGGGGGAATATCGGGACCATCAAGGCACAGAACAGGACACCTGGAGACCCTTAAGGACATTAGGGGTCACTATATAAGGACCTAAGGCATAAATGTACTCATACCAACTGATGAAGCCGTGATTTTAAGCGGCGAAACGCGTTTTGGAAGTTATTGTTTTTAAAATTAAATTTTAATTTGAATTTCTGTTCCTGTGTCAGCTGTGCCATTTCTCTGGATAAGAAGTGGTTTTCTTTGGGTTCTCCTAAAACCCATGGGCGCTTAACCTGGAGAGGAAATGTGAGTAGAAGATCTCAAATCTACCTTGCTATAGTTCTCATAGATCTGCGCAAGGAGTGTTCTTCTCTTTTTTTTGTCTTCCACTGCATGAATCTGGTATCACCAGTCCAAATAAGGTGGGGGCCACCTGAGAAATTAGAAGAAAAATCACCCACACGCCTGGACCCACTTAGAGCCAGTGTTAAGGCTCTAGATTTGTAAGTGGGCGACTATCTATATCAACCTATTATCTATCATCGACGATGTTACACTATTATTGTTTATTCTCTTCTATGTATATATGAGATCCCAGGACCCCAGAAAGCATATTTGCGCCGATTCAGGTCAATTTCTATATGACATTGTCATGTGTCTGGGTGGCAGGGGATCTGAAAACCAGACACATGACTCAAAACCGGACTGTTCGGGTGAAACCTGGACAGGGGGAACCTGTCACATTTCGTCGTTCCAGCCCTGTCCCCCTGCCCTCTGTATTTGTATAGCCTGTTTAGGCCTTGTGTTCTAGCCTGCTGTTTCTGGTCTATAGTTCAGGGGTTAAATGGTTTCTGCAGTCTGCTCACCTGTTGATCATTGTCCTGATCTCCTGCATATTTAAAGCAAAGTGCCCTTAGAACATTGCTCTGTCATTTTGCTTTGCCTGGTTTCCAGTACTAGATGTGTCCTGAGAGCTCCCTGCTATATTTTTGTTATTCCTAGTTTGTATATTTTGCTCTAGTTATTTTTGATCTTGGTTCCCTGTCTGTCTGTTCTCTCTGTTACCGTGTTCCTGATTTTTTTTCCTGTGTTATTCAGTTTTCAGTTCTGTCTGTTGCTGTATTTGGTTTTCTGTTTATCTGTTATACTGATTACCTGGTTTTGATCTTTTGGCTTGGCTGACTTTCCTTCCAGTTCTGATTCCTGCATACTGTATTACGTACTCGCTCTGGTTATGACCTTTGGCTTCTCTCTATTTGACTATTCTATGCTGTATTCCTTGTCTGTACCGTTTCCAGGGAGCCCTGACATCTGCATTTGCTATAAGACTCTGCACGACTTCAAGGTAATCTTTTTCCTTTAGAATAGATCCAGTCATTCTAAGGTCCGGCCTGTCAGAACAGGGCCGCTTTGGTATTGTTGTGCAGAGGTCTCCAGTTGAACCAGTGTGGTTATTATCTGTTATTGCTGTCAAGAGTGGTATCTCTACTTATAGGGGCTTTTACCTTATCCAGAGCCTTACCACAACGCTAGTCTGGTGTCGCCAGCGTTACAGAACCCTACACGATGCTCATTCACAAGCACTGTTTGCAGTGCTGGTGTATGGGCTTTAAGGCCTATTTTAACCATTTAAGCACCATGAGCACCATAAAACAGGCACACACCATGTATTTTCCGATAGGTCTCCAGAAAACCGGGTGACAAGGGCTGCTGGTTGATTGCAGGAATGGGTTAAAATCATGTGTCACGTGACCTGACTGTTTGAGTTGGCAGGTCTGATATAAGTATATATTTCAGAGGGCTCCCAGAATTCCAGGAAACAGGAAGGGCCCTATTCCATAGTGAACACTAACAGTAGTAACTGTTAACACTAGGATAAATGAGTTTAACGTATGCCTCCCATATTACATTCCTGATGCTAAACCCATGAAAAATCTGTTGTGTGATTGGGCTAGCATGCGCAAGCTTACTGTACTTTGTGCACCCTATACTTAACATGGGGAGCACAATTAGCATTAGGATAAGTAAGGTATTACAAAGTCCTAGCACTAATTACTGCACCGATGTGCGAGCCAAAACCTTACTACTCCTAAAAGCCGTTGCTAACTGATTACGCTTTTGCAAAATCATTTAGCACCCCCTAACCCCCCCCTCCCGTTAGATCTGATACATCTCATCCCGCGGCGAGAACGGTGGCCTGATCTACCGCTTCTTGTCCCTGGGAGCAGAGGGAGAATGGGGACACGTCCCCCAGTCTCCCTCCACGGCGCTGCACAATTTCGCGAGAACTAGATAGTGCAGGGCTCGCGGACTGACAGCTTAACCCTCCATGAAGTGATACACGCTGCGATGCGGAAGCGCTACTGTGGGTATCGCTGCATTCCGGGGCACCGTGCTGAGACAGCGCCTGCCCAGGAATCTCACGCTAAGGCCCCGTTCACACTGCGCGATTTGAAAATTGCGCGTTTTTCCGTGCGATTTTCATATTCGTGACGTTGCGCGATAATGTTGCCCGACGTTGCGATTTTGCAAAGCACTACCAATGGAAATTGCTAAAACGCAAATCACAAAAAAAGGGTCATGTACCAGCGACATGCTACCGCGATATCGCGCGGCAAGCTGTGAACAGCTCCATTGAAATGCATTGGAGATGCTACATAGCGTGACATCGCGCGGATTTTGCCGAGATGTTGCAGCAATATCCCCGTGATAAATCGCACAGTGTGAACGGGGCCTTAAATGGGGATGCTATGGGGGCTTTCCCCGTTAGCGTCCCCATTTTAGCGTTAGGAAGGGAATAGGGCCTGATGTGTTTTGAACTTTTCTGTGATGCTGTCTACACATTCACAATGTGAACTCGTTTGTTTATTTTAAGCTTTTTTCAGGTTGTGTTAAAAAAAATTTCAAGACAAAGCAGAAGCTGTTTTTTATTAAAATGCGACATGACAATCTGTCGGCTAAGGACGATGACGAAACCATTTTAAGTTTAAATATAACCCATTTAAAAATAGTGTATTTCCTAGAAAGCTTCCATAGTCATAAATCATATATGTTTAACAGGAAACTTAAATTCAGGCCTTGAGGAGGAAGATTTTACTAATCCATGAGGGAATAGGTTGGGCAGGTTCAGAGACATTGCATTGTGTTTGCAGCACGCCGGCTTCAGCAGCCGCCAGGCTTATCACAGCTATGTTATAAAATATATTACTTATTCCCTCAGGTGCATCACACGGCTTCACATGAGAAAACTGTGTGTTTGTGAGACTCAAAGCGGTTAATCCTGTGTGGGCCTCGAAAATTGTCAATCCTATTTCTTTGTGAACGTCAAAAGGGTTAAATCCTGTGTTTGTGAGCCTCAGAGGGGTTAAATCCTGTTTGTGAGCCTCAAAGGCATAGGCGTCTCTACAGGGGGGCGAGGGGGGGCAATTGCCCCACTGGGTTATTCCCAGGGCCAGATTAAGATCTCTATGGGCCTGGAGCTGAAGATTTTGGTGGCTTTTTCTGGAATTTAGTGACATTTAATCATGTTTTAGGTGATTTAATAGTGCAGATAAAAGGTATATCGAACCAGGCAGATACTGTGGG
Source organism: Leptobrachium leishanense (assembly GCA_009667805.1). Taxonomy (NCBI): domain Eukaryota; kingdom Metazoa; phylum Chordata; class Amphibia; order Anura; family Megophryidae; genus Leptobrachium; species Leptobrachium leishanense. The sequence goes on from CM019065.1 coordinate 346,136,355, forward strand.
AGTATTTTTCCATTCAGATTTCAATCATTTACAGCATATAGAATTATTTTATAGGGCATCCGTGTTAAAAAATAAAAAGCATTTGAAATGGGAACAGGTTACTGCATTTTTTTTGAGAAAATACACAATTTTAACCAAAACTGAAAAAAATGGAAAATTGCGCTTGTGTTTTGGAGGATTGTGTTTTATGAATAATATGACTATATATAAAACACTGGCCTTGCTCCCAGCATGGGAAATGAGAAGGTGAGTAATGGCAGTGGTAGTGCTCACTTTATACGTGACAAATGGACAATGCCATTGCTTTGCAACTAAAAATAAAGTTCTTGTTTTTTTTTCATCTGTTAGATTTTACATGGTCATGTTTGGTAGCAATGCAAAGGCCAGACTGACCTGTTCAATGATGCCTCACTTGACCGTGTGCGGTGTAAAGACTAGAGACGTAGGGTTCCAATGTCCCCCAACCCCAGTGCTCTTCGCTGCAGTTAGTCGGTTTAGGTTTTTGATAGAACAATGCGTAATAACGGATTGTGCCATCGCCTCCACACTTGATGGTGACATGAGAAATGAGATGGTACAATAGTGCAGCATCATTGTTCACTTTATAAATGAAAAGTGAAAAATAGTACTTACTTAGAAAGAAAAAAGAACTAAATATTTATTATTTTATTTTTATTGTTACATAAAAGCAGGTCATGTTTGGTATCATTGGAAAGGTCATGCTCTGGCTTTTCCAGTGATGCCTCCAGATGACCCTGTATGCTGCTATGGAGTCGGAGATAAAGGGGTCCAAATATCCATCAATACAGACATATTCCGTAGATACTCAAGCATAGCGCGACCCGAATATAACGCGATGGATATTTATTTATTTATAAAGGATTTTACCAGGAAGGATACATTGAGATTTCTCTCGTTTTCAAGTATGTCCTGGGTTCAAGAGATTTTTTTATGGAAATGAGATAATATTCAGGACTCTAATATAACGCGAGGAGCAAAATTATAAAAGTATACTGTACAGGGAAACAATTAAAATCCTTCTAGGTTCACTTAACACAGTCAGGCTCCCCCTCAGGCAACGGTGCGATGCTCTAGAATGATTGTAGTTGTTACTAAGTATGAAGCTGCCGGCCATCCGTTTTCTTACTTGCGATAAGTTGACCAGCGGAGCGAGATGACTGCAGTGAACGCAGTGAATCATTCACCATTAGCCAGTACACCGGGAGGTGTAGTTTTCTGACCTCTTGAATGATTGGCTTAAATCGAGCGTGCCCTCTTCGCTGTTTTGAATCCCACCTATCGCGGGAGTTCCTTAACCCTTTCACTGCTGAGGATGTGTGGGGAACGTCCTCATTGACTCCTAAGGAAAGATGAGGTGGAGATGGGGGGTTCCTTTGAACCCCGATATCTCATGACTGTTGGTAGCTAGCAGGGTCATGTTTGGTATCATTAGAAAGGTCAGAGCATGGCCTTTCCAATGATACTTTAAACATGGACATGTTTGGTAAGAGAAAAAAATAAGAAATATAATAAAAAAAGAAAGACGTGGTTTTTTTAAGATGTGAAATGGCTCAGCAGTGAAGGGGTTAAGTGTTCTTCCGGGAGACTTGGGATCCCCGAGCAAGTCAAGTATTTTTTACTTGCGATGCAGATGTCTCGAATATAACACGACGCCCTCCAATTTTAAGATACATTTTTGTCACCAAAATCTAGCGGTATACTCGAGTATCTAGTCACTAGAGGGTGAAGTCAGGAGAATGACTGGAGAATTGAAAATTCTAGGTCAAAATAGCCAAACCAGAAAAATTCTCCCAATTATCTCACTTTTCAAATCCGCTATTTGGTCTAGATTTTTCTCTTCCACCAATTCTCCTGAGTTTCACCTTTTAGTGAATAGGCCCTACAGTTACCCTTTCTCTGGGCCTATTATGGGGCATGGGCCTGGAGCTGCTGCTCCAATAGCCCCTATGTTAATCTGGCTCTGGTTATTCCTTGCTCCCCCCATGTGCCCCCCCACCAAAAATCAGCATCCCGCTTCCCACACTTTTTGGACCATGATATCTCCGTTCCTGTGAATCATATATGGGCGTTCTATGTGTCATTGGAAAGGGCAGATTCTGGCCTTTCCAACGATACCCATCTTGACCATATTTGGTGTAAAGTCATAAAACATTAAATAGAAACATGCACTTAAACGTAAACATTTTCATAGGGTTGAAATGGTTCAGCAGTGAAGTGGTTAATGTTCAGACTATACATTACATTGTGTTAGTTTTTGCCTTGGTTTAGTTGTATATTAAGGGTTAATGGGTAGGCTTCATCCCTCACAGTATACATTTTATTTTTTCCTTGATTAATGGCATTTTAGGGGTTAATGGGTTGGCTACATGCCGCAGTGTATTCATTTCATGTTTTCCCTTGATTAATGGCATATTAGGGGTTAAGGGGTAGGCCAAATGCCACATTGTTTATTAATTTTATTGTATTTCCCTGGGTTTATGGCATTTTAGGGGTTATTATGGGAGTTAGAATCTAAAGGGTCTAATGATCTTTAGATCCTCTGCTTTTTGTCACATTTCAGGGAATTTATTTCGCCAAAAATAAGGTGAATTCCCTATTTAGCGAATGGTCACTATCATTTGCTAAAAGTTAATTCGCTGAAGCAACAATCAGACATTCAGCGAAAACTGCCGAATTGCAGCAAATAAAATATTGAAATATTGAATTTAAGGTTAGTACAACAAAAAGGCATCATTGCATCACGTTACTCAATGCATCACATTACTCTGCGGTTTTGCAATATTATTTATATATACTCATTTAGGGCACTATTACCTGGTGTGAGCTAACCCTTGCATCCGCATGGTTTTGCGATAGCGCCAGGTTGATTGAGTCTAGCGCCTGACCAACAGATCGTTTGCCTCCCGCTACAAACGGGAAAAATCACTTAGCGCGTTGCTATTAGTGATTTGTACCGTGAGCTTACTGTACTTTCCGCGTCCTTTACTTAACATGGGGAGCGCTAGAGATCTCTAGTGCTTTTGCAGCTAACAGATCACTTGGTGCCAGCGCTAATTGCAACATTTTACCTACTGCTCAACTCTGGTGCTAACTCCGAAAAGACTGAAAAAACAGATCCTCGCCCAAAATTAACAGGCAATTAACAGGCAATTGAAAGGAATGCAGCACAGATGTTCTCTTGGCCCCATACACCATAGTAATGGATCTGGTCAGCAATGTCGTTGCTGTTGCAGTAGGCTCTATTATAAATGTATCCTTTATCCACATATAGCCTAATTCTAATATATTGCCTAATTTTAAACATTTTATGCTGGGCTTTATTCATAGTATGGAAGCGGTTGATTATTAGGGTGACTGTGTGGACAATGTTTAAAGGGACACCTGAATAAGTCTTGCCCTGAAACATGTATTCTTTATATGCTGCAGCAGGGAAATTTGTGTCGCTCACCTGGCCTTCCTTTTGGATCTATTAAATGCAGTGTAAGAATTCTACATGCTGCTGGGTGGCATTTATCATGCAATGCCCATCAGCCTTGTTAGTAGGTCGTCAGGCACTACATTTTAGCGACTCGCATTAAATTTTTCCTTTAGTGATGGTGTTTAAGCTCACACCGGGTGATAGGGCCCTTAGTTTTATTCAATGGTATGATTTAGGCTGGGGTCAGACCAGCGCACTTTTAACGTGCGTTCTGGCACACATAATCATGGCCGCACTAGCAGCAAATGACGAGCAATGACAGCCAATATACGAAGTACGGTCGCACGAAAGTCCGGCCGCGCAACGCAAGTGGAAAATGAACGCATTTTTTTGAGAACGCAGAACCGCTAGTACGGACGTACAGAGTGCGCTGCGTCCACTAGTGGTGTGTGTGTGTGTGTGATTTGGAGACGTCAGACCCTGCTCGTGTCCGGCCAACATAACGTCCAGATGCAAAAAGTTTCCTGGTTTGGATCCGTAAAACATCACGCACGAAAACGCGCATCGTATGACCGTTTTCGCCTATTCCGTGAAAAAATACGTCAATGCGTTCGGACGCACTTTTTTACGTTCGCGTGTAAAAATGCTTTCGTTTGACCCTAGCCTTAGCGGTGAAAATTATTAGTGCCCCCTCAGTTTTGACTGCGGTATCCTATGTGTCCCCCCTAAATATTGTTCCTAGAGTCGCCACTGCTCAAAGGGGTTAAATTCTGACTGTTTATGAGTCTCAGAGGGCTTAATCCTGTGTGTGTGAAATATATATCTAATATAATATCTAAGCCACTCAGATTTGATCTAGAATCCTCCCATATCCCATCCGGGTCTTATTATTAGGGATGTGCGTTTCGGGTTTCGGAATTTCGGAATTTTCACGAAATTTCCCGATTCGTGCATTCGGATTCGGCCGATTTTACGAAAATTTTCAGGTCCGAAAACAGCAGATCCGAAAACGTTTACGAAACGAAACGAAAATTTGTTCGGAATTTTCGAATGGACTAGAAATGTGTAAAATCGAAAATCATTTTCATTCCATTCGTAATTTCGGCTCCATTCCTGATTTCGGTTCCATTTCAGTAATTTCGGACAACGTATTTTTTGGTTATATCGCTGATTCTGTAATTTTGTATCATTCGCATCTCAATGTATCCTTCTTGTAAAACATGAGAAATCTCAATGTATCCTTCCTGGAAAACCAGAGAAATCTCAATGTATCCTTCCCGGGAAACATGAGACATCTCAATGTATCCTTCTTGTAAAACATGAGAAATCTCAATGTATCCTTCTTGTAAAACCAGAGAAATCTCAATGTATCCTTCTTGTAAAACCAGAGAAATCTCAATGTATCCTTCCCGGGAAACCAGAGAAATCTCAATGTATCCTTCTTGTGAAACATGAGAAATCTCAATGTATCCTTCTTGTAAAACCAAAGAAATCTCAATGTATCCTTCTTGTAAAACCAGAGAAATCTCAATGTATCCTTCTTGTAAAACATGAGAAATCTCAATGGCAGAATTATCGTATCGACAGAAATATCGGATCCGAAAAACCATTAGTTTACATAAAAACGAATAGACACTTTGAAACGAGGAGAACAGACGTTCCGAAAAACACGAAAATTTCCGAAATTACGAAAAAAACGTCAATACGAAAAATGAAACGAACCGAAACGGAAATCGGCCGAAACGAGCCGAAACGAAAATTTACAAAATACGAACGAACCGAACTGAAAAAAAAATCGGTGCACAAGTCTACTTATTATATCCCTCCCGGGTCTTCTTATTATATCCCATCCGGCTCTTATTATATCCCTCCCTGGTCTTCTTATTATTATCCTCCCGGGTCTTCTTATTATTATCCTCCCGGGTCTTCTTATTATATCCCTCCCAGGTCTTCTTATTATATCCATCCCGGGTCTTCTTATTATATCCATCCCGGGCCTTCTTATTATATCCCTCCCGGGTCTTCTTATTATATCCATCCTGGGTCTCCTTATTATATCCCTCCCGGGTTTTCTTATTATATCCATCCCGGGTCTCCTTATTATATCCCTCCCGGGTCTCCTTATTATATCCCTCCCGGGTCTCCTTATTATATCCCTCCCGGGTCTCCTTATTACATCCATCCTGGGTCTCTTTATTATATCCCTCCCGGGTCTCCTTATTATATCCATCCTGGGTCTCCTTATTATATCCATCCCGGGTCTCCTTATTATATCCCCCCCGGGTCTCCTTATTATATCCATCCTGGGTCTCCTTATTATATCCATCCCGGGTCTCCTTATTATATCCCTCCCGGGTCTCCTTATTATATCCATCCTGGGTCTCCTTATTATATCCATCCCGGGTCTCCTTATTATATCCCCCCCGGGTCTCCTTATTATATCCATCCTGGGTCTCCTTATTATATCCATCCCGGGTCTCCTTATTATATCCCTCCCGGCTCTTATTATATCCCTCCCGGGTCTTCTTATTATATCCCTCCCGGCTCTTCTTATTATATCCATCCCTGGTCTTCTTATTATATCCCTCCCGGCTCTTATTATATCCCTCCCGGGTCTTCTTATTATATCCCTCCTGGGTCTTCTTATTATATCCATCCCGGGTCTTCTTATTATATCCCTCCCGGGTCTTCTTATTATATCCATCCCTGGTCTTCTTATTATATCCCTCCCGGCTCTTATTATATCCCTCCCGGGTCTTCTTATTAAAACCATCCCGGGTCTTCTTATTATATCCCTCCCGGGTCTTCTTATTATTATCCTCCCGGGTCTTCTTATTATATCCATCCCGGCTCTTATTATATCCCTCCCGGCTCTTCTTATTATATCCCTCCCGGCTCTTCTTATTATATCCCTCCCGGGTCTCCTTATTATATCCCTCCCGGCTCTTCTTATTATATCCTTCCGGGTCTCCTTATTATATCCCTCCCGGGTCTTCTTATTATATCCCTCCCGGGTCTCCTTATTATATCCCTCCCGGCTCTTCTTATTATATCCCTCCCGGGTCTCCTTATTATATCCCTCCCGGGTCTTCTTATTATATCCCTCCCGGGTCTTCTTATTATATCCCTCCAGGGTCTCCTTATTATATCCATCCCGGCTCTTATTATATCCCTCCCGGCTCTTATTATATCCCTCCCGGGTCTTCTTATTATATCCCTCCCGGGTCTCCTTATTATATCCCTCCCGGGTCTCCTTATTATATCCCTCCAGGGTCTTCTTATTATATCCCTCCCGGCTCTTATTATATCCCTCCCGGGTCTTCTTATTATATCCCTCCCGGGTCTTCTTATTATATCCCTCCCGGCTCTTCTTATTATATCCCTCCCGGCTCTTCTTATTATATCCCTCCCGGGTCTTCTTATTATATCCCTCCCGGCTCTTCTTATTATATCCCTCCCGGCTCTTATTATATCCCTCCCGGGTCTCCTTATTATATCCCTCCCGGCTCTTCTTATTATATCCCTCCCGGGTCTCCTTATTATATCCCTCCCGGCTCTTCTTATTATATCCCTCCCGGGTCTTCTTATTATATCCCTCCCGGGTCTCCTTATTATATCCCTCCCGGCTCTTCTTATTATATCCCTCCCGGGTCTCCTTATTATATCCCTCCCGGGTCTCCTTATTATATCCCTCCCGGGTCTCCTTATTATATCCCTCCCGGGTCTCCTTATTATATCCCTCCCGGGTCTCCTTATTATATCCCTCCAGGGTCTCCTTATTATATCCCTCCCGGGTCTTATTATATCCCTCCTGGGTCTTCTTATTATATCCATCCCGGCTCTTATTATATCCATCCCGGCTCTTATTATATCCATCCCGGGTCTTCTTATTATATCCCTCCCGGGTCTTCTTATTATATCCATCCCGGCTCTTATTATATCCCTCCCGGGTCTTCTTATTATATCCCTCCCGGCTCTTCTTATTATATCCCTCCCGGGTCTTCTTATTATATCCCTCCCGGCTCTTCTTATTATATCCCTCCCGGGTCTTCTTATTATATCCCTCCCGGCTCTTATTATATCCCTCCCGGCTCTTATTATATCCCTCCCGGGTCTTCTTATTATATCCCTCCCGGGTCTTCTTATTATATCCATCCCGGCTCTTATTATATCCATCCTGGGTCTTCTTATTATATCCCTCCCGGGTCTTCTTATTATATCCATCCCGGGTCTTCTTATTATATCCATCCCTGGTCTTCTTATTATATCCATCCCTGGTCTTATTATTATATCCCTCCCGGCTCTTATTATATCCATCCCGGCTCTTATTATATCCATCCCGGGTCTTCTTATTATATCCCTCCCGGGTCTTCTTATTATATCCATCCCGGCTCTTATTATATCCATCCCGGGTCTTCTTATTATATCCCTCCCGGGTCTTTTTATTATATCCATCCCTGGTCTTCTTATTATATCCCTCCCGGCTCTTATTATATCCCTCCCGGGTCTTCTTATTAAAACCATCCCGGGTCTTCTTATTATATCCCTCCTGGGTCTTCTTATTATATCCATCCCGGGTCTTCTTATTATATCCCTCCCGGGTCTTCTTATTATATCCATCCCTGGTCTTCTTATTATATCCCTCCCGGCTCTTATTATATCCCTCCCGGGTCTTCTTATTAAAACCATCCCGGGTCTTCTTATTATATCCCTCCCGGGTCTTCTTATTATTATCCTCCCGGGTCTTCTTATTATATCCATCCCGGCTCTTATTATATCCCTCCCGGCTCTTCTTATTATATCCCTCCCGGCTCTTCTTATTATATCCCTCCCGGGTCTCCTTATTATATCCCTCCCGGCTCTTCTTATTATATCCCTCCCGGGTCTCCTTATTATATCCCTCCCGGCTCTTCTTATTATATCCCTCCCGGGTCTCCTTATTATATCCCTCCCGGCTCTTCTTATTATATCCCTCCCGGGTCTCCTTATTATATCCCTCCCGGGTCTTCTTATTATATCCCTCCCGGGTCTTCTTATTATATCCCTCCCGGGTCTCCTTATTATATCCCTCCAGGGTCTCCTTATTATATCCAACAGGATATAATTTATCCAACAGGTCCTTCTGTGTGTCCTTTGCTGGTAACTCCTCCTCTTCATTGCCTCTATCTGTTGGTGTACCTCAAGGCTCTGTCTTTGGTCCTCTGCTCTTTTCCATCTACACCTCCTCCCTGGGCAAAATCATCAACAGCTTTGGCTTTAATTACCACCTCTACGCTGATGACACTCAGATCTACCTCTCTACCCCTGATCTCTCTCCCCCTGTCCTTTCAAAAGTCAGTGACTGTTTATCTGGCATCTCCTCCTGGATGGCCTCCCACCACCTAAAGATCAACATGTCAAAGACTGAGCTCCTACTTATTCCTCCCTCTAATGCCTCCCCACCTCCTGACTTCTCTATCACGGTGGAGGGTATCACCATCTCCCCATCAAACCAAGTTCGCTGTCTTGGAGTTACACTGGACTCTGCTCTTTCCTTCATCCCCCACATCAAGTCTCTTTCCTCCTCCTGCCGATACCAACTGCGTAATATTTCCAGAATTCGGCCATTTCTTACCGCTGTCACCACAAAACAACTCATACACGCCCTGGTAATCTCCCGACTCGACTATTGCAATAATCTCTTATCTGGCCTCCCTCTGTCCCGCCTCTCCCCCCTACAATCCATCCTGAACGCCTCCGCCAGGCTAATTCACCTCACCCGCCGCTCTGTCTCTGCCGCTCCCCTCTGCGAGTCCCTTCACTGGCTCCCCATCCACTGCAGAATTAAGTTCAAAATCCTTATCCTTACCTACAAAACCCTCATTAACTCAGCTCCCCACTACCTGTCCTCACTAATCACCAAATACACCCCAGCCCGCTCCCTAAGGTCAAACAGTGACCTGCGCCTAGCTTCTCCCCGCATCACCTCTTCCCATGATAGACTGCAGGATTTCTCACGCGCAGCCCCCACTCTCTGGAACGCTCTCCCTCGTGCTGTCAGACTTTCCCCTAACTTCTCTTCCTTCAAACGCTCCCTGAAAACATTCCTATTTAGGGAAGCCTACCACCCAACTCACTGATGCAACCATCAATCACTCTCACCTTACAGTCCTCTCCTCCTGTTTCCAACCCCAACCCTCCTAGATTGTGAGTTCCTACGGGAATAGGGCCCTCATCTCCTCCTGTACTGTTTGTCAAATGTTGTTCAATGTATTGTAACCCTGTCTATACTGTGCTTATTGTACAGCGCTGCGGAATATGCTGGCGCTTTATAAATAAAGAATAATAATAATAATAATAATCCCTCCCGGTCTCCTTATTATATCCCTCCCGGCTCTTATTATATCCCTCGCGGGTCTCCTTATTATATCCCTCCAGGAGGGGTGCGGGGGGGGGCAGGAGGGGTAGGGGGGGGGAGCAGGCGGCCAGCCTCCCTGAAATGAGTTTTTGCAGGTTGGGATGTCTGTACACTGTATGTCTCCGTTTTCTGCACAGTCACACACAGAGCAGCTCCTGCCTGCAGGACAAACACAAATATAGGATAAAAATAAAATAAAAAGGGCTTTGACCCGCAGAGCAGCTGTCAGAGAGCGGCACCGCTAACACCCAGCCCTGGCCGCCGAGGTCAGGGGTCAACGAGCCGTGGAGCACGCTGTCTTCTCCATCGTCTATCACGTGACCAGGGTGATCAGGGCGTGTCTCATAGCAATTTTCGGCCTTTGCCCGCCTCCGCCCTGGATTGGTCCGCAGTACAGAGCGGTGCCGTGACACACGCCTTGTGATTGGCTGAAGCAGTCGTCGGTCAAGCGTAGGTGGGAATGGTCGTTCTGTGGTAGACATGTAGGCGGTGTTGGCATGAAGGCCCCGTCCCGCCTCCTGTTTGACACTCCCAGCAGTGTCTGGCAAACTCTGGCTCCGCTAAAGGAAAGGAGCAGCATAAGGGGTGTCACGGCACCTGGCCTTCGCCCTGTGACACGGCTCCTAACCTCGGCCTGCCCTGCCTATACCAGGCGTATTAACCCTCTGGAAGACCAGTGGGCAGTGACCCGGCTTAGCCAGCAGCTCACAACTGCTCTAATGTGGGCAATGCAGCAGCTGGCACCCTGAGGCTCCTTCACCATCCAGGCTGCCGACCCAAATGCACAGTGCTCTCTGCAGGCTGCTGCCACCCCACCACCGTGCCCTGTGCTGCCACATCATTCACGGTGCCTCTGCTGACCCCCATTACCAGTGCCATGCCCAGTATCGGCTGTTGACCCCCCCCCCTATTACCTGTGCCCTCTGCTGCTGATCCTCCCCATTAACTGCAACCCGCTGACCTCCATTCACTGTGCCCCTGCAGACTGCTGACCCCCCCCCCACCCATTACCTGTGCCCCTGCCCTCTGCAGGCTGATGACCCCCATTCACTGTGCCGCCACCCCATTCACTGTGCCCCTGCCCTGTGCTGCCTCCCCATTCACTGTGCCCCTGCCCTGTGCTGCCTCCCCATTCACTGAGCCCCTGCCCTGTGCTGTCTCCCCATTCACTGTGCCCCTGCCCTGTGCTGCCTCCCCATTCACTGAGCCCCTGCCCTGTGCTGCCTCCCCATTCACTGTGCCCCTGCCCTGTGCTGCCTCCCCATTCACTGTGCCCCTGCCCTGTGCTGCCTCCCCATTCACTGAGCCCCTGCCCTGTGCTGCCTCCCCATTCACTGAGCCCCTGCCCTGTGCTGTCTCCCCATTCACTGAGCCCCTGCCCTGTGCTGTCTCCCCATTCACTGAGCCCCTGCCCTGTGCTGCCACCCCATTCACTGAGCCCCTGCCCTGTGCTGCTACCCCATTCACTCTGCCCCTGCCCTGTGCTGCTCCCCATTCACTGAGCCCCTGCCCTGTGCTGCCCCCATTCACTGTGCCCCTGCCCTGTGCTGTCTCCCCATTCACTGAGCCCCTGCCCTGTGCTGCCACCCCATTCACTGTGCCCCTGCCCTGTGCTGTCCCCCATTCACTGAGCCCCTGCCCTGTGCTGCCACCCCATTCACTGAGCCCCTGCCCTGTGCTGCTACCCCATTCACTGAGCCCCTGCCCTGTGCTGCCTCCCCATTCACTGAGCCCCTGCCCTGTGCTGCCACCCCATTCACTGAGCCCCTGCCCTGTGCTGCCACCCCATTCACTGAGCCCCTGCCCTGTGCTGCCACCCCATTCACTGAGCCCCTGCCCTGTGCTGCCACCCCATTCACTGAGCCCCTGCCCTGTGCTGCCACCCCATTCACTGAGCCCCTGCCCTGTGCTGCCACCCCATTCACTGAGCCCCTGCCCTGTGCTGCCACCCCATTCACTGAGCCCCTGCCCTGTGCTGCCACCCCATTCACTGAGCCCCTGCCCTGTGCTGCACCCCATTCACTGTGCCCCTGCCCTGTGCTGCCTCCCCATTCACTGTGCCCCTGCCCTGTGCTGCCTCCCCATTCACTGAGCCCCTGCCCTGTGCTGCCTCCCCATTCACTGTGCCCCTGCCCTGTGCTGCCTCCCCATTCACTGTGCCCCTGCCCTGTGCTGCCTCCCCATTCACTGAGCCCCTGCCCTGTGCTGCCTCCCCATTCACTGAGCCCCTGCCCTGTGCTGCCTCCCCATTCACTGAGCCCCTGCCCTGTGCTGCCACCCCATTCACAGTGCCCCTGCCCTGTGCTGTCTCCCCATTCACTGAGCCCCTGCCCTGTGCTGCCACCCCATTCACTGAGCCCCTGCCCTGTGCTGCTACCCCATTCACTGAGCCCCTGCCCTGTGCTGCCACCCCATTCACTGTGCCCCTGCCCTGTGCTGCCTCCCCATTCACTGAGCCCCTGCCCTGTGCTGCCACCCCATTCACTGTGCCCCTGCCCTGTGCTGTCTCCCCATTCACTGAGCCCCTGCCCTGTGCTGCCACCCCATTCACTGTGCCCCTGCCCTGTGCTGCCACCCCATTCACTGTGCCCCTGCCCTGTGCTGCCACCCCATTCACTGTGCCCCTGCCCTGTGCTGCCACCCCATTCACTGTGCCCCTGCCCTGTGCTGCCTCCCCATTCACTGTGCCCCTGCCCTGTGCTGCCTCCCCATTCACTGTGCCCCTGCCCTCTGCAGGCTGCTGCCTCCCCATTCATTGTGCTGGCCCTGCCCACCCCCCTCCCCTGCTGGGGGCTTGCACTAAGTCAGCCCCTGTGTGAGTGAGTGCTTCATTGTGTCTCTCAGCCTGCTGGATGCTGCCTGCTCGCTCCTCTGTTCACCAGGAAGCAGTTCTTTTGTGTGGATTGCAGCCCCTCCACCCTCTCCCAGCTCTGCCTGCTGTCTCCCATGCTCTCCTTCCACCTCCCTTGTTCTCTAGGGCGTGCTGTGTGTGATCCTGTGCCGGACTTCACAATCACCCCCTCCTACACCAGCTCCAAGTATTAGTCTCCCCCTGTAACCACCACCCTGAGCAGCAGATAACCCCCTCCCCTACTGCACCCCTTTCCCCCCACCTTGGCTTCCCAGGATGACGCCTTTGTTGACCCCCAAGTCCATTCTCCCTAAGAACTCCAGCTGAGGATATCTTCACGTCTCTGGGGGAGGGATAGGCTGAGGACAAACTTGCTCCAGGTCCTGGAAAACAGAATTTAGAAACTTCTACCTTTTTTTTAAGCTGTGAATTTTTTTTAAAAAGTGCATCTTGGACGAGTCCTGGAAAAAAACATAAAAATGTCGACTCCCAGCAGGTTCAAGAAAGACAAAGAGATCATAGCAGAATATGAGAGCCAAGTGAAAGGTAAGCTCCTCTGGAGAGAGCATGCCCTCTGCACATCACTGATGGCCATGGCTGGTGATCATGTCCTTCCAAAAAGAGATTTGTTTTTTAAATCAAAGGGCTTGTTTTTATCATTTTCCCACATATCCTTCTTTTTATTATCTGATACTTTGTATCTTCTCGGTGTTCTATTCAATCCCAGCTACATTGTATACATAGAATTCTTCCAAGGGGGAAAAAATAAATCTGCTGGAAAGAAAAATCTTCCCTGAATTAATGTTTTTCTCCTTCCAGCTCTATTTTTTTTATTTTAATTATTGGTATTTTGCCAGTCATCCTACATGTCTTATCAGTCTCGCTGCTGTCTTGCTGTTCCTGTTCACAGTTTATACTCGCAGAATAATAATTGAATAAACAATCGGAATCTCTGCCAGTTTGTATCGCTTTGTTTATTTAAACAGATTTTTGAATGCTAAAATAAAAGAAGAAAATTATATATTTATCTCTATATATCCAGAAAGTCATGTGAATGGATAGCAGGCTGATGGGGGGAATCAGTACAATAGAGGAGAGGAGGTTACATTGTGTCAGGTGCTGTGGAGCTGGTGACACCACACACCATGAGTGTGCAAGTTGCTGCGGCTCTCAGAGTCATCCCTTTCCAGTGTCGCTTTATTTGGCCCAGATGCTGGGGCCGCACTGTGGGAATGCCATAGGACCTGGCAGGCAGCAGGCGCCTGTTTTTTTTTTTTTTGTTTCGTTTCAATGACTCAACATCTTGGCACCAGCAGGTCCTTCGTTAATTAATGAAAACTGTCACACGTGTATATTGTAATATCACTCCGCATTGTCATATATTGGCGCTTTCATGTATTATTTTTTTAACATAAAAATACTTAATGTGTCTATTTACCACCTTTTCCTCTATATAAACATATTTTACTTTTAATTCTTTTTTTTTATCCCATGGGAATTTTAATAAGGCATGACTGAATTCATGTTTCCCAAAGGACTAATACCGACTTGTATGTTCTGTCATTGATGTAAAACCGGAACCTATGGCCTTTATAAAACACAAACCTAATACTTCTTTGTCTAGTTATAATTTGACAGTGAAAATTTGAATTGTTGTTTTTTTTTTTTTTTGGAAAGGATTAAAATAAGTTTGTGGGTTAATTTAAAAAAAAATTTGGCCAAAAATCCATCTAAAACTATGGTTAATGACATCATGGTTATTGACATGGTATATCTCATTTTAGATTGACTCTGGAAACGTGCCTACATCAGTTCTGTATAGGATTAAAATATATATATATATTTTTTTTCCTTGCTTTCTTTGGCCTAAAAGAATTTATGTAATTGCTGTTAATGACAACTTGAGAAAATCAAAACCAGGTCATCTCCTTTACACCCGAACAGGCCAGGGCTTTAATCCCAATGTGCGGCATTAATATTACTGAAAATTCCCTTGCTTTCTGGAATACCAAAGTGTTGTTCACATATGGGGAAAAAATTGCTTCTGGTGATGGTTTTATTTTTTTATTATTGTCAGACCCAGTGGTCACTAAACTGTATACATTTTGTTTTGCTTTGGTATCACCCCCCCCCCCTATGTTCCTGCAAAACACAAGCTTCATTTCCTGAGTTTATGTGGAAAATGATGAATCGATTTTAGGAGAGATTTGGCCGCCGGCCACGGGATGTTCTGAGCCAGTACCTGCCATTGTATGATGAAGGGCTTTGGGTTTTAAGAGAGAACCTCCAAATCATAGCTCTCTGCACCAGTGATCCATAACTAACTCCGACATCTCCACTAATACTATAAAGTAGCATTTTCCTCTGGATCCTTCACTTTTTGTGTTAATTCTACCCAACTTTATATTAAAAGAAAGCTGCCTGGGTCCTAAATTCATGCAGGTGACTCTCAGGACGTCTTACCGTCTCCCGAGTGTCATATGAATGTGTCAGGTGCTACGTTGCAGTCATTCCCAAAGTGGGCAGTACCGCCTCCCTGGGGGGCAGTAGAAAGAGCCACGGGGCAGGGGCGTTAGGGGGAGGGTCCAAGAGTGTTAAAATTAGGTTCCTGTTTTGAATTTACAGTGTACCTATTACAAAAAATAAGGTGTAATGTATGCGGTCACTGGGGATGTGGTCTAGGAGCCAAGGGGGGCAGCAGCCCCAAAAAGTTTGGGAACCACTGCTTTACAGCAAAGGTCAGCAACTTTGACCTTCCATATAATTTGGAACTACATGTCCTTTGTGTCTCCACTGTCTTGAGTGTCTGAGCATCATGGGAGATTTGGGTCCTAAGCTCCTGGAGGACCAAGGTTGCTGAAACCTGCTATACAGAATATCTGTGACCTATGTTCTGTGAGCTGGCGTCCTCAGGTCCTCCACATTGAGGCAGAGACAGTAAGACCAGCCATTGTCCTCTACTTTTTATACTATTTTGGGTTAGTGGTTACATGAAAACCATTTGCTCCATTTTACTGGTTCCCATAGTAAGGTCTAATAAAATATTAGTTACTTAGCTTTATATGGTCTATTAAAATTTACTTTGTTTTGTCTGTTTACGCATTCAGTTCTATTGTGTTTGCTGTAATGTTGTATCTTGATGCTCACTCTTGTACCCTTGATATTTATCTTGAACGCTTATGGCCTATGTTGTTTATTTTGTTGCCCTCAAGTAAAATCCTCTTTACCTTCCCTTCCTATGGTTTAGGGTATTATTATTTTTTATAAAGCGCCAGCATATACAGTGCCGGCTGGGGGGAGTATAGGGGGTTTGGGTCGCAATCCCGACGGCCAACCTCCCTACACGGCCAACTGCCCCCTACACGGCCAACTGCCCCCTACACGGCCAACTGCCCCCTACACGGCCAACTGCCCCCTACACGGCCAACTGCCCCCTACACGGCCAACTGCCCCCTACACGGCCAACATCCCAGCAGCTAAACCTAGCCCTAACCATAAACCTAGCCTTAACCATAAACCTAGCCCTAAACCTAGCCTTAACCATAAACCTAGCCCTAACCCTCCCCTAAACCTAGCCTTAACCATAAACCTAGCCTTAACCCTAACCTTAACCATAAACCTAGCCCTAACCCTCCCCTAAACCTAGCCTTAACCCTAACCTTAACCATAAACCTAGCCCTAACCCTCCCCTAAACCTAGCCTTAACCCTAACCTTAACCATAAACCTAGCCTTAACCCTAACCTTAACCATAAACCTAGCCTTAACCCTAACCTTAACCATAAACCTAGCCCTAACCCCCTAAACCTAGCCTTAACCCTAACCTTAACCATAAACCTAGCCCTAACCCCCCCTAAACCTAGCCTTAACCCTAACCTTAACCATAAACCTAGCCCTAACCCCCCCTAAACCTAGCCCTAACTCCCTAAGGGTTAGGGTATTAGTTTTAGGGTTAGCCACTGGGATTATGGATGTCTGGAAGTTGGCCATGTAGGGAACTTAGTATGTCCAGCACTTGTTCTGTCTGGAAGTTGGTCGTCGGGATGTTGGCATTAGGGAACCTGGCTGTAGGGATTTTGTCCGGCACCCGAGTAGGGGTAACATCACTGCTCTATAACCATGGAGACTGTGGAGACACAGGTTTGATCCCAGCAGGAGCACCTCTCCAGTAAGTGTCCTTGGGCGAGACACCTAACGGTACATACTCGCCACCCAGGACATACTTGAATGAGAGAAATCTCAATGTAACCTTCCTGGTAAAATCCTTTCTCAAAAAAAAATATGCTGCAGGAAACATAAAATTAACAAATAAGTTTGACATACAGAGACTGATGGGGAAAGAGCAGCCTGCTCAAGAGTTTACAATCTAAGTGGAGAGGGTAACCTGCAAAGTATGGGATGCATGGGGTCTGTGTGGGAAGCAGATCAGGAAAGGCACAATGGGGGGACTATGGAGTGACCTTGTACAATTATTACATTATTATTCATGTCTTTGAATTGCTCCAACATATTCTGCTGCGTAGTACAAGAGTTACAATACGTTTTTGAAGTACATAGTTGTAGAGAAGGTCCTGCTTTCCATGGAGCTTGCACTCTAAAGTTAATAAACGCTAGCCCCCGGGGTTAGATTAAAAAAAAAAAATACACAAATGAAAAACCACTGAAATCCCCATTGTGTGAAAAAATCTGTTCAAATCCTGCAAGTCTGTTTAACGGAGGGATTCTGGAGCCTTTGTGAAATCTGTAATTTTGAGATTATTTTTAGTGCAGTGACTCGGGGGAATTGGAAGGACACGAGGTTCTCATTTTTGGCCCCCCTGTGGGATTTGTGTTGCTGAAAACTGACAAGTGTTTCAGAGGAGTTTGTTTTGTTTGCCTTTCTAAGGATCAACACCGATGAGTGTGTGAGGACCTAACAACAACATGTGCTTGTGTTCTTTACAACCTCAGCCTATACAGAGCAACAGCTGGATCCTGGCAGGAGCCTTACATAGTGTGGTCAAAGTGCGCCATGTCGCCTGAAATGTGCTCCTAGCTCCAGGGCATGGAGACCATAATGCAGGGCACCAGTGTGGTGACAGATAACCCACATATTTGTGACAGTGCACTGATACTGCAATTCTGTTTCCAAAGAATATATAATTGTTGTTATTGTCATCATTTACATAGCGCAAACAGTTTCCGCAGCGCTTTACAATAACCAATAGGAACGAGCTACAGATAAACGGACTTATGATGGAAACAAGAAGTGTAGAGGGCCCTGTTCGTATGAGCTTACAAGAGAATAAATGGGTATACAATTGGCATATAAGGGGGGTTTGGTCATGTAGGGCCTAACAAATTCAACTGGTTAGTCACAGGCCTAGTTAATTTTACCTTTCACACCAACCAAAATAAAAACAAGTTATGGGGGTAGAACCAGTTGGGCTAATTATTACCCTCTCTTCATTTTATCCAGTACCCTTCAACACTCTTTCAGCTGTCTATCAGAGGCATCATCCTTAAACTAGCACTTCTGGTGGTGTTATACCCACACTGTTCCAGTGGCAGTGGATTGCTAACCTATGGGCTGAAGGAAGACCTCAACCTTGAAAGGGTATCCCAGCATTCAAGCATAGCCATAGGGGTGGAGGGGGCACAATCCTGTCACCATGACCACTTAAATTCACTGAAATTGACATGGTGTTTATTGTTTTAATTATTCCATCCAAAGCCATAAAGACATGGCAGGCACCTAGCTTTGATACATTTATGTCAAAGCTGTGTACTAAATAGGTAAAGGTTTTCTTCATTGTACCCTGAAAGAAACGTGAACTAGAGAAGCTTTGTCTTTATTGCTTTTGTATCATTATATCGTTGATGCTGTTTTTTTTATTTGCAAATAAAGTTTCTGCAGTCATGTGAATGTCTTAACCATCTGATTGCCCACCCTTTTAGGGCAGGGGTCAGCAACATCTGCCCTCCAGATGTTTTGGAACTGGATTTCCCATGAGTATCCACTAATCTGTATGACTGCGCACCATGGAAGATGTAGTTCCAAAACACCTGCAGGGCCAAGGTTATAGACACGTGTTTTTAGGGTTAATTTTACACTGGGTATTGTTAGCGTGACAAAAACCCAACATGACCTACTCAATATAATTGGTTGTTTTACTATTGTAGTAAGCGTGACCTTGATTGGCCAAATGAAATGTCGTCTACTACGAAGTTGTGATGGAGAGCTGGTGTAATCCGCAGCACGTTCTACCTTTTGAGTCACCAAACTATAACAGAGTTTTTGTAGCACTACTAATGAGCCGCTCATACTCTCCTGTGCTTAGTTTGGTGAACAGACCTCTAGGAGAGATTTCTGTCCATTATTATTTTTATGCATTTGAGAGATGAGTGGGTAAAACTAAACTTCATGAAAACCGATCGCTTTATCTCGATTTTTGCATTACAGCTGCCAGTGAGAGGGCAGAATACTGGGAGAGCACTGGGGTCACTCATTGCTGTACAGGAATAAGATTCAGCAGGTTATAATGACTGTAAATCCCTGTACAGGACAGATACAAGGTGTTACTGTTATTTCCATACACAGGCATTATGCCACATACAGATATTATTTTTATATTCTATTGGTATTTTTGGAAGCCGCATTGCTGATAATCTCATTATGATCAATACAAACCCCCATAAGCAGGAGATCTGACCATTCTTATTATTCATCTTTATCACAGTTACTGTATCTAACACACAGGCCATTTCTGCCTGTATGATGATAATGCAGACCCCTTTTGAAATTGTGTAAGATAAGGGACACTATCTAGAGCTCAGAATCTCACATTTCATCAATATTTCTGTAAAGGATAAACGACTACATGAAGACCTACAAATGAGCAAATGAACATTTTTTTTTAAAAAAAAATTTTTATCTCCGTTTCGTAAAGAAATGGTTATTCTATTTCACCGAATATTTAATTGTTAACTTTACATCCCATGTTTCAAATAAGTGGTACGATAAAAAAATTTTCATCAAAAATTGCGTGGTAGTGAATGGGGTTAAACATTGAGCTCTGTATTGCCCTATACCAGCAATTTCACATTGAACTTAAAACCTGCTCGTAACTCACAGGGTTATTCAAAAATAATCTAAAAGTCACCGTACAATTGGTGACTTTTCGTTCCCTGCACTTCGGGGCGATTAGGCGATCCTATTTCGCAGTGGCGTAGCGTGGGGGGGGGGCTGGGGGGCCGTGGCCCCGGGCGCAGTTTTGTTAGGGGCGCATTTGCGCCCCTAAAACTGGCCCGGGGGTTGAGGGGACGCAGATGCCGGGCAGCGCGGGAGCGCCTGCCCGGTCTTTAACAGTCCGTCCTGTTAGGTGATGCGGCTGCGCGGCGTGCGCAGCCGGTCACGTGGTCCGGCTAATCAGGTGGTACGGAGTCTCTGTACCACCTGATTGGCCGGACCACGTGACCGGCTGCGCGGCATCACCTAACAGGACGGACTGTTAAAGACCGGGCAGGCGCTCCCGCGCTGCCCGGCATCTGGGTCCCGGTCCCCTCAACCCCCGCCGGAGCTGGGGCCTGGGGCAATATCCAGGTAAGGGCTGGGGGCAAATCCATGAGCTGGGGGCAAATCCATGAGCTGGGGGCAAATCCATGAGCTGGGGCAAATCCATGAGCTGGGGCAAATCCATGAGCTGGGGCAAATCCATGAGATGGGGGCAAATCCATGTGAGAGCTGGGGCAAATCCATGAGTGAGCTTGGGGCAAATCCATGAGCTGGGGGCAAATCCATGAGTGAGCTGGGGGGCAAATCCATGAGATGGGGGCAAATCCATGAGTGAGCTGGGGGGCAAATCCATGAGATGGGGGCAAATCCATGAGTGAGCATGGGGGCAAATCCATGAGTGAGCTGGGGGGCAAATCCATGTGAGAGCTGAGGCAAATCCATGTGAGAGCTGAGGCAAATCCATGTGAGAGCTGAGGCAAATCCATGTGAGAGCTGAGGCACATCCATGTGAGAGCTGAGGCAAATCCATGTGAGAGCTGAGGCAAATCTATGAGCTGGGGGCAAATCCATGAGTGAGCTGGGGGGCAAATCCATGAGTGAGCTGGGGGGCAAATCCATGAGTGAGCTGGGGGGCAAATCCATGAGTGAGCTGGGGGCAAATCCATGAGCTGGGGGCAAATTCATGAGCTGGGGGCAAATCCATGTGAGAGCTGGGGCAAATCCATGAGATGGGGGCAAATCCATGAGTGAGCTGGGGGCAAATCCATGAGATGGGGGCAAATCCATGAGTGAGCTGGGGGGCAAATCCATGAGATGGGGGCAAATCCATGAGTTGAGCTGGGGGAGCAAATCCATGTGAGAGCTGAGGCAAATCCATGTGAGAGCTGAGGCAAATCCATGTGAGAGCTGAGGCAAATCCATGTGAGAGCTGAGGCAAATCCATGTGAGAGCTGAGGCAATTCCATGTGAGAGCTGAGGCAAATCCATGTGAGAGCTGAGGCAAATCCATGTGAGAGCTGAGGCAAATCCATGTGAGAGCTGAGGCAATTCCATGTGAGAGCTGAGGCAAATCCATGTGAGAGCTGGGGGCAAATCCCCGTGAGCTGGGGGCAAATCCCCGTGAGCTGGGGGCAAATCCCCGTGAGCTGGGGGGCAAATCCATGAGTGAGCTGGGGGGCAAATCCATGAGTGAGCTGGGGGGCAAATCCATGAGCTGGGGGCAAATCCATGTGAGAGCTGGGGCAAATCCATGAGCTGGGGGGCAAATCCATGTGTGAGCTGGGGGGCAAATCCATGTGTGAGCTGGGGGCAAATCCATGTGTGAGCTGGGGCAATATCGATAACGTCCACAGGTTGGGGGGGCGCACAATTCTTTGCTGGCCCCGGGCGCTGACAACCCACGCTACGCCACTGCTATTTCGCCAACCCTGCGGTGTATTCATCAAGAACCGCAGGGCCCCCCCGTAGTGCAGGGAAACCCGCCGAACACTCACCGAACACCCCCCGAAACCCGCAGAAACCGGCTGGATTAACCTCACCGAACACACCGGAGAAACCCTACTAGCCGCTGATTATAGCACCGAGCAGCCGCCGGAAAAACTCGACACGCAGACGAGTGAAGTGGGGAAAAAAACAAAAAACCGTACACTTGAATGTTTGAAAAGGGAAACGCTGTTTGCAAAGAAACTACTGAACGAAAATGCCTGGAATTTACATATAAGATACAATGAATGATAATACAAAGGGCTGTTACAGAAAAAAAAAAAACGATTAAAAAAAAAATGCCTTAAAGATCCTAAAAAAAAAAATCTATTAATAGACTTTTTACTGCAGAATATTATAATCAACGGTTTATTAGATATTGTATTAAAACGGGAATATTTTTAACATTGCAGCCTATGGGATTCGCCTGAATAAACCTGTCGAATTAAACCACCGAACAGCAGGGCAATTCGGCAACTTTTCACTGCTGATTTGTGTTCTCTGAATAGACGAAGCATTGCTTCTCTATGGGGATTCACTGCCCTAGAGCCATGGAAGGTAACCGTATGCTGAATTTCAGCGTTCGGTTACCTTTCGGCAGCAATTCGGAGCTCTTTGAATAACCCCCACAGAGTTCTGAGTAATTTCCCCATAGGTTCTACTCCATGTCTGTTCCTCGTGTAGCTTTTCCTGTAAGTAAAGCCTCCCACTAATCTTCCTGAAGAGCACGTTTAGAAAGTGAATGGATTGTGCAGCGATTCAGTTATGTCAGTCAGAGGAGCACTATATGGAACGACTTGCTTTTGTGGTCTTCAGAGATCTGATTATTGCAGTAATTTGATGTGATGTTTATTATTATTTTCTCCCACGAGGTGAATCAAAACATTATAATAATGCCTCTAACTTACAGACCACAACGAGTCGCTCTGTTACTTTTCTTGTAAATAGCTCAGTCATAAGGGATTATCATATTGTATGGTTAATTATTAAGCTTAATGAGGACCACAAACAATTCTATTTTATGTGGCCCAGATACTTGTTGACTATAGTTCTGATTTTTTTTTTTCTTTTAGGCTAGGGTCAGACGAATGCACGTGCAGCCGCACTTTATCACGGCCGTAGTGGCAGCAAATGACGGCCAATATACGAAGTACGGCCGCACGAAAGTGCGGCCGCGCAACGGAAGCGGCAAACAAACGCATTTTTTCTAGAACGTGATACCGCTGGTACTGACGTACAGAGTGCGCTGCGTCCGCTAGCGGCGTTTGTGCGTGATTAGGAGACGTCAGACGCTGCTCATGTCCGGCCAACGTAACGTCCAGACGCAAAAAAGGGTTTTGTTGATGATCCATACGAAAATGCGCATAGTATGACCGCTATCGCGTATTCCGTGAAAAAATACGTCCATTCGTTCGAACGCACTTTTTCACGGACAACGCGAAAAATACGTTCGTCTGACCATAGCCTTTGAAGTATGAAAAATATACTTTTATTAGGAGACACGAAGGCTCAGATTATTTCAAGAAAATGTGGTGGATTCAGCGCTTCTTTCATGTAAAGGTTGGACAGGATCCTGTGTATTGGTTCTTCTCTTTGGTCCAAGTGATAGTCACCTTCTGGTAGCCTCTCACCAATATCACTCAAATAAAATAAATACACATACAGGGTTATTCAGAGAAAGATGAAACTCTGGAGAACTTTTGGAGAAGTGGAACTTCTAGGTCAAAATAGCCAAACCAGAAAAATTCTCCCATTTATCCCACTTTCCAAATCGGCTATTTTGACCTAGAATATTCACTTCTCCAAAAGTTCTCCAGCGTTTCACTTTTCTCTGAATAACCCTGATAGTGTAGCAGATTCAAATAAATCTTAAGAGGGGAAAAAAAAGGGGGTTTCACTCACGTCTTGTTGTGTCTCACAGACACCAGATACACAGGCAGCCAGTGATTTTAGGGAGCACTGGATCTCCTCTCAGCAGCAATCCTCTCCTCTGCTGGACAATCAGACCAGGAACCGGATTGAAGTTTAAAGTAAATAATTTATTGGTTTACAGTAATAAAATACACCAAGACGCGTTTCGCAGTAATTTGCTTCCTCACTTGGCGTGTATATGGATATTTAACTATTTGAAGGCTCAGATTTTGCCTGTCTGCTGCCTTTTTGCCTAATGTGCACGACACCTTCCTGTGCCCAGGCGCCATTGGCCCGCTTGTGCCGCTCCTTGTGGCGGCTGTTTCTTGGCTGCCGGGTTGCTTACACACACTCCGCGACTGCGTTTTGTTTACATTCAGTGAGGTTGCTAAACCGGGGCTGCCCGTTTTGTGCCACGCAGCTAAAAAAGGCACAAGACCCAATCTGCCTCTCCCTGGCAGATGCAAACTGTTCACACAGATGATCCATGTCTCAGTGTGGTGTTATTTATCGGCACTTCGGCTTGTTAATGCCGTGCTTCCCTCTGTGCTGTTGGCTTGGTTTTTGATTAGCGAATCTGTTCCGTAAAGAGATGCATGTGGTGCAATTCAATTCTATTTCCATAGCTGCTCCCTGCCATTATGTCATATTGCTGGTATTTATTTTTTACATGAGTTTTTTTTTTTTTTTGTGGGTGAAATATTTAAGATTTTTCACATTGGCCACATTTGCAGTGTCTATAGCTGAAAATCTAGGCGGCTATTCCAGCCAAGCTTGCCTCAGAAAGACCTAACTAACGCATTTTTCGCAGCGACCGTCAAAAAGTGCGTCCGACTGCATTGCTGTATTTTTTTTCACGGAATGCGCGAAAACTGTCATACAATGCGCATTTTAGGCTAGGGTCAGACTGGTGCAGTTCGAACGCGCGTGCAGGCGCACTAAATCACGGCCGAAGTAGCAGCACATGACGGCCAATGACGGCCAATATACGCAGTACATGCGTACAAAAGTGCGCCCACGCCACGCAACCGGCAAATGAACGCATTTTTCGCACAACGTGATACCACTAGTACTGACGTACAGAGTGCGCTGCGGCCGCATAGCAGCGTGTGTGCGTGATTAGGAGACGTCAGACGCTGCTATTGTGCGGCGTACATCACGTCCAAACAGCCAAAGTTTCCTGCAGTTTGTTGGAGTGTACCTGCGACCGTTGAACATGGCTGCTGGACCAGAGATGGACGTGGAGAGGCTGATCAGCGCTGTGGGTGAGCATCCCGAGATCTGGGACACGGCCTGCGACCGGTACAAGGATAAAGTGAAGAAGGCCAGCGCATGGGTCGTGGTGTCCCGTGTGGTGTACCCGGAGTACGATACGTGGTCCGAGAAAGAACAGCACATCCAGAGTGAGTATAAGATTATTTAATTCATAATCCCATACCTGTAAATCACAATAATAACAATAAATAAAAATATGTAATCCTAGAGGTGAAATCTCAAATGCTCCCCAGCTGCCAGGGCACCTGACCTGCATCACTGGTCAAATAATTAGATACAGCAACAGGTATCGCGATGCTCTATCTATTCACCGCTATGATGTCATCGTTCACATCATCCTCAAGACCGACAACTGTGAGGGTATCGACAAAATCCATCCCTGGCACGCACATAATTATGTAGGATGCAACAGCATTTCACAATGTTCACAGAAATCAACCTGTACATCCAGCGGTCTATGTAAAATCCTCCACTTGTTGGTCAGTATGCCAAAGGTACACTCGACATACCGTCTCGCCCGCGACAGCCTATAATTAAACACCCGCTTCTTCACATTCAGGTGTGTCCCTGAGTAGGGCCTTAGGAGGTGTGTGGATAGGCCGAATGCTTCATCACCCACGAAGGCATAGGGGACTGCACGTCAGTGCCAGGCAATGGTGCGGCTCTGGGGATGTTCAGGGACCCACTCTCAATTTCATTCCAGTGTGGAGTTCCTGAACAGTGTGGAGTCAGAGTCTTTGCCGTATGAACCGACATCCACATAGACGAAACTATAGTTGGCATCTGCCACCGCCAGTAGGCCAATGGAAAAGTAATGTTTATAATTCTGATACAGTGAGCCACTGTGCGGTGGCTTCACTATGCGGACATGTTTGCCATCCACGGCTCCCAGGCAGTTTGGAAAGTTGGCTCTCTCCCAGAATCCTGCTGCAATTTCTAGACATGCCTTGTGTGTCGTTTTTGGCAAACATTGGTCCTTCATGGTCTCCCATATGGTTTGGCACACCTTGTGGACGATCTCACCAGCTGTTGATCTGCCAACGCGGAAGTTATAATGCAGATCCTTCAAACTGCACCCACTAGCGAGATACCTAGAAGACAAAACAAGAATGTTTGAATATGATCACATACCATGAACACAAGCTAATGTCACACTCATCATGTTTTGCAGCACAAGAGGCTATGAACAAATGGCGCACAGTACGCGACAACTTTATACGTGTGCAGAAGAAGCAAGCCATGGCTGCGCGCTCTGGAGCTGGTGGGAAAAAGGTCCGTGGATACATCTATGCTGAGCAACTGTCGTTCCTCCGAAGGACCCAGGAGCCGCGCAGTAGCGTCAGCAGCATGGACCAGCCATCGACCTCCGGCTCACAGGTCCAACACACGGTGCCAGGAGGTTCTGCCAGCTGCCAGGAGGAGGAGAACCAGGGTGTTGCAGAGTCCCCACTAGAGGAGGATTCGGAGGCACAACAGGTGGCAGGTACCGCAACAACATGCAGCACCAGACCTGCACAGAGGAGAAGGGCACCAGCTACAGACCTGGAGCAGGCCATGGTTACCTTCATGGAGGCTCAAACGAACCATCCACACCAACGCTGCATGCTTGCGGACTCCGTGGACATGTCGTTCTTTAATGCCTGTATGCTCCTCCTCAACAAGATGAGCGAGGCTGAGAAGATGGAGTACCGGCACAGATCTATGGCAATATTGGAGGACATCCTTTCCCGTCCCCATCACGCAGCCGCTTACTATGCTGTGCCACAATCCACCAATGCCCGTGGATCTTCCCTCCCCAGTCAGGTGCTGTCCACCCACCCAGCCATGCCCCCTGGAGCCAGGCCACACACAGTCGGGGTCCTGCTCCAGCCACACCACCGGCCCTCATGACCCAGATGCTCGGCGGTATCATGACCTGTGATACAGGTCATGAATATGTGTTATTTTTGTTTGTCATGTATTATTAGGTTTAACGTTTTATATATCCTGACCTTCAGTTTACAATTTTTAATATATGTCGAGAATATATTACTGTTATTTTATTTAATGTTTCATATTATATTATTATTTTGGTCTACATTGTTGTCGGAGTCATTTATGATTATGTACGTGTGATGTGATGCCTGTGTGTGTGTGTGTATGCATGTGACAGTGGGCATGTGACTAGACATGATGCACTCATGTCAGGTGACTGGCAGCGATGTCATGTATACAGGTGTTTGACAGTACGTACCGCAAAGTGATGACCAGCATCTCCTCCGGTGGTATGGCGGCCCGCATGTTGGTGTCCCTCTTGGTCAGTGGCTCGCGTAACTGTGAACAACAGTTTGTCAAAGGAGGGGATGGACTTCCGCATGTAGTTGAAAAACTTCACGGGGTCCCTCTCTCGCAGTGGCCTGTACAGCGTCACAAAGTGTCCATGCGTGGGTCTGGCAGCGTTGATTTCATGAACCCAGGTTCGCCGCTTTCTCTTCTTTTGAGGTACAGGTACCCCATTGCAGCAAACACAAAGACATGTGCAGGATCCATCTTTGGAAAACGCCTCCATCTCAAAAAATGGCTTTTTATACCCTTACCCTTATTTTTTACATTTATCAATTGATTAGATTCATCGGATTTTTCTCTTTTTTTTTACAGCTCCGTCATGAAATACGTCCAGAATTGCGCATCATCTGCCCGCTTAGGCTAGGGTCAGACTGAGGCAGTGCGAACGCGCGTTCTGGCGCACATAATTACGGCCGCACTAGCAGCAGATGCCGGGCAATGACGGCCAATATACGAAGTACGGTCGCACAAAAGTCCGGCCGCGCAACGCAAGTGGAAAATGAACGCATTTTTTCGAGAACGTTAAACCGCTGGTACTGACGTACAGAGTGCGCTGCGGCCGCATAGCAGCGTGTGTGCGTGATTAGGAGATGTCAGACGCTGCTAGTGTGCGGCCAACATAACGTTTCAAAGCCGGATTTCCCTAGACTTCTTTTCACCCCATCGTCATGAAATACGTCCAGAATTGCGCATCGTCTGACCACTTAAGCGTATTCCGTGAAAAAATGCGTGCGCACGCATCGACGTACATTTTGACGGTGGCCGCAGAAAATGCGCTCATCTGTCCCTAGCCTTAAGCGTATTCCGTGAAAAAATGCGTTCGCACGCAACGACGTACGTTTTGACGCTGGCCGTCAGAAATGCGTTCGTCTGACCCTGGCCTTAGTGCGTGATCTTTTACGGATCGTCAATAAAACCCTTTTTGCGTCTGGACGTTATGTTGGCCGGACATGAGCAGCGTCTGACATCTCCTAATCACGCACACACGCCGCTAGTGGACGCAGCGCACTCTGTATGTCAGTACTAGCGGTTCTGCGTTCTTGAAAAAATGCGTTCATTTTCCACTTGCGTTGCGCAGCCGGACTTTCGTGCGGCCGTTCTTCGTATATTACCTGTCATTGCGCGTCATTTGCTGCTAGTGCGGCCGTGATTAAGTGCGCCTAAACGCACGTTAAAAATGTGCTAGTCTGACCCCAGCCTAAGCTAGCTGTTAAGCGTCAGTGACTCTTAGTTGTGCTAGGGAGCTGCTAAATTGCGGTTCAGCAGCTTTGGGTCAGAGACTGTACAGACTTTGAGGCTAGGGTCAGACGAACGCATTTTTATGTTGTCTGTGAAAAAGTGCGTTCGAACGAATGGACGTATTTTTTCACGGAATACGCGATAGCGGTCATACTATGCGCATTTTCGTCCGTGATTTTGTACGGATCATCAATAAAACACTTTTTGTGTCTGGACGTTATGTTGGCAGGACATTAGCAGCGTCTGATGTCTCCTAATCACGCACACACGCCGCTAGCGGGCGCAGCGCACTCTGTACGTCAGTACCTGCGGTTTCACGTTCTCGAAAAAATGCGTTCATTTTCCACTTGCGTTGCGCAGCCGGACTTTTGTGCGACCGTACTTCGTATATTGGCCGTCATTGCCTGTCATTTGCTGCTAGTGCGGCCGTAATTAAGTGCGGCTGCACGCGCGTTCGCACTGCCTCAGTCTGACCCTAGCCTTAAACAACGACTGGATGACTTTCTGCAAAAACATAATATTAAGGGTCATAATATTTAATATGTGGGTAAAAGCTTCTTGATCCAAGTAGAAATCTGACTGCCATTCTGGGGTCAAGAAGGAATTTTCCCCCAGTTTGTTGCATTTTGGCGAGCGTTTCACACCGGGTTTTTTTGCCGGCGCTTGGATCAACCGCAATAGGTGATGGGTGACGGGTTGAACCCGATGGACGCATGTCTTTTTTCAGCCTATATAACTACATGTTTTGGAACTCTACATTTCCAATGAGGCACAACAATCTAATGAGTAGCTGAGCATCATGAGAAATGTAGTTCCAAAACATATGGAGGTACCAAGGTTGCTGACCCCTGTGGTAAGTGATACTGGCAGCACTGGTTGAATCCTCAAGACTCAATGGAGAGCCAAGCAAGCCCAGAGAGAAGTGTATCCTTTGCTCTATAGACGGAATAAGCAGCAGATCAAACGCCTCTTTTGTAATGGGATAAAGGGTACATTTTGGATCCTTTTAAATATCTTTTTCCAGTGAAGTGATCTTGCTAGTGCAAAATTGTTTATCACAAGATTTCGGCAGACATTTTTTTTTTTCTTTCCTTTCCATTGTATTCCAGCTGCAAGCGAGAATAGCAAACTTGGAATTCTTTTTTTTATTTTCTGGCTGCCATACTCTGGGGCAACATGGTCATGGAAAGAGTGTACGTGAGAATGGACTTTTTTCTGCATAAATCTCCATGTGGCCACCTCGCCGTGTGCAAATTTGTGAGCACAGCTGCACAAAGCGCAAACCTCCTATGCTTTGTAGATCTGTACTGTCCATCATAGTGGCCCGAAGGGGAGGAAAGCTCCATGTCCATTGCAACGTGAGCTAAAAGTATGGACGTTACATCGTGCGGGCCGCCCAGTGTCGCTTCTTGTAACTTTACGACGGATGCTGACAGGGATGGTCACAACGGATGCACTTATTGAGTCAGTGTGGTTCCAGCCTTCCTATTAGCACTTCCTATACAAAGTATAGGAAGCACAAATGTGCTTTAGGCCAGTGGTCCCCAAACCTGGTCCTCAGATCCCCCTAACAGGCCAGGTTTTCCAGATATCTGAAGCGCAGCACAGGTGATATGATTTTCTGCTCAGTGACTGCAGGATTCAGTCTGCATTTCCCCAAGGCAACCCTTCAATCTGGCCTGTAAGAGGGTCCTGACAACCAGGGTTGGGGGACCACTGTTTTAGGCAGTCGCTAAACCACAATAGGGGTTGGGCTATGTGTTCCTAAATCGGGCCATTCTAATAAGGAACATGGCAGACAGGGGTGATAAAGATGCTTATGTCAATGGAGCAAAGCTAAGTTAGGGTTGCCAGATCAGCCATGTATTTCTGGACACACATTACTATTTCATGCAGGGGGGGGGGGTGTACAGTGAAAAGTGCTGCCCTGCAATATGTATAACTCATATGCTGCAGAAAGAAAATCAAGGCACGTCACCTGGGATTCCTTTGTGATTTCTTACCTGCAACATATGGATTCTACATGCTGCGGGGTGGCATTTTTCATGCACTGCCCATCAGCATAAACTAATTATGTGTCCAGGAAAACCTGGCTGATCTGGCAACCTTAAGCTAAGTATACAATTAATATTTCACAGACCCTTATCATGTTGCACTGATCCTAAAGATTGATTTCATGTAGTGACAGGTCCAGTTTAAATCTGGATTTCGTAATATTGCTTAATACACAGGTATGTTTCTGTACTTTAATGTTTGCATTGGGAAGTTCAGTCTCCAGTTCAGCCAAAACGTTCTTTGACCCATAATGCATTTTAAACAGTAAACAAACACAAAGTGAATGTGCAATTACTTGCTCCCTGCATTATTAAGCTTTGTTTAATCCACGTTTAATCCCCCTCTCTGTTCACATTTGTCTTGCTTTATAAATCACTACAAGAATTCTCTGAAACAAACACTCAGATCCCAATAGAATTTAATTTTTTTCCTCCACATAAATATATTTTTATCAAACTATTACTACAGATGTCATTCAGATGTGGAGCAAGAAGCTGCTTCTGTGATTTCTAGAACTTTTATCACAATGTATGAAATGTTTAGTGGGTGTTCTGTTTACCAGAGATTCCAGACGATTTCACTAAAACTTTCTGATTGAGCATGGATCCAGCAAGCGAAACCTGCTTACTGTACTAGAAGTTTTGTTGATTTAACCCTTTCACTACCATGCGCTTTTCTGTGCAAAAAATTCAACTTTTTTTTTTTTTTTTTTTTTTTAAAACATGGGATGCATGGGGAACACTTGCATGTAGGGTAAAATATCAATAACAAATAACAATTTGCATCAAGATTGTTATTCTGAGATCATTACAAGATTAAAACGTAAATTTGCTTGCAATTTTTCATTTTATCTTTTACTGAAATACTGCTGGGATGAAAGGTTCTAAACCCTAGAGCAGTGGTTCTCTACTCTGTCCCCAGGTCCCCCTAAGGCCAGGGTCAGACGATTGTTTTTAAGCGTGGAAGGAACATCCCTGAGAGTGGACGTTCTTCCACTCTGACGCCGTCTGGCCACCTCGCTGAGCACAGTCAGTGTGCTCAGCGCTGTAATGCTTGCTTTCCCTCTATGGAAAATCGCACTTTGCAAAATGTCTAGCGTTTTGACGGGGAGGCTTTCTGCACGGAAGCTTGTAGCATGCGCAATTCAGGCGCACGCTACAGCGTGTGACAAGCCCCGTCAAAGCGTCACAATGCTGCGACGGACGCAGGGAGGCACATCCGTACGGGCGCATCTAGTGCTCTCACCTGACCCCAGCCTAACAGACAAGATTTCTGAAGCACAGCACAGCACAGGTGATATATTTATTGCTCAGCGATTGTAGGATTCAGGCTGCATTTCCCCAAGGTAATCCTTAAAATCTGGCCGGTTAAGGAGACTTGAGGACAGGGTTGAGAACATCATCTTGCACAATGCCACATGGGGTCTGCATTATCAGCATACAGGCAGAAATGTCCATTCCAGTAAATGTGTTGAAGGCAGATAATAGGAATGGTCATTTATCGTTGAAGGAATTTTAACCTTCTGAAACTTATTCCCATACAGTAGTGGGTGACCCAGAGCTCCCCTAGCTGTTGTAATGCTTCAGTAAAGTATGTTAAACGTTTAGTGAGACTGGGGAAGGAGTTTGCTTCTTGTAGCTCCTTTACAGTAATACGGGGTGATGGGGAGATCTCTTCCTCATTGGGAATTTCGTCTCTTCCCAAGACCAACAGGAATTGTACATTAAAAAGGTTTTCCATTTGGGTTTTATGTGGTAATTTAACATTTACATGGTATTTCAATGCAAAATTGTTGGTACGGGATTTTGGTAGTAAAAGGATTAATATCAGACCAGCAGGGGGATGTTATTGAGGTTTGCTCTTATGATTTTATGTCAACCAAGCATTTTTTATTTTGCACATACAGTGAACAAAGCCAGCTTACCAAATCCTCTCCTGTTTTCCTTTTCGTGTATCATGTATGAAGTTGGGTATTTTTTCCCCCCCATTGTGCCACTCTTACGTAATATGTCATTAGACTTCTTTTGATAAAATCCAATCCTGATTTATTCATCTGGAAGAGTTCTTATGATTGCTCATTTCAGGGACGATAACAATGTGAAGTGATTAAAAGTAATTGAGCTCAGTAGTTACAAATGTTGCCGGATTGAATTTAATAATAATTGGAATCCAATGTTAACTTTTCAGATAAACCCTTTTTATGTAAAATGTACCTGTTATGTATAAACTATCAGGGTTATTCAAAGAGATCCGAATTGTGGCCTAAAGGTAACCGAACAGTGAAATTCAGCATACGGTTACCTTTCCTGGCCATTCGGCTATCCAGGGAGCAGGCAGTTCTCCAAATGTTGGCGAATTGCCTCCACATACAGTGCCTGTTCGAGAGCAGTGAATTCCCCATTATTCCCCATTTAAGAGAACAAAAACCAGCAGTGAAAAGTTGCCGAATTGCCCTGCTGTTCGGTGGTTTAAGGCTAGGGTCAGACTAGCGCAGTTTTAACGTGCGTTTAGACGCACGAAATCACGGCCGTGCTAGCAGCAAATGACGTCCAATGCCAGGGAACGTACGACGAACGGCCGCACGAAAGTTCGTCCGCGCAACGCAAGTGGCCAACGAACGCATTTTTTCGAGAACGTCAAACCGCTACTACTGACGTACAGAGTGCGCTGCGGCCGCATAGCGGCGTGTTTGTGTGATTGGGAGACGTCAGACGCTGCTAATGTCCGGCTAACATAACGTCCAGACTCAAAAAGTGTTTTATTGATGATCCGTACAAAATCACGGACGAACAGGCGCATCGTATGACCTCTATCGCGTATTCCGGGAAAAAATACGTGCGTTCGTTCGACCGCACTTTCTCACGGGCAACGTGAAAAATGCGTTCGTCTGACCCTAGCCTTATTCGACAGGTTTATTCAGGTGAATGCCATAGGCTTCAATGTTAAAAATATTCCCGTTTTAATTCAATATCTAAGAAACCGTTGATTATAATATTCTGCAGTAAAGAGTCTCTTTATTTATAGATTTTTTTTTTTTAGGATCTCTTAGCCATTTTTCGGTATTTTTTTTGCAAATAAATTGTTTTTTTTTTGTTTTTTTTATCGTTATTTTCTTTTTTCTGTAACAGCCCTTATTATCATTCATTGGACCTTTTGTATGGAAATTTCAGACATTTTCGCTCTGTAGTTTCTTTGCAAACCGCGCTTCACTTTTCAAACATTCAGGCTAGGGTCAGACTAACGCATTTTTCACGTTGTCCGTGAAAATGTGCGTTCGAAGAATGGACGTATTTTTTCACGGAATACGCAATAGCGGTCATACTATGCGCAGTTTCATCTGTGATTTTGTACGGATCATCAATAAAACACTTCTTGCATCTGGACGTTATGTTGGCCGGACATTAGCAGCGTCTGATGTCTCCAATTCACGCACACACGCCGCTAGCGGACGCAGCGCACTCTGTACGTCAGTACTAGTGGTTTAACGTTCTCGAAAAAATGCGTTCATTTTCCACTTGCGTTGCGCAGCCGGACTTTTGTGCGACCGTACTTCGTATATTGGCCGTCATTGCCCGGCATCTGCTGCTAGTGCGGCCGTGATTAAGTGCGCCAGAACGCGCGTTCGCACTGCCTCAGTCTGACCCTAGCCTTAAGCGTACTGTTTTTTTTTTTCCCACTCCATTCGTCTGTGGTGTCGGGTTTTTCCGGCGGCTGCTCTGTACTGTGATTGGTGGCTGCTCAGGTTTGCTCGGCGGGGTTAATCCAGATGTTTTTGCGGGTTTTGGTATGCGTTTGCCGGGTTTTGTGGTCAGTGTTTCCTTTCATTTCGGTGACCCTGTGGTGCCTGCTGAATACACCGCAGGGTCACCGAAATGGGATCGCCAAATCGCACCGAATTGAAGAGCACGAAAAGTCACCGAACTTTTCGATTCTCTTTGCATAACCCTGTTTGTTGTCTAACGTTACATTTAAAAGACAAGCTTTCGAGAGTATTCCTCTTTTTCTCAGGTCTGGAAGTTTACTGATCAGTTCCTAGAATTAAACATTAGGACATTAAGGGTCAAATGTGTGGGGGGGTTAGATGTCGTAAAGAGTGAGAGTCAAATGGTATGTTCAAAATGGGAAAATGAACGCATGAGGGATCTTGGGCCCATAATAATACAACAGAGATAAGATCATACAACTTGAATGGAAAGGGAAAAAGAAAAAAAACAAACCTAAAACCGTGAAGGCTGAAAGAGACATGGAAAGAAAAAAATAATTATTTTTTTTATATATATATATATATATATTTATATTTACAGGTTACGTCTAGCGTGCGACCACACACACGCATGAACGGAACCCTGCCTTGCACTTATTTTTAATTCACATCAGGTGTTAGCATAATCGCTGTGATGAGTTTTTCAGTTTGTTTGTATTTATATGTGGCTGTTCCCTTGGCATGTAACCTTGAAAATGGCTCGTGTCAGAGCTGAAACGTCTGAATTATTTTAATTATGCTTTAATAAAAGTTTGTTTTAAATCTATACGTGTGCAGCATCCGCTACGTTGAATATACAGATCCTATTGGAAGCGTGCACCGTGGTTTGCTAAACCCAACCTATTTGGAGTTCCGAAAGGAGTCGCTGGGTCCCAGGCTGGTGTGTGTGTGTGTGTATATGTATATATATGTATATATATATATATTCTCAGGAAAGGGCACTCCATATAAATGACCAACATTTTCTGCAACAAAAAAACTGAGGTAAAAAAGATGGGGATTCAGTTCACAAAGTATGATCATACTATGTTTTGTATTAAATGTCTTAGATGCACCCGCGGTTGAGTGCAACCCCCCCCCCCCTGTGGTTTGTATTACATATATCTATCTCACAAAAATAAAAAGGGAGTAGATGTTCTCGCCCAGAGTATCCCACTTTTAAAGCTCCTTTTTAGATACCAGACAGGCCAAAAGTAGATCTTCAGCTGTTGCAGAACTACAAATCACATAATTGCCACTTGTAGAAATTGGACGACACACGATGGAAGTTATGGTTCTAGAAAACGATTAGTGTACAAATTTTCTCCAAATGTAGGAGCTAGTATTATTTGTATTGTGCCAACATATTCTGCAGAGTGGTGCCTGGGTTACAATAATTTAGGATACAATTACAAATAAAGTGCCAACAAATTCCATAGCGCCATACAATGGGTACATATTTATACAGGATTGAGGTATAGAGACGTCCTTGCTCCCTAGTAAGCAAAGTAAATATTTTTTGGAGCCGGAAATCATTTTGCTTATAGGTTTGTGTGGAATCTTGGTATGTAGGAGTCAGGGCTGAATTTTTAGGAGCTGATAGCTACCTGGCTCATGGATTTGTAAATCCTGTCGTACAGCAGCTTTGAATCTGTTGTTTGGCCCTTTTTGTAATTGTTTGTCCTTTACAGTAATTCTGGTGCTTCATCCTGATCAGGAAGTGAATCGACCAATGAGAAGCTGCTCATGCTAGGGCTCTAGAGAATGTTGAACATATTGATTTTTTTTTTTGATTTTTTTTGTACCCCGGATCAGTATAGGTTAACAGGGAATTCTGCTCATTGATCATATCCGATGAATGTGTTACTGTTTAACCAGCAAAAACCAGTCCACTGTCACTTCCATCTTACCCAGATGATGAACACACAGGCTCACAAGAATCAGTCCTTGCCATCTATGTGAAAGCGCTGGTTTATGAGCTCAGAGATTTTCAGAAAATGTGCTCGCTAAGGCGTAAGGAAGCATCTCTTGCTATAATCTGCTTGGCACACCATTTCTGTTCTGTTTATCTGAAAATAATTAAAGCAATAATTAAACCAATAAGATCCACCTGAGATTCATTCAATTAATGCAGAATGCCATGAGTATAATTACACTGCACTTTGATCTGGTCAATAATTTGAATTTTAATGCTGATTTGCACTATGAGCTCTCCAAAGGTTCACAAATGTAAGCTACAATCCAAAACATTTGCGCTTGGATACAGATGCATTTTCCATTTTGTGAAAGTTTTTTTTTTTTCCCATCATTTTGTTCTTTAGGGTAACTGAAACGTGTCATGGTAATAAATGAGCCTACATGCTGGAAAAGCCAGGACTAACAGGCAAAGATGTCAGAGGACCCGTGAGCTGGTTCATGTAATGACCAGATGGCCAAGCTAAACCAGAGAATAGTCACAAACAAACCAAGGTCAGGATCAGAGAGTGGCAGATAAATGGAGAGACAAAGCCTGAGGTCGAGGGACTGAAGAGGACAAGAACAGTCATATAACAAGCTGAGGTCAAAGCGCCTCTAAATAGCAACAAAGGAACATGCTGAAGGGTATCAGGAAACCACATTAGGGCAGGAAACAAAGGAAGCGGAGAGCCAGAAATGCATTGCTGTTCATTCCTGACCCCTTTGCCCAGAAGACTGATCAGCGAGAACTGAATTTAGCTCTCTGGGTGGGGCTAATCGCCCTCCTCCTACTATTTGGAGGGCTAAGCCCTTTAGGACCCTCTCGAGGGGAAGAGTGAGAGGACACTCCAGTCACATAATTTACACTTACTGACAGCCACACCAGGACTGTCGTGCTGTCCACACGTTGCTTTTACTCGGTCACCAGGCCACTGGAAGTGAGCATTAACACCCCTTAAGGACAGGGGGTCTTTTAAAGTCAATGCATTTATGACGAAACCGTTCAATCGTTGGTCCGTATTTTCACAAAATGTTACTATACGGTATATTGTTATAGTAAAAACCAGCAGTAGATAAATAGCATGGACTTTCTCATTAAATGAGCCCAGCTTATGTTGGGCAAGACAGGTTCACATCAAACAGTCTGGTAAAATGAAGCATTTGTGATCACGGGGGTCATTATCGAGGTTCAGGAGGTTCACTTAAACATTGCAGATAATGAAATCTTCTCGGTATAGAAAGCAGGAACTTCCCTTTTTTTTCTTTTTCTATTATGGCTTTTTTTTCTTTTCTGCCTACATTTATGAAATGGTTGAAGCGAAGATCTCGAATGTACTGCTCACATTACACCGCCACTTAGAAAATCACATTATCTTTTATTGTCTGCAGCAGAAACCAAATAA
Organism: Leptobrachium leishanense; assembly: GCA_009667805.1. NCBI lineage: Eukaryota > Metazoa > Chordata > Amphibia > Anura > Megophryidae > Leptobrachium > Leptobrachium leishanense. The sequence goes on from CM019065.1 coordinate 346,173,923, forward strand.
AAGGCACAGCATCTCGCAGGGAAAATGTGCAATATCTCCAGCTCTGCGGATCTGATTAAGGACGACATGTAACCGTACGCCAGGCAGCCCGGCAACGCAAAATAAGAGTTTTTTTTTTTTTTATTGCTTGAACGCATAGTTGCTTCCATCTTTTTTTACTTTTTTAGTCCTCCCCATCTCTCTTTTTAGGCGAGTAATGTTGAAGCTCATGATTAATTCAGTTATGCAAATTGTGCAGCAGCTTTCCAATGCAGGAATTTACTCTGTAGCCAAAAATATCTCCCTAAATAATGCTGATCTCGCCGGAGCCAGCTGCGTTTTATACATATGTAAAATGTACAAAGGACCTGGGCAGCAAGTGGCTCCTCCCCCCCCCCCCCCCTGTAAAATCGAAAATGCTTCCTTTTTACGTTTGTATATTGTTTTTTGCAATTTAGACATTAGTATGTATCCGTCCCGTCTATGCCGCTTCTTCCGCTGTAGCTCAGTGAATCCAAAGGATGATGGATGAATTCTAGGCAGGTTTGTAATGATTTTGGCTCCGGGCTCTAAATAAGTTTAAAATCTGAACTGATGTTTACCATTTAACCCCTTTTGTTATTTATGAATAAAAGCCTGTCCATATGTAATAACTGGGAGTGTTACATGGACACATGTCGTACAAAAGTAAAATCCAATGAGGGTAGTTATTGGATATTCATGGATACACAAATGTTTGATTTTTACAGATCGGAGTTTAACCATCTATGAATAATGTAATTTTTTTCCAACTATTAACTGTCAGCCTTATGATTCAACCCAATACGTCTATTGTAGAGCACAATATACACTGCCTGGCCAAAAATAAAGTCTCACACTCTAATATTTCCTGCCTTTTGCTGTGATTCCGGCATTCACCGCGGCATCATTTCGATAAGCTCATGCAATGTTACAACATTTATTCCTATCCATATTTGCATTAATATCCCGCCAACATCTTGTATTGATGATGGGAGAGTCGCAGCGCTGCGTAAAGTCTTCTCCAGCACATAACCCCATTGAGAATCTTTGGGATAAAGGTCTGGACTGTGCGGTGGCCAATCCATGTGTGAAAATGATGTCTCATCCTCCCTGAACCACTCTTGCACAATTTGAGCCCAATGAATCCTGGCATTGCCATCTTGGAATATGCCCGCTGTGCCATCAGGGAAGAGAGAAAAAAAAATCCATACATTGCCAAATCTGCTCATTCAGTATATTTAGGGAGTCAGGTGACCTAATTTTTTTGGACACATGACGGTTCTGAACCTAGACCTCTCCAACTGAAGCAACCCCAGATCATAACAGGCTTGTATGGTGTGTGGTGAGTTTTTTTGGCCAGGAGATATATATATATTTATCTCTTCCAGACCAGAAGAGAGTTACACGCTCGAAAGCTTGTCTTTTAAATGTAATGTTAGTCCGATAAAAAAGGTATCACTACGTACTGCTATAATCTTGTGATAGAGATATATATATACAGAGTATATACTATTATTTATTTTGTTTTTAGCAGTGCAGCATGAATTAGTTGGTGTTGCTTTCCCCAACTCTATACTGCAGGGTGCTCACGTTTCCACCACAACCTCTATCATCAGAAAAGGATGCGCATGTCTTTGTTTACACAGTTGTCTGTCTATTTTTAAGTCTAAGGCTAGGGTCAGACTGAGGCAGTGCGAACGCGCGTTCTGGCGCACATAATTACGGCCGCACTAGCAGCAGATGCCGGGCAATGACAGCCAATATACGAAGTACGGTCGCACAAAAGTCCGGCCGCGCAACGCAAGTGGAAAATGAACGCATTTTTTCGAGAACGTTAAACCGCTGCTACTGACGTACAGAGTGCGCTGCGGCCGCATAGCAGCGTGTGTGCGTGATTAGGAGATGTCAGACGCTGCTAGTGTGCGGCCAACATAACGTTCAAACAGCCGGATTTCCCTAGACTTCTTTTCACCCCATCGTCATGAAATACGTCCAGAATTGCGCATCGTCTGACCACTTAAGCGTATTCTGTGAAAAAATGCGTGCGCACGCATCGACGTACATTTTGACGGTGGCCGCAGAAAATGCGCTCATCTGTCCCTAGCCTAAAAGCAGACCGTGTGTTAGTCGCCCATCCAGGCAGACAGATGCCCAAACCCTAACAAAACAGATCGAACCATGAATGCCGTAAGCAGGGCAGGAAAACAATCTAAAATGATCAACTTCATCATTTCAAATGGTCACAGCTCGTGTGGTGAAACCCAAATTAATAAGTGACTAAGAGCAGCATTTGTGCTTTTGAATCGGAGATCATCCTCTTATTTATATAGCACGTCTAATATCGCTTGAGAGAGAAATCTCCTGCATACATACACTTTCCCGCTAATCTTTACTCTGCCTGCCTAACCACAGAGGTCGCTGGTTAAGAGCCGATCATCGTCACAGTATTTTAATATGCTGTATAATCTTATTTCTGATTTGATTAGCCGAGTGTGAAAGTAGCGATCGCTCACTCAAAGGCTTTTCTTTTTTTTTTTTTTTGTTCTGCTCTCCGAGTGAAATCACCCCTGTCTTGTACAACCACAATGCCACGAAGGAAGACTATTGTTAGAAGGCAGATGGTGGATACACTGAATTTATTGCATTGTGTCTGAGTGCTCGGGTGAAAATAAATACGTGCGTAGGTTGGAATGGAAAGCTGCTTTTATTTACTTGAGGTTCGACTGTCTATGGTGTAGGATTTCTGTCCAGAATACCTGTCATTCTGCAAATCACATTCCTATATTTGGGAGGCTTGGTGGGATCCTCTTTATGAAAGTTTAGATTACACGCGAATATACCTAGCTTTACTTATTATCTGGAGGATTGGCGACATAATATCGCCAATCCTCCAGATAATAAGTAAATATATATATATTTTACAGTATTAAAGGCCACACGTTTGGTAATATAAAAAGTGTGTGTGTGTGTGTAATATACATTTGTCAAGCCGTGTGTATTATTATATAGGTCATTGTGAAAAATGACACATCCTTTTTAAATCCGAACCTTGTTTGCCCACACAGCTTCATTGTGCGCACATCCCCCTAATATCCCCAGGAATTTATGGGTAAACCATACAATTTGGTCCACAACCTCTCTTTTTTGATGCAAAAAAAAAAAATCTGCTGTAGCACAGTCACCCCACATACCAGTGCATCCCCATACCAGAATGAAGGTTATGGACCCAGGGTGCTACTTAGGCTAGGGTCAGACGAAAGCATTTTTCCCCGCGAACGTGAAAAAGTGCATCCGAACGCATTGACGTATTTTTTCACGGAATGCGCAAAAATGGTCAGACGACGCGCATTTTCTGGCGTGATTTTGTACGGATCGTCAATAAAACTCTTTTTGCGTCTGGGCGTTATGTAGGCTGGACATTAGCAGTGTCTGACATCTCCTAATCACGCAAACACGCCGCTATGCCGCAGCTGCGCACTCAGTACGTCAGTACTAGCGGTTCAGCGTTCTCAGAAAAATGCGTTCAAATTCCACTTGCGTTGCACGGCCGGACTTTTGTGCGGCCGTACATCGTATATTGGCCGTCATTGCCCGTCATCTGCTGCTAGTGCGGCCGTAATTATGTGCGCCAGAACGCACGTTAAAAGTGCGCTGGTCTGACCCCAGCCTTAGGCTTGCTGCTGCCCCAAGCACTGCACTCCAAATTCTGCTGCCCCTCTCGCCCACCTGACATCAAGTAAATATGAACATAAACTTAAACATGACTCGGACAATAGTCATGACCTGTCAGAGCTATTTATTTATTTAATAATGTAGCAAAGTATCTTGTTTACACCAAAGAATGACTGACTGTTTTTATAGTTTAGTGACTCATTTTTGGGAGTTTTGCTGCTCTGCAGCTCGGTTTCTACAGCTTTTAAATATAGTGGACCTAAAAAAAGTAAAAAGAACATTAGGAAAGCCAAGCCTATCAGGGTTATTCAGAGAGAGGTGAAAACCATGAGAACTGGCAGGAGAAGAGAACAATCTAGACCAAATAGTCGATATGGAAAGTGAGATAAATGGGAGAATTTTTCTGGTTCGGCTATTTTGACTTACATTATTACACTTATTCAAAGAGATCCGAATTGTGGCTGAAAGGTAACCGAACGCTGAAATTCAGCATACGGTTGGTTACCTTTCCTGGCCATTCGGCTATTCAGAGAGCAGGCAGTTCGCCAAATGTTGGCGAATTGCCTGCACATACGGTGCCTGTTCGGTGCCTGTTTTGAGTGCAGTGAAATCCACATAGAGAAGCAATGCTTCGGCTATTCAGAGAACAAAAACCAGCAGTGAAAAGTTGCCGAATTGCCCTGCTGTGCGGTGGTTTCATTTGACAGGTTTATTCAGGCGAATCCCATAGGCTTCAATGTTACAAATATTCCCTTTTAATTCAATATCTAATAAACCGTTTATTTTATTCTGCAGTAAATAGTCTCTTTATAGATTAAAAAAAAATTTAGGATCCTTTAGGCATTTTTTTTTGCGACTATTTTTCTTTGTTCTGTAACAGCCCTTTTTATTATCATTCATTGGATCTTATATGTAAATGTCAGACATTTTCGCTCAGTCGTTTCTTTTGCAAACAGCGTTTCACTTTTCAAACATTCAAGCGTACTTTTTTTAGTGTTTTTTTTTTTGTTCACTCCATTCGTCTGCGGTGTCGGGTTTTTCCGGCGGCTGCTCTGTGCTGTGATCGGCGGCTGCTCAGGTTTCTCCGGTGCGTTCGGCGGGGTTAATCCAGATGTTTATGCAGGTTTCAGTGTGTGTTCGCCGGGTTTTGCGGTGAGTGTGTGGCGGGTTTGCGGTGGCTTTTCCCTGCATTAGGGTGGCCCTGTGGTGCTTTCTGAATACACCGCAGAGTCGCCGAGATGGGATCTCCAAATCGCACCGAATTGAAGAGAACGAAGAGTCGCCGTGCGTGAGGGAGATCCTGTATGGACTTCACTTGCATATCTTATCCAAATTTCTTTGCTGCATTTGAGAAAGGTACATGGAAAGGAGCTTTGTGGCCAAGCAAGTCTCTGATTTGCACAAACGTGTGAATTTTCTTTTCCTCATTGACCTGTATTCTCTTTTAGCAAATTACACAGTGGAGGATTATAATCTCCCTTTTCCTGTCGATACTTTATATTTCTGTGATACAGCTTTTTTTCATTCGACACATTTGTTTGATATGCGCTCATCCGTTCCTGCTGTGTGTTTCATCACAATCTAGAAATCCACTTACAACCCTATCTCTTTATTTTTTTGGATCTTCGGTTCTGAAAGTATCTGTAACTAAAGCAGACGAGCAGCTGAATATACTTATTAGTGTGCGTTTTAATAGTATACTCCCTCATCACATTCTTGGACTCTGTAATTTTTTTTCTGTGTTTAATAAAACTCCATTTGGAGTTCCTTTTATTCGCTACACATTCTCCCTGGCTTTCCACCAAGTTGTAATTCAAGTTGTTGTCTTTATTTTCAATGAAAACAGAGTTTAAATCCAAGGCCAAACTCTGATTTACAGCGCACAGGACACGTGTGTGGGATGGATTTCATATGGTAGTAGTGGGAATCACAAATGGCCTTGGTTCCCTATCCATGCTGCACTTTGAGGTGGGGCAAGCAGGGATCCTACCATGTGCACGGCATCGCTGGGTGCGTTTATAAATAAAATCAGCCCTCTAAGCACAGGGGATTAGGCCCACCCAGGATTTAGTGCTTTGTTTCCCTTTGTCAATGTCCGCTCAAGCACTCTGCCATTGAGAGGCATCGGCCTACCTGTCCTACAAATCCTGGGCAACGCTAGTCAGAAATTCTGGAAGACTCTCCACTACGAGCCGATTGACAGCCTTTCGGGCTGAAGGAATGCTTGGCTTTGTAGGACTTTCACCACCTGATGTGACCATGTGTAGGGGGGGGGGCACGCTCGACTCATGACCATTTAAATGAATTCTAATGGTTGCGGTGGCTACAGTGTCCCTTCTTTTAAAGCATGGCATCTCAGCAGTACATTATGTATTTGTCTATGCTGGCATTCCATTTATAAACCACAAAATCTCTCCCCAATACAATAGATGGGTAATGAAAATAGACCTTTATAAGGGTAAGACCGAAATAATTTGTGAGAACTTGGTTCTACTGGGGTCGTTATCTTGGCTCAGTCCCAGAAAGACATTTAGCAGTACTGCTGTCTGAGGAGTAGTTCGAGAGTTGTTCAGTAGCGCTGCGGCCTTGTGGGGCTTTGATATGGTTGAGCCGCGATCCTGAGACGCCCTCCCGGGGTCTGGCCTGGATGCTGATTGGGCGCCCGAACGCATACTTTGACCCTTATGTCCTCTTTGCCAACCCTTTTTTTTTTCTTCTCACTCTTCCTCTCTCTTCGTCATGTCTTGTGGTGTTTTGTCCTCTAGGTTAGCATGTATGTGGTTTCTTGTCTCTGTACCATACTGTTCGGTTCATCTTCCCATGTTTTACGGTGTTCCCTCCTCCCTGATGGAACAGTTATCTATTACTAGGCATGTTTGGCCCCATTCTCACAGCCGATATACCAAAGTACATGGAATAGGTCTTTAAGGCGGCCCTCTCGGCTGTGCCGCTCTCGACCCTTGTATGTGTGAGCCATGTTATGCCATACTGCGAAGGGTTACTCGGGGGTGTCATGTAAACCCATGCGTTTATGCTGTATGTTCTTGCACGTTTATAGGCCTGTTCTTTGCCCTTTTCATATATGCCTATGCTGCCTTATTGTACTGCCCCCCCCTTTTTATTTTTTTTATATATGTGTATGCCTTTCATGCTTCACAATAATGAAAAAAAAAATACTGCAAAAAAGATCTTTATAGAGCGGGTTATACAGGGATAGGAGGTGTGGGGCCTGTAGCTTTCCCCACAGAAATTACTTGTAGTATGCAATTAAGGTAAAACGTTACAGGCGTAATGCAGATTATAAACTGTCCTGCTGTAAAATGTAGAATTCTAAATATTGACACACGTATTCATTTAATTCTGAGCGATCCTAATAGGTAACAGTTTAACATTACTAACAATGTTTGTATGTCTCAGTAACAGGCCAGAAACCGATGGAAATGTATGAATTTATTCAATGTATTGATTGGGGGGGGGGGCCTTTCACGAAGCCTCTATCGAGAGATTTGTGATGCCACCAGCTCATCTGATCTAGTTCTGCCAGGAAACAAGGGAGGGAGCTGCAACGAGCGAGACCCCGCCGGCTGCCTGACATCCACCAATGGTTTAGCAGCTGCTCGCTTCATTTTGTCCTAATAACCCGACGTGATTTAATTAGAAACCAAGTCCTAAAATAGTATGTGTGTCTAACAATGTAATTGTAGATAAATATATTCCTTTTTTAATTATACTGGCGTTGGATAAGATAATCACTGTTTCTTTGCAACTGTACAAAAGCGATTAATTGTTTCCTGGCTTTAGAATTCAGACTGTCAATGCGGCAGCCTGCACATGTTTACTATGGGATATGCGTGTCCTGGAATACAGCAACTGGGTATTGGTAAAGGTGTTACTAGACTAGAACACCATTTATGTAGGTATTTATTCCACCTGAATCGCTTACATCTGTTTGAACTACTTTAGGTTCCCAAAACGCTGCGCAGCAGGACGGGACCTAATCATTCTGCTCCCACAGCTGGATTCCTTTTTCTCATAGAATAAAATGCTCAAGTCACTGCCTCCTATAACTTTTTGACACACTGGGGGTTATTTGGAGAGCACCGAAATGTCGCTGACGTTTAAGTCAGTCTCTCTGAATAACCACTAACTATCTGCTCCCGGCCAGAGCACCTCTCCAGTAAGTGTCCTTGGGCAAGACACCTAACGGTACATACTCGCCACCCAGGACATACTTGAAAACGAGAGAAATCTCAATGTATCCTTCCTGGAAAAATACTTTCTCAAAAAAACTCTGAATTTCCCTGTGCGTTGATATTTGAATTGCCGAATGGCTCAGAGAGCAGGCAGTTTGCCAAATTTTGGCGAACTGCTTGCTTTCTGAATTGCCGAATGGCCCCGAAATATCAACGCACAGGGAAATTCACTGTTTAGTGACATTTCAGTACCGGCTGGGTGGAGTAGAGGTAACTTCACTGCTCTGCATGGAGAGAGCCTGTGGAGTCATGGGTTCGATCCCAGCAAGCACCTCTCCAGTAAGTGTCCTTGGGCAAGACACCTAACGGTACATACTCACCACCCAGGACATACTTGAAAACAAGAGAAATCTTAATGTATCCTTCCTGGTAAAATCCTTTCTCAAAAAAGATCGTCTCTCTGAATAACCCCTAGGACTTAAAATGAACCTGTCACGCCTAAACAGCTTGAGCTCACTTGATATGGGTTGACACTCAATCCTTTGTTCCAGTTGATCATTGTAAGGTTTTCTGTATATATTGGATACAATTTCTTACAACTTTATTTAGCCATTACAGTTTACAAATCCATGCTATTGTGATCTCCTCACAATGAGCGGGGGATGTGTCCCTGATCCCTTTAATATATTGAAAAGTCTTTTGATGTTGTACAGACTTAAGTCATGTGTTTTTTTTCTCTCTTGGACATGGTTATGACCCAGTTAAAAGATCAGTTGCTGAATTGGTTGACACAAATGATCAGTGATCCTTCCATTGCTTTCATTTGAAACAATGGACTGTAAAACATATGCAGGGTTATCCAAAGAGATTCGAAAAGTCACCGCACGTTCGGTGACTTTTCGTTCTCTTCAATTCGGTTCCTTTTGCCGATTGCATTTCGGTGACCCTGCGGTGTATTCAGCAAACACCACAGGGTCCCCGAATTGCAGGGAAAAGCTGCCGCACACCCACCGAAAACTAACCGAATGCACGCTGAAAACAAGCAAAAACATCTGGATTAACCTTTGAAAAAGACGAACAGGAGCCGAACATGAGCCGAATCACACAGAGCCGAAGCAGCTGTGACGTAGACTAGGGAGGTGAATAAATTAGAAAAACCATTTGTATGAATCTGGGAAAAAGAAACGCTGTTTGCAAAGAAACTACTGAGCGAAAATGTCTGAAATTTTCACAGGAGGTCCAGGGAATGATAATAAGAGGGCTGTTACAAAAAAATAAGTAAACTGAAAAAAAAAAAAAAAAAAATCGGACTTTTAATAAAAATAAAAAAAAAACAGAAAAATGCTTAAAGTATCCTAAAAAATCTATAAATAAAGAGACTCTTTGCTGCAGAATTTTATAATGAACGGTTTATTAGATATTGAATTAAAACGGGAATATTTTTAACATTGAAGTCTATGGGATTCTCCTGAATAAATTTGCCGAATTAAACCACCGAATGGCAGGGCATTAGGGGAACCTTTCACTGCTGGTTTGTGTTCTCTGAATAGCCGAAGCAGTGCTTCTCTATGGGGATTTCACTGCCCTCGAACAGGGACCGAACAGGCACCGTATGTGCAGACAATTCGCCAGGATTTGGCGAATTGCCTGCTCTCTGGATAGCCGAATGGCCAGGAAAGGTAACCGAACGCTGATTTTCAGCGTTCGGTTACCTTTCTCAAGCAATTCGGATCTCTTTGGATAACCCTGATGGTCTTTGATTCTCACACAGGGGCTGTGTCTTTTGTATCACTCCCTGTCTTTTTAATGAAAGGGTCAAGCCTTTCAAGACCTCTGATCAGCCAGGCCTAAACATCTGCATTTTAAATGACCTTTTTTTTTCTTTTAAATCATATTCTGAAAAACCCAGCAGGGTAGATGGTTTTGGTTACACTTTAGACCCACGCATTTCACAATGCCCCTATACAATGCCATACTAGCAGATGGGATGCTTCAGTACATTACATCATCGACAGAAGGAGTGCTGGGGTTTTTTAGAGAAAGGATTTTACCAGGAAGGATACATTGAGATTTCTCTCGTTTTCAAGTATATCCTGGGTGGCAAGTATGTACCGTTAGGTGTCTTGCCCAAGGACACTTACTGGAGAGGTGCTCTTGCCGGGATCAAACCTGGGTCTCCACAGTCTCTCTCCACGTATATAGAGCAGTGATGTTACCTCTACTCCACCCAGCCGGGTTCACTGGTAAAAAAATTCTCTCTGTAATATTTTCGCTATTTTAATTTGCTCTTATATAGTCCATTTCATTTTAAAGGGATACTCCATTAAATATATGCTGACAGCCTCTGCCCATTTTTTTTTTTTTTTTCTGTGGCTTTACTCACCTTTTGTCCCACGCACTGGCGGATCCAGAGAGGAGGCACAAGGGTCACCCCCCCCTAGCTGCAAACCCACTGTAGGCTTTTAACAAATGAGACCCTGTCCCTCTCTTTCCGTACACTATACACGGCCAAGTGAGGTCTCCTTGAATAGGCCAGAGTCTCCCCTTTCCAATGATACCACCAGAGGCATAACTAGAAAACTCAGGGCCCAGGTGCAGGAACCGTGACGCCCCCCCCACCCTAGGCAAAAACATACCCCCCCCCCGTTAACATGCATTGGTCCCCCTCCTGGTCCACAATGTTGACTCCAGACAGTATCACATTTTTTCCAGGTTCACTATGACCTCTTCAGTCCATCCCATTTTTTTTTATGTAATTTGCACTATGTGTATCTCACACAGCTCCACAGCAATACAATGCACAGTAATGTGCAGTGTGTATCCCAGAGCTCCACAGCAATACAATGCACAGTAATGCGCAGTGTGTATCAGTGTAAATCACAGAGGTTCACAGCAACAAAACTCACAGTAATATTTGTGTATCACAGAGATCCAAAGTATAACCCACAAATAAGTATAAAAGAAGAATGATATATTATAGGCAAGCCCCCAGGCAGGTGAGGTGTGGGCCCCCAGGACTTCGAGGGCCCGGGTGCAGTCGCACCCTCTGCACCCCTGGTAGTTATGCCCCTGAAATTGATCGTGTGTACAGTGATACTGACTAAAGGGGTGCCTTCTCGTTCCCTGCACTTCGGGGAATCATATTCCCCGACCCTGTGGTGAATTCAGCATTCACCGCAGCGTCCCCTTAGTGCAGGGAAAGGCCAACACAAAACCACCGACTTTTTTTGTAAAAACAATTTCAGCCGTTTTGCGGCTTTTTTTATCAGATCCGATAATTTCAACTTGTCCAGGTGGCTGATCGGATCTGATAAATTTTCGAACACAAACCCACCTTAAAAAGCCGACAATCCGCCGCCAAACACAGCACCGACCTGCCGTTGGGACAAGACGACGAACAGGGTAAAAAAACGATTGAAAGCATCAAATTTGAAACGCTGTTTGCGAAAGAAACTACTGAATGAAAATGTCTGGAATTAACATGTAAGGTCCTAATGAATGCTAATAAAAAGGTCTGTTATAGAATAAAAAAAAAACAGATGCTGGGTGGAGTAGAGGTAACATCACTGCTCTGCGTGGAGAGAGCCTGTGGAGTCATGGGTTCGATCCCAGCGAGCAACCTCTCCAGTAAGTGTCCTTGGGCAAGACTCCTAACGGTACATACTTGCCACCCAGGACGTACGCGAAAACTAGAGAAATCTCAATGTATCCTTCCTGGTAAAATATTTTCAAAAAAAAATAAAAAATCTGAAAAATTTATTTTGGGTTAAAAAAAAAATGCATAAAATACCAAAAAAAAACACACTTTGCAGATTTGTTCTATACGAGCAAACCTCGACTATATGGACCAAAAGAGAGAACAAAAATGAATTGAGGGATCTGAGCAAGAATTGGGGACACTTGGGAGTTACTCTGCAGAAGTGAAAGAGATAAATATTTGCAGATCTCGTTTTTCTTTGTGTTTAAAAGTAGTAACTGATTGCTATGTTACGCTGCCAGCTATCCACCTGATAATGGAAATGTATAGCAGGTGCTTAGCAGGGCCCACGGTCTGTCTCTTGCTTTCTGTAAACTTATTTCTTTTTTTCTTCTGTTGGGCAGATTCTGCTCTCAGCGCTTCCTTTCACCACTGCGTTTGCCCCGGGGGCTTTAACATTCTGAGACAGAACTCTCCTTTTAATATGCATCTGATGTGAAGGCCATAATGAACGACGTTCCACCATGAAAAGCGGCTTTCAGATCTCCCAGAGTAATGGCTCTCATTGTAACTAGATGTGACCAAACGGCTTATCTCAAGAGCCAAAGTTCGGATCACACACCAAGAAAAATATGCGCTTACTAATTGTGGGAGCTTGTTCCGCAAACTGGTATTCTTCCTGCTCGCTCGGACGCCTTCCAGGAATATTATTTATCCAGGCATCAATCCTGCAGTTAATAAATGTTTTACATATTTAGGATACACTGTCATGGAAACATAAGAGTGTATATGGAAGTTACAAACCATTTGGTATGTCTGTTCCATCCATCCATTTTCCATCTAACCAGGCTTTATTCCTGCTGTTGTTCTCTGCACCTGTAGTGGAATAGATCTTTCTACACGTTGAATATATTATTTATGTTGATTATATTTCAAATGTTAAACTTTTCCATTGCAAAGCCCTAGCTTGATAGGCTACAGACTGTAGTTTCCCTTTTATAATACAGAGTTTGAGTGTTAGAGTGCATTCCCTACAAACCGGGTCAGCAACCTAGGCCCTCCAAATGTTTTGGGACTACATCTCCCATGATGCTCAACTACTCATCTGGTTAGGGGGTCTCATGGGAAATGTAATTTAAAAACATCTGGAGGGCTGGATGGTTGCTGACCTCTGCCTTACAGCAATCTAATCCTCCAGATAACGATGCCATTTAGTTTTCCTGCTTGACTAAAGCACAATTGTTCATGTAACAACAACAGGTCTATTCAAAGAAAGGTGAAAATCAGGAGAATTGGCAGAAGAGAACAATCTAGACCAAATAACCGATTTGGAAAGTGAGATAAATGGGAGAATTTTTCTGGTTTGGCTATTATGACCTGGAATTTTCACTTCTCCAGTCATTCTCCTGAGTTTCACCTTTCTTTGAATAGACCTGCAAGAGTTGCGTAGCGTCCTGCTCAGACTGCAGTCAGACGAGCGCACTACGTGCGCTCATAATGACACGACGTCCTTTGCAACGTGACAGGGTGGGCCTGGAGGTGTAGCGTGCGCGTGCTACACCGGACGTGCTGAAACCCTCCCCGTTGAAAAACTACGCCACGCGTTCGACAGGGCTACAAAGCGCGATCCACCGTGGCTGAGCGCACTAACTGCACACGGGCATCAGAGTGGAAGGATCGTACGCTCTCACAAACATTCCTTCCGCTCTCAAGTGCGCTCGTGTGACACCGGCCTCAGTTGAGCTTTCCACCCCAAGGGCCGTTTTCTAGGGTACTACCCATTGGACAGGCTGGGCGTAAATAAAAGGGGTAACATGTTTTCTGTGTTATGCATCTGGTCTGTATCCGTCAAGTAAGGCCAGGGGTCAAACATGGCCCTACAGCATTTCCCATGAGTCTCTGCCAACCTAATGAGTGACTGAGCATCAAGGGAGTTGTAGTTCCAAAACAACAGGGGGTCTTGGCTACTGACCCCTGAGTTAGGCCTTTAGCAACTTTGTCTCCCACAATGCTTTGCAAGACACAAGGGTGATATAACATTTTTACTTTACACAGTAAAAACATTGCAATAAAGTATAAACTTTCTTTTCAGTGGTGTTTGTCTTATGTTTTTAGCATGTGCCTATGTGTGTTGCTAATGATTTATTGTTGTTGTTTGTATGTTCTATACAAATATGTATATATTTTGCTCAGTCATCCCAGAAAGCTTTAATAGTTCACTCTTCGTGCTATACAGACATCTTTATGACCATTATAAATTACGATAACGGCTGTCTCCTTGTAGCAGCGCACAAAGTCAATACCTGCATACCCATGGATTCCTCAAATATAGATAATCGGGGCCATTCATTCGGCTATTCAAAACCTGGCAATTCACCAAATATTGGCGAATTATGGGTGATCTTCAGAGACCGTGAAACCCCCATAGAGAAGCAATGGTAAATCTGTTCATAAAACACCGAACAACAGTGAAATGCCCTCATGTTCGGTGGTGTGATTCAGGCGAACCCCATGAGTTTCAATGTTCAATTGTTCAATGGTTCAATTAAACCATTTTTATTCTTTTAAAATACAGCAAAAGTCTTTTAATCATTTGAATTTTTTTAGGCATTTTTCAGGTGTTTTTTTCTTTTTTTTTGTAACAGACCTGTTTATTATTATTCAAAGGACCTTATATATTCCAGGCATTTTTGGGGAATTTTTTTTTTTTTTTTAAACCATGCTTGTCGACTTATTCAGTGGATTTGCGGTGGTTTTTACGTTCAATGCGGCGATTCTTTTGGATGTGGTCGGCGGCTTTCCCCTGCATTTTGGGGACCCCGTGGTGAATGCTGACTTCACCGCAAGGTCGTGGAAGTTCGGTGCTCTTCCCATAATCCTGTATGAAACGGGTGCTTTGAGAATTAGGCTACCTGTGTCTTTTATTTTTTTTATTGTCCCATATGCCCTTTACTGTACTTGGGTACACAGTGTCCTGTAGTGGTATCTAATAGTTACATGCTGAGATTTCTTGCTGATGTCTGTGAAAAGAGTTTCTTGACAAAATGCCTTCGGTAAGCTGAAAAAATACAGGCAGAGGACAAGTCCTTCCTGAGATAAACAAATTGAGTGGAAAATACGTCTGGTGAAGGTAGGCGATGCGCTTGAATAGCTAATATTAATTGTTGCTGTGCACTTTTCAGAGAATACCTAAACATCTGCTATAAAAATGCCCTGCTGTCCTCCTATATCATCAAAGTGCCTGCAGCAAGATACAAGAGAGGTGGCTACAAAGTGATACGTTCACAACAAATCCAAGCCTCCTTGAAATGTACTATTGTAAAAAAAAATAAAAAAAAATCTGATGCTGAATTGGCATTTAAGGGCCACTCTACGACTTGTGACTTCTCAATGTTATTTGAGTGGTCACAGTGCCCTGAGTGTCCTCTCCCGCCTCCAGTTGCCCTTAAAGGGCTAATTCAGCCCTCTGAGTGCAGGGGTTTAGCTCCTCCCAGAAGCTCATCAGCAAGAGCTGACCTGTGCTTCACGCTTCAGGGCCAGGAAGTGGGAACCAGTTCTTTTCCCACCTATGTTCCAGGCATTGGATTGGCTGGATGTTTGGTGCAGCATACAGCCCCTCCCACAGAGCCACCTGACTTGCTCCGGCTTGCAGGAAGCCTGCAGCATGTCACATCTGGAGGATTAGAGAGCCAGCTGGATACAAGGTGTTTTAAAATGATCTCCATTCTTAAAACAGTAGGGGTTCAGGAGGAGTTAATATTTAACCATTCGGTTTCCCACCTTCCTTTTTTTTAACCCTAGAGTGTCCATTTTTAGTGTATGTTTTATTAATTCTGTACTCCCTTATCCTTAGGGATTTTCTCTTCTTTCGGATACAAAATGTCTTGGCATCTCCTCAGTGTCATCCATATAAATCCAAATTTCAAGTCAATGAATAGCTTTATTAAAAACCTCACTATTCTTCTTTGTCACGGACCCCTCTGTCCGGCTCTCCAGACACTCGCTCACCAAGATTGGCCTGGCCTTCGAATCGCTCCAGATTTGATGCCCTGAGCAGCCGATCTGCTCCTTAGGTCCGCTGCTCCTTGCGGCTGGATGGAATGGAGGAACCGCTGAGTGCCTTCCAGGGTAGGTGATGTAGTTCTGAATGAGACGGCAGGCTGTATGTTCAAACAAGAGATCGGGTCTTCTTTATTGGGACACACACTGTTTTTATGGTGACAACAATCAAACTTCCCACCCACCCCAAAAGTTCCCATTGGCTAGTTTCAAGGCCAATGCAGGCTTCACTCTGGTCCTCTTTGAGTCTGTCTGGCTTATGCAGATGAGGTCTTGAACTGCTGGCAGGTTACTCCAGGGTCAAGCACACACATTCGCAATCAGTGATCATGCACAGTAAATTACATAAACCCTTGTCCCAATAAATCAGATTGGGACAGTAAATCCCCAAACATGCCGCAGATAAACAGATATCTTTCTTGCATAATCACAGATTACTCAAACATTCTGTACAACCGAGGGCATTGAAAGAAATAAATAACCTGAGGCCTGCACCTTCAAAACTCATCTCCAAATTCACATTAAACATTGTTTAAGAAGGGGAATGGGTTCTAAGATAGGGGAACATAAAGGGAATGAGTTCTGTCTGTTGCTTCAAGTAGGGGAGCGCAATGTCAGGTTCGTGACATAATTATTATTATTTTACTCACTAGATGTGAGTCACAGGACTCTTATGTTCAAGTGGTTCTATTCCAGCCATAATTGGTGATTTGTATTGCTTGTGATATGGCGCGGCCAGTTGGGACATTTAATGCTGGCTTCTACCAGGAACAATGTGACAGCTCCTGAATAAAACAAAATTACATGACCAATTGCTGGTGGACTTTGATTCTTCATGCATTTTTGAAAGGACGGTCTGAGATAGAAGCGACACCAGTTTAGGCCCGTGTCAGACGAGTGCAGTGATCACGTACGTGTTGCCGCACATTTTAACGTCCGTCGTAGCATAAAATTATAATCAATAGAAACCCACACACAAAGTACGTTCGCACAGAGGTTCGGGCGCACAATGCACGTGGCACCGGATGCAATGTAGGCAAGAACGTCAAACCGCTAGGACGGACGCACAGAGTGCACCACATCCGCGTAGCTTTGTGTGTTTGAGTGATGGAACGTCAGACGGACTGAATTTTTGACGTCCAGCATTTTTGATGGACAAAATGGTTTTTCATATCATGTATCAATTCTTTTCATTTTACATATTCATTTTATTTCCCATCTACATCAGTCAAAAAAAACAGACGGTGTGGCATCATCAGTCAGAAAGTACGTCAGTTGTGCATGGACGCACTGTGTGCTCAGAATGCGTTTGTCTGTTCATTAGCCTAATGCATATATATGTTCACCACAAGCAAACCACAAATACCAGCGAGTTTAAAGGGTCCTATAATAAGTCCTACAGTCCACTCCAGTTACAGCAACAGAATAAAGCAATCGGTCCAGCACTCCATTCTCTCATTTGGGGCAGCCATCCGGTTTATTTTAGCCGAAATAAACCAGATTGCACAAAATTGAGTAGTGGACCATACACTTTTTTTTAATACAACATACAGTTAATGTTTTGCAACATTGAAAAGAAGAAATTTTTAAACCCGTGGGCTGCACACAAAGTATACAACCAGCCTGATCAAATCCACAGATCTTTTCTTCAGTCCAAGAAAGCTTTTAGACCTGGAATCTAGGGCTGCAACTAACGATTATTCTCGTAATCGATTTAGTTGGCCGATTTTTATTTCGATTAATCGATCCATCGGATAAAAAAAAGAATTTGCTTTCTCAAATGAACGCAGCTACAAGCACTTGGTCATAGATGATGATGTCAGCATGAAATCGGGGTTAATAAACTAAAGTGGTCAGGGTGCGTAGAGTCTCCCTTTTAAATAAATTTGTGAAAAAACTGAGTGGGAGGAGGGACTAGAGGTGGAAGTGACTTTGCTCAGGTAACTTGATCTGAGTGAGAGGGAGTGGGTATGGACAAAAGACTGGATCTGAGTGTGGGAGTGAGTTTGGGGAAAGGGACGAGACCAAACGAGGGTGTGGCAGGGAGGGTGGGGTGGTGGCACAGGACTCCAGCTTCAAGTAAGGAAAAAACCCAGGCATACAGCTCCTTCACCCAGTGGCAGAATCTTATTGTTTGTGTTATAGCTCTGCTACTGTTGTAAACGGGGAAAAAAAACAAACTGGTTGTGTCTGACATAACCCTACAACTAAATCATGCCTAGTAAAGCAGCAGCGCGTCTTCTCCGGTCAGCTCCGAAGCTGAGGTTATTTACGTTTAACTCAGTCTGAATCTAAACAGTGTGTGCTGTACACAGGACGATTAATCGACACCGATTAATCGATAATGGAAATAGTTGACAACTATTTTAATCATCGATTAATCGATTTAGTTGTTTCAGCCCTACTGGGATCTTTTGGATTTCGGGATTTTGCTCCCTGTGTATGTGTTTTCAAAATTGATGGTTTCATAACAGACATTTTCTGACTATTAAAGTCCGTTTTTGCTATATAGAAGAGATTACATGTCTGTGGCTGTGTCCACACTTTAAACACTTCCTACACCATCTCTCCCGTAACCTCGGATCGTCTTATTAGACACATTCTGGCCTGTGGTTAATTATGAGCTCTGTGTCAGATTTGTGTGTGTGTGTTTGGTTTTTTTTTTTGTGCCAGTTTCTGCTGTAAGATATATCCACGGCATGAGTCAGCACAGGCAAACTAAAATCTGTAACATAGCCAGCTCTGCGTCTTAACACGACAACCTCATCCCTTTACTGGTTTATGTCATCACAGCGTGGTCCTCTGCCAACTTGGAGCAGTCTCTAGATTTGGCCTTGGCTGCTCTACAGAGCACCGCTGTCACTAAATGAATGTCACACAACACAACCTGCAATCGCTATATATATATATATTTCTGCATGTTTTTTTCTTTTCAGGGTGACCTGGAGTAATTCTGAGTTTTGGAACCAGGGGAGGCTGGTAGAGCTTGAAACCCTATGATAACGAGTGGTTTTGAATAAATTATTGGTTTTGTTTAATTTCTTGACAAAGTCTTCAAAGATTTTTTTTTTGTAAATAAATATTTTAAAAAATATAATTTTTAACTGTGTCATTCCAGCACACACACTCTCCACATATACAAACACACTTCCCTAACTCCTACACACGCGCCCGCACTCCCCATATTCGCACGCGCCCGCACTCCCCATATTCGCACGCGCCGCACTCCCCCATGTTCGCCCGCACTCCCCCATGTTCGCCCGCACTCCCCCATGTTCGCCCGCACTCCCCCATGTTCGCCCGCACTCCCCCATGTTCGCCCGCACTCCCCCATGTTCGCACGCACTCCCCCATATTCGCACGCACCCGCACTCCCCCATATTCGCACGCACCCGCACTCCCCCCATGTTCGCCCGCACTCCCCATATTCGCCCGCACTCCCCCATGTTCGCACGCACCCGCACTCCCCCATATTCGCACGCACTCCCCATATTCGCACGCACTCCCCCATGTTCGCACGCACTCCCCCATGTTCGCACGCACTCCCCCATGTTCGCACGCACTCCCCCATGTTCGCACGCACTCCCCCATGTTCGCACGTACCCGCACTCCCCCATATTCGCACGCACCCGCACTCCCCCATATTCGCACGCACCCGCACTTCCCCATATTCGCACGCACCCGCACTCTCCCCATATTCGCGCACACACACTTAACAAATACAAACACACTTCCCTAACTCATACACACGCGCCCGCACTCCCCATATTCGCACGCGCCCGCACTCCCCATATTCGCACGCGCCCGCACTCCCCATGTTCGCCCGCACTCCCCATGTTCGCCCGCACTCCCCCATGTTCGCACGCACTCCCCCATGTTCGCCCGCACTCCCCCATGTTCGCACGCACTCCCCCATGTTCGCACGCACCCGCACTCTCCCATATTCGCACTCTCCCATATTCGCACGCACCCGCACTCTCCCATATTCGCACTCTCCCATATTCGCACGCACCCGCACTCTCCCATATTCGCACTCTCCCATATTCGCACGCACCCGCACTCTCCCATATTCGCACTCTCCCATATTCGCACGCACCCGCACTCTCCCATATTCGCACTCTCCCATATTCGCACGCACCCGCACTCTCCCATATTCGCACTCTCCCATATTCGCACGCACCCGCACTCTCCCCATATTCGCGCACACACACTTCACAAATACATACACAAGCACACTTCACAAATACATAAGCACACACTTCATATAGGCACACTTCACATGTACATACATACGCAATTACACACACATACACACACACCACATATGCTTATAGAGACACAAAGACCCACTTTATTTATGTATATTACATAGGTTCCTGCCATTGCTCTGTATCTTGCTTTCATTTTCTCTTTAGAAGAGCCTAGTTATAGAATTCTGTGTAATTTTGTTGACACGTTGATTTTGTAGTAATAACATTGTAACAAAAATCCCTGTAACTTGCTTTCTAACTTAAATGCCAGTATTTTTATTTCCTCCAGCTGTCTGGTGGTGATAAGGAAGAAGTTTGTGCTGACCTTAGCAAGAGTCTTGGGAATTTAATCCGCGCGCTCCAAGAATTTCCTGTTAGTAGCCTCATGGAACTTGGACGTGTATGGAGGCCAGAGGTTGCGGCTGTGGATGAGTTTAGGGCAGGATTGTCTGCGGCAGCATAGCTCTCTTTGCAAGTCTGTCGGTTCTTTGAAAAACAAATGTAAATATGTAATGTTGTTATTCTCATTTTGGATAAATCCAGCTGTTTCCGCAACGCCTTATAATAAACGGGGAGATAGACCGACAAATTTGCAAACATTGACATAAGAAACCAGAGGTGTAGCGGCTCCTGACCAGATGGGCTTCCAATCATGAAATCTTCTCTTATTACCATTTCTCCAGAGATCTAAAGCATTTCATATGGCTGCAAAAAGGGTCACTGTTGACAAACCATAACCAATTCCAATCGGAGCTTGTTGATTTAGGATGAACAGCCTAAGGAATCCTGCATTTGTTTTATCTGCACAACATTTTTCTTGCACAAATCGGCTGTATACCACTTTCTGCACACGGCAATCAATGAAATTTTGACCATTTGCAAAGGTTGCTGGTCCATGACTTAAAAGGTTTTTCAAAGAGCACCGAACTTTCCACCGAATGGCACCAGTTTCATAGCAGTTCGGCTATTCAGAAAGCTGTCAATTTGCCAAATACTGGCGAATTGACAGCGACATTCAGTGCAGTTCGCCGCACTTTGATGTTCGACGGCAGCAAAATTGTCCCATAGAGAAGTAATGGGTAAATTGCAATCTTCGCGCAAACGTTTGCGCTGGCACAAAACCCATTAATGCGAGGGGCAAAACCCCTGAAAAATACTGAACGCCGTATTACATAGCACAACAAACATGCGTAATCGTCTACTGCGGGTGAACCTGCGCAAGCGTACTGTACTGTGCGCTTCCTATACTTAACATTGTGAGCACAAATGCGAATTTGCCGAAGCTCCATGCTGCCGGAAGCTCACAGGGAGCTGAACAAGCGGCGCAAAGAGGTGAGCTGGGGGCAGTATATCCATGAGCTGGGGGCAGTATATCCATGTGCGAGCTGGGGGCGGCAGTATATCCATGTGCGAGCTGGGGGCGGCAGTATATCCATGTGCGAGCTGGGGGCGGCAGTATATCCATGTGCGAGCTGGGGGCGGCAGTATATCCATGTGCGAGCTGGGGGCGGCAGTATATCCGTGTGCGAGCTGGGGGCGGCAGTATATCCGTGTGCGAGCTGGGGGCGGCAGTATATCCATGTGCGAGCTGGGGGCGGCAGTATATCCATGTGCTAATCGCAATATTCATTCAAAAAAATCGCAATATGATTATTTTGTCCATATTGCACAGCCCTACAGCGGTGTTTGGGCTGATCAGGGGTCGGCAGCGGTGTTTGGGCTGATCGGCAGTCTTTGGCGGCTCCATGTTTGGCGCACTTCGGGGATAGTGAATTCGCCGCAGGATCGGCAAACTTTAAGCACAGCATAGTGCGCTGAACGAGAAAGCACTGAAATTAGTCAAATTTTGCCTTTTTCTGAATAACCCTGATAGTGAATCATTTCTTTTTATTGTTTCATTCATCAAAGATTTCAGTGCAGAAGCGAGTCACGCCGTGCTGTTGCTGTTCCATGTGGGCAAGGGCTTGTCTCGGCTATGGCGAAATTCTGAGCCTAGTTTTATTTGAACCCCTGACAAACCTCATGCATAATCTAAAATATGTGTAAACATGTGTTGGCTTTTCGCTCACTTGGACTAACGCTCCGTTACTGATCAGCGATTCTAATGACGGAAAGCTCTACTAATCTACGAAAACCTATATGACAGCACCATTTGCAATCCTGAGTCTTCCTTCTGCGACCGGTTTAATGCCAAGTGGTTGTGTCACGTAGGCCAGGGATAGGAAACCCTTGGCCCTCCAGATGTTTTGAAGTTACATCTCCCATGATGCTCAGTTACTGTTTAGTATGGCTGAGCCTCATGGGAAATGTCATTCCAAAACATCTGCAGGGCTATGGTTGCTTACCCCTGAGTTAGAGCTTTCAGTGTCCAAAAATTGTTACTGTATCAACCCGATTCTGCAGGATGGTGGCTTAGTCTTTCTCTGGCTTGAAGTTTCATTGTTGAAACAGACTGCACAGACCTCCCACATCACAGCTCATGTAGCGCAACAAACGCTTCTTATTTTAGCTTCCTTAGTGCTACGCAGGCCGCATCCGCAGAGCCGCTGCGAGTCAAGGAAAACTAATGGCCAAGCTGGAGTAAGTCACACGGCCAGTCCGGTTCCTTCCCTTTCGCGGAATAATCTCACCGCCCTTTCCTGAGCTAATATCAAGTACAGCTGCTGGAGTGCATGCAGGAATCACCTCCTCCTCTGCAGCTTGCTTTCTTCTTACGCACAGCTTAGCAAGCAAATGAGTCACCCTTGATTCATAAAACCCATTGAACACAGTGTTCTGCTGAAAATGCTTTATCGTGCCAGGTAGAAACCGGATTCATCTGCTCCTTGGGGACAGATCTTGCGCCGGGTTTGCTACGATGGGCCAAGCTTGTCAGGAAGAGGTTAAAGCAAGGTTGTCCATCAGGTGGACGGTGGCCTAACGTTTACAGGGCCTTCCGCTTGACGCCTCCATTGATTTCACAGAATAATCAATGAGCGTATACTTAATGTAATTATGTTGCAGCTGTAAAACTTTCAGCTCGTCGTCGCCTTTTTCTGTTTCAGATAAAATACCAATGGGCAATCCATCAGTTGTCTTTGCGTGTAATTAAAATAAACACAAAAGTAAAATTCAGCATATATGGCCATCGGGGTAAGCAGCTTCCTATCATCTCTTTTTTTTTTTTCTCTGACTCATTTACAGGAATAAATGTTTGTTGCAATTATCTTTCCATTTACTGCTGTAAACCTTATCTGATGTGGAATAGTGATCATCCTGCATTCAGTGTTTCCATCTCCGTTGGATACTTTGCATTGTCTATAACTTACTTTTCCCCAAAGATGGGCAGAAATCGATCCTGGAAAATGAATAACCCTGTAGCTTCAAGCTACGGTGCAGGTGTGGGTGTGTTTAAAATGAATTGGGGCTTGATTCTGACTCTGGTGTAAACGCAATGGGCACTATCATCTGCCTACAGATAAAACGGGGGCGCTAAGAGGAAAAATTAGCGCTCGCAAATCTCCCCTTAGCGTCCCCCGTTTTTACCAGTGGATTACGGGCAGGCACTGAGACAAGCCGAAAGCCTTGTAGCGGCCGCTAGGCTCCTCGATGCTCGGGGCAGAGCTAACGTGCTGTCGCGAGCATCCCCTCCATGGAGTCCATAGGACTCCACGGAGGCTACTGCTACCAGGTCTCATGACTGGCAGGATCTTGATTCTCCCAAGATCCTACATGTCTGCAGAGTGAGACTTGGGACTTTTTCCCCCTAGTCTCACTCTCCTCCGGGCGGCCAGAAACAGATTGGGCCGCCGTTCTCGCCGCGGGATGAGAGGTGAATATTTGATTTTCGGGGGGTTCCAGCTGCTGCTAACTGATTCCGCTCTAAGCTGTAGCAAACTTTTTCAGTTAGCGGCAGCGGTTTGTAATTAACGTTAGGACTTTGTGATCCTAACGCTATTTACTCTTTGCTCCCCATGTTAAGTTTAGGGAGTGCAAAGTACAGTAAGGTTGTACTAAAAAGCGCTAATACCGATGCACTAATGGATTTTTAACCCATCGTGATCGGGAGGTGATCTAACGGTCACTTATGTGCACGCTTGAGCTAGCATTAAGGAGGTGATGGAGCCCAATGAAAGCTGTATGGAATTGGTAACTTTATCAGAGTTCTGGTTAAGTTTCCATGTGACTTTTTATCTAGCTCATTGAAATTTATCATGACTCCTTACTGACTGATTTTTGTCCTGGTCAGTTTTGATTCCACAAAGACCCATAATAAAGGTTGTTTGTTTGCCTATATCTATATATCTCTATATATCTCTATCATATATATATATAATCTATATAGATAGATAGATATATAATTAGATAGATATAGGCAAACAAACAGCCTTTATTCTGGGTCTTTGTGGAATCAAAACTGACCAGGACAAAAATCAGTCAGTGTATATATATATATATATATATATCTATATATCCTTGCATCAGAAGTCCTAGAATAAGACTTCTCATCCCTATTGGTTAGATGGACTTTCTGCTGCTGACATGATTCCTACCGTTGTTCCGAAAAACAATCATATTATGACCTTCAGAGCAAGGAAATAGTGTGTTGCGGAGTTTGTTCCACTTGTTTTAAGCTAATTAAAACATTGATCAGCGCACAGAGAGAGGCAGGCACGGCAGCGCGTGGGCTTGGTAATGCAGACTGTCAATCGTTACTGTACATATAGACTAGGCGTTCTGGTGCCGCGGGATCTGATACCCGTCAATGCAGCAATGAATTTGTGTTGGTTATAATACAAATTGTGCTCCTGGCGTTATTCAATCCATACTAGTTTCTTCTTTGGAAAACCACCACTTCCCACCGCAACGCTTAATGTGCCATCAGCAGCTTCACCTTCCATGTGATCTCTTACCACTTGGGGAAATGAGTATTGGTATTTAATCACCTGATATAGTAATTACCTGATCCGGCAACCATCGGAAAAAGCTAGATTTTTTTTTTCTTTCTTTTGCTACTTTTGGAAAGTGTTCGAATCCGCACCTTCCCGCATCATGTTCCATTGTTCAGGAACCAGTCAGAATTATACTCAAATGCACCACCTATACAATGGTCCTTTTTGAGAGCGTAGTGATGCCACATGCACTCAAGTGTGCTAATCTTCCAGTGTTTGAATCTGTCACAGATTTTAATGTCAGATTCATGGGACCTTTCTGTGTTAACTATACAGATTTTCAAAATGATACATATATTGTGCGTTCTTGTGTCCATAATCTGTTTTTAAAGTCTTTGGCTTACCAGTGTGTATTGGAGGGGACGTGGTCCATGCTTTTAGCTTGTTGGCTGTCACAGATTAGCCTGGCAGAGGCATCACTAGAATTATGAAAAATAGGCAGTCGCCTAAGGCCTCACTCAAACAAGGGCCTCGCATAATGGAAATAAATTTGAATGTCAGTGTGCACATGGTATTCCACACAAATCTTCTCCTGCATTCACATACTCCCACCTACACAGAGAGCTTGGGGAGCTTTTAAAAAGTATTGGGCTAATTTCTCCTTTTTTTTAAAAAAAATAATATTAAGAGGAGCTTAAAGAAGTCTTGCCTAAGGACTCGCTAACTCTAGGGCCACCTCTGCAGCTCTTAACTGGCTTTGTAGCAAGTAACTAGTCATATAAAACTGCTCCGGTCATGCTTGCACAATGGAGCATCACTGTTTTGATGATGGCCTTTTTACAGCATTGGTTCGGCAATCATGGCTAAGGCTGGGGACACATGAAAGCGCTAAATGCATCCATTTTAATGTGCATCGTGATGTCCGTCAGAATTTTGATGGATCATTTTTGGGAACACTGTAAGTAGTGTACGTGCACTTTTTCACGCATGTTGGAACAGATGCGGATTGTAATTCGGGGTCAAAACGCTAGGACGCGTATAGAGATATATCCACAGACGTGCTGCTTTATATAGGTTGGAGGACAGGACATCAGACGAGCGCTCGTTTAACGTCCATCACGTGTAGAAAACGGAGACTACAAAACGTCTTCTTCAGCTTCCATATATCTCGATTTTTTTTTTTTTTTTTTTTTTTTTTTATCTAAAACATCAAAGTTCCTATCCACCGCGTGTGTCTAAGGCTAGGGACAGATGAGCGCATTTTCTGCGGCCACCGTCAAAATGTACGTCGATGCGTGCGCACGCATTTTTTCACGGAATACGCTTAAGTGGTCAGACGACCACAGTCGCACAGTCGCAGGTACTCACCAACGCAATTCTAGGGAAATCCGGCTGTTTGAACGTTATGTAGGCCGCACACTAGCAGCGTCTGACGTCTCCTAATCACGCACACACTCTGCCATGCGGCCGCAGCGCACTCTGTACGTCTGTAGCAGCGGTTTCACGTTCTGAGAAAAATGCGTTCATTTGCCGGTTGCGTGGTGTCGGCGCACTTTTGTACGCACGTACTGCGTATATTGGCCGTCATTGGCCGTTATGTGCTGCTACTGCCGCCGTGATTTAGTGCGCCTGCACGCGCGTTCCGACTGCCCCACTCTGACCCTAGCCTAAAAGTACGACCGTGCAAAGGTATGTCTGTTACAACAGACTTAGGGCCCTATTACATTCTTAACGCAAAAACACACGCTAAACGTGGGGTTTTTTTGCGCGAAGCGTTAAACGTTAATGCATGAAAATCACCGCTGGAATTACATTCCTTATGCATTTTTTCATCCGTCGGAAATTGCGCTCGTAAAACCCGAAAAAAAAAAAAAAAAAAGGACTGTTGGGCGCAGAAATCAGTGAGCGCAATGTAATTTTTAACGCGAGTCCGTCAGACGGATGCATTTTGTGCGGCCCGCGCACAACAGATGTACTTTCTGAAGGAAGACAAGGCAGTGGCCGTCATTTTTGACGGATCTAGTTAAAAAAAAAAAGTGCACATCGACGTTCTCCGTTGTGAATCCGGCGTTTGGTACGGTCAGGTTGTTACAATTTACTGTTACCATCAGCTTTTCAAAGACGTTTAAATTATGCGCGCAAACGTTGTCCGTTAAATTTTGCGCTAAGATTGTAATACCATGCGCGCACCAGTGCACAAACGCATTTGCGCTCGCAATGTTAAGTATAGGATGCGCACACTAAATTGCGCTCGCAAAGGATTCGCGCAGGGTCACTCGCGTTAATGCGTTTTTGCACGCATGCACAACTGTTCGCGAAGAATGTAATAGGGCCCCTAATTTCTGCGCTCGTGTAGTCCCAGCCTTTGTTGATCTGTCCGGTGAGATCAGGAAAGCCAGCCTGTAGGAAACAAAAGTGGAGGTGAGCGAGATGGAGGAGATTTAAACCTTTTAACACCGGTTTACCTGGCTATTCAGTGTGCTATAGCATGTGAGCAGGATCTCTCTGTAATCTATGCATGCCCTGACGGCCGGAAGGAACATGTCCAAGTAGCCAGAGATATTCAACAGAAGGAATGGCTTTTTATGTATTATTAGTTTTTTCACGCACTGCCGCTCTTGAGGACAATTTCCCATGGCGGGCGTCCAACCTCATGGTGGGCCGAGTGATAAATGGACACAGACTACATCAGC
The DNA here is from genome assembly GCA_009667805.1 of Leptobrachium leishanense. Classification (NCBI taxonomy): domain Eukaryota; kingdom Metazoa; phylum Chordata; class Amphibia; order Anura; family Megophryidae; genus Leptobrachium; species Leptobrachium leishanense. Next base: position 346,201,358 of record CM019065.1, read on the forward strand.
CTTACTGTCATGCAATCTGTCGCACCATTGTGCATTGGAGGCCAGTGCCTAGTGACCACCGGTGTGGTATTTGTGAAGCAAAAAAACCTATTGGAATCCTTGACGAATCTTTGTCCTACTTTATAATTGCAAGGTGATTCCTTTCTTTTTAATGGATGATCAACCCAACGAGTCCTTGTTCTAGGAGACATTCCGGACAAGGCCGCAGTGATCACCGCGTTCTCGTGCGTTCCCCCTTGCATTCTCCAGGACTGAGCTATGACACCGGGCCAGCAATTACACAGAACAGCAGGGTACATCCAGAGGACACCGCGTGCATGTGATCAGCACTAAAATAGATCCGAATGTGACGTGAAACCCAGAGGATATTGCAAGTTTCCAGAGCCTAATCAATCTGCACTGCGGGGCCTGTGCAGAAAGCGTTGGTCTTGGGAAGGGAGGTCCGTCTGAGTCTGGTAACCATTGCCTAGGAGACCGTGACCATGAAGAGAAATGCATGAGCCTCCCATGTCAATAAATCTGTACTATGAAGATTATGCTAAATAGCTGACTTAACGGGATCTTAACGAGCCCAGTTAACGCTTTGCTTGCCAGTGTGTGAAGTAGACAATGAGGGGCATCACGTGGCACATTATTTTTAGCAGCCGCACACCCTACCCTCCTATTGTTGGAGGAATTTCCCTGCACAGCATTTCTATGTACTCAGCGCTCGGAGCCTATTGAACATCCCAGAGCAACGGTGTCGCAGTGATATTCTAAAAGCTGTATTGTTATTGGGTTTATCACATGGTAAAGTTTCTTCAATGTTCTAAATACTCCTTAATTGTTCTTAACATGGACTTGTATGTTCGAGTGTCTTATTCTGCTTTCCCTCTGTTATTTGACCCAAACTCTTTTATGGACTGGCAAATCTAGAATTTGGCTCTTAAAGGACTAGATAAAAGAGAAATACATGGATTTATTTTTGTCTTTTAAGGGATATCCAACCATTAAGAGAGTCACAAAACTTTCAAGGTTCCAGACACTCCCAAAATCTAACACTGGTCTTTGTATCGACCGGGCTAAAGGCTAGACAAGGGAGAAGTCCGAGCCAGTGGCCAAATTCAAGGACATCCAACATCAACGGAGAACCGAGAAAGGTCGGCTGAATACCAGAGAGTCAGAAAAGATACTGTATGCTCTTAGCTCCAGCCCAGAAACCATAACAGGGCAGGTACTGGGTTTATGCAGTCTAAGAATGCCACTCGTAGACTGACTTCAATCCTGTGCCCAGTAGATACGCGTGTGTCAAAAAGGCGGTGACGCACAGCAGCTTCTACGATGTGAATACGTGACACGAGGTTGTAATCATAGACGCGGTCATTATGGAGCATTCCGCAGCAGTTACACTGTAAGGCTGACGCATGTAGGACAGCACTGGAATTCAAGGAGTCATACCGTGTCAAAATGAGAGTAGTTAGAGATGCAAGTATTTGCGCAATTTTGTTTGTAGTGGTCGTAGATAGGTAACAAGGAGGTGCAAATTTAAGATGGCTTACCGTGAGAAAAAACATTCTACGTATTCGCTCTCCCCCCCCCCCCCGGTTACTCCTTCCAGCTACCCTATTGAGGTCCCTTTTCCACAATGATCGATAAGATAACTACAGGAGATGTTATACGTGATGTGTCCTGTAGTTATCGTATTGACAGGGATTGCTATTACACTCTTGCCGCTCGAGCAGTGCAATTCCCTGCGTGAGGTTACTGTACATTAACGTCTCTTATACGTGCACTTATTATAGGAGATGTTAATTTGCACCTCCTGCGTGGAAGCGAAGACTATTCCAATGTAGCCTGTGCTTCCACCCGGAGACGGTATTACACTGTGAAATATCATCTCACAAAAGCTGGTGTTATGTGATTTTGCAAGTGCAAAATAACTTAACACACTCTAGAACGCCCCCTAAAAATCCCATACTCTCCTCTCATCCCGCAGTAGAAATGGCAGCAAAATATGCCTCTTGCTGCAAGTATATTGAGACTGAGAACAAATGGTTCCTAGTCTCCCTCCACAATTACTCTGTGGCGCTGCACAATCTGGAGGCAATGCTCGCAGCGGCAAGCTGTGCCGCTGCCAGACAGCTTTGTGCTTCGTTCCGGAGCCAGGCGATAATAAAGCACTTACCCCGGAATACAGATGCTAAAATGGAGACCGTAAGGAAATTCTGCAGGTTCATCTCATTTTCCTGCTTAGTCTCCATTTACCATCAAGTGTATGATAAGGCCCTGAGACTCTGAGAAATCGTATGTCTTCGCATCAGATGAGCTCCATGTATTCAGTCTGTTTCTTCGTCGGTCTCATTTACTATTGAGTTTCCACTTCAGAAAAAATACAAGTTAATGGTATAAGAAATGTGATTATATGCGTTGGGCCTTATTACATTCTTCACGCAAAAATGCACGGTAAACGTGTGAATTTTTGCACGGAACGTTAAACGTTAACGCGTGTAAATTAACGCTGGTATTACAATCCTCGCGCATTATTTCATCCGTCAAAAAATAACGCGCATAAAAAAGACACGCAAAAAGGCACGTGCATTAACGTTGCGCGCAGAAATGTGCGGACTGTTTTTTTTGTTTGGCTGAATCGCGTGAAAAAAAAAATCCGAATTAAGGACCACAATTATCTCACGTTAAGTTTTTGCACCTGTCAAAGTCAATCTGCGCATATATGCTGCATCAATAATAAAAACACGCACAACTTCTCAATTTTATTGTTTAGGTATGCGTAGAATGTTTGCTGTATTTGGGTTCGGCCAGGACGTTCAGATTTGCCTTTAACACCAGCTTTTAAAAGACGTTAAAATTATGCACTCAAACGCTGTACGTTAAATTTTGCGCATAGATTGTAATACCATCCACGTACCAGCGCACAAACGCATTTGTATTCACACTGTTAAGTATAGGACGCGCGCTGTACATTGCGCTCGCGCAGGTTCACCCGTGGTAGAAGTTAACGCACATTTTTTGCGCGGACATTGTAATACGACGTTCAGCGCAAAGGGTTTTGCCCCTTGCGTTAATGCGTTTTTGCGCACACGTTAACGTTTGCGCGAAGAATGTAATAGGGCCCATTTTTTTCTGTATAATGCTATTAGAGATGCAGTGAAATTTCGGATTGCAAAACCTTTCGTCTGAAAATTGTATTCAACTTTCAACTGGAAAAGATCAGAAAAAAATACCCACAATGCAAAAGATGCTCCAGTTGGGCCATGGATGATTTTGTACACCTGCTTCAATTCGGCCGCAGCCAAATTGAAGTGTCATTTTCAGGAGCCAAGGTTAGGGCTAGGGTTAAGTTATTGTATGCATTAGGGTTACAAATTAGGTTTAGGACTAGGGTTAGAGTTAGGTTACTGTCTGTGTTAGGTTTACAAATTCTGCTTGGGGTTAGAAAGTAGAGTTGTTACTATTTGTCCTTGTTTTAAGGTTAATTTTACTTTAGAGTTAGGGTACACCCCTGGGGTGTAGCTAACGCAAGGCTTACAAGGCGTTTACCTAGGGCGGCAGATTCCAGGGGGGCAGCAAAACCCCCCCCCCAAACACCTGTACTGGGCCACCTTCCGAATCTCACCGACATGAACTGTCTCTAGCCAGTGCTATTCGGCCGGTTGCTGAAATGTGCCACCTCAGCTCAGGTGTGGATCTAACTGGTCCACTGAGCGTTGCAGCCCGTGACTGCCATGCAGCTTCTGAACACGTCACTTTTTACGTGAATGTGGCCGAGAGAGCGAGCCGCGTGGGTGCATAAAAAGTGACTCATTCAGAAGCTGCCAGGCAGTCAAGGCCCCGCAGCGCTCCCTGCTTCACCCCACGATTATGCCAGATCGGGGCAGCTGGGGATGAGGGGGACTCTTCACACCCTGACCACTTAAAGTGGCCAGGATGAGCAGAGTGTCCCTTGAAGATAAAGTGTTTATCATTCAAGGTCTTACTAATATTTTTAGTTTTGGGCTTGAATTTTAATTTGGGTGCATCTCTAATAATTATACTATATAATATGATGGTTTCTGTGGTTGATCTTTCTAGCTTTTCATCCATTAGTCCTGATATTTCCCGTGTATCATGCTCACCAGCTCATACCAAGCATACTGTTTTCCTTCTTTCTTTGTTGTACCAAAATAACAAATTCCCCCACTGGTTGCTCTAAATAAAAATGTTAAAAATCCTATTAATGAGGGCCTTGTTCGAGCAGCTCCTGAATGCCTATTTTCTTTTGATTGCACTTTACGGGGGCCATAAGTGTTTCTCTCCGAGATGTTCTTTTATATCTGAAAATCTACCCAGCAGGATCACAGAGGAAACGCCGCTTGACTTCCAGATCTTTCAATTTCACGATATTCGAGGCAATGCCCGAGCTCCCTTTTTGTATCTGTTGATTGATTTTTTTTTTTTTTTTTTAAAGTATTTTTTATGATCTAAGGATCTGAGGTGCACCTGACAAGAATAAACGTCCCTTGAAACCTTTAGGGAAATCATCTTGTTCTTCAGCTCCATTCCCCGAACTAGAAAACTCACTTTACAATTGACACTGTAATTACTAAATACGAGGGATTTGTCCTGAAATAACTCCTGCCCGCGCGGAATATTTCTATGCAGAGGCGATTGAGGTGATTGAAAACGGGCCGATGACATTTCACGTTTTGCTGATTTTAGAACGGCAAAGATCAATACAGGAAAGGTGCGGAGACTGTTCAGTTTGGTAAATTTCCATTGTGATGAATCCTCCCTTGTCAGGTGGGGGACATAAATGTGTAGTCCTGGCCAGCCAAAGAGTCCTCTGCTTAACCTCTGGCAATCCCCTGGACGGCCCATTTCAGGCCAGGATGTGTCCTGACTGTAGGACGTTAAAGCCAATTAAGACCCCCTCAAAATGGCTGGTGGCTTCCTCAAGTGGGATTGATCTTAAAGCCGGGGGTCAAACGAGCGTAGAGGGAATGTCCATGAGACCAGATGTTCTTTCCACACGGACGCCTGTGTGGACACCTCACTGAGTGCACGTTAGTGCACTCAGCCCTACAAAACGTGAGCTTCCTATGGAGGATCGAGCTTTGTACCGATAAATCCCCAACACGGACTCGCCCCCATCCCATTTCACATTATCCCTTACCCCTGCTAATAGCCTTCCAGTTGAAGTGGTAGAGGCCAAAACAGTAATTGAATTTAAGCAGGCATGGGATAGGCATAAGGCTATCCTAAACAAAAGATAAATCCAGGTAAAGTATCCATGTAATTGGGCAGACTAGATGGGCTGATAGGTTCTTATCTGCCGACATCTTTCTATGTTTCTATCATGTCCATGGACTTGACCATTCCCCCCCCCATATATATGTCCCACTACCCCCCTCCTCCCCATATGCTTTGGCAATGCTAAAATGTATTTGGTCCTGCCAATAAAGCTTGATTTGATTTGACTCGTCCAACGTCCGCTGTAGAGATTCGATGGGGAGGATTTCAGCACACTCTTTGTAACATGCAATACTATTACGCACATGACACCATGTAGCCCTCCCCGCCGAGCCGTCATAAAGCCATGATGGACGCTGGGAGGAGGGGTCACTAGTAATGCACTCAGTGTGCTTGTGTGACCCCGGCCTAAAAACTAATTTAAATATGGCAATATTATTCTAAATAAATGTGTTTTATTCCATTTGTATTTAGTTTATTTGTTCTGTGTTCACTAACAAAATAAACACAAAATATGTGAGGAACGAACATACGGGCTCACTTTTTTTGTTGTCACTTTCATTAAGCAGAATGGGGGGGGGGGTTGAAATGTGCAAAGGGGGGACCTGGAATGGAAGAAGCTCCACTATCAATTTTTATAATAGCTACAGTATTCATACAATAGGAGTAGGGATGCACCGATACCATTTTCTTTTAGGACCGAGTACAAGTACCGATACTTTTTAAAAGTACTCACCGATACAGAGTACCAATACTTTTATTTAATGTCATGTGACCACATTTCAATAAGAACAGACCTCATATAAAATGCCCCAGCTCACACATTGCCTCCAGCTCATAGTGCACCCAGCTCACCCTGTCAGGCTCCTCCGGCGTCTTCTGTCTTTGAGCGGCCGCACGCAGAGGTTGTAGCCTGGCCGCTCGTTGAGAACCACGTGCACAGCCTCAGGTGACTGCGGCTGTGCACGTGGTTCTCAACGGTCGGTCTACAAACTCTGCTTGCGGCCACTCGAAGACAGAAGACGCTGGAGGAACCTGGCTGGGTGAGTATTCTGTCTTCGAGCAGCCTCAGGCAGAGGTTGTAGACCGGCCGCTCGTTGTGAACCACGTGCACAGCCGCAGTCACGTGAAGCTGTGCACGTGGTTCTCAACGAGCGGCTGGGCTACAACCTCTGCTTGCGGCCGCTCGAAGCAGCAGGACACCGGAGGAGCCTGACAGCACGCCTAACATTGCGTTTGGCGCCAAAGAAACCGGCCGGCAAGCCAGCCCAGTGCTGGCTTCCGGTATCGGGGGCCCCTGCACAAGTACCAAGTACTCGTGCAGACACCGATACCGATACTAGTATCGGTGCATCCCTAAATATGAGCGAATACACGTGTATCCCTTTGTACTGTACATTGTATATATTGTATCCCCTCTGCCTGGGTTTGCTTTGCAGTAGGAGCAGCGTTGCTGGGACCTCTCCTTTTGCAGTGCGGTCGAATAGCTGTGGGTGCCTCTCTGCTTTGTAATGAGCTGCTCGGTGGATTGTCAGCCTCAGGCGGTCGGATTGAAGGATGAAGTTTTGTATGTAGACAGGAAATTGACTTGGGTCCAGGCTCTGGTGTTCAGTCTACTGATGTGCAAGTAATGTGCGCGCTGCACAGAGACCAACTGCTTCCGAGCAATTGCACATCACTCAAAGCACCAAAATCCCACCCGTATATAGTAACGAAAAGGTGTGGGCTTCTACATCCACCTCATTTCATGCATGTGGGATCACCGCTTGTTTTTGATATTATTGAGCTTGCCAAATATAACATTTCTTCTGAGCTGCATGAGGCGATATTGCGGTTTAAAGCTTTATTAATCCTTCCTATCAGATTAGTATTTTTCTACTCCGTTTTATATTTGCTTCAGCAAGGTCCAGGGAAGACCCTGTGTCCAGCTGAGCATCTGGCAAGCTTTTACTGCATGTTTTTCCAGCTGTCACTGTTGGGCAGGGTCGTCTGCACCTAATGTATCTTTTATGTCTCGCGTTTGTGCTTGCCCCATTGTAAAGCGCTGCGGAACCTGTTGGCACTGTGAGTAACTGTATTAGACAGGGGAAATCCAGTCACTAACAGGATGTCCATTGATATATATATATATATAAAATCACATATAGACCAGGATTCAGCAGGTAATAGCAACGTTCCCTCTAATTTTTAGCAGTTGGTACGCGCAGAAATATTGGGCCCTATTCCAAGGTTGGCGATATGTGTAACGCCTTGAGAAGTTATCTTAACGCCTTGAAGTTATTTCATCGCCTGGACTCCCTATTCCACACTTGTGCCTGGAGTGTTTCACTTCCTTGCACTCAATTACTGTAAATTAACGTCTCCTGTACTTTGTAATGGGGGCGTTAATTTGCTCCTCTGCGTGGAAGCACAGGCTATTCCAAGGTAGCTTGCACTCCACCCGGGAGATGCTATTTCGATGTGAAATAGCATCTCATAAAAGCTGGCGTTAAGTGATTTTGCTTTAGCAAATCCAATACTCGCCTCTCATCCTGCAGTGGAGTGGGTAACGCGATCCGCCTCTTCCAGTTGCTGGGAGCAGAGTGAGGCCGGGAACAAACTCTTTCAATTGCAAAGGAAGAGGTCCATGTATTAATCACCATAAATGAATTGTACCTGGTATTAAAAAATATGAATGGACATCATGGCCCTAAAAATGGTTGCGGTAAAGAGACCTGGTCGTTTTCCCAATGAGATGTCCTTTCATATAGAACTGGATTGTTTTTGTTATTCTTCTTAGAAATCTCATAAGCCACAATGTCTCGCTTCGTGTTTCCTAATCAGACAACGCTTTCCTCTATCATTTTTTTTTTGTGTGTGTAGTTACCAGTGCAAACATTTTGGAAATATGTCTTTGTCTCCCAAGCCGTTTCCTCCTGCATCGCCATATACATACGCTGCTATTGTCTCGCTTCCGTATCCCTTATGACCCATTGTGAGGTAGTCTGGGACATACTGGTGGCTTAGCAATACAAAATACCAAAATCTGTTCGGCCGAGATACAGGATGTTCACTAAGCAGTTTAACTTTAACTATATGGAAAGTCACAGGGTGTCTGCACATGTGCATGGATTAATATAAAGTAATGGGTGTCCGGTGTGAACAGTGTGCTTTTAATAAGGATCCATTTCTATATCCTTGGCGCGTGGGATTCCATGCTGAAAGTATTTTACATGCCATCTGATTATGGTCCGTACAAAATGCAATTCCTGGACCCTCCAACAGTTCAGACTGGCAACTCCATAGGCTTACGTCCACTCATGCTCACTCTCAGCGCCAGATTTATAACTAGCCAGAGTAGGCATGTGCCTACAGGCGCCTGCCACAAGGGGGCGCCTTGATCTAATGATCTGATCCAATCAGTTCCTTGTACCCGCACCCCCAACTCTTGTCTTCAGGACTTCTCCCGAGCTGCCCCCTTTTTATGGAACTCGCTCCTTTTCAACATTAGACTCTCCACGTCTCCCCAGTCTTTCAAGAAGTCTCTGAAAACACATTACTTTAGAGAAGCCTATTAGCTCACTCCATGATTCCCCCCGTACATTTCATGCACTATCTTCCCATTCAGCCCACACGCACTCCACTGCCTCGCATACTCTGCTATTCATGCTCACCTAGCATGTCACCCCTCTCCACTTAGATTGTAAGCTCTTGAGCAGGGTCCTCTCTCCTACTGTACTGTGAGTGCAAAGTGTATGTATATTTGTTATTCTGTCTCTTGTAATTAACGCTGTAAAAAAAAAAAAAAGTTTTAGTTAGACCATTGTATCTCTGGAGCCCTGAGAGCTAGAGGGACATATGAGGAATCATTGGAAAGGTCAGATCGTGGCATTTCCAGTGATTCCAAGCGTTATCAGGGTAGATATATGTAAAACTAAAATAAAAAAAATATCAAAAAATCGAATTTTGTTAACAACACTGTTATTCAGTTTACAGTTATAAAGTAAACAGTGATGCTGCGCTAACTCACCTTCTCATTGATAATGCAACGCATTGTTTCATCAACAACCTAAACCGTGGCACTACAGTGAGGAGAGACAGGGGGACTTTGGAACCTGCATCTCTGAATTGTACACCGCACACGGTCAAGTGAGGTGTTATTGGAAAGGTTACAATGATACCAAACATGACCATATAATGTGTAAAAATAAAAAGTAAATGCAAAATGTATTCTTTTCTCTGTTCTACGGCAGAGGCAATATATGCTTTTACATATAAAACAAACAATGCCACTGCACTAACTCAACTAAGACAACAGATTCTGCCCCTTCTTTTGATTTGAGCGCAGAGAGAAACTGGTTTTCATTTTTTTAAATGTTTTTTTATTTTTTTTGGTTTGTCCAAAAATGTAAAAAGTCAGTTTGGCATGTTTCTTTCTTTTTTTGTTTTTATTTTTAGGGAGGGGGCACTCCACATTTCTGTGCCTACAGGCTCCTGAGATGCAAATCCGGCCCTGCACAGTCTCAGGGGTTCAGACGATGATCCGTAATGTCTGGAGTTGTTGTCTGGTGTTTCTCTCCTTGAGGCAGTGCGCAGAATTATTAGAAAGCAGTCTGTTATTGTTACTTTCCCTTTAAATCACCTTAAAGTGAAGGGACTGAATCAGTGTTTATACAGTATATTCCCAGCAGAAATAAAATCTCCTCTCTCTAAGGCTGGTATCAGACGAACGCAGTGATCACGTCCGTGTTGCCGCACAGTTTAACATCCGTCGTAGCCTAGTATAATGATCAATAGAGACCCACACACGAAGTACGTGCGCACTGAAGTGCGCACGCACCACGCAGGTGGCAACAGACGGAATTTAGGCAAAGATGTAAAACCGCTAAGAATGCGCCACATCCGCGTAGTGCCTTGTGTGCATTATGCTGCGATGTCAGATGCAGTGCATTTGCGACGTCCGTAACGTTGACGCTCAGATTTTTATGGTCTGGCTGACTGTACCTGTATTTTAATTATAATTCCTTTTGATTCCCATATTTACCCTTTTTTTTGTTCTACATCCATCAAAAAAACGGACTGTGTGGTGTCTACAGTATCTTCCATCAGTACGTCTGTCCATTATGCACGCACGCAGAGTGCGCTCAGACTGCGTTCATCTCACATTAGCCTAAATCTCATGTAAATTATGTCTTCAATTTTTGTTCATCATTTAAAATCTTTCATGTCTCAAAACAACACAACTATCAGGGTAATTCAAAGAGATCCGAATGGCTGCTGAAAGGGAACCGAACGCTGAAATTCAGCATTCGGTTACCTTTCTTGGCCATTCGGCACATACGGTGCCTGTTCGGTGCCTGTTCGAGGGCAGTGAAATCCCCATAGAGAAGCACTGCTTCGGCTATTCAGAGAACACAAACCAGCAGTGAAAGGTTCCCAAAATGCCCTGCCATTCGGTGGTTTAATTCGGCAAGTTTATTCAGGCGAATCCCATAGGATTCAATGTTAAAAATATTCCCGTTTTAATTCAATATTTAATAAACCGTTGATTAGAATATTCTGCAGTAAAGAGTCTCTTTTATTTATAGATTTTTTTAGGATATTTTAAGCATTTTTCAGGATGTTTTTTTTTTAAAGAAACTTTCCGATAATTTTTATTTTATTTTTTTCTGTAACAGCCCTCTTTATTATCATTCATTGGATCTTATATGTAAATTTCAGACATTTCTGCTCAGTAGTTTCTTTGCAAACAGTGTTTCACTTTTCAAACATTCAAGCAAACTGTTTTTCTAATTTATTCACCTCCATTCGTCTGCGGTGTCGGCTTTTTCCGACGGCTGCGCTGCGTGTGATCGGCTCCTGCACGAGTTTTTCCGGTGTTTTCGGCAGGTTAATCCAGATGTTTTTTGCGGGTTCCGTTGTGCGTTCGCCCTCATTTTGCGGTGAGTTTTCGGCTGGTTTGCGGCGACCTTTCCCTGCAATTCGGGGACCCTGTGGTGCTTGCTGAATACACCGCAGGGTTGCCGGAATGGGATCGCCAAATCGCACCGAATTGAAGAGAACGAAAAGTCACCGAACGTGCGGTGGCTTTTCGACTCTTTGAATAACTCTGTATGTCTTGTCCTGTATGGTAACTATGGTTTAAAATGCCGGAGAACGATGGGCCACACCATTGAAGTCACGATAAGGAATCTTTATTAATCGACGGCCCAAGGGGCTAGAAATAAAAAACAGCAGCGTTTCGGCTCTAGGCCTTAGTCATTCATTATGCACGCCTAAGGTCAAGAGCTGAAACACCACCGTTTCTTCTTTGTAGCTCCCTTGGGCCGTTGATTAATAAATATTCCTTATCGTAACTTCCATGGTGTGGCCCATCGTTCCCTGGACTTGGATATAGGATTGCGGATCCTTGGTTCGAGCACCCAGAAAGTCACCCAACAGTTAAGGCCGTGGTCAGGTGTGCGCACTATGTGCGCCCGTACTGATGTGCCTACCAGTGTCTGTCGCAGCGATCTGCGCTATACCAGGCTTGCTACAGACGTTCTGAAAGCCTCCCTGTCGAAGCGTTCGGCAGGGCTGCAAAGCGCGATTCTCCGCAGGAGGATCGAGCCTTGCAGCGCTGAGCGTACTAACTGCACTCAGCGAGGTGACCAGACGGGTGTCAGAGTGGAAGGAACGTCCTCTGCAAAACACTCGTCTGACCCCGGCCTAAGTGCTCCCACCGTAGTAGCCGTGCTTCCTTCTATTTTGCTCTGGATTAAAATGATCAGAGTCTTCCGTATAGATCAGAGTTCAGCAACCTTTTTGCCCTCCAGATGCTTTGGAACTTACATTTCCTGGGAATCTCAACCATCCTGCTGAGAGGCTGAGCATCATGGGAGATGTAATCCCAAAACATCTGGAGGGCCACGGTTGATGACCCCTGATATACATGATTTAAGGAGCTAAGCTCCAGCCACCATCATTAAATGGAAGTTCGTCATTGCTGCAAACAACTTTGATTTTTACCGTTGTTTGCAACTATGACAAACCTCGCTGCCACGGCGATGCTTCGTGAATATCCCCCTCAATGTCCCCCTTTAATAATCAGCTTACATAGGACAGCTGCTAGAAGGTCTCTGCTCCTTTATCCCGCCTCGCCTACACCCAAGGTCCCTGGAGTCTCTTGTGTTTTCTCCATTTCTGGAAAGTTCGTTTTTTTTTTTTTTTCCCACCCTTGCAGATGTTGCGTGCGTTCGGTAAAGCTGGGGAATCTCCGCCGTATCCTTAGGTTTTGCTGTCGAATGTCACACTGACATTTCATATGGCTTATATTGGATCACTAGATCTGCCGTAACGGGGCACGCCAGCCTTGTGTGTGACTGCTGGCCGACTCTATCAAAAACCTTTATACACTGTTTAAGGAAAATCGGCACATAAAGCCCTGTTTGCATCCCTTTTTAATGAAGGATTTTCTCTTTTCAACGTGCCTGTCATTTTTTTATTGCGGTGAAGAGATCCCCACCCTCACGGTAAAAATAAAAACGTTACCCTTGTGTTGTACCTCTATATATAAAAGTGACTTCTTTATGGATGTATTCTGACCTCATACTATTTTAGAAAAAAAATTCAGTATTATTATTATTTTAAAGTTTTTCTTGGAAGATACATAATAATCACTACTAATCCCCAAAGAGCTGTAGATCAGACCATGTTGATTAATGTTTGAGATTTACTGTATTTTACACAATGTTCATTTCTGCATATGTTAATAAGAGATCCGAACTTGCACCAGTGTATTTCCATGTTCGGTGCATTTTCGTGACCATTTGGCTATTCAGAAAGCAGGCAGTTTGCCAAATTTTGGCGAATTGTCAGCAAAATATGGTGCCTGTTCGACAGCAGCAAAATCCCCATAGAGAAGCAATGTTTAATCTATTCAGGGACACCAAACAGCCGAGAAATGTCAGAGAAATGTCCTGATGTTCGGTGGTTTCATTCGGCAGGTTTATTCAGGCAAATCCCATAGGTTTCAAGTCAGAAATGGTCCGTTTTTAACACTTCTATTAAACCGTTTATTCTTTTAATCTGAAGCAAAAAGTCTCTTTTTAGGCATTTTTGGGGATTTGTTTCGTCAAATCTTTTTTTCCAATAATTTTTTTTCTAACTAGTGTTTTTTCTTTTTTCTGTAACAGACTTTTTTGTTATTATTCATAGGACCTTATATGTTAATTCCAGACATCTGCGTCCAGTAGTTGTTTTGCAAACAGAGTTTCAAATTTGAAACTTTCAATCGTTTGTTTTTTTTTTTGTTATCCGTCTGGCGGCTTGTCGGCTTTTTTCTGCGGCTGATCGGAGCTTTGTTTGGCTGCTTGCGGGTGCGTTTGGCAGCTGTCCAGTGGGTTTGTGGCAGCTGTCGGGCGGGTTTGCGGCGGTGGCCGGTGGGTTTGCGTCAGCTGTCCATCGGGTTGGCAGTGGCATTCGGCGGCCGATTCACCGCACTTCAGGGACCCTGGGCCAGAGAATCGGACTCGCTGAATGTGCGGAGAATGGGCTGCCGGATAGCTGCCGCCAACACGCTGGCTGCCACCGCCAACCTGCTGAACAGCCGACGCAATTCTGCCAGCTGCGACCGCCAACCTGCGGCAGAGGCACTATAACTGGTGAGAGAGAGATGGGGCAGAGGCACTATAACGGGTGAGCGAGGAAAGGGGCAGAGGCACACCAAACTCTTTAGCAGAAGGCCGATGAAGCCTTTATAATCTGATTCTGGTCTTTTTTAAGGCTTACCGTGAAGCATGAATATATTTCTAGGAGCAATCAATTTTTTTTTTTTTTATCGGAGATGTTAGATGTCTGGCCACGTGTCCATCCAGCTGTAGACAGTCTGTCATGTAGTTCCACTCGAGCTGACAGTAACAAATGCACCAGTGGATCTTCACCCGGCAATGGCAGTTACTCCATCTGCTTCTTCATAGCCTAATAAAGATCAGTAAGTGCTTATTCAAACATTTATTACATGTTGCTCAAATGTGTCTTTGGCAGTAATTGGCAATATCCAGGGAATATATATATATCTCTAGATCCATCTTGGAAGTTCTGAAGGTCCGTCGCACAGGAATGGTCCTAGTCAGTGATTCGACCTGTTAGTAAGTTGTGTTTGTCGATGTACAAAATAACTGCATCCAACGGCGCCAAATGCCACACATGCCAATGATTCGTGCGATGTGCTTTTGAGATGTGAAACATACGTTTTAAATGAGTCAGGATATCGTCTGAACGGCTTCAGCTGTTCCTTTCATTCCCTCCATCTTTTTCTGCTTCTTTATTTGTGAAATTAGTTAAGTTCTTTTCTGCTCCATATGGTTTTGTAATTGTCTGTCACAAGGTATTATGCTGTAATGGACATTCATTTGCATGAATACTTTCTTGGCATGATTTATCCTCATCAGAATTCATGAGGTCCCTGGGCAGTTCTTTTGTTTGTTCTGAAATACGAAAGAAATGACCCCAGTCTTGCTCTCATTTTATTGTGATACTAATGTGGAGTTAACCAGTTTTTAGTCGGTTCGTGGCGAGTTATTTTGTCTGATTTGTGTCTCTCTTCAGGAGTATTTTTTTTTTTTTTAAGTATCGGTCTAACTAAAAGGTTATTCAGAGAGCACCAAAATGTCACCAACGTTTCAGCGCTCTACCGTTCCCTGCAATTCATCGGGTTCAATTCGCCGAGTTTGCGGTGAATTCAGCATTCACTGCAGAGTCTCCGAAGTGCAGTGAACTACCTGCTGAACGCATTCGAAAAAAATTGCCGCAAAACCACCGAATCAATCCAAAAAAGCAGGCCACCGACCAGCCGCCGGAAAAAGCCGACAAGCTGCCAAACAGTGGTAAAAAAAAAAAGGTTTTAAAACGTGGTTAAAAAAAAAATAAACTACTGCAGAAACATGCCTGTAAATAATATATAAGGTCCTATGAATAATAGTAAAAAGGTCTGTTACAGAAAAAAAATGCCATTTAAAAAAAAAAAGTGAAAAGATATCACTTAAAATATCCTAAAAAATAGAGACTTTTTGCTGCAAGTGAAAAGCATAAACGGTTGAATGAATATTTGATTAAAACGTGGATTTTTTTTTTACATTGAAAACCTATGGAATTTGCCTGATTTTAAACCTGTTGAATTAAACCACCGAACAGCAGGGCGTTTCACTGACATTTCTCTGCTGTTCTGTGAATAGATTGACCATTGCTTCTCTATGGGGAATTTCACTACCGCCGAACAGCACTGTATTTCGTTGGCAATTCGTCGAGAATTGCCAGCTTTTTGAATAGCCGAATGGCCACTAAATTGCACCGTATGGGGAAATTCACTATTCAGTACAATTTCGGAGCCAATTTGTCTCTTTGAGTAACCCTGCTAATCCCATGAGCGGTTTAATTAGCGGCTCACACGTTATCAATATATTCCCCAAAATTCTTTTAATTTCCAAACACAAGAACACTTTTACAAAGGGGGGGGGGTTGCATGTCATATTTTAAATGAATAGGTTTTAATTTTATTTTAATGCTGTATGTACATGCACAGTGAAATATATATACAGATAATCGCCACGGTTGGGGCAGATAATTAAATGTACAATTAATGATAAGGCGACAACATCTTCTGCTGAACGGGTGGGATGAACTTACATGAAATTTAACAAAACAAGTTAGATTCACGGAGAACAATAGGAAAGAGGACATATCCATCCTCCCCCACTAAAATATGACTTTTAACTTCAAAGATGTGAAAACTGGCGATGAATCATCTTGTGCTGTACATGCGTAAGGCCAACTGATGAGAATATTCTTTCTGTTGACAATCTCTCCATTATATTTCAGAATATGCATCATTTGTGATGATTTCCGGAACTATTAAACAAGTATGAAGCTGTTTGACGTTTCCAGCTTATATTTAGATAATCATTACTTACATTCTCAATTAGGGTAAAATGTTCCCAGTGGATCTGTTTCGCTACTTTTTTATAGAATGTTGTTGCTGTTGGTTTTTTGTCTCCACAATATTACATTGTTGCCAAACTGATGGTCTGCATTTAACGTCAACCTGTTATGCGGTGAGTGGCTGCGTCATTAAGTCATGGGTATGATGCGATGGCTTGCGGTGCATGCTTCTTAATGAATTTGACAGTGTCAAAAATCTGGTTTTTGCTCTGTCATTATGGGATATCGGGTGTAAATTGATATGAATAAAGTGTAACGTTTTTTTAGCATAAAGTTGCAAAATGAAAGTGACTGAATGCCACCGGATTGTACTACAGATGGATGGCGCATACCCCTACTTAACAATTTACCTCCTCCTTTAGGTGTGGCTGCCATTTCTCATTTTACATAGGACCCTCCACTCAGGCTCACCCCTTCCGTTCACAACCACGTGCAGGACTTGCTCAGCTTGGGAGACACATACCGCTACTTGACGACGTGTCTTCTATTTAGATTTAGTTACATAATTGCATAGGCTGAAAAAAGGCATGCGTCCATCGGGTTCAGCCTTTTACACCTCACCTACTGCTGTTGATCCAAAAGAATGCAAAAAACCCATCTGAAGCATTCACCAATATGCAACCTACTGGGAAAAAATTCCTTCTTGACCCCAGAATGGCGTCAGATTTCTCCCTGGATCAAGAAGCTTTTACCCACATATTAAATATTATGTTTTTGCAGGAAGTCATCCAGCCGCTGTTTAAAAGTCTGTACAGTCTCTGACCCAACCACCTCAACAGGCAGAGAATTCCACAGCTTTTTTTGTTCTCCTTGTAAAATAACCCTTCCTATGCTTTAGGCCGATTTGGGTGACTTTTTTCCTTTTCCATGGGGACCTGCACTAACACCCCATTCCCCTCCTGGTGCAGGACTTGCCCTGGGTGGGGGACACGTGACCACATACTGCGCACACCTGCAATGACACCAATACCCTGAAGCCACTGGCGGGCATGATGGCTCCTTTGTCGAGCTTTGCCACTGGTCTTTTAGGTGTGGTGGGAGTAACTGCAGTCTTACAATATCCAAGAAGCTATAAACACGCCTAAGACCCCTCTTAGAAGTTCACTTTTAAGTGCAGATCTTTTTCCTAAACAAGGTTTTATAAAAGAGATTTTGCAAAAAGCACGTTTGGCTTAGCGATTCTTCTTCCATAAGCTCATAATTGGCTGAAATATGCCTCATTTTGGATTTCTTTTTATTCTTGGATATTATGCTTTCCCGAATAAAGAAAACAAATAAGAGGTTTTGGATGGGTCACTTGGCTTTCCTCACTGTAAATACAGTAATCCTGTGTTTGGATGACCTGACTCTATCGACTTTCCGTACGCGGAGAGCACGACCAATGTGCCAGAGTCATTAATGGACTCGCTGTAAACTTGGCTACCTTCTTCAGCCTACTTTGTGTTTATTTAAAATCGTTCTTGCTGTGTCTAGCCTCCCCGCTGCTGTGCTATTCTCTGGGGCCCCAGCCACGGTATGGCTTCTCAGAATATCAACATTCTCCATTATTATTTGTGTTTTTATAGAAAAGTGATCCAAATGCTTTTATCAATAACACCGTTAATGTTTCTACAAATAATAGAAGGCAAAACCTGCACGACTTCAAAAGCTTTTTTTTGTAGGTTTCTTGTGGCTTACTTGTTAAAAGTCAGAACTCACTGGGTGATAAATAATAATTTCCCTGTTCTATACATATAGATGATCAAAATATACCACTTAGTTAATAAGGCCTTTTCTTAAATAAATATAACTGTAGACTACTTGCTGTAGAGAGTCCCCTCTTCCCCCTCCCGTTTCTGTGGCCATGCTGCGGCACGTGACTCTGGGCATAAGAATGTCTTTGTCTAAACCATATATGATAACAGTGACCATGCTAATTATCAGAGACGTTGGGAATATATTGGCTTGTAAATCTGAGATTTTTTTTTCAGGATTTTTGGCTACACATTCGTTAGCAAATGTCTAAATTTACCTTTTTCATAAAAAAGTGATTTTCCATAAAACCACTAACAGTACCCAGGAGGCCTCCCTTTGCTGGCAAAAAGTGCTACTAGATTTACGTTATAGCTTGGGCTCCACGTTTCCATGCAGCAAAAAAAACAGATCTCAAAGCTTTTCATACAATCCTCGTTCAACACATCGGCGGTCACGTCTGATTTGTTATAGTAAACATTTTCTACTAATCTGAATATTTGTGTTTTTTAATATCTTGCATTTTATTACGTTGTATTTCTGTAACAACTGTAACATTTCAATGTTCTTGAACCCAGGACATACTTGAAAACGAGAGAAATGTCAATGTTTCCTTCCTGGTAAAATACTTTATAAATAAATAAATTTGTTGAAACTTTGGGCACATTCTGAAGCCCATATGTATTGCTCCATCAAGTATAATGTCATGGTATTGAAGGGGTTAATCACGATACACAAAAATGTAAAGTTTGTGAAACCTGTTCCCTGCCTGACCATCAAATCTTGGGTATGCCGGAGGCAGGGCATCTCTGCTGAAGATTGATTGACAGTAGAGGAACCCTTCTATAGGCATTTATCCTGCTCCCCCTGCTGGCTGCAATGAAGCTAGCATGTTAACCAGCGCTCTCTGCGTGGGGCAGGTTTCCATGCAGGATGGGAGGCTGCCTCATCAATGGAGCAACATTAGCAATACCATATATCTCCCTGACCTCTGGGATTTCTGATTGATTCCTGGTTTAGTTGGAAATCTCTGTTTACGTTAAGTCTTTGCGCATGTTGGTGTTTCATATGTGCGATTCCAGTGGTGACGTGTTCAATCCACGAGTGCTGCTACCTCTGTTTCGTTGATTCAGTTATACTTAGCTCGGCGTAGGCAAATCATTCTGGCCGCTGGCAATGCCTTGGGCATATTCGCGTTTTAACATACGATTTGAAGCATCGGTTTTGACTGTAGAAGGAAAAAAAGCTGACCCTGATTCTGTGTATTCCTGCCTTTTTAAAAACACAACCTTTTTAGGATCTCTTCCCAAATGCTTCCTGTGCTAGAAACAGCGACGCGTCCAACCCAAACACTGGACCCTTTGGAGTAGATTCTAAACCTTAACTACAACTCTGAGAGAGAACCTCCACAGACTTTAATGGCTCTGGGAAGTTTTCCAAAGCTCAGGCGCTTTCTTTACCCAGTATGAACAATCTGTAACGAGATCCCGCTCCCCCTCATCGCCGCTCATATATTCTGCCTGACCAAAAACAAGTCACACATTCTAATATTTCGTTCGAGCACATTTTTCTTTGTTTATGACACACGTTCACCGTGGCATAGTTTCAATAACTTACACAATGTCACTTTTTATTTCTGTCCAGAGTTGCATTAATTTGTGGCCAAGATCTTGTGTTGATGATGGGAGAGTCACAGCGCTGCGTAAAGTCTTCTCCAGCACATTATTCCAAAGATTCTCAATGGGGTTAAGGTCTGGACTGTGTGGCGGCCAATCCATGTGTGAAAATGATGTTTCATGCTCCCTGAACCACTTTTGCACAATTTGAGCCCGATGAATCCTGGCATTGCCATCAGGGAAGAAAAAACCCATTGATGGAAAAACCTGCTCATTCAGTATATTCAGGGAGTCACATGACCTCAGTCATTTAGTTAGACCAGGGGTCAGCAACCTTGGCTCCCTGATGTTTTTGGAACTACATCTCCCAAGATGCTCAGTCACCCAGGGTGACTGAGCCACAAGGGAAATGTAGTTCCCAAAACATCAGGGAGCCAAGGATGCTGACCCCTGAGTTAGACGGCCCATAAGATTCAACGTAAAAAAAAATCGTTTCTTTTAATTTTTTATTCAACCGTTTATTATTTTCATCCGCAAGAAAAACCCTTTTTAGTTATTGTTTTGATTTTTTTTTAGGGTGGTTTTTCCTGATCTTTTACGCTAAATTTAGGGTTCCAATTTTTTTTTTTTTTTTTTTTTTTTTTTTAAAGGATGAGGCTTTTTTTCTCCCGCCAAGCGTCTTTTTGTTTTCTTTTTTTTTCAGGCGGGCTGCATTCAGTGTTGCTGTCCCTGGTGCTGAAAGTTATTTCAGGGACAGGGTCTTTAGGGAGGCGGCACACGAGCATACCATACTGCGTCTCTTACGTACTCACTTTTTCACAGGAGATATTGTGAGTACTGCGTAAAGTGCGTCCGTAACGTCTGTCTCCACACCCTAGGAAAATACATGGTGGCGTTGTTTCTGCGTCCGTTTTGCTTTTTCACGTTAATGTTATTTTTGCGTCTGTGGCTTTATGCATTGCCCGTCCGTGAACAAGTGCGCAGGGGCTTTGTGTGGTGTGTTTAATGGACTCCTTTGTAAAGCTACGACGGACGTCAAACAGTACGGTCAAACGGACGCAAAATATTTGCTCGTGTGCTGCCTCCCTTATCCCCCCCCCCTCCTGCAGCCTTCGGCGAGTTTATCTTTATTTTCCTGCTTCAGCTGCGCTGGGCGGGGCAACTCCGTTTCAGCACCAATGACAGGTCTTTGCTTTTTGTTCATTCGGCGGCCTGTCAATCGGCCGACCTGGGTTGTCCACGGATGCTTCCAGTGGACGACCCTGATCAGCCAAAAGCATTTTCTGTAGGGGGATGACCAAATCGGATGTCCGACTACGGTGCCAGTGTACGGCTAACCTTACGGTGTCCCTGTGTCATCTATCAAGAAACACTGATACGTTTGTGCCATCTGATGAGCGTGTGTGCTGAATTCTTTACAGAATGCTTCTGAAACTACAAAAGAAACCAAAACCGAGGAAAAAGAATTCCTGCGTATTAAGATGTTTAACAGCTCTGGGATATGAAAATAATGTAGCGGTGCGCTCCTGCGGGACACATTTGATTGGCTGCTGCTCACACGCCACTTTGTTGTGCATTCTAAGCATTTCATTGGCCAATGGTCCACATCCCAACATTGCCAAAACCTCAACGTGCTCGGAGTATCCCGCAGGGGCATGGCCTGTACTTGAGTTCTCCTGCTTTTTTCTGTCGCTCAATCCCCAGCCTTGGGCTCTGCCTTCTCCATATGGCTATATGCCTTAGAAATGATTGACAGGTGAAGAAAGGAAAGTGGGGTTTTCCCTTTTATTTATTTTTTAAACCTACTTGTTTGATAGAAAATATTTACGCTCAATTTGTAAATGACTTTAATGGCCTCTCAATTAAGATAAAGTGTGTCAATTACACTGTAAATATCCCCATGAATTACAGCTTGGAGGTCAGAGCAACGTGTAGATGAACATGATTAGATACACCAGGCACTGTGGCATTAAATGACTGTAAAGCATGGCTGGCAGGTCCCAGTCAGCATAGCACTGTTAAAGCTTTGGGAAATTAACTTTATTTTTTACTGCAGTGGTGTGCGTAAGTCCGACGCACCAGACGATCACTGACACATCAACGTCTCTGACTGAGTTTGTGGTTAGTAACACTTAAGGTTTCCTATTCCTTAATTTTCTATCTGTGGTGTGTATAAAAAAATGTCTTTTTATATAGTTGTGAGATTGAAAGGTGCGGGGTTAATTTGCAACTGTTCAATTTTAGAGATAGTCTTTTACTTCTCTGTGGAATCTGTTGGCGTTCTTTAAAAAGGTAAATAATAATAATGGGGTAAAGGGGTACACTGCCATGGAATCTGCCGGTGCTATATAATGGGATAAGTATATATAATATATAATAACGGGGGTAAAGGGATACACTACTATGTGACTTGTGTCATTTTGTGTTTATGGTCCAGTTTAGGGCTAGATTACATAATGCAAACTGTAGCGTACAGACATGTAAGCTTTAATGCTAGAATAAGTGACTTTAACGCATGCCCCCCAATATTACATTCCTAATGCTAAACCCTTTAAAAATCCATTAGCGCATCGGAACTTGCGTGAGTTTACTGTACTTTGCGCATCCTATACTTAAGGCCAATGTCAGATGAGCGTTTTGAAGAGCAGAAGGAACGTCCGTGAGAGTTGACGTTCCTTCCACTTGACGCCCGTCTGGCCACCTCGCTGAGCGCAGTTAGTGCGCTCAGTGCTGCAAGGCTCAATCCTCCTATGGAGGATCACGCTTTGCAGCTCAGTCAATGTGCGTCCTAGTGTTTTGACAGAGGCCTCCTGCACAGACGCTGTTGTGTGCGCGTGTATCAGCGTCTGGCTGGCTTCGTCGCAATGCTGTGATGGACAGCGGAAGCCACGTCCGTACGGGCACACCTAGTGCGCTCGTCTGTCACTGGCCTAACATGGGGAGTACAATCAGTAATTAGCGTTAGGATAAATAAGGTATTACAAAGTCTTAGCGCTAATTACCGCACGATGGGTTAAACAATTTTTTTGCGAGTTCTAAAAGCTGCTGCAGAATCATTTTTCATCCCCTAAAACCCACCAAATCCGATACGCACCTCTCATCCCCAGGTGAGAACGGTGGGTGGAAGCTCTACCACGAGTATCCCAGAGTGCTACACTGTGCTTTGTTCCGAGTCAAGGTGCTGTGGTAGTTCCTGCCCCGGAATCTAAGGCTAGGGTCAGACGAGCGCATTTTGTACGGACTGTGTGTCCGTGCAGTACGGACGTACTTTCTGACTGACGACAAGGTAGTGGCCACACAGTCCGTTTTTTTCACTGACGTTATTTTTGACGGATGTAGGAGGGAAAATAAATTAAAATGAAAAACCATTTTGTCCGTCAAAAATGCTGGACGTATAAATGCAGTCTGTCTGACCACGTTCCATCACTCACACACAAAGCTATGCGGACATGGCGCACCCGCACGTCCGTTCTAGCAGTATTACGTTCTTGCCTAACCTGCCGTGTGCCGCATCCGTCAGCCCCCGCACTTCTGTGCGGACGTACTTCGTGTGTGGGGCTCCACTTAACACAATTGTATGCTATCACGGTCGGACATACTTATGTGCGGCAACACGGACGTTAACACTGCGTTCGTCTGACTCCAGCCTAATCTGCCCCGGAATCATGACTATTGGTTTGGAATGATGTGGTTTTACCAATGACAGCTGTAGTGGCCATCGCAACAGTGTTAAGGGTAGGAATAATTAACAGGATGAACATCCAACAATAAGGTTCAGAAGACTCGGCACCTGAGTTCAGGTATGACAAACTTACCTATGTTGATGGCCTACAATTCCCAGAAATCTTTACATGTAATAGATGGCAAGAGAATCTTGGGAGTTGCAGTTCCATAACATGTGGCAGGACAGAGTTTGAGATCCCTGCAAGACAGCCTGGAACTAAACGTCGCATGATGCCCTGAAGTGGAGGCACAGAAAGTGCTGTTAGAATCCCTTTTAAATCTGACGGCGTTCTATTAATGCCTTCCTTTCCGATAAAATGCTTCCACAGTACAAGTTCAACATGAAGACCTCGTGCCAGAAGACTGCTGCCAGTTGGTTTGGTTGTTTTGTAATCTGTTTTTTAAGCCAAAACACTTGGCGTGATTCACCTTTTATACACGTCGAATCTGTTCGCACACAGAAAAGACTTGCTCCTTCTTGTTATAATGATGATAAAAGGCTTTGATACATTATGATCGGTTATGAATTGCTCCCCCCCCCCCCCTTTCGCTGGCTGATGGTTTCTGTTTGCGTAAGCTGTAAAGCTCGTGATTTATAATAACATGCCCCGGGTCATATCGCTGGAGATGATATGGAACGGTGGACAACGTTACCTCTATGTTGCTATTGTCTCTGAGTTTTGCCGCACCTTCCGAGCTCGGCAGAAGCCATTGTTCGACATAATGTACGCAGAGAGGGATTTGCAGCTGGAAATTTCTCTTTAACATCTTGACAATGGCTGATGGGGATTCCTATTCTGAGAGTGTCTGAATTTTTATAGCCGTTGGTGTTTTACCTTTACTATGCAGCTCATATAATGCTGTCACTTGCAATTATTTGTTTTTCTTTAGATTTGAAGAGATTGGAATAGTTTTCATTTATTTTGAATTACGCAGTTTTCGTTGCTTTTATTTATGGTATACATAATATATTTATATTTGTGTGCGTATGTATGTATATATATATATATATATTATATATATACACACACACTGGGAAGATTGGCAGCTGTCTTGAATCCTTTCCACTTGTGAATGATCTTCCTCACTGTAGAATGATGGACTTTAAAGTGTTTGAAAATGGCCTTTTAACCCTTCTCAGACTGATGGGCAGCAACAATAGCATCTCTAACAGGATTATTCAGAGAGTGATGAAATGTCACCAAAACTGTCAAATCGATCCGAAATGCATTCAACGATCTGCAGCCGGAAAAAGCCGCCAAGCTGCCGAATGGGGTAAAAAAAGGGGGGGGGGACAACCGCAACTTTTAAAAGGCTTGGGAATAATATGAGGCCCTATGAATAATAATAAAAAAGGTCTGTTACGGAATTTTTTTAAATAATCGCAAAACAAATTTAACTGAAAAAAATTCTAAAAAATAGAGACTTTTTGCTGCAAGTGAAAAAAATAAATGGTTGAATAAATATTTAGTAAAAATGGGAAATTTATTTACTATTGAAGCCTATGGTATTTGCCTGCTTAAACCTGTCAAATGAAGCCACTGAAAATCAGGGCATTGCACTGACCTTTCGGTGCTGTTCGGTGTTCTCTGAATAGATTAACCGTTATTTCTCTGGGGAATTTCACTGTCGCCATAGATCACCATATTTCACGGGTAATTTGCCAACATTTGGCAAACTGACAGCTTTTTGAATAGCCGAATGGCCCCGTACATGGAAATTCACTGTTCAATGCAATTTCGGTGCCAATTTGGCTCTCTTTGAATAACCCTGTATAAGATCATCACTGATGTCTTTCTTCCTTCGCGTTGTTAACACGCACCTGAATGCTCCAGACCAGCAGTCGCCAAATTGATGATCACTTAATCAATGTAATTTGATTAGCACCATCTGGCTGCTACATACCTGCTTAAATACCTCCAATGGAAGCAGTAAGGGTGTACTTCGTATTACACACATGCCTTCTCCATTTTGGCTTTATTTTTTGTTAAATAATTTGTGACACGGTGTAATATGTCGTGTGTTGTTGTTGTTAGCTGAGGTTGTATTTACCTGATTTTTAGACCTGCTGAGGACCAGGTGATTTCTCTTGGATAGATCACTTTATGGGTCTTGATTTCTCAGGTGCCCATCAGCCTTATGCTTCCACCGTGATCTTCATTTCAAATCACCTTAGAATATAAATAGACAAATACCGGTGGTACCCTGTCAAGTTTCCCGGTTCCAGCCCTGTCCCCCTGCCCTCTGTTTTCATGTATACCTTTTTTTTTTCCCATGTGTTCCTATGTTGCTTTTCCTGGGTAGCAGCCCAGGGGTTAATCGCTTCATGTCTGTCAGTTCACCTGCTGATCGTTGTCTGTATCCCCTCCCTATTTAATGCAATGGGCCTATATCCCATTGCTCTATCATTGTTCCAGTTTGCCTGCTGTGTTCTGAGCTCCCTGCTGTTCTTCTGTCCTAGTCTTTATTTTCTTGTTCAGTTTATTTCTTTTGGTTTCCCTTGTCTGTCTGTTTCCCCAGTTATTCTCGTGTTCCTGGTTTATGTTATATGTATGCTGATTACCTGGTTCTGACCCCTTTTGCTTGGCTGACTTATCTCCCGGTTCTGGATCCCTGGCTTCTGTATAAGGTACACGTTCTGGATTTTGACTCCTGGATTTTCTTGACATTTCTTGTGGATGCTCTTTGTCTGTACCATTGATATTTACTCAAGCACATTCCTGTATTCATCTGTATGTCCTTAGACTCTGCAAGGCTCTGCTGTATTATTTTTCTGTAGAGCAGATCCGGCGATTCTAAAGACCGGTCTTTCAGAGTTTAACGTGCAGGGTCTCTGGCCTAGATTGTATACCAATGTTTTGCAGAGTTCTATTGTTTATCCTGTGCTGTGCGCTCCTGTTATTATTGCCAAGAGCAGTATCTCTGCTTATAGGGGCTTTTACCTGACCCAGAACCTGACCACACCGCTAGCCTGGTGTCGCCAGCGTTACATATCCCTAGCGTAAATCTGTCTATTAGGGACAATATCAAAAACCATGTGTTTGCCAACCTACACACATCTGAGCCGTATCAGGCTCTCTATTGAACGTCTATGGGATTTTAGAGGGATCCCAAAAATCTTCTATGCAATGAAGAGCAGCAGCAAATAAAGTCAGCGTTTTATTATAAACAAAATAAAACCATAGCTACCAGAACGCATTTGGCCATTTTTCGTCCGTGGGTTCATCAGCTGGTGTCCTTCTTAGGCTAGGGTCAGAGTGGGGCAGTCGGAACGCGCGTGCAGACGCACTAAATCACGGCGGCAGTAGCAGCACATAACGGGCAATGACGGCCAATATACGCAGTACGTGCGTACGAAAGTGCGCCGACACCACGCAACCAGCAAATGAACGCATGTTTCTCAGAACGTTAAACCGCTGCTACTGACGTACAGAGTGCGCTGCGGCCGCATGGCAGCGTGTGTGCGTGATTAGGAGACGTCAGACGCTGCTAGTGTGCGGCCTACATAACGTTCAAACAGCCGGATTTCCCTAGACTTCTTTTTACCCCACCGTCATGAAATACGTCCAGAATTGCGCATCGTCTGACCACTTAAGCGTATTCCGTGAAAAAATGCGTGCGCACGCATCGACGTACATTTTGACGGTGGCCGCAGAAAATGCGCTCATCTGTCCCTAGCCTAACACTGACTTTTGCTGCTGTTATATAATTCCATAATTAGCGTTGATTTCGAAACCTACTTTCCGTAAACAAAATATCATGTTTCTTATCCTTCCGTCCATCGCGTCCGCCATATTGGATTTACGTATTTCCTCTGCGTTTCAGCTTTGGATTTTTTAATTATGTCCTGAGAAGTAAAGCCATAGAATTCAATGGGGGTGTACTTTTTTTTTTTTGAGAAAGGATTTTGCCAGGAAGGATACATTAAAAGGGGAGTTCACTCACGGGATGAAAACATAATTTTGCCTCTGTATAAATCAATGGTCAGGCCGCACCTTGAATATGCCGTGCAATTTTGGGCACCTGTCTTAAAAAAAGATATTATATCGTTAGAAAAAGTGCAGAGACGGGCAACTAAATTAATAAGGGGGATGGAAGGGTTAAGTTATGAGGAAAGACTAACAAGCTTAAACCTGTTTAGTTTAGAGAAAAGGCGCCTTAGAGGGGATCTGATAACCTTATATAAATATATACGGGGCCATTATCAACCATTGTCTGATAACCTATTCATTAACAGGACTATACACAGGACAAGGGGTCATCCATTTAGACTGGAAGAAAGAAAATTTAGCTTAAAGCATAGGAAGGGTTATTTTACGGTGAGAACAATCAAGCTGTGGAATTCTCTGCCTGTTGAGGTGGTTGGGTCAGAGTCTGTACAGACTTTTAAAAAACGACTGGATGACTTCCTGCAGACACAGAATATTAAGGGTTATAATATTTAATATGTGGGTAAAAGCTTCTTGATCCAAGGAGAAATCTGACTGCCATTCTGGGGTCAAGAAGGAATTTTTTCCCAGTATGTTGCATATTGGCAAGCATTCAGACTGGGTTTTTTGCCTTCTTTTGGATCAACAGCAGTAGGTTATGTGGGAGAGGCTGAACCCGATGGACGCATGTCTTTTTTCAGCCTATATAACTATGTACTATGTAACTATGTAACATTGAGATTTCTCTCGTTTTCAAGTATGTCCTGGGTGGCGAGTATGTACCGTTAGGGGTCTTGCCCAAGGACACTTACTGGAGGGGTGCTCGTCGGGATCGAGCCCATGACTCTACAGGCTCTCTCCACGCAGAGCAGTGATGTTACCTCTACTCCACCCACACGTGGCTCTATTTGTGACTCTGTATGCGCGTACACATACATCTATATTATGTATATGTCTGATGAGGCGGGCACTCATTGCCTAAGTGTAGTGAGCGTATTCCTCGCTCGGAACTCTGTAGTACCCTGGTGCAATCTCCCAACATACAGAAAAAATGGCGTTGCGCCTGTTCTCACCAGGGCGGCTGCAACAGCCAGGAGTAACAACCCAGTTCATGTATAAAACATAACAAGAAAAAAAGATGTTATCTGCGCTCGTTTCTATACAATTTCATGTGCAACAAAACACAGAAGTTTTAGTTTGTTCTAATGGCCATTGACGCATAATCTCACTCGCCCCATCAAGGCACCTCTTTGTAGAGTGAGTAACCTAACCAATGTGACCAAAAAACGCTCCTCTGAGCAGCTGCCTAATCTCTTGCTGCCCAAACAGCATAAATCTTGAAAAATAGGTAGCGGGAGGCACTCAGGATCTTGTAAAAATCAAAACTTTAATTTAGATCAGCTTTAAATT
Organism: Leptobrachium leishanense; assembly: GCA_009667805.1. NCBI lineage: Eukaryota > Metazoa > Chordata > Amphibia > Anura > Megophryidae > Leptobrachium > Leptobrachium leishanense. Next base: position 346,229,949 of record CM019065.1, read on the forward strand.
TTACATTTTTTTTTTAAAATTCAAAGTCTTATTGTTTTCATTCCAGTAAAACACAAGAATAGGGTACAGAAAGGAAGAGGGGAAACACCACATAGCACAAAAGGGGAACCTAGCAACAGCATTGGAGTGCTGAGATATATTGTACGTATAGGAAGAGTCGAGTTGTCCATTCCGAGTGCCATGTCGGCATTTTGAGATCGGCTTAGTTGCTCCCGCCCAATGTCACGTCAAACCATGTGCTCCCCCCGCCCACCACCTTTGCTAAACCCCAAAAAACATTTTATGGGAGGGCAACGTATGTCACTTCTCGAAGTGTCTCCATGTATGCTGAAGCGTATCAACACGGGGATAAATACAGGAGCAGGAAGGTATTGCGTTCCGTGGCAGTATCTGGAGCCTAAGTTGAAGCCAAAAAAGTGAAAAGTAGGGACAGTTAAGGCCCCATATGGGAAAGGGTTAGTGAAGACCATGAGGGGCGGAGGAAGAGGTTATCATTCTAAATTAGGGAAAAGGGGAAGACGGGGGGTAGACCAAGAAGGAAGGGGAAAAGTTTAGAAGGAAAGGGAGAAGTCTAGAAGGGAGAGCATTAGATCAGGGGAAAGGGAAGAACAGGGTCATCAGGGAGGTTGAGGGGAGGAGAAGGAGGGCCTCCCCACCCTCACGGCCCCCAGCGACAGACAAGGGAGGACACCGACCCCCAAATTTTTAATTTTTTTAAATTAAAATTTTGATTTTTACAAGACCCTGAGTGCCTCCCGATGTATATACATGCAAGTGTATGTGTCTATGTATATTGTGTAGTGTGTGTCTAGTGTGAGCACATGCAGTATGTAGTATGTATGTGTCTATATGTATCGTAGTAACTCGAGAATAATGTTACTTGTCACCCTTGCCTCAAAGGTGTCATGATATAATCTCCATCTTCCCACCTGTCCACTCTATTAATCGTCTATGTTTAGAGGACCGAGAGGAGGATTCCAATGATTTGGCTCCAGATGACACATTTTGCGGGTTTTTTTTCATGTTCTGAACGCAAGTTTCCAATGTATATTTCTCTTTCCCTTGCAGAGATCAGAGCTCAGCTGGTGGAGCAGCAGAAATGTTTGGAGCAGCAGACAGAAATGAGGGTTCAGCTCCTCAATGACCTGCAGGACTTCTTCCGCAAGAAAGCCGAGATCGAGACAGAGTATTCCCGAAATCTGGAAAAACTAGCCGAGCGGTTCATGGCTAAAACAAGAAGTACAAAAGACCACCAACAGTATAAGTGAGAATTCTTTTCTTCTGCGCTTTATACAGTAACACTTTTCAGTTGCGATCACCAGCCTGTATAGTCTGTGAAACAACAGTTCAAGGGATAAATCTGTGTCTAAAGACTGTGCTTTGCTGTTCCATTATCTCACATGTAATCTGCTCCCAAAATTAATATGTAATATTTAGATTATCATTTGTGAGCCGCAAAACGCATCGCAGCTGTCTAGGCCTCATGAAAAATGAGTGGCAAACCCAGGCCTCAGATTCCATCAGATGTTCACACATTTATTTTTTGATTATGATCAAGTTTTAAGTTATTCTAGTGTCCATTTATGTGTCTTCTCCCAAAACTGCTCAAGTCGCAAGATAGAAGTGTGGAAACAGAAAAAGGTACTCCTCAATTTTAAGCAAAGCTTCATGGGCTCTATTCCATAGTTGGTGCTAATGTAGCGTCTCGATATGTAAGCGCTGGCGCTAGGATAAGTGCGATTAACGTCTGGCATCGTTATTCCATAGTTAACGCTAAACTGGAGTGAAATCAGCTACCGCTGATAATTGTGAAAAAGGGCAAAATCCTTTAACATGCTCCAAACCTACCGCCCCCCCCCCGCCAATCCCATTACTCACTCATCACTCATCTCACGTTGAAAAGGGCGGCACGATCCGCTGCTTCTTCTTCTCGCAGGGAACAGAGTTAGGCCCCGTTCACATTGTGCGATTTGAAAATCGCACGATTTGCATATTCGCGATATCGCGATTTTGCAAAGCAAAACCAATGCAAAGTGCAAAAAAGGGTCCTGTACCAGCGACCTGCAACAGCAATGCGCGTCATACAACCGCGACGCGCGTCATGTGACATCGTGTGGCAAGATGTGACCAGCTCCATTGAAATGCATCGGAGAAACTACATAGCACGATAAAATCGCACACAGTGTGAACGGGGCCTTAGACTGGGAACTCCATGGAGCCTTGCACTTCTGGGCCACAAGCTCACGCAGAGCTTGTGGCCCTGAAGCGAATGGCTCCATGGAGTACTATAGAGACGGCATTGAAGCGCTACTGTGGGTATCAGGGAGGTAAGCACTTCGTTCCAGGGTGAGGTGCTGAGATGGCACCTTCCCTGGAATGGGACATTAACATGGAGACGGTAAGGGAAAATCTGCAAGCGCACATTACCCTGCTTACCGCCTCCATGTTATTGTTCACTATGGGATAGGCCCCCATATGTGTTAATTGGAGCAAGGAACAAGCCGCATACCATGTATACAAAGCACAGGATTGGAGGGTGTGATGAGTCACTTTGGGGTACATGGACCTGATGTTTTATATTGTTTCCCTGCCCTTTCCTATGTTGAAGTCACCTTGTACCTACAATTGAAGGGGGTTTGTGTTGTCTGTGCTATGCATGAATACCGTTATTAGTATCACGATTGTCTAAGTTTGTGAGTCGCTGTAGCCCTTTCCAACTCCCCCTAGCTAGAACATGTTTACATCTGTTACAGGTTGGAGTGGTCTTTGTCTTCTTTGACAAACACTGCCCCATTATCTGATACTGTATAATCTGAATCCCCTGTTTATCGTCACAATCTGCTATTGTCCTGCTTTGTTGGATGTTTTGCCGCATATTGCTGTCCAGAGTTAATTACTTTATCTGTCCTTGTTCTAATTATGTCCCAGACACCAGACCCCAATGGAGGAATTTCTGATGTGTTGCAGCTTTATGCCAGGGGAGAGACTCCTGATGAAGCGCAGTTAGATGCCAGGGTGTCATTTTTCCATTGGGCTAGCCTGGGACTTTATATATTATTCATTAAAGGCTTAGTTTCTGTCTGACTGTTCATACCCCAAGATCTGCATTTTGCCTCATTTCCGGGGGAATGCTATCACCCTGTTTTCAGTGTACTTGTTCTTAAGCTTTGATTAAGCCCTGGAGAAAGGCACAAAAGAGTGCTGGTGGGAGAACGGGGATCCATTATCGGAGCGGCATTAACAGATGTGACCCCAGGGTATAGAGATCTGTTATGCCCATGAAAAACCAATGCCAATCATTGTTGCCATCACAATCCGAAATAGTGGCTGATGTCTTGTCACCCTGATTGTTCATCCCCACAAATGTTATCTTCAGCTAGCTTTAAGGCTGACCACATATCATGGGGTATGTAATACTGAACCACCAGGGCCAGTCGGGTTATGGAGATCTGTTACAGAGGGGATGTTATTTATTTATTTTTATATGTAGGTCAATGGCACAAAAAAATCCTATTACAAATCATTTTGTTACTTTTATATAATCTGAATGTGCTTTCTACTTTTGTTTTCCTGGAATTCCGTGACGAACACTCCCCAATTGTTTCCTGATTTGTTTATTTTGCGTCCTAATCCCTTGCTTGTCACTCTCATTCTTCCTCTGGACGCTCAGCCTTGCAGCTGTTTGGACATGTTGAGGTTTCCTTAGAAATGCTAAGGTCCGAATGTAATCACATGTGCTACGGAGCAGCTCCGGAGCGCACAGACCTAATGAGCCTTGTGCCGGAGTTATTTCCAGCGCTGAGGCCATGCGCTTGTCAACAGATTGTCCCCAGCCAGCTGCTGACCAAAGTATGACTCTGCATTTAAAAGCAAGCCCCTTGCAGAAACAACAGCTGAATTAAAATGCCTTTCTTGGATTTCTAAGATTGTGTGGAATGTCTGCCTAACATTTGGGATTTATTTTGGGTTTTTTTCATTGCCTGATTCATTGGGACCCAATGCACAGGATGTTTTGATACACGCTGATAAATCAGAGTGCAGCCTTCTTCAACTCCTTCCGTCTCCCAATACGCTGATACGATGTTTAGATCAGCGTCAGACGAGCGTTTTTCACTTTCCGTGAAAGTGGATGTTCCTCCAACTCTGACGCCTGTGTAGCCACCTTGCTGATTGCAGTTAGTGTGCTCAGTGCTGCAAGGTTCGATCCTGCTATGTAGGATTGCGCTTTGCAGCCCCATCGAATGCGCGTTGTAGCGTTTCGGCGAGGAGGCTTTCCGCACATCCGCTGTAGCAAGCGCAATTCGTGCGTGCGGTACAACATGTGGCTGGCCCCGTCAGTATGGGCACACGTAGTGCACTCGTCGGACACTTGCCTAAATTTGTCAAGGCACACAACCTCAATTTAAGATTATGTGGGTTTTTCAGTAAGCGCTTATACGCGCCTAAAGTTGCAAACGGCAGCAAAAAATAGCTGTTATTGTAAAGCAACAAACGCCAGCGCTTCTTTAAACAAAACGACAAACAGCTGCAGGAGTGGATTCACAGTGAAGCTAACCCCCAAATTGTATCGCAACAATTTTATTCATTTTAGAAGTTCTTTCACTTCGTTGGAGGCGTGGGAAGAAATGGGTGAGCTTGTATGATTTTAAAGGGGTAAGTCCATACAACTGGCAGTATGTTCACAAAAATCTGCCTTCAGGCCTCACTGGCACTGCGTGTTTTCAACCTCTTTTTCCAAAAGAAGACGTTAGTATCTCTTGTATTTAAACCTAATACCAACTTATTTCTTTATTTTCTGCATTGCTTATTATTGCTCGTCCAGGTCGTTCGTTTTTTTTATCCATTGTCCGCAGGGTGGATCTCATTTAAACCACTTGTCAGTAACACTCCTTTTAAACCCTGATTTTAATTATTTTTTTGTGTGAATTCTTTTCATTGACAGGCACACCATCGCTTAGAATTATATTGTTACATAAAAAGTAGCATGGGATGGCTAATCAAATTTTGAGCAATGACAAAATGTCTAAAGGGGACACTGGGCAGAAAGAGGGGGAAAATATGTTCCCGGCACAATTTTAGGCAATTGATGGCAGGAGATTAATCACAGTATGCAATCCTAGGCTACAATTACTTCTAAAGCACTAACATACACTGCAGCGCAGTATACTTTTCTCTGACAATGAACTGTTATTACTTGCTCATACCCGCACAGCCGCCATGCACCCCAATACTTCCCATATTCTTTACACTCCTCTCCGTGTCACCCCACTGCTTAGATTTTAAGCTCTCGGGCAGGATCTTCATTTCTTGTTGTTCTTTGTGTGTCAAACTTATTTGTCAATTTTACACTTGTTTGTTGCACACGTTGAACAGCGCTGCGGAATATGTTGGCGCTTTATGTATAATTGTTATGGCATAGTTCTCATTCAGACCGGAGACTTAGGAGGAAATGTTCATTTCCAATTCTCGGTGAGCTTGTGAATCAGGGGCAAAAAAGGAAGGAAATGTGAGTAATGGATTTAGGAAGAAGTCGATGTAAAGAACAGCTGGGTGCTTGTGAAAAACATCAAAGTGTTTTTTTATTTTTCTTTGCAACAAAACATTAGTCTTGCCACACTGTAACCCCAGCACTGCTTGTGCTTTAAGTAGATCTTGCTGACCTCTCACATCCTCGCGCTTTTGAGAGATGAGACGTGGTGTCAGCGTGATGCGAGAGTATTTAAATACTAAATGCACAGCTGCTTGTATCTTCAAGGACTATTTATTGATGGCAGAGGGCAAGGACAGCTCTGTCATCTCCTAATATGCAACGGGGACCTACTTGGTCGCGCAGGCTGTGTAAAACGACTAGGGAGAAAAGATGGCCGTGCCTCTAGACATCAGGGATTCTGAGAGGGCAAGCATGTGCAAAGTGCAATGCATTGCCCTGTTTTGGATGACCTGTACTGCCGTTATGGCTGTAGAGCTTTAATGGCAAACCTTGGCACTGCAGATGTTTCAGAACTTCATGATACCTTGCCAGACTTAAGGCTGTCAGAGCATCATCATGGGGCATGTAGTTTCAACCTCAGGGGTGCCAAGGTCCACCACCACTGGGCTATAGATTGTTTTTCTGCTTTGCTTTCCCTGCATACTGTGCTGTGCGTTGGCAAACAGGCCTATGCCGCCACTTAAAGGATTCCTCGATAAGAGCGTGCACGGGGGGGGGGGGGTCTTCTGGTCCGCCACTCAACCAATCTGTACATTGGCTAACCTTTTCGTTATACAAAATGTAGAGAGTTTTCAAGGACCTTAATTACATTTTTAATACGGTGAACATACAGGTTCAGTTTTTTTTTTTTTTATTATTAAGAGGACTCTGTCCTGCAGAGTTTGTTGGGCCTTTACCCTTAAAGTGCCCATTTTTTTGCCAGCCTGGTGCACTGTTGTTGCTATAATATTCCGTCAGAGGTCGGATGGTTTTCAAAATTAATGTGATGGCTCATCCCTTTATCAGATATCGCTGTTTTTACCGGCCTTGATTCAGCTCCTGGCGCCAACATGTTACATCCTACTGGGTAGATTCAACTGGGCGCTGTCGCACAGTGGTGCATAATAGGCCATCAGTGGAGACATTGGCGCTCTGACTTACCAGTCAGCGTGCCAACAGTCAATCAGGCGCACAGACTGAGAGGCAGGCTGCTCTGTGGGATGTCTCCCAGCTCGAGGCTGACCCTCCCTCCTGCGGCATGCCGCAGGGACATGTGGACCAGTGACACTTCGAACAGGAGTAAATCCCTTTTTTAAATTCTATGTCCCAACAAATGCTGACGCATATAACGACTCTCTCTCAGCTTGGAGCTGCAATAATAACTTAAATGCAGGCTTTGGATACTAATTTAAAAAACATGTTTTTGCATTCACATCCTGGTGTAATAATGTGCAATAAACCTTGTCGTTCATGCCCAGGGCCCGTTACTGGTAAAGGTTGCTATTGCCACAACTGTAACTTGTCAAATGAAAGCATTAAAAAGTGCAGAGCAGAGAACACTAAGCTGCTGTGATGATATAATAAATAATAGAGACACAGAACCTGCTCCGTACACCCTATGTCACATAAGGATTGTTTTTCATTCCTAGAAAGCAGCATGTCTTGTAAAACATTTATGTGTGTATGTGCCGTAGCCATGCTGGCAGAGACACTGGTGCAAAATGTTTTATTTCCACTAGGACGTATTGATGTCTTCTGTAATATGATGCATATCAGGCTTCTCTCACGCTGCCAATGGTCTCCATAAGAAATCCTGCTCCATTTAATTCCTTGGAGTCTAGTGCTACCTAGGAAGGATTTTTGTGTGGAAACTGATCATACTCAGTGATCCGCAGTAGCATCTATTTTCATTCTTCTATTTTCATAGATCATAACAAAGGCCTTTCTGGGCATTTACATATTCTAATAATGAACATTTAAATTACTATATGAAGGTTTATGACTTAAATATTTAATATATATGTTACAGGTATTTTTTTTTTTTTTTTTTTTTTTTTATCCTGTGTTTTTGCCTTGTAAATGAAAGGCAAAAAAAATAACAGCAAGGATGAAAGTATAGAAAACAATCAAAAGCAACGTAAAAAATAAATGGAAATACATAGGTTTAAAATACATACTGTATAAATATACAAAAATATATATTCTATATGTGTATAATTGTAGAAGATGCTTGCACATCCCAGGAATTCAGAGAACTGCTTTGCCCACAGAGCTAATGTGCTACATTATCCGTATGCAGCAAGGAACTCTGGGTAGGACATAAAAAAGAGGTCTCCAATTTCTCACTTTCTTGCATCCAGGGTCTGGTTTAACACAGAACCCTCCTTGCCAGTGCAATGCTATATTATATATATATATATTATTATTATTATTATTATCATCATTTTCACGTCACAGCAATTCAAAGAACTGCACCACAGAGCTCCTGTGCTACATTCCCCAAATGCAGCAAGGAACTCTGGGTAAGACATGCAAATGACATCTGTCTCGCTTTTTTGCATCCTGGGTCTGTTTTCACACAGAGCTCTTCAATCAATGCCATACTAGATGGCTTTTTTTTTTCTTTTTTTTTTAGCACAGATAAGGTTTATGCAGCTGGTCAAAGCCACCTCTGGACAGCGCTGTTTCGGCTTTATTGGACCCTCATCAGCAGGAGGTAGGCATGACCAGATGCAGTGGATGCTTCGACCCGTAGGACAAATCAGTACTTACTTGGGTTGTGGTGGAGGGCAAAAAATTAGCAGGGTTATCCAAAGAGATTCGAATTGCTTGAGAAAGGTAACCGAACGCTGAAAATCAGCGTTCGGTTACCTTTCCTGGCCATTCGGCTATCCAGAGAGCAGGCAATTCGCCAAATCCTGTCGAATTGCCTGAACATACGGTGCCTGTTCGGTCCCTGTTCGAGGGCAGTGAAATCCCCATCAAAAAGCACTGCTTCGGCTATTCAGAGAACACAAACCAGCAGTGAAAGGTTCCCCTAATGCCCTGCCATTCGGTGGTTTAATTCGGCAAATTTATTCAGGAGAATCCCATAGACTTCAATGTTAAAAATATTCCCGTATTAATTCAATATCTAATAAACCGTTCATTATAAAATTCTGCAGCAAAAAGTCTCTTTATTTATAGATTTTTTAGGATACTTTAAGCATTTTTCTGAATTTTTTAAAAAAAAATTAAAAGTCCGATTTTTTTTTTTTTTTTTTTTTTTTTTTTTTTTCAGTTTGCTTATTTTTTTTGTAACAGCCCTCTTTATTATCATTCCCTGGACCTCCTGTGAAAATTTCAGACATTTTCGCTCAGTAGTTTCTTTGCAAACAGCGTTTCTTTTTCCCAGATTCATACAAATGGTTTTTCTAATTTATTCACTGCCTCCGCTACGTCACAGCTGCTTCGGCTCTGTGTGATTCGGCTCCTTTTCGGCTCCTGTTCGGCTCCTCTTCGAAGGTTAATCCAGATGTTTTTGCTTGTTTTCAGCGTGCATTCGGTGAGTTTTCGTCAGGTTTTCGGCAGCTTTTCCCTGCAATTCGGGGACCCTGTGGTGTTTGCTGAATACACCGCAGGGTCACCGAAATGCAATCGGCAAAAGGAACCGAATTGAAGAGAACGAAAAGTCACCGAACGTGCGGTGACTTTTCGAATCTCTTTGGATAACCCTGTAGATAAAAAGCCTCCGCAATATTATAGTGGCTTTTATCTTCTCTTTTGCCCTCCACAACCCAAATAAGTATATATACATATCTATATATCTGAAAAAACAAGTCGTGGGATGCAATCTGCAAAATAAGAATAAGAAAAAAACAATAGGGTAGTATCCCACAGCACCAAAAATAAAATGTATGCAATTGACCACTCAGATGTATGAATTATTTCAGCACCCGTCACTTCCCATAGAACCTAGTGTGGTGGAGCCCTCTGCTCCAAGTGCCCAAGAAGCACACAGCACACGACATAAATATTAAAAATAAATGCGACTAAAAGATATATGCACAGCAGAAACCAGGGAGAGGGATGTTTGTGGTCACTGACCGTTGCCGGATGAATGAATGTCTTAATATAATAATTTTAGGAATGCTTTACAATGCCTAATCCCTGCAGGATTTGATTATTGGATCGTCCCTCCTAATATGCTTCACCATACCCAAGTGTAAAGTAAATCAGCAGCATTTATTGGAGATTTACCAATGCAATTGGTGAAGTCGTTTAGGGACTCAATACCACCTGTACAGAATCATAAATAATCGCTTTAATAAGCTTGAAGTTTGTATCGCCTTTGTAGTAATTGCTATTTTTATACATTCCTCCTCAGTGAAATGACTTGCTAAGCTTCCTCCTCTATCCAGTGTTTTGTATTGTTTTCTGCTCGGCACAATATGTCCAAATGAGTCTGTATTTCACACGACCGGAGGAAGTGATTATATTTACCGTGTCCCATTCAGAAGGAAAGGCTATTTGTGTCTTGTTTTGGATATGTATTCAGTTCAAACTATTTTCGTTTTTTGTTGTATCCAGAGAAAAGACTTCCTGAGCTGCATTATAATGTCCTCACACTAGCAAATGGTTAATCCCTTGTGTTAAATGTTTATGTCCTCAATGCCCCTTTGATCTCGGCCAGTGTCTTTATCAGTTTCTTAACTGATAATAGACTTTCATATGGATTCCTTGTGGTTCTTTACATTGTCTGTCATGAATGTGGTTCAATAAAAAGATTTTACTCAGACTTTGATATGGTTTCATTGTAACATTTTTCCCCACCTAGGGCTTATTACTCACTGTAACAGATCTCAGTACCCCGACAGGGTCACATCCGCCAATGCTGCTTCCTTATTGGATCCCTGTGTTCCCCTCATGACTCTTGTGCCTTTTTCCCAGTCCATAGCCGCAGCTTAAAGACGGGTACATGTAGAGAGCCTTGCTAGCATCCCCCAGAAATAATGTGAGGCTGTAGATCTGGAGCTTTTCATTGGAACAGCGAACTACTATCGGTCACTAAGAAATGGTTGTCTGAGGCTCCTCGTCCTACCCCAGCTAGATTCTTTCTACCCCCCTCTCCCCCCCCCTAATTTTTCAGAGATCTCTTCTCGAGCTGTTAGAGTTATGGAGCTTTGAATTAAAAATGCTGCTCACACAACTTCCTTACCAAATGTACTGGTTTTATTTTAGGAAAAATTAAAATCTAGGGATGATGCACTTCACAAACATTTTCCTTGTTTAAACCTCACAAACTAGAGATATACTGTATATATAAACATTACTGCTCTTATTGGATACACTTTTTCTGATTTCATACAATGGGTGTCAAGTGACAGTTTTGCTATCCCTTTTTTTTTTTTTTTTAAATTAGCAAGTATTTTACCAGGAAGGATACATTGAGATTTCTCTCATTTTCTAGTATGTCCTGGGTGGCGAGAATGTACCGTTAGGTGTCTTGCCCAAGGACACTTACTGGAGAGGTGGTCTTGCTGGGATTTTAACCTGTGTCTCCATGGTCATAGAGAAGTGATGTTGCCACTACTCCATCCAGCCGGTGATTTATTTTAATTTATTTTTCTTTCTGATCTGCAGGAAAGATCAGAACCTTCTGTCTCCTGTGAACTGCTGGTACTTATTACTGAACCAAGTGAGGAGAGAAAGCAAGGACCATGCAACGCTGAGTGACATCTACCTGAATAATGTTATCATGCGCTTCATGCAAATAAGTGAAGATTCAACACGGATGTTTAAGAAGGTTAGTGTTTATTTGTCAATATAAAGGAAGGTGATGCATAAATAGGTGCTGTAAGCATGCAACTATTGACACATTGTAGCAACATGAAATTGATGGTGTCTTGTTGACATTTGGGTGTTGCTTATTTTCATGGATGCATTAGATTTGTTTGCTTACATTTTTTTCCTTTGTTACATAATTATATATTCAATTTTTTTTTATTGTAAAGGGATGGTCTAGGGTTGCAAAGGACGACAGAAGAGTGGAGGTGGTAACAGTGGCATGCTGAAGTAGGCTTGGGGCTGGATACTCCCTCAAATGCCCAGCCGATCCAGTGCCTCTCAATGTGAGCTCACTCATTGCTATCGGCTGGTTGGGAATGTACAGAGCTGTGCAGTCCTGGCCAAAGTTCTGGAAAGCTAATCAGCATGATCTAATTGACAACCTTACTTTTTTAAGGAAATCCTCCCCCCAGCTTTTCCTCATTCCAACGGTGGATGAGGAGGCACAGTCAGCCACTTATTTAATTTTCAATAAATGGTCATGGTGGATAGAATGTCCCTTTTTAAGTAAATGGGACTCGTTCATTCCCTTCTGTTTGGTAAGCATCCACAGGTGATATTCAAACCATTCAAGGAATCTGCTCTTTCGTACATGCCTTGTGCCAAGCACAGTATGCATAATTTCTCTGATAGCCAATATCATGCGGATGGGTGTGTAAACATGTCTTCTTTACGAAAGGGGATGGAGCAGATTCCCTTCTCCTTCTCTGGGCGATCAGGCCATGACAAAGCAGGCTTTTTCAGTGTTCGTGCTGAGTGCACGCTAACCGCCTGTAATGATTAAAATGTTCATGTCTATAAAATGAACAGATTACATTATATATAGTGTGTGGAGCAATCTGCAGGAACACTCCAATGGCCTTTTTATTTGTTGCCCTTCTTTGAGACGACTACCCATTTCGCCTGTTTGTGTGCATATGACGCACTTAAAAATGTTAAGAACTTTGTAACAGATCTCCCTACCCCAACTGGGTCACATCTGTTAACGCCACTTCCTTGCCGGATCCCCGTTCTTTCTCTAGCAGACTTTCTTGCCTTTCTCCAATCCTTAGACAAAGCTTAAAGACCGGTACACGTAAAGAGCCTTGCTTGGCATCCCCCGGAAATAATACAATGCTGTAAATCTGGGACTTTTAAACGGCTACAACTGCTGAATACCTTTTATGGAGTTGAATATATACAGTCCCAGGTGGACCTAGAGACCAATGGAAAATTCCACCCTGGCCCCTCCCACCCCAGCCTCCAGTGAACCAGACATGTCCAGACATGAAACCATAAGGTGTCTTGTAATCACAGGTTGAGCATCAGACTTTCTGAATACATTAGATATCAGGCTATTGTCTACATATGTAACTTCTGTTATCAAAATCTTTAGGGGTAAACACATTCTAGATAGGGGGAGTTGATATTTTTTACAGTGACCACAAAGTAATTATATAAACCACAGTAACAGTAATCAGATAATGGAACAGTGTTTGCCCAACAAGGCAGTGTAACAAAAGCCCACTCAAACATACAACAGATAATTAACACATTCCCGACAGGGGATGCTGGAAAAGGCTAAAATAACCGCGCCAACAACCTATCTGCAGATAGCAATAGATACACATAGACCATAACGATAGACAGATAAACAATAACATTCATATAGCACAGATTACACAGACACCCTGTACCCTATGCACACAGGGTGATTTCAACAGAAGAGATGGCAGGGAAATAGTAAAGAACATGAGGCATGCACCTCTCAAATACATTTCTAAGCCCATGTACACCAAGTTCAAAGTGGCACACGACACATACTTGCCTGTTGATGCAAGAGTAGGACACAATACAACATGTGAGCTGTGTATAGGACACAAAGGCAGGTTGTCTCAGTCTGCAATAGACCTATGAGCATTACAGAAGAGAATTAAAAAATGGACCATTGGGTTAAATGCTGCGTCCCCTTTTTGATAGTTTGTGTTTTTAATGTTTCATTGTGGAGAAGCTCTTTTAATTTAAACACTTCTTCAGCTTTTGGCCGTTTCCTGGCTCCCCTTCTCCCCCTGCCTTCTTTTTAAGCCATTATTAAATAATATAAAAGCATAATTTATACAGTTTATAATTGCCCCTTGTTTGTAAGGTAATCTGATTTTTTTATTTTTTTTTTACAATCTCCCTTGCTTCAACTTGTCTTCAGATGAGCTCAGCAATGCCCCCTCCAGGCTTCGACCCAACACGTTTGCTCAGATTGTAGTGTTTCCAAGGACATGACTTCCTTGGAATTCCTCCTCCTCCTTCCAGCATCTTGTTTGCATCTGTCCTCCATCACCATGGGTGAAGTAGGAAGCTGCTGCATTGACTGGAACACTGTGCTCCACTTCTTTGTAAAAGGACCTTCCTGGCCGCTTTGCTGTATGAATGCCTGTGTGTTTTGGCCCATTGCTACATGCAGCGCACAAAGTTACAAAGAATTTGTGTGCCTCCCCTGCTAGCCATGCTGTGTTTTATTTGTATCAAGAGCATTCATTTGCTTTGTGGCTTTGTTTCAACATGTAACAAGTGAGTCTTTATTTACCATAATGTATTCCTTAATGCTCATTAGTGCTGACATTCCTGTACAGAGCTGGGCTTTTACTGAAAAAAGATTTTTGTGAAAGAGAAAAGGCAACTGCAGCCTTTTCATGTGGGCTTGAACTTTTTATTATTATTTTTTATTGTTTTGGAGTAATAATACTCCTAGTAACTTGGTGATATGTAAGAAAATTATTTGAATGTATTCAATGAACGAGGAATTAGAGAGAAATCATTTGAGTAGGTTTTTATTCAAATAAATTTATCGGGAAAATTTTCTCTCTGGGCACCTCTGCTTTCTCTGTACCTCTCGTACCTGTATCCGTACAGCAACCAGACTTATTTTCAAACTTTTTATTATTATTAAGCATAAAATACATGAGAGAGAATATATATATATATATATATCAATTACACTGATCAGCTACAACCTTAAGACTGGTCGTCCACTGGGTCTGTAGTTGTCGAACGTAGTCAACTGGGTCCATAGTCAGATGACTAACTTGGTCGTCTGCCTACGGACAACGCTGTCGCCTGGTCTGGGTTGTCCATTGGAAACGTCTGTGGACGACCCAGGTCGATGAGTGGACAGGCTGCCAAACAAAAAATAAACAGAAAAACCCTTCTGCAGAGGGGGGGGAAAAACCCTGTCTTTGGTGCTGAAACAGGGTTTCAGCACCAAGGCAGCCAAGTCGAACACAGCCAAAACTGAAAAGATAAAAAAACCTCACCAACTGGTGCGAGGGGGAGAATAAACACCCTGTCCCTTATGCTGGAATAGGTTTTCAGCACCAAGGACAGTAACGGTGAATGCAGCCGGCCTGAAGAAAGTGTTCAGCGAGCGTAAAAAAAAAAAGACTAAAAAAATAAAAAAAAATACAACTAAAGTAATAGGAACCCAAAATTTCACCTAAAAGAATCAATAAATAGGCTCTTTGCTGCAGATGGAAAGAATAAATGGTTGAATAAAAACAAAAATATAATTTTACATTGAATCCTATAGGCTGTCCAACTGAATCACTTCTCTATGGTGCAATTTCCCTGGCACGGCAGTTTAACCCTTTGCCACCGTGGGATGTGCTATGCCATCCTCGCGGCGGGAGGGCTTTGAAGAAGCATGGTGTACTTGTACGCCCCGCTGTCTTCAATGGGCCATCTCGGCCCCTCCGTGCACCCGGCACGTGCCTCGGACCATTGGCTGCAGTGGGATGGCCTGAACTCGGGCTACGCATCGGCTGTGTGGGCAGGCCGAATTAGAGGCCGGCGTTAACCCCCACCAGACAGTCCCCACCCATCGTGAAGGGGTTAACTATACAATTCATTTTTATCATGTAAATTGTACCAGGTCGTTCCGGCATCGTCCGATAAATAGCGATCTTTCCCATTTCAAATGGTAATCTGTTGTCACAAAAAATTGTCTGAAGTCGTCCTATGAGAGTCGTAGGCGGTGGAAGAGGGCTGATTCATCTCCATGTTGTGGGATCGTTTGGTTGATAGCAGATGATATCAGATGATCACACAAATACGGTGCCAGTGGACGACCAGCCTAATCCTACAACACAGAGATTCAACCATCGCCGATTGCTTCAGATGTCCATCAGATGACTTTGGACGACTACGAACGACTACATCGGACTAGCGACTGTCCCCTTTCGAATGGGATTTGTCGTACAAAGTTAGACGACCTGATACAACAAGATGCATGCTGAGAAATAAATAATAAATAAAATAAGAGATTTTATTGTGTAGGGGGGACTAATAATTGTGAGAGATGGGGAAACTCTGGTCCTTTTGCAGCTGTGCCTTACCCTTAACCTCTTATGGGCCAGGTGTATATTTAGGCACATGTTACCATTCACGCTTGTATAGTGATTTATTTTAAGTTTTTTTTATTTTATATGGAGAACCTGTAACTGCATTTTTCCCACAGTATTTAATTTTTTTTTTTTATTATACAAGATACATCCAACCTGGTTCAACCATAGTCGCTCGCATTGAACAACCCTAGTCGTATGTGTAACGTTCGGGGCTTCCAGCCCCTCCGGTGTGCTCCGCGGCAGCATGTCTGATGCTGCTCGCTTACCAGCGCCCGGTTTAAATAGAGACAGGCAGGGAGGTGGTTGCTTGAGAGGGGGGCGCGGTCTGGTGACGCAGACCTATCAGAGGAGTCCAGGTCTTTTAAAATCCAACAGTTCCTTCTAAGCAGTGCCAGATCGTGGTTATCCATACCGGAGCTCCCTGTACTTGTATTCTCTCGTGATTAAACCTGTTATTGACCTCTGCTTGTTTTCTGACTATTCTGCCTTCCGTTGCCCTAGACTATTTTCTTGTACTACGCTCCTGCACTGATATCGACCCGGCTATTCCCTTTGTCTATTCTATACTCTGTATTCCTGATTCTGGCTCGTCTGACTACCCCCGTGTTGCTGACCTGGTTTTGTATTACGACATTATCTTTGATTAACCCTTTCTGTCTAGCTAGTATACCTGGCCAATTCTAAGGACCAGACAGTTAGGGATTCTTCCACGGCTACCCTGTTGGTAGCTTTTGGGCTCTGTGGAGTGTTGGGCTTTAAGGACTACATGGTGGGATCCGGGAACCGTGACGGTATGTTGTTGTACAGCCTAGGTCATCTGTAGTCTGATGAATGAGTCGGTTGTACTACTTCGGAGCCATTGGATGACCAGCCTAAAACCACTGATGGCGAGACGTGAATAACATTGATTATATGGTTACAGTGGCTCCTGTCAAGGGGTGGGATTTATATGACAGCAAATTAACAGTCAGTTCTTGAACTTCATTTGTTGGAAGCTAGAAAAATGGGCGAAAAGACGTCAAGTGTCAAAGGCCAAATAGTGATGGGTAGACGACTGGACCAGAGCATCTCCAAAATAGCAATTTTTGTGGGGGTGTTGCTGGTATGTAGTGGTTAGGACCAAACGTGGTGCAAGGAATGACAACAGGTGAATTGGTGTCAGGATCATGGGCACCCAAGGCTCATTGATGCACGTGCAGAGTGAAGGCTAGCCAGATATTGTTTTGAATGCAGATTTAAGAGGCATAATGTAGAGATTTTGGAGGCAGAGGCAAAAGAAAATACCTTTATAGCCTGGTGCAACTAAGGGTGACCCTAGGTATATACCAATGAGCCAAGATGAAGCTCATGCAACTGCTTACCTATGTTACTGGTGTAAAATCTGTCTCTTCAATTGTAAAACACGTACATTAAGAAGTTGCATTTCATGGTTATAGCATAAAGCTTTTATTGTATGGTTTTAATCTCTTAAACCTTTCACCTATTTGGATGGAATTTTATTAGAGAAAAACAAATATTCCTTTTTATTTACCATCTGCGGAGCTTAGCGGTGGGATGATACTTCTAAACCATTATGCATTTTAGTTTACATAAGGAAGTTAAAATCTCTATTTGCTGGGTCACTGACCTCCAAAAATCCTGTTGCTTCAATTTGATTTTCCTACTCTGTAAATTTATATTTAAGAGAATATTTTGCCTTTACGGAGTTTCCAACAATGTAATATTTTATTAGTTAAGCGCTAAATCTTAAAAGTTAAGGATGTGGCAATCCAGATGAAAAGGAAGAGAGGGTGCTGTAGAAATAGGTTTGGGCCTTAGAGGGGAATCATTAAATGGAAAGTGGAGGTATCAAACTGATTGGACTAGTGTTTCCCAACCCTGGGCTACGGGCAATCCTAACAGGCCAGGTTTTAAGGATTACCTTGGGGAAATACAGACTGAATCCTGCAATCACTGAGCAGCAAATCATATCACCTGTGCTGTGCTTCAGATATCTGGAAACCTTATCTGTTAGGGGGATCCATGGACAAGTTTGTGAAACACTGATTTGGACAACCAGCCAGAGCCATGTATAACTACAGATCGGAGAATTTTATCCACTATGCAGATTTAAAGTGGAGTGCCATGAACCTGCCAATGGCTTTTTCAAGGTGATCTGGAACATCATGCCCCAGAAAATGGGCCCTACACGACCTTCCCAAAGGGCAGGACTGTCTGTCACATGAAAGTAGAAATAGCCATGAAATAAGTAGTATGTAATAATAGTTTGCTCAGGCAAGTCACTTTTGCCCTTTAGGTGATGTTTCTATTAGGGATGTCCCGACTACTGTTATTTGGCTTCCAGTCCAATCCGCGTTTTGCAGTATTTGTGATTGTCTGATACCACTTGACCCGCAGCTTGGCCAGTAAAGTGAATCCCGGGGCCTCTGCGGCATCTTCACTTCCTGTTTGGATAGTGACATCCCTAATTTTTATTACTATTCATTGGGCCCTATTCCCCAGTTCACACAAAAGTGAACACGGAAAATCTGCGCATGCGCGATTTTCCAGTGCAGGCACTTCCTTGGCACGTTGCCCTGGAACGCAGCTCTAACTGCTCCATGCGACTACATGGAGGTTTGGGCTTCCGGGATTTCGCGAGATCGAGCAGCACCGTGAAGTGATCGCGGAGGGAGACCGGGAACTGTTTGTCCCCAGTCTTACTCTGCTCCTGGGGAGAAGCGGCAGATTGGGCCACCGTTCTTGTCGTGAGATAAGAGGGGAGCGTCAGATTTATTGGGGGGGTTTAGGGGGTGTTAAATGATTTTGTAAAGACAGAATCCTTCAACACCAGCTTCCAGAAGGTGCTAATATTTTGGCTTGGCATCCCTGCGGTAATTAGCGCTAGCACTTTGTAATACCTTACTTTTGGAAACGCTAATGGACGTTTGTGCTCCCCATGTAGAGTACAGTAAGCTCGCGGAAGCGAGCGCAAAAACCGATGCGCTGTCGAGGGTAGCGTCAGGAATATAATGTGGGTGGCATGCGTTAAACACACTTAGCACGAGGATAACATTTACACATCGAGGCGCTAACGTTAGCGCAACTATGGAATAGTGCACATTATTTTTTAACTATGTCTGACTATTTTTACATTGTTTTACTACTTTCCTAACCTTATTTGTTTATAAAGTATTTTACCAGGAAGGAAACATTGAGATTTCTCTCGTTTTCAAGTATGTCCTGGGTTCAAGAACATTGAATTGTTACAGAAATATAAAGTAATAAATGCAAGATATAAAAAAAACCCACATTTATTTTCTGTTAATCTGTATATTTAAGTAATATAGTTACTATGTTACATGTTTACAGGTGCATTCCGTATCGAGGTATGTTAATAGGGAATGCTTAAGTGACTTTAGACTGGGGGAAGATTTGATGGAGTCTGGGAGGTTATTCCATATTTGCGGCGCTCTGTAGGAAGAGGAGGATCGAGACACTTTCTTTTTGTATTGTAAGTAAGGTGCTGGTCCTGGATCGGAGGTTATAGGATGAGGTAACTGCTGGGGGAAGCAGCCTATTCAGGTAGGGTGGTAGCTTCCCAGAAAAGCTCTTAAACACCAGGTTGGAAAGGTGAAGGGTGCGTTTAGACTCCAGCGACGGACCGTTTAGTTCTTAATTCTACACTGGTACTTGAACAAAAGATAAATATCAGCCATGGTGTGACTTTGGGTACGTATGTATTATTTTTCCACTTGGAGCTTTGTCTATGTAATATTACTCTCCATGTTGTTCAGTAATGTTTCTCCTTTAATACCACACACGCACACGCTTCTATCAGCCTTGTGTACTTTATGACATTGGGGAGGCTGAAGGAGACGTGGCTTCTTGTTTAGGTTAATGCAGTTATTTTTGTCTCTTAATGAATTCGGAGTTCACTGAATATGCCCTGTGGGTTTTGAAAACAATTGACCCAAACAGGATACAACTGCTCCATATCATAACCACATCTTTTTTTATTTTAAAAGAAACTGCTTGCGGAAACTGATGTGCTTGTGTGCGCTGCATACATTACGCTCAGAGTCATTGCTCCGGCTTTCTTTCAGCAGGATACTTCAAATTGGTCTCTCAGGAACAGCTGTGTTTACATATGATTTATAAGACCCTGGAAATTCAAGAAACCTTCCAACGCGTTATGTTAAAACCAGAGTAAGCGCTCGCATCTTGTTTCACCTTTGCACATTTTCTCTGGCTTATAAAAACATACAGCTTTCGTCACGGTCCCATCAGATGATCTACACTTGGAATTATCTTAGAAAGCCATTAGGTTTCCTATTCTATGGTGTTTAGAAAATGGTCACTCTGATGCAAAAGTGAAATATTGTATTTCGATTTGGCATCTAATTTTGGGGCCAAATAGTGTCCCCATTAGTACCCATTAACAGGCTAAGGAGAAAAATTAGCGCTCGCTAATCTCCACTTGGCGTCTCCGGTTTTAACTGTAGATTATGGGCCTGGTCCGCAGCGGGCACTAGGCTCCAGGATGCTCGGGGCAGCGCGGAAGCGCCGTCCCGAGCATCCCCTCCATGGAGTCCATAGGACTCCGTTTAGCCTTTTGCTGCCAGGTCAGATGACGGGCAGGATCTCTCCTCTCGCGAGATCCTGCTGGTCGGCAGAGTGGTTGTGGAGGGAGACTGGGGATGTTTTTCCCCTGTCTCACTCTGCTTCCGGCGGCCAGAAGCAGCTGAACGGGCCGCCGTTCTCACCACGGGATGAGAGGTGAGTGTTTGATTTGTTTTTTTGGGGCGGTTACAGCTGCTGCCAATTGATTCTGCAGAAGCTCTAAGCTGTAGCAAACTTTTTCAGTAGCGGTTCGTAACTAGCGTTAGGACTTTGTGAAGGCAAAAAGGCAATTTATTGTAGAAGTACAGGTTGAGCACACCAGATCCGGAGTGGCCAGGATCCATTCCCTGCTGCAGCTCTGTCTACACAAAACGGGAGATGCTGAGCAACCTTTTCCGAGGGACAGGTTTCTCAGAGCCAGCATGTCTCTGGGCAGCATGTCCCATGGAGCTGCCCTGAGTCCTCCAGCGTGTGCCGTGCTGTGCCGCAGAGGAGGAGAAGCGCCGGACTGCAGCAAGACCTGACCCAGCATAAAGGAGGTAAAGGATTCTGAAATTCGAAGGACTTTGAAACTGCTGGATTTTAGAGTCTTCCAGATTTCAGAACTCGGGTTAAGGGATGCCCAACCTGTAATAAATCAGTTGCTACCCTCTACACCTGTCAATCAAACCAACATTATAGTGGACTCTGCCAACGGGCAACGTCTAAGCAGCAGGGCCAGATTTATATTTTAGGAGCCTATAGGCACAGAAATCTGGAGCCCCCCCTCCAAAAAAATGCTAAAAATGCTCTTAATTTGTTTGGGGGGGGGGGAACAAAACAATAAAATTTTACAAAAAATGAAAAATCATTTTCTCGCCGCGCAAAAGAAGGGGCAGAATCTGTTGCCTTAAAATGAAGCAAAAATTAAGCAGAATGTTAAAGTTAAACCTAAAATAAGTACAAATAGTAACCTAATCCTAGTTTCTAACCCCCGCTATGGAAAATGATGCTCCACTTTTGCCAAAATTGTGGGCATCAAATTATGGCTGCAGCCGTGGGTCTTTTTCAAGACGCGACTTTTTACCACTTCATTTTATGTATAACAAAAAGTGGGTTTAGTATTTCATGGTAATTTTTGGTATCATTAGAAATTGCACCCCCCCCCACCCCGTGTCTTTACATCATTTGCTCCTCACTGTGTGGCTTTGGCCATAGAATGGAGTGACTGGGTCAGTCACCGACTGACATCCTTGTATTGTATTGTGTGGGATGTATTCAAAGAACATGACCAGGAGGTAGATTAAAAGTCTCTTAAACTCACTGTCATATCTCATTCCACTGACAACTCTTATCTCAAGTATCCTGGATCTCAAAAGATCTACTGCTGCCTGATCTAAACATTACCTCCTCCACCTCATTGACTGTTAAATACTGGTAGAAGATCAACCACAGCAGTAAAGTAAAACTTTTGTACAGATTTTGGTAAATGTTGCATCATGGGAAAAATACACAAAATGGAAACAATAGATAAAAAAAAAAAAATTACCTTTTTTCCAACAACAACTACAGGGTTATTCAAAGAGCTCCGAATTGTGGCCGAAAGGTAACCGAACAGTGAAATTCAGGGTACGGTTACCTTTCCTGGCCAAATCTTGGTGAATTGCCTGCACATACAGTGCCTGTTCGTTGCCTGTTCGAGGGCAGTGAAATCCCCATAGAGAAGCAATGATTCAGAGAACAAAAACCAGCAGTGAAGAGTTGCCGAATTGCCCTGCTGTTTGGTGATTTCATTCGACAGGTTTATTCAGGCGAATCCCATAGGCTTCAATGTTAAAAATATTCCTGTTTTAATCCAATATCTAATAAACCGTTGATTTATAATATTCTGCAGTAAAAAGTTTCTTAATGTATAGATTTTTTTGAATCTTTTAGGCATATTTCTTGTGAATTTTTTTTTTTTTAATCTTTTGTTTTCTTTCTGTAACAGCCCTTTTTATTATCATTCATTGGATCTTTATATGTAAATTTCAGGCATTTTCGTTCTGTAGTTTCTTTGCAAACAGAATTTCACTTTTCAAACATTTAATCGTACTAATTTTTTTTGTTCACTCCATTCGTCTGCGGTGTCGGCTTTTTCTGGCAGCTGCTCTGCATGTGATCGGCGACTGCTCGGGTTTCTCCAGCGTATTCGGCGGCATTAATCCAGATGTTTTTGCGGGATTCAGTGTGCGTTCGCCGGGTTTTGCGGTGAGTGTACGTCGGGTTTGCGGCGGCTTCTCCCTGCACTACGACGGCCCTGTGGTGCTTGCCGAATACACTGCAGGGTCGCCGAAATGGGATCGCCAAATTGCACCGAATTGAAGAGAACGAAAAGTCACCGAACGTGCGGTGACTTTTCGATTCTCTTACAATAACCCTGCATGTGTTTTATAAGGTGTTTTATAATGTGCTTCTAGAAGGTGTTTTTATAAGGTGGTTTTGTTTGTAATGCTAAGGTAATCTAGTTACAGCTTCTGGTAGTGTTCCTTTAAAACGAGACATGGTGTAGTTTGTTAATAAGTAGAATACACCTGAACATCTGTAATATATGTATCTGTGGGTATATATTTAATAACATCATGAACCCTGTCTGGACGAACTCACAAACTATTAACAGCGATATGATTTGGAAAAAGTAGAATAAGTCTGGCTCTTAGCGCTGCACTTGCATTGTTTTCGGTTTGCTGCTATTGTTGAACTCTCCATAAAGCAGATTTCTTATTTAAATTATTCATTTGTGAACGAGTACTTGATAATTTGACCACCCTTCCAGTCTGATGTGCTTTGTTTTGTGGATGACTTGCTTGCAGTCCTGCAGCTGAAAAAAGCTGGGGGGTCGGCTACAAGCCATAAGATATCAAACTAGATTGTGTACTGGCCTATTGTCTTTAGATCCCCGCTTCTTATACAGGGAAAGGATTTAGCCTCCGTCTCTGGCGACCGCTGCCAAACATTCAGTTGCATGTTTGAAAAATAACATTGCAACGTATCGCATTCGATCAGATCGCCAGCTGTAATTGGAAGCTGTTATTATTTTTTGTTTTAATATCTTTAAATGTGTAATTATTTGTTTGAGAGCTATTATGTATTATGTAATTCTACAATTTGAAGTACATATCTTTGAAACTGGAAAATGTCATTTTATTTACTTCTACTAAAAGAACTTTTGTATAGGAGATAAACATTGTTCTGCGTAATGATGTGTTTTGTTATTCCTTATCAATAGTCAAGACCAAGCCTTGGCCACATGTAGATGTTGAAAACAAATTGAACATCTGCCTTTCAAAATCACATTTTTTATGCATTGGCTCAGGCTTAATTTATCCCCCGAGTCTTTTTGTTTCTCCTTTTTTTTTTTTTTTAATCCTGTGTCTGTTCAGTTTCTATTTTTGCTTCTGCTGAAAGGATTTTTCACTAAAGACTGTTTTGTGTTCCACTTACTTGATTCAGATACATTTTTGAAATGTTTTCTCCCTAGATTTTACGACTGAATACTTCTGTGCGATGTTGAGCTGCATGTATTTCCCATTCCATCTACATTTCTGTGTATTTTATTTTCCTTCAAATATGTCTAAATATATTTATCGTTTGATTTCAAAATAAATGCGAATCTTTGGGCCTGATTTCAGAGTATGAATCCAGGGCTGGCCCAAGACACTGTCCTGCCTGGGTCTAAGGATGAAATACTTGCCCCCCCCCCAAATAAAGTGCCATTTAGTAGCGTATCACAGAGTTCCACTGCAATAAAAGTCACAGTAATGTGCAGGGTGTATGAGCGTATCACAGGGCTCCACAGGAATAAATCTCACAGTAATGTGTGGTGTGCCTAGTTGAGGCCCAAAATGCTGCCCCTGGCAAAGTGCTGCCTGGTGCCATGGCTCCATCTGGCCCCATGGATGGGCCGGCCCTGTATGGATCCACTCATTAATAATAGCTCCCAACCTACTTCAGCCATGCCACAAACTTCTTGGGTGGTTATAAAGTTGCTCCAGCTGGCTGTACATTAAGACTTTCTATACTTTGTATGGAAAGCACTAATCTGGAGGCAGCGGGAGAAGAATTGGTGATTCCTATACACAATATTCTCTCTTGTAGCTGATAATTACGGTCAGCTTTAAAGCTGGTGTTATGGGAGTTTGATTTGACAAAAATTTCTTAAAAATATAATTCTAAAGCGGTTATTCGGGTGCTGGCGGTGATTGGCAAACCTGCAAACGCTGGCAAATATTGTGTGCCACCTCCAGAAAAATGCTGGCATTTCACAAAAGTAAAATCTAACAAGTGGCGGGAAGGACTGCATTGTGAAGCTTCTTAGTTGCAATTTTATCCAGTGTTTGCAAGTTCGATAAACCTCGTGGTACCACAATAACTCATATGTAATCCAGTACTCGCCTCTGGTGCTATAATGCAGAGGACGGTATGATCTTATGCCTTCTTGTAGCCTGCAGAAAGACACTGAGAACAAATAGTGCGCAATTTCTTGGATGACTCTCTGATCTCCATGGAGTTCTATGGACTCCAGGAGAAGATATCAGCGGCAGTAATACTAGTACCTGTTGGTGACTCTGGTAGATTACAAGTTGAGGTAGTAACTTTGCAGCTCACTCATAATAGAGCCAGTAATAGGCAGTTGCATTTAATGGCTGGTGTTGAATTCTACCATTACTGGCTCCTTGTTATCGATCTGAGTGGAATAAAGCCCTTAGTCTAGTGATGGCAAACCTTGGCACCCCAGATGTTTTGAACCTATGCGCATGATGCTCGGCAAGCCTTAATTGTGACTAAGCAGCATGGGACTTGTAGTTCTGAAACACCTGGAGTACCAAGGTTTGCCATCACTACCTTATTATTTTCCAAGTTCTGTTTTTAGATTGGGTTTTTGGATGGTGAAGACCGCATCCCTGGATTACAGATAAAACATGCATTTGCTTTTCTGTCTTCCTATATCCACTAAAAGCTATTGTCTCCTCTCTTCTTGTGGTTTGTTTATTTCAATGGTTCCCACCCACGGTCCCTTAAGTCCCCCCTTAACAGGTCAGGTTAAGGCTAGGGTCAAACGAAAGCATTTTTACACGCGAACGTAAAAAAGTGCGTCCGAACAAATTGACGTATTTTTTCACGGAGTGCGCGAAAACGGTCATACGATGCGCATTTTTCGTGCGTGATTTTTTCAGATCAATAAAACTCTTTTTGCGTCTGGACGTTATGTAGGCTGGACATTAGCAGTGTCTGACATCTCCTAATCACGCACACATGCCGCTATGCCGCAGCTGCGCACTCTGTACGTCCGTACTAGCGGTTCGGCGTTCTCGAAAAAATGCGTTCGTTTTCCACTTGCGTTGCGCGGCCGGACTTTCGTGCGACCGTACTTCGTATATTGGCCGTCATTGCCCGTCATTTGCTGCTAGTGCGGCCGTGATTAAGTGCGCCAGAACGCACGTTAAAAGTGTGCTGGTCTGACCCCAGCCTTAAAGGATCACCTTGGGGAAATGCAGTCTCAATCCTGCAATCAATGAACAGCAAACCAGGTCACCTGTGCTGTGCTTCAGATATCTGGAAAACCTGGCGTTTTGGGGGTACTTAAGGACCGCGGTTGGCAACCACCAGTTTATTTGATTTGAGTCATGTGTAATTTCCGCAAAGAAAGCGTATTGGCTCCCAAGCACATTTGCCTTAATTACAAGGTGATGAAAACAAAACTGCTACTGCTGTATCTCTTTTATATTTCTAAATTCCAAAAGGATGTCATGTTTGCATCGCATCGCAGCGGGGTGTAATCCAGATTACCTAATGGTATCTTGGCAGCTTCTGAGGAACATTTTAACTAACCATCTCGTTTGCGTGGGCCACGGCCTCGCGGTGATATTTTGGAAAATAGCAGAATTCACTACCACATCAGAAAGCTGGAAATGGTGCAACTTGTCCTGGCACACGTGCATCTCTTTCAGAGACTAAAATAGTGCTTTCCACAATCAAAGGAATTTTCTTTCTAATAACAAGTTAGCCACACTTCCAACACGGCAAATACATGTGCTGTCTGGTACAACCACCAGTAATTACGGGCTACTAATTGAAGATCAATTCCTTCTAGAATGGTCTCTTTTATATACTCCGTACAGAGATATTCTAGGAGACCACATGTGAGAACCTAAAATACTGCTCCAAACAGGGTTCTGACGGTCCAGAGTCAGGAGCCTTGATGTGAAGCACAAAGGAAGAAGAAAGACGGGTCGCACGAGGCTTGGCTTTAGCAGGAGCTTTACTGTAGGAGCAGCAACATTTTGGCCCTACACTTGGGACCTTTCTCAAGCCTGAGCGTGGGACAGAAACATTGCTGCTCCTACAAGGAAGCCCCTGCTAAAGTCGCGCCTCATGTGATCTGTCTTTCTTCTTCCTTTGTCTTTTATAAACTCCTAGCAACTTACTTTTTATCTAGTTTCTCTCAGTTCCAGGGCAAAAAATGGTGACATTAAAATATACCCGTATAGGGCCCTATTCCAAGGATGTTCAAAACTTACCCAAAGCTGTTTTAAATGTAACAAACCATAGACCAGTGATGGGCGAACCTTGGCACCCTAGATGTTTTGGAACTATATGCCCCATGAGGCTCTGCTAGCTTCAAGGCTGCCTGAGAATTATGGTGGGACATGTAGTTCAGAAACATCTGGGGTGCCAAGGTTTGCCATCTCTGCCGTAGACTACAATGGCTCTGGGAAGTTTACAACAGCTTGTTAAGTTAACACCAACCTTGGAATAGGGCCCATAGATTTCTGCTTCCTGTATACATCCTGCCCGAGTTGTATATATCACGGGCCAGGTCTAGATCTTGATAACAAAAGCTACTTTAACATGTAGTCTATAAATGAGTGCAGTAAGACCCTGGTATCTGCTGGTGACAGGTTCCAAGTCCCCGTCCCAGAGGATACCTGATCGTACAGAATGCTATGCTGCACATATGCTACAGTCTAATGTATAAATTAGGCACATTAAGCCATTAACCACAATAACTCCTATTACAATAGAACAATTATAATAATAAAAGTATTGTGAAAACAATCATAGCGATACTGTGTGAGTCTGAGACGACAACAAACTGACTAATTGCTTTATGTATTAGAACTGTGGAGAAGTGAAACTGTGGATACTCATTTTGTGTTGAGGGTCTATAGATCTCTTATCATAAACTGGACGTTCTTTGTGAGCAGAACGTCTTCATGTACGATAAGAGTGGCAGCCAACCTTGACCCTTGTGGTTCAGCATTGCATATCCCATAAGTGGTCAGCCTCAAAGCTAGCTGGAGATCACAGCACTTGTAGGCCTGAATAATCAGGGCGATGAGGCTATCAGCCGCTATCTAGATTGTAATGGCATCAATGATTGCCATTGGTTTTTCATGTGTGTAACAGATCTCCGTACCCCGACTGGGTCACAGCTGTTAATGCTGCTCCCTTGCCGGACCCCCTTTCTCCCACCAGCAGTCTTTTGCGCCTTTCTCCAGGCATTAGCCAAAGCTTAAGGATGGTACACTAAAAGCGCAGCGGTAACATTCCCAAGAAATGAGTCGGCATGCAGATCTTGAGGTTAGAACAGTCAGACTGGAACTCAGCCTTTAATGAGCAAAATATATACAGTGCAATCAAGGGCCTCGCGACCAATGTGAAATCCCACCCCTGGCATATTGCTGCGACAGCTCAGGAATCACTGCCTGGTGTCTTGGTGTCTGGGACATAATCAGACCAAGGACCGATAATGGAATTAACTCTGACCAAAACATATTGTGCATCATACCAACAAAACAGATCAATAGGACAAAAGAAGATTGTAAGCATAAACAGGGGATTCAGATTATACAGTATCATATAATGGGGCAGTGTTTGTCAAACAAGACAAAGACCACTCCAATCTGTAACAGATGTAAACTTATTCTATATAGGGAAAGTTGGAAAGGGCTATAGCGACAGACAGCTAATCCTATTAACAGGTAGTAACAGATAAACATAGACAATAACAATAACAATATCCTGCATTTTACTACTTGTAACAACAATGTTCTTGAACCCAGGACATACTTGAAAACGAGAGAAATCTTAATGTATCCTTCCTGGTAAAATCCTTTTATACATCTAAATAAATTAAATAAATAAATAAATAACAGTATTCATGCGTATAACAGACAACACAAACACCCTGCAATTGTAGGTACAGGGTGACTTCAACATAGGAGAGGTCAGGTAAACAATATAGAATATCAAACCTGCACCTCCCAAATATGTCTCAAGGTCCATGTACCCCAAGTTCAAAGTGAGTCTCATAACAATGGGCTTCGTGGATAAAAGGCACAAACTTGTGGATGACATGTGCAGCAAAAAGATGAGACGACTGACCACATTTTACCACCAGGGATGCTCTAATGAAGTCATACTCGTGATGGTTTCACTTCAGGTCTGATAGCAGCAGCATTTACTTGCCATTTTGACATTTGAGAAGATAATGGTTTTTCTTAACACCCCCCCCCCCCTTCTTTTAAAATGCCTTTCCTGAAGGGGATTGCAGGTCACAAAATATATTTTCACATGCAATGCCGTTATGTTGTTTCTTTACACCTTTTACTGCCACTTGAAAAGTATAGTTAATGTTGATTTTAGATGTGAAATATCACAGTTTTCTGTAAATGGAATCCCGTGCCCCTTATGACTCTGCCCTCTCGGCAGCAATCCGCAGAGACCCCAGGACTGCTTCCACAATCTGCAGCAGTGTATATCTCTGGTTCATGGATTCCAACTCTACGTTTAGCTTTAATGTTATTCATAATACTTGCTGCCCTTTCAGAGCAAGCTCAAATAATCTGTGGCATCATCGGTGTCGCTGGAATGTGTGCCTTGTTTCCCAATTACCTCCATGGAATATAATCTCTCTGTGTGTACATCAAGCCCACAGTCTGGGCCAGGGGTCAGCAACCTTGGCCCCCCCCAGACGTTGCTTTTTTTTTCTCTATACACCAAGAAAAACGCAAACACAAAAATGAAAATGGATAGCATGTAAGAATACAAGAACATGTACCAAGACCTATATCAAAAACACAGAGCACTGATGGTTGGGTCAGAAAAATAAACAAACGGACAGGGGACACGGCGTTCCAGATCACCATGAAGAAGGAAATCCGTGTCCCCATAATTCCCGATAAAGCAAAATTAGCATCGTAGAAGCGAGCCGCGGGGGCATCAGCATCCAACCAATCAAAAAAGAAAAAGAGAGAAAAAAATAAAGGGTGGGGAAAAGGAAAGATAAAGGGGGGGGGGTAAGGGAAGCCAAAGTCAGCAAACAAGCCTCCGACATGAGGCCCTGGGCAAAAGGAGCCAAAGTCGCGACAGGCCAGGGCACACAAAGTACTCTCTCGCATATTCGCAGCCACGAAAGAACCATGAAATAGGGAGACCTCAGGTCGATACACAATCTGAAGCCACGTCACCCGACCCCACTGATGTTTTTGAACTACATTTCCCATTACATTCAGCTACTTGTTAGGGTGGCAAAGTCTCATGGGACGCCATTAAAGGTGGCGGCCTCCTGGTTTAGATAATAGATACTGTACCTTCCTTAATTTCCATGGTTGTTGATGATGATGTTGCAGTAGCAGGTACTCCCCCCTCCCCCCAATGTCACAGATGGGATTTACATTTCTGGAAATAATGCTGGAGGTGAGGGCAGAGGGTATTCAGAGACTTCACGCCTGATAGGACGATTTCTGTGACTTGAAATGTGTTTTAGAGCGAACTATTTCCTTTACTCAAAGCAGATCGTAACATTGTTTCATTATAGTTTCGAGACTCATTGCTCGGATTTTATTACTCTACAGCTCTGTTATACACCTGAACACCCCAAATATGTCAAGCCCCTAAACGGAGGAGCATTTGGACAGAACATTTTTTTTAAGATTATCTTCTGCCTCCAAATCCGTACCGGAGTCACAGAGTCTGAGAAGGCACGAGATAAAGTGGTGAGAACGCGCTACTGGCGCGCAGTTTATTTTAGAAGGTGTGAGAGCCGCGTCTGTCAGGATAGAATTATACTTGGTACATTAACAGTTGTAGCTAGAGCGCAATTATTTCAGTCCTGCTATAACGGAGAACAACGTGTGCTTTTCATTATCGGAGACATAACCCCGGCGCTACATATGTTTCTGAGTTCTATTTTCCATCATGCCAATACATCTTACTTTGGAAGCACCTGGTAGTATATCGTTTTGTGTCAGTCTGTTCTTCTATTGTGTGTGTGTAGATTGGAACAAGTAACCATTAACATAATCTACATGGTGATATCATACCTGCATATATATTATGGGTAGTAATACAATGTTGGTGCTAACTCAACCAGAGCTGTTGTTAACTTAAAACCTCCATAGGCTATAATGGCTCTGGTAAGTTTACAACAGCTCTGGTTAAGTTCGCACCAACTATGTAATATGGCCATATATGTTATGTATACACAAGCTCATGTGTTATATATTATATACAGGGTCAAGTCTAGCAGGAACGCATGGGAACGCATTTCTCTCATTATTGTAGCAGGAGGAACTTAGTTCCCCTTTGACTGATCTACTGGGAAGCTGCAACACGTTTCTATAAAGACAGTTTTATATAATTGTGTCTATAAGTGGCTTTCTTTGATTTAAGTATGTTGGGGAGGCATGGGAATGACAATAAATTATTTATTTATTTTGAGAAAGGATTTTTACCAGGCAGGATACATTGAGATTTCTCGCGTTTTTAAGTACAGTGGCAAGAAAAAGTATGTGAACCTTTTGGGATTACGTGGAGTTTTGCATGAATTGGTCCTAAAATGTGCTCTGATCTTCATCTAAGTCATAACAATTTGAAAAACACAGTCTGCTTAAAATAATACAACACAAACCTATGTTTTCATGTTTTTATTGAACAGAACATGTAAACATTCACAGTGCAGGGTGGAAAAAGTATGTGAACCTTTGGACTTAATAACTGGTTGACCCTCCTTTGGCAGCAATAACCTCAACCAAACGTTTCCTGTAGTTGCAGATCAGACCTGCACAACGATCTGGAGTAATTTTGGACCACTCCTCTTCACAAAACTGTTTCAGTGTAGCAATATTCTTGGGATGTCTGGTGTGAATCGCTCTCTTAAGGTCATGCCACAGCATTTCAATCGGGTTGAGGTCAGGACTCTGACTGGGCCACTCCAGAAGGCGTATTTTGTTTTGTTGAAGCCATTCTTTTGTTGAATTACTTGTGTGCTTTGGGTCATTGTCCTGTTGCATCACCCATCCTCTGCGGAGCTTCAGTTGGCGGACAGATGGTCTTACGTTTTCCTGAAAAATGTCTTGATAAACTCTGGAAATCATTTTTCCATCAATGGCAACAATCCGTCCAGGCCCTGAGGCAGCAAAGCAGCCCCAAACCATGATGCTCCCTCCGCCATGTTTTACAGTGGGGATGAGGTTTTGATGTTGGTGTGCTGTGCCTTTTTTCTCCACACATAGTGTTGTGTGTTTTTCCAAACAACTCAATTTTGGTTTCATCTGTCCACAGAATATTTTGCCAGTAGTGCTTTGTAACATCCAAGTGCTCTTTTGCAAACTTCAAACGTGCTGCAATATTCTTTTTGGACAGCAATGGCTTCCTCCGTGGTGTCCTCCCATGTACTCCATTCTTGTTTAATGTTTTCCTTATTGTAGATGTGTCAACAAAAATGTTAGCATGTGCCAGAGATTTCTGTAAGTCTTTAGCTGACACTCTAGGATTCTTCTTTACCTCATTAAGCATTCTGCGCTGTGCTCTTGCAGTCATCTTTACAGGACGACCACGCCTAGGGAGAGTAGCAACAGTGCTGAACTTTCTCCATTTGTAGACAGTCTGTCTTACCGTGGACACATGAACATCAAGGCTTTTGGAGATACTTTTGTAACCCTTTCCAGCTTCATGCAAGTCAACAATTCTTGATCGTAGGTCTTCTGAGAGCTCTTTTCTGCGAGGCATGGTTCACATCAGGCAGTGCTTCTTGAAACCAGTAAACCCAAAACTGGTGTGTGTTTTTAAAGGGCAGGACAGCTTTCAGCAACACATCCAATAATATCACACTGATTGGACTCAAGGTTGGCTCACTCCTGGCTCCAATTAGCTCTTGGAGAAGTCATTAGGCTAGGGGTTCACATACTTTTTCCACCCTGCACTGTGAATGTTTACATGTTATGTTCAATAAACACATGAAAACATATGTTTGTGTTGTATTATTTTAAGCAGACTGTGTTTTTCAAATTGTTGTGACTTAGATGAAGATCAGAGCACATTTTATGACCAATTTATGCAAAACTCCACGTAATCCCAAAGGGTTCACATACTTTTTCTTGCCACTGTATGTCCTGGGTGGCGAGTGTGTACTGTTGGGTGTCTTGCCCAATTTCTCAGTATTTGCCAGAGAAGTGGCACTCATACATAAAGAAGCGCTGCAGCTGCTGTGGCTCCCAGTAATCTTTGAGACCAGAATATACAGAAATGTAGGCTTTCCGACACTTTATTTTTTTAGAGCTTGACTCCTCTGTGTCTCCTCCTGTACTTAACACCAGGTACTTGGAGTCAAAGTAGAAAAGTGTGGCTACCACAGTGGAGGCGAAACTGTCATGTGGTGATCCTCTGGTAGCTTCACCAAGGGGTCCCACTGTCCCGTACCAGATTTGCACAAAATGATGGGCTACACCAAAGTAATCATAAAAGGAACCATTATTCACCTCTCAAAGGGGCTAAAATAAAAAAGATTGCTCCATTCCGGCCCTAGGCCTTAGTCATGCATTTTAATTTTAGCACTTTGGGCGGTGAATAATGGTTCCTTTTATGATCACTTTGGTGTGGCCCATCATTTTGTACAAGGTCAGGTTCTTGGGGTCAGTATCTCGTTTGAGAAATACCAGCTTCGAGAAGAATGAGTTACCTTGGAATAGCTTGGTCTTCTACACCTACTCCAGACAGCGGACAACCCTGAGCTCTGTATTCCACACAGATATTCACGATTGTAAAAGTATGTTCGAGGAGACACAAAATCTGCAACCTTTCAGCCGCACCAGAGTTATGTCACACCTGCATGTTGGTCACCCAAGGATTAAAGTACACCACAATCAAGGGACCCTTAATAAATTTTATATATTCAATGCCATAAGTAAGGGAACCAGCTCTGCTAGAGAGGCCAAACGGGTGACTGTTAAAAACAAAGACGCTCTATCAACTCAACGCGTTTCGCAATACGGCTTCATCAGGAGTGATGTACTTTTATGATCGTGAATATCTGTGTGGAATCTAGAGCTCAGGGCTGT
This sequence comes from Leptobrachium leishanense, assembly GCA_009667805.1. Lineage (NCBI taxonomy): Eukaryota > Metazoa > Chordata > Amphibia > Anura > Megophryidae > Leptobrachium > Leptobrachium leishanense. The sequence continues at coordinate 346,263,581 of CM019065.1, forward strand.
GTGCTGTCTGTGGCATCTGGCTATCTCTATGCTTTTAATGTTGATTTAATAGCTATCTTCGGGTTTTAAGATGTTCATATGAGGGTGTAATTCTGACCCTATAAAATATAATGTGTGATACTGTGGTATGTTTGACATTTCGGGCCCACATGTCCCATTGAAGGGCTGGTCTTTTCCTGAGACCCAGATTTTCGTGAACCATGTTGAGACCTTTTCGATCACAAACAACTTTGCACTATATTGGCTTTATAGAGCGCAGTGTGCCCTACATACTTTATTTTCTAATTTTTTTCTGTTTGTGGTTTTAGTATTAATTTATGTTTAAAGATTGTCCGATTAACCTTGTATGATCGCAAGCTGATTTAAAGCAATGTTTGTACTTGACATAATACCTGAACCTGAGTAAGATAAGTGTGAACAATAGCGACCGTGCCTTTGCTGCTGGCGTCGCCATATAACCTGCAGCTTGGAACTCGATCTTGCAGCTCAGTTTTCATTTGTATAGCATTATATGATCCCACGATCCACTGTCTGCTGCTCCATAGTAAACGTGATCTCTCTCTGACTCCATAACCCTGCAGCTAATGCCACGCGGATGCTGTAAAGCCCTTGTGGAACGTTAAATAAAACGTAGATGTACGCACTCGGCATAATTTCCTCATTCCTTTTAGATAATGCTATTTACAGCGCACCTGTAGATTCATAGCTGTTAAACGTTGGGAATTTATAGTGGCGATGAGGCGTATAGGTGACAGCCTGTGAGAGAGAATAGACATGCCTCTGGGCAACGAGAACGCCAGCACAAAGGATAGGAATGAGCAAACCTAGACGGTGATATGAATTTATGATGAATATAGAACATAATATACTGACAAAATAATATATTAAACTCTGACCAAGCAATAAGTTCATTGAGCCCAGGAAGAAAGCAATCATGGAGTGCAGGGAAAGAATACATTGATTTAAGACCATTTATAATGGTAAGGAATATTGCTGACATTGCGCAAGGAGAAAATAGACCTGATATGCAAGAAAAGCTTAAATAAATTGCTTTACTTGAACCCTGCAAGTGAGACCCATACAAGTTGCGTAACGCATCTCAGATTTTCCCATAAGTAAATCAATCATTGTTGCTGGGTTCTATCGTCCACCGAGCTCTCCAGTGCACTCCCTCTCTGACATATCTCAAATCCTTAATAAGCTACTTGCCCAAAACCAAAAAAGTGAACTGCTGGTCCTCGGCGATTTTAATACAGATTGGCTAAATCCTAAAAACAATAAACACTGCTCGCTGTTTAAAACTTTGCAGCTAACTCAATTAATCTCCTCCCCCACTCGCATTAATATGAAAAGCCCTAACCATACCTTGTTGGACTGGATTCTCTCCTCATCTCCTGATAGAATACAGGAGGCAGGCGTTCTTGCTAATAGCTTTAGTGACCATTGTCTAGTGTACTGCGTGCACAAAATTAAGGCCTTGAAATCTCCCCCAAAGGTAATAACCACCAGGTCTTTCAAGAAATTTATTCTTGAATCCTTCCTAAGTGATCTCAAACAGCTCCCCTGGTACAGGCTAAACCTAATCCCAGACCTAGACTGTGCAGTTGAATACTTTCAGTCTGAGCTCCTGCAAGTCTGGAATTCCCATGCCCCGCTGCGTAAAGTGCGAGTAAAAGGGACTCCTCTCCCCTGGGTTACAGCTGATCTTACACTAATGTACCAGCTTAGAGATTCACGGTGGTCAAATTTCAAGAGTACTGGTTCCATGAACGATCACTACGAATACCGAAAATGCCGGAATGAATGCACAAAACAAACAAAAATGGCCAAAGCCCATTACTTCAATGAAAATCTAAACAATAACATATCAAGCCCTAGAAACTTTTGGAGAACCATAAGTAACATACAAGCACCCCCAGTCCACTCCCAGCCAGCTGCTGTCAAAGTAAACAACCAAACCCTGGAACACCCCCTAGATGTAGCAAATGCCTTTAATGATTGTTTTGTTGGATGTGCCACCACTTTGATTGCCAAGCTAGGAAATGACATGCAATCAGAGAGGCCTCATGCAGGTCAGGCCCCCCCAACTGTGCAAAGTCCCTGTATCAGACAGGAATTCAGTTTTAGACCAGTGCCTGTCAGTGTCGTTACTAAGCTTCTCCGTAAGCAAAAAATGAAATACCAGTCTGGACCTGATCAAATACCAGCAATGCTGCTGAAAATCAGTGCGCCTGCAATTGCAAATCCTGTTGCAACCCTAATAAATGAGTCACTGGCGACTGGATACATACCCAAGCTCTGGAAGACTGCGAGAGTGGTACCTATCCATAAAAGTGGTGACAGTACTTTGGTATCCAACTACCGTCCGATATCGTTGCTCCCTGTAATGTCAAAAGTCTTGGAAAAATGTGTCTACACACAATTACGTGATTATTATCAATATTGGAACTACTTAACCCCGGATCAATCAGGCTTCCGTCCAAATCACTCAACTACAACCGCCCTTTAAAAAGTCTGCAATGATATCCAGGCTGGGATGGAACAAGGAAACCTAACTGGAGCCATCTTCCTTGATTTTGCCAAGGCCTTTGACACGGTAGACCATGGCATCTTGTTAGAAAAACTTAAAAACTCTGGCATTGGTGATCGCACGCTAACCTGGTTTCAATCATATGTATCCGACCGATCACAATATGTGTCAATTTCTGGCAGCTCCTCCCTCCTGCTCCCAGTCACTTGCGGTGTACCCCAAGGCTCAATACTAGGCCCTCTGCTGTTCACAATATTCATAAATGATCTGCCCAACGTCTGCAAAGCCTCAACTGTACATATGTACGCAGACGACACTGTGATCTATACCAGCAAACCAAATCTCCCACAGCTGGAGGCCGTGCTGCAAGAACAATTCACAGAGGTAGAAAAGTGGATCAAAAACAACAAACTTTTTTTAAATACTGACAAAACTGTAACGATGCTCTTTGGAACCGCACCTAAACTACACAAATTGCAAAATCCCCATCTATGTGTTGGGACAAAATCAAATGGCACGCTGACCACAGTCACTTCTCTCAAATATCTAGGTATGTGGTTGGACCCTAATCTATCCTTTGGCCCCCACATCGAAAAACTCTCATCTAAACTTTACCCCAAACTAGGTGCCCTGTACAGAAACAAATCCTGCCTGAGTCCCGCGGTAAGAAAGCAGATTGTACAGCAAATGCTTATGCCGGCTATTGATTACGGAGATGTAGTGTATGCAGCCGCCCCGCAAACACACCTTCATAAACTTACTACATTGTATAACTCATTGTGCCGCTTTGCGCTACAATGTAACTACATGACCCACCATTGTGACATGTTAAAAGAGCTCAACTGGCCATCACTGGAATCCAGACGCACCCTTCACCTTTCCAGCCTGGTGTTTAAGAGCATCTCTGGGAAGCTGCCACCCTACCTGAATAGACTGCTTCCCCAGCAGCTCCCTCATCCTATAACCTCCGATCCAGGACCAGCACCTTACTTGCTATACCACAATACAAAAAGACAGTGGCTCGGTCCTCATTTTCCTACAGAGCACCACAATTATGGAATAACCTCCCAGACACCATCAAATCTTCCCCAGTCTTAAGTCACTCAAAAGCTCCTTACTAACATACCTCAATACAGAATGCACCTGTAAACATGTAACCTAGTGACTATATTTCCTACATATTTTTCTGTTAATCTGTATATTTGTGTTGTTTTTTTAATATCTTGCATTGTATTACTTTGTATTTCTGTAACTGTAACACTTCAATGTTCTTGAACCCAGGACATACTTGAAAACGAGAGAAATCTCAATGTATCCTTCCTGGTAAAATCCTTTATAAATAAATAAATAAATAAATAAGTTGGTGTTGGAGGAGGTGACCATAGAAAGAGACATACAGGGTTATTCAGAGACCTTTCGCTGCTCTCCCGTTACCCGCACTTTGGCTAGTCTGATTCGCCGACCCTGCGGTTGAATTCCGCATTCACCGCAGGGTCACCGACATGCAGGGAACAAGCCGCGGAACGGATCTGGAAAAACCACCGAATCGATCCGAAAACCCGCGACTGCATCCAACGATCCATCGCAAAACCGCCGAATCGATTTTGAAAAAAGCCACCCAGACAAACAGAGCATCAACCAGCTGCCCGACAAGCCGACGTACAGGGTAACCCCCCCCCCCCACGCAACTTTTAAAAGGTATTTGTAAAAAACTACTACTGCACTAAAATGCCTGGAAATAAAAATATAATAATAATAATAATAAGGGCCCAGGAATAATAATAAAATGGTCTGTTTTAGAGAAAAAAAACAATCGGGGGGGGGGGGAAATTGCAAAAAAGAATACTAAAAAAAATGTATGAGACTTTTTGCTGCAAGTGAAAATAATAAAAGTTGAATAAATATTTAATAAAAAACAGGGATTTTTTTTTAGTTTACATTTGAAAAAATGGGATTCACCAGATTAAACTTGTTTAATGAAACCACCGAAAATCAGGGCATTTCACTGACATTTCGGTGCTGTTCAGTGTTCTCGGAATAGATGAACCATTGCTTCTCTATGGGGATTTCACTGCCACCAAAGATCACCCATATTTTGCTGGCAATTCGCCAATATTTGGCAAACTGCCCACTTTCTGAATGGCCGAATGAACACGAAATTGCACAGTACGTGGAAATTCACTCTACGGTGCAATTCGGTGGCCAGCTCAGCTCTCTTTGAATAACCCTGATAGGCTACTTCTGCTGCAGACCATACCAATGTTTATCTTTGTATTGTACTTGTCCGCAGGGTATGGTCATATAGCATTTACTTGGATGTTTGTGAAAAGAGGTGGGAGATTGTCTTCTCCATGGAGATTCCTGCTGAAAGCTTCTACCTCCAAAGCAAAAAATGCAAAATTCAGAAAGATTGGAAGATTGTATCTCAAGGTCATTGAAAGACCCACAATGTGCTCTATAAACCATTTAGGCATTGAACCTTGCAACTCAGTCATGGTTTCTATACTGCTCGGTGCAGGGGACTAAATTAAGTAGGGGGAGAGTAATTCCTCACCGTTAAAAGGCAAAAAACCCCATAAAAGCACACTACCACCAAAAAAAGAGATGTTCTATTTTTTATGTTGCTGATATCTTACATGCACTTTGTTTTTCTTTTAATTAATAAAATATTTTACTCTGTCAGTGAGTGCATCCATTTTTTGATATTTTGCCCCCCAGTATCTTTACAGCACTAGCTCTTCACTGTTTGACAATGGGCATATAATGAGAAAGAAATCCAGATAACCGGCCTATTGACTTGCCTTGTGCGGAATGTACGTAAATTTCATCATCAGGGGTTAACATTCAGTTTTAAAAAGCCCACTATAAGATCTAATTCAGCTGCCATCACTTATCTCGGGTAGCCTTTACAACACAATAGATCCCCTGCAGCCTTGTCAAACCATTCACTCTTCCACCTCATTGCCTCTTCACTACTGTTTTATCCTATACCACTTCTGTAACGTGAGACTTGTGCTACGATTTTGGTAAATGTTGCATCATGGAAAAAACACAAATGAAAACCGGCGATAAAACCCCAATTTTATTTTCCATTTTTTATGTACAATAAATAAAAAAGCCGCAGCGTGTGTTTTTATATATTGTGTTTTTTTTTCTAACACATAAGTAATCTAGTTACAGTTTTGTATTAGTGGCAGTGTTCCATTAACCCCTTCATGATGGGTGGGGGTTAACGACAGCGAGGCGTACAAGTATGCCTTGGCACCAGGTGCCGCTGCAGGCCTCTAATTAGGCCTGCCCGTGCAACCGACATGTGGCGTGCGTCATTGGCTGGAGGGGGATGGTCCGAATTCAGGCAGTCTCCGCAGCCAATGACGTGTGGCGCACGCGACTGCAGGGAGGGGCCCAGGCGGCCCATTGAAGACAACGGGGTGTACATGTATGCCCTGTGTCTTCAAGACCCACCCGCCGCAAGGATAGCATGGAACGTCCTGCAGTAGGAAGGGGTTAAATACCTGTCAGAAACCTGTATACATGATAAAATACAGGAAGGCATTCCGTGCCACCTCATCAGCTATTACACAGCGATGGAAGACCTAATGGAGCTGTAGACAAACCATAAATTGGCCAAATATCCGCTTAATTCATGCTATGCCAATTAGGGGCTGAGCGTTTGAATAGGACATGTCGTGTTTATGAATCATTCTCTCCTAATCCTGCTTTATTAGTATCAGCAGAATGATACTTTTTGGATAGTGTGCGTCCGCATTAATTATCTGGTGCAGTATTCATGCTGTTATGTACGTGGAACGACAAGTTTTAATGATAAAAATCGAATGCAGAGCCGCGGCGTCTATATTAACCACAATTCTAGGTAATCTTCATGCACCTCTGCATAGAGCCATATATTAATAATCCCGTCTCCGCTCATCTATTAGAAAGTGTAATGCGTTTATCGGTGTATTTTCTCATGTGAAATGCCTATATCTAAACACTGAATAATTTATAATGTTTTAGCACGCACTGTTTACCGTATAATGTTTACATTAAGTCAATAAGAAATAAACCCACACATCGGAAAATTATAATGCTGGAATATCAATCTGCATCTGACACAGCACAGATCCCCTTTTTCCCTTTTCAGGGTCATTGCTGTAACACAGTCGCGGATTATTTGTGAAAGATTTATTGCGGTCGTCGGGCCATAAAGCTCCGATAGTAGCTTTGCTTTAAAATGATCCTAACACTGCGCAGAGCAGCTCTGAAACCAGTCTCTCTGTCACACCGCTTCATTTCATTTTCCTCTCGAGAATCCTGAATATGCTGGATGCCTCTATGGAATGACAACACCCCCACCCTGAATACGTAGGACTTGACAAATCCAAGGGCCGTAGAGTCATGGGTTCCTAGATTTTTACCTCTGCCTCCTAAATTTTCAGGTTATTCCACACAATCTTTTTCGGAGCTAGCTCCTAGGTTTCCTAGCCTGGCGCTTGTTTGTTGGCTGGTTGGACCTTCCTCAGGCTCGCTTTCAATGTGACATAGTATCAAGCATTGGATATAGCCTGAAAAAAACAACACAATCAGGGTTATTCAAAGAGAATCGAAAAGTCACCGCACGTTCGGTGAATTTTTGTTCTCTTCAATTCGGTTCGATTTGGCGATCCCATTTCGGCGACCCTGCGGTGTATTCAGCGAGCACCACAGGGTCCCCGAATTGCAGGGAAAACTCGCCGAAAACTCACCGCAAAACGAGGGCGAACGCACACCGAAACCTGCAAAAACAAATGTATTAACCCGCTGAAAACGCAAGAAAAATCCGAGCAGGAGCCGATCACACGCAGCGCAGCCGCCGGAAAAAGCCGACACCGCAGACGAAGGCAGTGAATAAATTCGAAAAACCATTTGCTTGAATGTTTGAAAAGTGAAACGCTGTTTGCAAAGAAACTGAGTGAAAATGTCTGAAATTTACAAATGAGGTCCAATGAATGATAATCAAAAGGGCTGTTACAGAAAAAATAAGTAAACCTAAAAAAAAATCCCGAAAAATGCTTAAAATATCCTAATCTATAAATAGACTTTTTTTACTGCAGAATATTATAATCAACAGTTTATTAGATATTAAATTAAAACAGGAATATTTTTAATATTGAAGCCTATGGGATTCACCTGAATAAACTTGCCGAATTAAACCACCGAATGGCAGGGCATTTCGGGAAGCTTTCACTGCTGGTTTGTGTTCTCTGAATAGACGAAGCATTGCTTCTCTATGGGGTTTTCACTGCCCTCAAACAGGCATCGAACAGGCACCGTATGTGCAGGCAATTCACCAGGATTTGTTGAATTGCCTGCTCTCTGGATAGCCGAATGGCCAAGAAAGGTAACTGAACGCTGATTTTCAGCGTTCGGTTCCCTTTTGGCAGCCATTCAGATCTCTTTGAATAACTCTGATAATCTAACATGGTTAACCGTTATACCCAGTGACCAGTAGAAGTACGTACGAAAGACGGACGCAGTGATATTGTGGGGGGGGGGGGGGTGGTTACTGTCTTTTTTTTTTTACATATCCAATCATAAAGGTTAATTCAATATGACACATACCAAGTCATGTACCAGCTGGGTGGAGTAGAGCTAACATCACTGCTCTATAACCATGGGGACACAGTTTTGAATCCCGGCAAGATCACCTCTCTAGTAAGTGTCCTTGGCAAGACACCTAACGGTACATACTCGCCACCCAGGACATACTTGAAAACGAGAGAAATCTCAATGTATCCTTCCTGGTAAAATACTTTCTCAAAAATTTAAAAAAAGTCATGATTTGCCACGGATCTGTTGCAGGACACCAGTTCGTTGGTGTTGCGTTCCAGCAGTTAATTAGTCAAAATAGGCCCTCCGTGGTCACCTCTCCTGCAGTTTCCATCTCTGTCATTTGGTACAGCAGCAAGCTCAGACTGCTATGACGATGATTTCATTGACGGATCTAAATTTATAAGGATCTTCCCAGGCTATGCACCAGCTAGGCATTACAGAGTGAAGCTAAAAAATTAAGAGAGCTGAAACTCAGGAGAATTGTCAGGAAAAGAGAACAATCTAGACCAGTGGTTCCCAACTGGTTCTCAGGTCCCCCTAACAGGTCAGGTTTGCAGATATGTGAAGCACAGCACAGGGGATATGATTTGCTGCTCAGTGATTGCAGGATTCAGTCTGCATTTCCCCAAGAGAATCCTTAAAATCTGGCTTGTTAGGGGGACTTGAGGACCGCGGCTGGGAACCACTGATCTAGACCAAATAGCCGATTTGGAAAGTGAGATAAATGGGAGAATTTTTCTGGTTTGGCTATTTTGACCATGAATTTTCACTTCTACAGTCATTCTCCGGAGTTTCACCTTTAGTGAATAGACATGTAAGTCAGTAGCGTGGGTTGTCAGCGCCCGGGGCAAGGCAAGAATTGTGCCCCCCCCCAACCTGTGAACACAGTAACACACCATGATTCCCTTCCACTAGTAGAGTATTGACCCCCTTACCCCACAAGCACATGTATTGTATATTAACAAAATACTGATATAATGAAACACACCTGCTCCCCCACTGCTACCAGTCACCCTGTCCCAGTATACCCTAACATAGTTTCACTCTCACATTATACCCAGTCACACTCTCTAAGTACCCACAGTCACTCTCTCAGTACCACCACTTTTTCCCAGTACCTCCAGTCTCTCTCCCTCCCAGTACCCCCAGTCACTCATTCTCCCAGTACCCCCCGTCACGCACACTTTCTTTCCAAGTACCCCCACTTTATCCCAGTATTCCCCAGTCACTCCCTCCCCAGTACCTCCACTTTCTCCCAGTACCCCCAGTCACTTTCACTTACTCTCTCAAAGTACCCCCACTTTCTCCCTGTACCCCCAGTCACACTCTCTCTCTCTATCCAAGTATTCCCAGTCACTCTCTCCCAGTATCCCCAGTCACTCTCTCCCCGAATCTTCAGTCACCCTCTCCCTGTACCCCCAGTACTCCCTCACTGTGTGATGGTCACACTGGTCTGGTGTCATACAGTGTTGCCTACCTACGTGGAGTGGTGGCCCGGGGGTGGGGGCTGTCCAGAGGGCTTGGTGGAGACCAGATTTTAAATATGCTGCAGGGCAGGCACCTCCTTCCCTCTTTTCTGTTCAGCGGCTGCAGGGCTGCCAGCGGTGGGGGCGGGCTGGAACAGGGCTTCAAGGGGGGGCTGACAAGTGTGGTATAGGGTGTTCCCTCGAATGATGCTGCGCTGTTTCACGTGACTAATGTCAGCGTTAAGGAGGAGTCAGGAGAGGACCAGAATTTTCTATCCTGGTCCTCCCTTCTGGATGCTCAGTGCTAAGTCACCGACGGTGCCGCAAAACTGGCGGAGACCTTCCTGATCCCTGCTGGAAAATATTAGTGGTTCAAATTTCTTTTGAAATTTTGCACCCCCTAAGAAAATTGCGCCCGGGGCGACCGCCCCGAGGCCCCCCCCACGCTACGCCACTGCTGTCAAATCCAGGGCTTCATTACATTCTTGACACTAACCTGGAGATGGTAAACAGGATAATGTGCACATGCAGATTTTCCCCTTACTGTCTCCATGTTAACACTCTATTCCATGGAGGTTGCTATATCAGCACCCGGCCCCGGAGCGCAGCTCCTCTCTGATACCCGCAGTAGTGCTTCCACGCCACTGCGAGTATCGGCTCCTGGAGTCCATAGGATTCCATGGAGGTTTGCGCTTCCAGGCAGTGAGGTCTGTGCAACCTTGCGCTCTTGATCGCGCCGCAGGTTGAGAGGTGAGTGTGGGATCTGGGGGGTTTAGAGCGTGTTAAATGACTTTGCATTAGCAGAACCGTTTAACACCAGCTTTTAGGAGTTATTAAAATGTTTAATTTCACATCCCAACGGTAAATTGAGCCAGCACATTGTAATACCTCACTTGTCGAGACACTAAAAAATGAATGCACTCCCCATTTCAAATATTGGAAACGCCAAGTACAGTAAAGACACGCAAGCAGTGAGGCAAAACTTTTCCACCAGACACTAGTGTCAAGATCGAAATCTCGATGCCAGACATTAAACTTACAGATCTGTTCAATAAAGGTGAAACTCAGGAGAATGACTGGAGAAGTGAAAAATCCAGGCCAAAATAGCCAAACCAGAAAAATCCTCCCATTTATCTCACTTTCCAAATCGGCTATTTGGTCTAGATTGTTCTCTTCTCCTGCCAGTTCTTCTCAGTTTCACCTTTTAGTGAACAGACCTGTTACTAGTGCTAGATAACGCTTACATATCGAGACGCTACATTAGCCCTGTGTTTTATTACCCTCACAAATCATTGGTAAGCCGGACGGTTTATTCATAATGCAATATGCTGCTCTCCCTTATCTGCGTTCACACATTACTCCGTTATCCTTATAAACCATCTCGAATATCCAGGTGATCAGGGATGAGCAGGGATTCTCTTTATACAAGTATAGAATCAACGCTCATCCCTCGTCACCTGGGGATTCGAGATGTACCAGAACAACAATGAAAAGAACCGCATGTGAGAGACAAAAGATGTCTAGCATATCGTGTTATGACCCTATACACGGCTGCAGAGCTAGATAAGGCTGTCAATCACTGACACACAGATACCTGGCTTATTATCACATACATTACATGATTGACAAGAAAAGCCGCGACACCAGCCTTGCTGTGAGTTGCTCGATGCAAGATCCTCCCTGTACCTTCAAGAGTGGAGACTGGTGTAACAACTTTATTTAAATATAAAATCGCCTAAACCGCATCGGAAAAGCGTTGATAAAGAGCGTTAATAGGTTCCCCATATAACCTTCAATATGTATCAATACAAATGAGTGTATTCGATTTGTTTTAACACTTTCGGCTAGGGTCAGACGAACGCATTTTTCGCGTCGTCCATGAAAAAGTGCGTTCGAGCGAATGGACGTATTTTTTCACGGAATACGCGATAGCGGTCATACGATGCGCATTTTCGTGCGTGATTTTGTACGGATCATCAATAAAACCCTTTTTGCGTCTGGACGTTATGTTGGCCGGACATTAGCAGCGTCTGACATCTCCTAATCAGGCACACACGCCGCTAGCGGACGCAGCGCACTCTGTATGTCCGTACTAGCGGTTTGACGTTCTCAAAAAAATGCGTTCGTTTGCCGCTTGCGTTGCCCGGCCGAACTTTCGTGCGGCCGTACTTCGTATATTGCCCGTCATTTGCTGTTACTACGGCCATGATAAAGTGCGGCTGCACGTGCGTTCGCACTGCGTTCGTCTGACCCCAGCCTTCATTAGCCGAATACAAAGTTCCGCTTTCTTTCATGTGGACGATTCTTTTATAGGATATGTCATATACATGTGGGTTTAAACACTGGGATTTTTTTTTTTTTTTTTTTTAAATACATTTGCACTGTTGCCTAAATTCAGTTTTTTTTTTTTTTTTGCTCTGCCATTATGGGATATTGAGTTTAGATTAATGTGGTTAAAAAAAAAAAAAATGAATGGTTAAATCTGGAGGGGGAAATGGTGTCAAAACATTAACCCCTCCTGATCCCCTCTGCTCCCCTTCCCTTTTAACTGAGGACGTGTGGGGAACATCCTCATTGACTCCTAAGGAAAGATAGGGGTGGAAATGGGGGGTTTCCTTTTGAACCCCCGATATCTCCTGACTGTTGGCAGCTAGTAGGGTCATATTTGGTATCATTAGAAAGGCCAGAGCATGGCCTTTCCAATGAAACCAAATATGACCATGTTTAAAGAAAAAAATTATTATTTTTTTAAGACGTGAAATGGCTAAGCAGTGAAGGGGTTAAGATCATTTTAAAGCTTGCCTTGTATGCAGTGAGGTGTAGGTCCTCCAATCGTTACATGCTGCTGACGTGTAGGAAGCCAGAGCATGATAGAGTGCAACGTCCGCGCAGACACCTGACAAGTGTCCAGCCAATCCAATGGCCGGAAGGAGGGAGGTGGAATCCAAATTAGTTCCTGCTTCCTGGTCATGATGCTCAGGCCAGCTTTGTGAGTTCTAAGGTGGGACGACGCCTCTGCACTTGGAAGGATGAATTGGCCCCCCATGAGCCCCTTTCCCAAGAGGGGGGTATAGGGGTGAGGATGCTCAGTTCACTGTGGCCATACAATTAGTGGTCACAATGTCTATAGAGAGTGTCCCTTTAAGAAGTTGTGGCAAAAGCTGCAACTTTTAAGTGAAGGGAAAAAAGAAGCAGTCTGAATGCACTGCATGTAACGGAACCTGAACTTGACCCCGCTTTTTTTTTTCCTTTCATTACAGAGCAAAGAAATCGCATTTCAGCTACATGAGGATTTAATGAAAGTTCTTAACGAGCTGTACACGGTAAGCGGCACACACGTCTTATGTATTTATTTTTCCTCTTCTAAACTTTGATCATTGGGATACAGCCAGGGATTTGGATCGCGGCCAGTTCCAGGCTGTGCCTCTGCAGGCAGAAATCCTATAAAGGACTTCAAAAGGTAAACGCCTCAAACGCAAAGATAAATTATAACCAGATGAGACCTTTTTGGGCCCAGAGAAGCAGGACAGACATCCACTTAGTCCTGTTTATAAGGCACAATGTCCTGGAACAAGTCCTCATCCATCACAATTAGCTGGCACAGAGGTCGAACCTGGCTTGCATACCTTTTGCAAATCAAGAACTTTGGGTTGTAAATCCTCAATGAATGATTCGCAATATAAATCTCTTTTTATAATGACTGTGTGTGTGTGCTGTATGTGTTCTGCGTGTGTGTGCTGCGTGCGTATGTGCTGCGTATGTGTGCTGTATGTGTTCTGCGTGAGTATGTGCTGCATGTGTGCGTATGTGTTCTGCGTGTGTGTGCGCTCCATTGTTTTTTGTTTAAAGAAGGACACGCATAATTTGACAATTCTGTTAAAACCAATTTCTAGCTATAGGTAGAGCATCCCTTATCTGAAATAAACCAAAATCTGTAATTTTTTTAGAGCCCTGGCACGATGCCAAACGTGGAAGATTCCACACCTGACCTCATGTGAAGGAGACAAAATGATTAACCGTGTATAAGCTGTATATGGAAAAATATACATTTTGTGTTCAGACTGAGGTCCCATCCCTAAGATATTATTCCAACTTTTCCTGCATTTCGCTTTAGGGATTCCCAACCTGTATTGCTTTTTGTGCGTGCGTGCACACGGTGTTGGCTGTGTTTTTTTTTTTTTTTTTAAAGGACAGTGTGTAGAGAAAGCGTATACCCCTTCCTCCTTGTTTTTTCCATCAACTGCATGCAAGGTCCATGAATATGTATGTGTATCTTCTTAACCTGCAACTGTATCCACCCCTTTCTGACACAAGATGCGACTCAGGTGTTTATGTGCTTATATCGCAACTTCACGATGACTTGCATTGCATTGTCACAGTATATAATAAGCGCTGTTTCCAGGCAGATCTGTCAGCCGCTGCTCCTCGCATATATCTTACTTTTTGTAAGTACTTTCCATGATCCGATTTAAAAGGTTGATGCTGACTTTCAAACCCCTCAGTAACTCTTCTCTCCTTACATCTCTTCCCTGATTCACAAGTGCATCCCTTTTAAAGAAGTCTTTGGTCTGCCTGGCAGAGACGTGTTGTAGAGCCCGTCTGAGCTTACAATCTATTACAATCTTTGCGTTAAAACGCTCACGCAACGTGTGAATTTGTGCGCCCAGCGTTAAACGTTAACGCGCATAAATCAACGCTGGAATCTCAATCCTCGTGCATTTTTTCATCCGTCGAGCAATAACGCGTGTAAAACGGTCGCGCAGAAATCAGTGTGCGGACTGTTTTTTTCACGCGATTCAGCCAATCAGAATAAGGAACCACAATTGTCTCCCGTTCAGTTTTTGCGACTGTCAAAGTCAATCTGCGCATATATGCTGCATCAATAAAAAATGCACACCCAACTTCTCAAATTTATTGGTTTGGGTATGTGTAGAATGTGTAACTATACTTTGCTGTGTATTTTTTTTTGGGCTGGTGTATTTGGTTTCGGCCAGGTTGATAGAAATTGCCATTAACACCAGCTTTTAGGAGTTGCTAAAATTATGCGCGCAAAGGCTGTGCATTAAAAAATGCATAGATTGTAATGCCATCCGTGTACCAGCGCACAAACGCATTTGCGTTCACAATGTTAAGTATAGGACGCGCGACATACAGTAAGCTCGCGGAGCATTTGCGCAGGTTCACCCGCGGTAGACGTATACGCGCGTTAGTTGTGCTGACATTGTAATACGACGTTCAGCGCAAAGGGTTTTGCCCTTCGCGTTAATGCGCTTTTGCGCCAGCTGAAACGTATGCGCAAAGAATGTAATAGGGCCCTATGTTTTTATTCAGAATCTTTGATTTCTACTCCGTCACTGATCCAACTAAAGGTGATCCGTATGTATTTGTTCTTTTTCCAAGCCTGAACAAATCTTATGTTGATGTGCAGCTGCATCACAGTAAGTGCCCTTACAGACTGGGCTCACAGCCATATGATGCCAACACAACTACCTGCACAATTTATGTCCCGCAGATGGTGTATAAAATAAATAGAGCCTCTTTGTTTACCACAGTATTTGTGGGGGGGGGGGTTGTTTATTTACTTTTTTCATTTGTTAATAAACCTTCCGTGCTTTACATTGTATTGACATGCATGAAACAGAATACAAATGTAAACATCCACATCGTCAATATCAATGTCTGAGGGTCGCTAGGCACATTTTAAGGCAAGCATTAGTAACTGTGTTTACAGGCAAATGGGTTTCAGAACCAAAAAAAGAAAAACATTTTTTTTTTTTTTTTGTATTTGTTTCTTAGAAATTATAACACTTTATGCACAACATTTGTGTTGTTTTGACCTTAGACTGCTTTGGAGGTACAGGCAGTGCTTCAAAGAAATACTACCAAAATTTGTTTACGTTTTTTTTTTTTTTTAATATTTGAAATCTGCCATGTAACAGGGTATGTCTAGATGGGCAAGTTCAGAAATATCAGCTTTGTTTTAACACTTTCACTTCCATAGGCAAGTATACCCGTTTTTACATCGTAATGTAACACAATGAAAAATGTAAATTCGCACATAACTCCATTCTTCATACGTTTTGATGTAGTAATAGCGGATTCCACATGGAGAAATGAAATACTCTGAGACCTCAATCCTGTCACCGTGTTTTACTATACGGAAGTTACAAGCAGCAGTCCCCACCCTCACTGTAACAAGATGCTTAATAAACGGTGCCACTGCATTACAGCAGCCAGGGAGAGGGGCAGAATACAGGGAGAGCTCGGGGGTCACTCACTGCTGTACAGGTATAGGATTTGGGGGCTTTTAATGACTGAAAATCCCTGTACAGTACAGATATACAGGGTTGTTCAGAGAACACTGAAATGTCAGACATTTTGGTGCTTTCCCCTTCCCTGCACTTCAAATAATCCGATTCGCCGACCAGCCGCCAGAAAAAGCAGGCAAGCCTACGTACGGGTTAAAACCCCCCCCCCCCCCAAAAAACTCCGCTTTTAAAAGGGGTTTGCAAAAAAAGCTGGTGCACGAAAATGTCTAGAATTAATATATAAGGTCCTATGAATAATATTAAAAAGGTCTGTTACAGAAAAAAAACGCATTTTTAAAAAATCGGAAAAAAAGATTTCGCTTTTTGAAAAATGTCTAAAAATGAGACTTTTTGCTGTAAGTGAAAAAAATAAACGGTTGAATAGATGTTTAATAAATGTTAATTAGATGTTTTTTTTACATTGAAACCTAGGGGATTCGTCTGATTCAACCTGTTGAATGAAACCACTGAAAATCAGGGCATTTCGGTGCTGTTCAGTGTTCTCTGAATAGATTTACCATTACTTCTCGATGGGGATTTCACTGCTGCTGAAGATCACGTATTTTGCTGCCAATTTACCAATATTTGGCAAACTGACAGCTTTTTGAATAGTCGAATGGCTCCAAAATTGCACCGTATGAGGAAATTCACTGTTCGGTGCAATTTCGGGGCCAGTTTATCTCTGTTTGAATAACCCTGAGAATGTGTTACTGTAATTTCCATATACAGGCATTATGTCACATACAGATATTTTTATATTCTGTTGGTATTGTTTGGAAGCTGCATTGCTAATAATCGCATTACGATCCCTACAAACCCCCATAAGCAGCAGATTACTGTGTTTGACACAAGGGCCATTTCTGCCTGTATGCTGATAATACTGGCCTAGTTCAAAATTGTCACAGATAAGGGACACAATCGATCCCAGCAATATTTCTGTGAAGGAAAAACAAATACTTGAAAAATTAACCCCTTAAGGACGGGAGTAATTTTACAAGTTTGGAACACTTTTGAACACTTCTAAAAGTAGAATTTCAGCTATTCGCTGTTCAACCATAATTTACCTCTTACATATTAAGTGTACCCACCCTTATTATATATCATTTTGTTCAGGAGAAATAGGGCTTTCATCTTCCATCAAAGATTTATATATAAAATATATTATAGTATGAAACAAAACCTAAAAACTATGAGAAAAAAGGAAATTTTGCAATTTTCAAAGTTCTCCTTTGTATTTTTAGTGTGAATGACATTGTACGCTTAGCATTAAATGAAATAAAATACATATATTTCTGGTCGGCAAGGTCTTACGAGTTCAACGGTACCCCCCATGTAGAGGTTTTAGGAGGTTTTGGAAAGTTACAGGGTCAAATATAGAGTTTGCCCATTTCACGTTTTACAACTTGAAATTTGCCAGATTGGTTTCCTGGCCCTATGTTGACTTTGAGAGGTTATGGCAGTCCAGGTATGAAAAGTAACCCAACATGTCATACCATTTTGAAAAGTAGACACACACCCAGGCTATTCCAAATGGAGTACGTTTTGGTTTTTTATAGTAGTCTCTTAGTCGCAAACTTGGTCTTCATGTTTGTGTTTTGCATTTTTCACACAAAAACGGTTATTTTGCTGCTAATATCATGCTCAGTCAACCTTTTCCTGGCCTACAACATTGATATTTGTGGTCGGCAATGTGTTACGAGATCAACGGTACCCTCCATTTAGCATTTTTAATTTGCTTTTTGGAAAGTTACACGATCAAATGTAGAGTTTGCCAGATTGTTTTCTGGGCCTAGGTTGAATTTGAGAGGGTATGGCAGCCCGGTTTGAGAAGAACCCCATCATGGCATATCATTTTGAGAAGTAGACAACCCAGAGTGTTGAAAATGGGGTATGTCCAGTTTTGTATAGTAGCCACTTGGTCACAAACCCTGGCCACACTTAGTTTTCAAGATTGTGTTTTGCATTTGTTTTACACGAAAACTGTCATTTTGCTGCTAATATCCTGCTCGGTCAACCTTTTACTGGCCTATAACATTGATATTTGTGTTCGGCAATGTGTTACGAATTCAACGGTACCCCATATGTAGCATTTTTATTTAGTTTTTTGGTAATTTGACAAGTGATTTTCAGGATTTATGTCGACTTTGAGAGAACATGGCACGCCAAGAAAGAATATTGCTCCAAAGATGACGCGCCAATGATTCTAAATTAGTATTTTGAGTTGTTTGGTGCAGCCACTTTAGAATAGCTGGGCTTAACGTAAACAGGGACAGGCCAAATTCAGGGGATTCCAGAAGTCATAGTAGTCGTTATAACAAGCCAATGAGTCGGTACAGGCAGCAAACAAAGAGTAGTCGTATAACAAGCCAATGAGTCGGTACAGGCAGCAAACAAAGAGTAGTCGGTATAACAAGCCAATGAGTCGGTACAGGCAGCAAACAAAGAGTAGTCGGTATAACAAGCCAATGAGTCGGTACAGGCAGCAAAGGGTAATCGGACAAAGCAGAAAAGGGGATTTAGTAATTTAGCTCGGTATGATAAATTTTGAAGCACTCGGTTATGCAGAGGCCAGGTAGAGATGGGCAGGTAGGGCAATAATAACTAGAATCCTTTCGGATTCCTTTCTTGCGGCAGACAACACTTTTTCTGGGGGGACTTTTTACAGCGGGTGGGAGGGACTCGGGAAGGAAAGTGTCTGCCGCTTAATCTTTGGAGATCTCCTGATTCCAAAGCGGATGTAACGGGGGCCGGGGTTAGGATAAGTTGGGATATGATCTCAAGCATGAATTCTAGGAAGGGATATGGCTTTTGTACTGCTGCCTGCTTGTAGAGCACGTACGCATTGAAAATTGCTATCTCGGTCAAATAGATGGCAATCTTCTTGTACCATGCCCTAGTCTTTCGGTTCACCAGATAAGGCTGTATACATTGATCAGCCAAGTCTACTCCCCCATAAACTTGCTGTAATCTACAATGCACTTCGGCTTTTCCAGTGGCTCAGTCCTCCCTCTCACAGGCACTGGCACTGTAACTTTCGTCATGCACTGTAGATAACATGTATACATCCTTCTTATCGGTGAACCGAAGGCTAGCACTTCTTCCTGACGTAGAGATGAAGAGGAGCCTCTACTTTTTTTGCCTGCTGTCAGGATTTGGGGAAAACCTCTGCGATTCTTCCGCACTGTGCCACACGCAAGGGTCTCGAAACAATATAAATTTTTAAATGGGTCGATACTGGTGTAATAGTTATCGACCCATAAATGATAGCCCTTGTTGAATAGGGGATAGACCAGATCCCACACAATTTTTCCACTGGTGCCAATACAATCGGGGCATCCTGGGGGGTCAAGGTGGCTATCTTTCCCTTCGTATATTCTAAACGCCCAGGTGTAGCCTGTTGTGGACTCACACAATTTATAAAATTTGACGCCATACCGGATCGCTTGCTTGGGATATACTGCTTGAAGAGCAGTCTGCCTTTGAATTTCATAAGGACTCGTCTACAGATATATTTTGGTCGGGAAATAATTATCGGTGAATTTGGCAGATATAAGACTGATCAGGGGCCGAATTTTATAGAGGCGGTCATGCATTGGGTCGTTTCTTGGTGGGCACAGTGTGTTGTCATTAAAATGGAGGAATCGCATGAGATTTTCGTATCTCTCCCTCTTCATAACCCTTGGGAATAGTGGAGTAGCCAGGATGGGGTTTTTGTGCCAGTAAGACCGGATACTTGGCTTCTTCACTATTCCCATTACGAGGGTTAGAGCCCAAATTTTTTTTAACTCTATCACATCCGTTGGGTGCCACTTGTTACGTCTGTGGCGATGTGAATCCGGATGCGCATCAAGATACTGCTTGGCAAACAGGTTGGTTTGCTCAACCACCATCTCGAATACATCGTCCGACATAAACAGGTTAAAAAAGCTCACTGGCTCACAGTCCTCTACCCTTACTGTGATGCCAGGAGTCGCCAGAAATGGGGGTATTTCTGGGGCAGCCATATTTGGGGGTACCCAAATGCTCTCGTGCCTCCCAGTAGATGGTGGGGGGTCACCATCACTGGAGGGTTCACTAAGGGCTCTATATCAGAGGCTGTGAGGGTGTCACTGTCGGCGAGAGCGTCGCTCTCAGAGGCGGCCAGGATCTCATATGCCTCTTCTGGGGAATAAAAGCGGGAGGACATTTTTATGGGAGGTCGGGGAACTGATGGGGTCAAGTACACAAATAAAATATTAGAACACCTAAACTAAGCCCTTCCGGTCCTTGTAGTGGCCGGTACTTCTATCTATCTAGACAAGGGTAGTCAGGAATGCCAAGGGTCGTATGCCAATGCGGGTAGTCAGAAATGCCAGGGGTCGTATGCCAATGTGGGTAGTCAGAAATGCATGGGGTCGTATGCCAATGCGGGTAGTCAGAAATGCCAGGGGGTCGTATGCCAATGCGGGTAGTCAGAAATGCCAAAGGGTCGTATGCCAATGCGGGTTCTCAATCAGGGGTACACTGTGCAGGCCAGGGGGTACAGTGCCTGGGTTTTTTTTCAGGTTTTTTTCAGTTATTCTTTTCAGCCAGGGGGTACTGTGCCAGGAGGGTACAGTGCCAGTCTGGAGAGTACAGTGCCAGCCAGGAGGTACTGTACCGGGGGGGGGGGGGGGGGGTTTCAGTTTTTTTTTTCAGCCAGGGGGTACTGTGCCAGGAGGGTACAGTGCCAGTAGGTGCCTGGGGGGTACAGTGCCAGTGGGGGTACACTGCCAGGTGGGGTACACTGCCAGGTGGGGTACACTGCCAGGAGGGTACAGTGCCAGTAGGTAGTGCCTGGGGGGTACAGTGCCTGGGGGGTACAGTGCCAGTAGGTGCCTGGGGGATACACTGCCAGGTGGGGTACAGTGCCAGGTGGGGTAAAGCCAGGTGGGGTAAAGCCAGGTGGGGTACACTGCCAGGTGGGGTACACTGCCAGGAGGGTACAGTGCCAGTAGTAGTGCCTGGGGGTACAGTGCCAGTAGGTGCCTGGGGGGTACAGTGCCAGTGGGGGTACAGTGCCAGGTGGGATATACTGCCAGGTGGGGTACACTGCCAGGTGGGGTACACTGCCAGGTGGGGTAGTGCCAGGTGGGGTACAGCCAGGTGGGGTAGTGCCAGGTGGGGTACAGCCAGGTGG
Source organism: Leptobrachium leishanense (assembly GCA_009667805.1). Lineage (NCBI taxonomy): Eukaryota > Metazoa > Chordata > Amphibia > Anura > Megophryidae > Leptobrachium > Leptobrachium leishanense. Next base: position 346,284,635 of record CM019065.1, read on the forward strand.
GGTACAGCCAGGTGGGGTACAGCCAGGTGGGGTAGTGCCAGGTGAGGTAGTGCCAGGTGGGGTACACTGCCTGGGGTGTGGGGTACAGTGCCTGGGGTTTTAGGTAGTTTTTTCTCTCTTTTCTCTCTCTGCTCTCTCTGCTCTCTCTGCCTCTCTCTGCTCCTCAGATCGCAATGAGGAGCAGGAGAAAGGGGCAGAGACAATGTCTTAGCCAATGCAACCTCATTGGCTGAGACATTCTGACAGTTGCAGAGGTGACAGCTTGTCACCGCTGCAACTGACAGCTCCAGGCGCGGATTGGCTGCCTTGGCGATTCCACGAGGGAAACGGCCCGCCTCCCTTCCCACAATGCCGATCGCCAGCTGGGAGGGTCTGCCCGGGTGTCAGACAGACCCCCAGCCAGCGATCAGCATTGTGGGAAGGGAGGCGGGCCGTTTTTTCGCGCCCAGAGGCAGCAAACACCGCGGGGCGTACCATGCCGTCCTGCGGCATTAAAGCCCACGTGGTGCAGGACGGCATGGTACGCCCTGCGTCCTTAAGGGGTTAAACGAATGCTATTATGAATCAGCTCCGTTACATCAGAGACTCAAAACATGTAAATCTGATTTTCTTTTTTATTCTTCTATTCATTTTTTTTTTTTTTTTAACTATAGTCTTTAGTTTGATCTGTGTTTTAATAAACTCATGAGTGTCATAGCGACCTCTCCTAATACCTTAAAGTGCCCCTGTACTGCCACATAATACCGTAAAGTACCCCTGTATACGTACACTTTCAGGGTTATTCAAAGATAATCGAAAAGCCACCGCACGTTCGGTAACTTTTCGTTCTCTTCAATTCAGTTTGATTTGGCGATCCCATTTCGACCACCCTGCGGTGTATTCAGCAAGCACCACAGGGTCCCCGAATTGCAGGGAAAGGTCGCCGCAAACACAACCGAAAATTCACCTCAAAAACCCGGCGAATGCACGCTAAAACCCGCAAAAACATCTGGATTAACCCGCCTGGAAAACCCGAGCAGGAGCCGGTCACACGCAGCGCAGCCGCAGGAAAAAGCCAACACCGCAGACGAATGGAGTGAATAAATTAAAAAAAACTGTTTGCTTAAATGTTTGAAAAGTGAAACGCTGTTTGCAAAGAAACTACTGAGCGAAAATGTCTGAAATTTACATATGAGGTCCAGGGAATGATAATAAAAAGGGCTGTTACAGAAAAAATAAGTGAAGTAAAAAAAAACAACAAATCTGAAGTTTTAAAAAAAATCCCAAAAAATGCTTAAAATATCTTAAAAAAATTTATAAAGCGACTCTTTACTGCAGAATATTATAATCAACGGTTTATTAGCAGTTTATTAGATATTGAATTAAAACGGAACTATTTTTAACATTGAAGCCTATGGGATTCGCCTGAATAAACCTGCTGAATTAAACCACCGAATGACAGGGCATTTAGGGAACCTTTCACTGCTGGTTTTTGTTCTCTGAATAGCCGAAGCATTGCTTCTCTATGGGGATTCACTGCCCTCGAACAGGCACCGAACAGGCACCGTATGTGCAGGCAATTCGCCAGGATTTGGCGAATTGCCTGCTCTCTGAATAGCCAAATGGCCAAGAAAGATAACCGAATGCTGATTTTCAGCGTTCGGATCCCTTTCGACATCCATTCAGATCTCTTTGAATAACCCTGTTTGTCTGTGGTATCACTTCAGGGAATGCATTGGTCTTGAAGAGTAATTCAATATCTCATCCTTTCATGAGATATAGTCGTTTGCAATTACCTCACACCAGCGTGTTGCCCTCCGGGGGGTGGAGCTAACTGAGGGTCGATGTGCAGTTCGCCCTCAGCAGTGACGGCAGCTTGCTTACTTGTTATTCGGTTCGTTGACGGCCAATGGCGTGCACGGACTGATCGAAGGGCTGTCCTGCAGGATGGCTCTCTGCTCAGAGCAGTCCCTCCTCCCTTCGGCATGCCGCAGTGACGTGAGGGACAGGAAACTGTCACAGGGAATAGCTTCCTTTATCAGTTATTTATGCCAGAAAAAGAATGCTGATGCATATAAAGTTAGTGTTTCACTGTCAAATACAGTAAGCCAAAATAGTTTTGGGCATGACTGTGTCACTTTAAAAATGAGTAAAATATCACATACAGACAGTACATATGTTTAATCTGCCCATTAATACAATTGTTACCACGAGTCAGTCAATGGATACATTAACTAGATTTTTAGAACTCATTATGAAAAGCAATAGCTCTTTTGGGCATTAGCAATAAGCGCTCCATAAACGGGACAGAATGCCTGTGGATGAGTCTGCTTGTTACATGTTTGTGAACAGATGGGTTATGCACTTGGCGCGTCATTGGTCGCTTATTTAAATTTTAGGCTGAATGATTGAACGGAGATCAGACAATGAAGCCATTTTTTTCCTAAAAATGTGCAGTTCCCCTGTTGGTTTCCACACGTTTTCCAAACATTTCTCACTTGGTGAATAGCAGTAAGTGTACACGCACAGCCATAACTCATCATATTATATCCCTATGCAAATCACCAGCAGGACATGTTTCACATCCCACACGCTGTCTCCAATTTCTGCACGGATAATTGATTTATTGATGGAGCTCCTAATGACTGTTCTTTAATCTTGAATTCCCAGGAGTTTTTGAAATGGCGTTCACGCGGCCGGGTCGTTAGATGTATTTCACTGCGCTGTTTGGTAAATAATGCAAGATCGGGTTATTAAAGCAAAATAAATAAAACTGTCACATATTTATTGGAGGTGTTAGCTGAATGTCAAAGCTTCTCTATCACGGCTTTGTCAAGGAAACACTGCCTGAATAGTCTGTGTCCTACCATAACCTATTATAATTGGAGGTGGAGGGATTTGTTTATTTTTACATAATTAAAAAAAAAATGGAGTTTATAAAATATTTAACTTTAATACTATTCTATGGGTACACCATAGTATAATGTCCTGTGCAGCTTACGTATTCCCACTGGTTTTAGTTTTAGAATAGTAGAAACAAAGTAAAATATTTCTTATTAATCAAATTATTTTTACATAATTTTTTTTTAAAAATTGATTAATAAGGAATATTTTTCTTTGGTTTTAGGTTTAGAATAGTAGAAACAAAGAAGAAAAAATATTTTTTTAAATTATGTAAAAATAATTTAAGAAATGTTTTTCTTTTGTTTCTACTATTCTAAAACTAAAGAAAAATATTTATCAAATTATTTTTACATAATTTAAAAAATATATATTTTTCTTTGGTTTTAGGTTTAGAATAGTAGAAACAATGTGTACAATACGTAAGCAGCACAGGACATTATACTATGGTTTACCCATAGAATAGTATTTAATTTACATAAATTAATTTATTCATAAATTCCATTTTTTTTTTATTATTTTTTTTAGAAGTAAAGACAAGATGGACCAGAGGACATTTGACTGAGCCTTTCAAAGTCTAGTGGAAGGGCTGCATAGTGGGCTGCATAGTGGAAGGGGACTGATTGCCCTGTGGACAATGTGTGTGCAGCACCGAAAGCCAAAACTAGGCATTTTGTGGGGAGCCACTTGATCCCCACTGGCTATACAGAGGCTGGCTAGAGAAACCTGTTGATCTCCCCTATGTTTTCACCACCTTACCAAACGGCCACGCTGGGTCTGGTGGGGTCGAAATAGTATTGTTAAAATTGAGACTCTGGCTCGGCTTTTCACAAAAGAGAGCTTGTTGTTAGAATTAGCCATGTTTTCTATATATTCAAAGCTAAGCGAGCACATGCAGCTCTGCTATAAAGGCCGAGCTGCTCTAAATCTGTTATTCATAAAGCACCAGTGTTGCAGACATTGGTGAAAATCTCTTATCTATTCAAAGCACCGACAAACACCGTCATTTCACACGACTAAAATGTAAGAAGGGAAGCTACACTGTGAAGCGCCTTCTGTCACTCTTTGGATTCTACTTTTGTGAAATGCCAGCGAGCGCTGATGTTTGTAACACCGGCACACAACGGTGCTTTGAGAATAACTCCCAGAGTTTGGCCTTTAGTGAATATCTCTCAGATCATGCTCTGGTTATTATGTGGGCTATTGATCACCTTGCATTTAATGTATGTGTGGTTTCAGATGGGAGTGAGGATAAAAGGGCAGCTTGGTTGTGCTGCAGAGAGATGTCTGGTTAACCAGTTGCAATCAGCATTAAATATTAACCAAGGTACTGGGAATGGAAAGACTGACTGCTAAGAGCCATGACATCCATTTCATCACTATTCGCTACGTAACAAACACTTATCCCGGCCTTTCTGCAGAGTTGGATGTTCTATAATGGTGCTTTCCACATAAACTTGAGCTTTTTTTAAGGTCAATATGCCAACCATATTCCTCTGGAAGCGATGAACGCCACATCCTGTGTCTACTATGTATAGAAAGTTATTTGTGGAACTGCCGTACTCTATACTCTGAAAATCAATCATCAGGCAGGCAGCGAAATGGAACACGTCTCCCCACGGTCCTGCGTTCTGGAGCATGGAAAGTAACTGTCAAGCATGGCCTGTTCACAAGAACGTCACTGACAGCTCTCCATGTGGACTGTGAATCTTCTGCAGGCCAGATTAATGCATGGATTCTTGTGGTTTCAAGCCACACCACAAGAGCAGTGATATGGAAAAACAATTGTCATTTTTAAATCCACACAATCCAGCATAATATATAATAAACATATATGTACTATTTTATATATCCATTAATGAGCACTTGGACTTCATAAATAAAAAAATATAACTTTTTATTTCAAAACCATAAGAAATCTGGCATATCGGCTCCACGGAGCCTTTTTTAAAGTAAAAAAGACACAATTACATGTTCTTTAATTAGATAAAATGAGCACTCGCCCACCCATGCTGCTACGAGACGCCGGGGAGCAAGCCATGCCAAACACGAAGGCGGAGCACATGATGTCACATGAACATGAAAACATCATGCCCTGCGGCCAGAAGTGTCGCCAACAATTTATTTGTCATTATTAAAACCACACAATCCAACATAATATATGATAAACTGTAGATATATATATACATTATATACCTCATCAAAAGTCAGCACTCCAGGGTCTTCATCTAAACCTTTATTTGGATCAATAAAAATGTCAATCGTTTCAGCTCATTTCCAATGAGCTTTCATCAGGACACCAGTGGAAATGAGCTGAATTGATCATTGATGTTTTTATTGATCCAAATGAAGTTTTCGATGCAGACCATGGAGTGCCGGCTTTTGATGAGGAATATGATTACGTTGAGCTGAGCACCGGGCATTGGAAGTGAAAGTCTGTGAGTGCAAGAGTATTTGGCATTGTGTGTGTAATATATATATATATATATATATATATATATTATATATATATACAGTCTGTAGTGATACCTTTTTTATTGGACTAACGTTACATTTAAAGTACAAGCTTTCGAGAGGATTCCTCCCTTCCTCAGGTATAGATCTGGTAACATTTTACAAATTTAAACTAGTTCTTTTCTAGCTTACTTTAGTAGAGGGTACTTGATGAAGGGTGCAGTTTTCGAGTCGATGCAAGAGAACTGAGGGAGGAAGAATCCAGCTAAAGCTTTTTGTATCGTGCACACTTACGGATGGGGCAACGTAGAAAGAACTGCTATAAAACAAAAAAGTATCAGCTGCACTATTTCAACATAAAAAATACAAAAATGTCATTTAGGTACCTTCTCAAAGATTTAAAGAAATAATGATGCTGTGGATCGTATTTTTATGATGTAATGAACCCCTTTTAAGAGTGCATATGAGGTGTTTTAGATCCTCTAGGCAACATGATTATTCACAGCAATATTATACACTGAGTGGCCAGATTATTATGACCACCTGCTATAATTTAGCGCTGAAGTTGCTTGAGGGCCAGACCGTTATAAATAGGGAAGCAGGTTGTTTACCACGACAGAAGTGATTTTTTTTTTTCTGAAGATAGGGGTAAACAATGTGATTTAACAGCCTTCTAACGTGGGATGATTGTTGGCGCTCGGAGCCATGGAGCGAGTATCAGCAAAACGGCAAGATTCGTTAAATGTTCAAGAGCAGCTGTTGTTAAAGTGTTTAAAGACTGGACTGTCAGCCGAAAATCTGGGTCTGAACGTGCGAATTGTGGCCGTCAGTGACTAGTCAATGTTAGGGCAGAACGGAGATTGGCAAGACTGGTACAAGACAACAGAAGGGCAACAGTGCATCAAATTACTGCAGATCTTAATTAGGGATCCTCTCAAATGATCTCTAAACGCACTGTTCGCTGTACACTGCATCGTATGGGATATGGAAGCCAAAGGCCTGTTCGAACACCTTTAACCTCCCTGATGGTAATCCCGAGTGTGGCTCGGGGTTAACGTTTCGTACCGAAAGTGGTATCCCCGAGCCACACTCGGGCTGTATACTTACTTGTCCTGCGCTCCCTCGCTGATCCCGCAGTCTCCTCCAGCCGCTCGCAAAGTCACACTGCCTGGTTCTCTTCTGGCGAGGAGTACCAGGAAGTGTGACACCGTGATCGGCTGCAGTGTGACTTCGGGGACAGCGAGGGAGCGCAGGACATGTAAGTATTGGCCCGAGTGTGGCTCAGGGATACCGCTTTCAGTATTGAAAGTTAACCCCCAAGCCACACTCATACCGCTAGGGGGCCAGAATAAATAGGACCGATTCTGACATATAAAATGTGTCAGAATCGGACCGCCAGGGAGGTTAATGTCTGCAGTTAACAAGATAAAATGTATCCAATTCGCACAGGAACATAAGGATTGGACAGTCGAGCATTGGAAAAAAAGTCATGTGGTCCAATGAATCACGTTTCTGGTTGCATCATGCAGATGGCAGAGGGAGAATTTGGCAGAAACAGCATGAAAGCCGCACCCCACATGCATGAGTACAACCCTTCAAGCTGGTGGGGGCAGTATTCTGGTTTGGGGCCCTTTTAATTCGTGTGGAACAACGTCTGAATAGCACAACATACCAAAGCATCGTTGCTGATCAAGTTCATCCTATCATGTTGATGGCGTAGTATCCCAATGGAGATGGCTTCTTCCAACAAGACAATGTGCCATGCCACGGTGCTCGTATTGTGCAGGAGTGATTTCAAGAACATGAGGGAGAATTTACCTTGCTTAGGTGGCCCCCACAATCACCAGATCTCAATCCAATTGAGCCATCAGGCAGCTGGTTCCACAACCATCAAATCTCACAGAACTGGACAGTGCTATTCATCAGGCATGGTGTCAGATTCCTCGCGTCACCTTTGAACATCTCCTGCCAAGAAGAATCGCTGCCGTATTGAAGGAAAAAGGTGGCCCAACGAAGTACTGATGGGGTGGTCATAATAATCTGGCCACTCAGTGTATGTTTTTAAATAGTGAAATTAGTTGAATATTTTTTTTTAGGTATTAATACAGGCCAAATAAATGCCTGCTTGTGTAATCCTTCTACTCAAATGTTCTTCTGCAAGAAACACTGCTGACGTTTATCAATTGGTTGCTTTTTTAAAAAAAATATATATTCTAAGTGTGAATTAATTATCTGTGATGGGATTTTGTATTTTATTGTTCTAAGAGACAGTTGTGTTGCTTTTTGTGTTGTGCATCCCTTACTTATCCAAAAAGCTTGGGACCAGAAATGTTTTAGGTTTCAGATTCTTTTTTTGACTTTGAAATATTTGCTTGTAATAATGAGATAATCTTGGCGATGGACCCAAGTTGTTTAAACAAAAATTATTATTTATGTTTCATATTCTTCATATTTTAATAGTTTCCTCCCGGTCATGAGATCTGGTGCGAAATATTCCACTTTTGGTTCTATGTCGGTGCTCAAATATTATTTCAGATTTTGGAATTTCGGATAAGGGGTACGCAACTTATTATCAGAAGGATGGGGGAGAGAGAAATTCCACACGAGGCAAAACCTACCAATATTTGGTCGTTATAATCAAATTGTCTAAAACCGTGGTTCCCAACCGCGGTCCTTAAGCCCCCCCTCCTAACAGGTCAGGTTTGCCAGATATGTGAAGCACAGCACAAGTGATATGATTTGCTGCTCAGTGATTGCAGGATTAAGTCTGCATTTCCCCAAGGAGATCCTTAAAATCAATCTGGCCTGTTAGGAGGGACATGAGGACAAGGGTTGGGAACCACTGGTCTAAAATGCAGGGACGAGTAAGTAATGTCTGCATTTTGCAACAATATTCAGTAACATTCTACACAATCCTTTATGTCAAGGTTGTATTGACACGTCTTGAAATGCAATCATAATCCAATAAGTAAGAAAACCTATAGGTTTATTACACACACACACACACTTACACACTTACACACACACTTACACACACACACTCTATAGCTTTTCATTTTTTTTTCATTTATTTTTCTCTCAAAGTGCAATAGAGGGCTCCTCCCCCCAAAACAAAATTGCAACGTGCAGCTATTTTTTCTGAGTTGGAGATGGTAAACCATTCTATGCTAGGAATTCATCACGTTCGTACTATACATAAACCTTTATTATCACCCCCCCCCTCCTCAGTCTTACAAAGACACCTTAGAGAAGCTGCTGTATTGTCCAATGTTTCTCCATTTTTCAGTGAGAGATTTCGTGTTCACTAGTAGGAATGCAAAAATGTTTAAAATGGAACAAAATAAAGAATGCACATCTCATCCAGAGCAGTCACTGTATGACCATTGTTGACCTGTCAGTCTTGGTACATGGAGAGAGATTTATTTTATATTATTGCTTTACTATTATTTTTAAAGTCCGTAAAACACATTTGTTTTATTTTTTAACCTTTTTTCTGCTATTCACAGCATACGTGCATTTTTACCTTATTAAATCTAGTTATGCTTTTTTACTATTTTTTTTTTTATTTCTGTGTGATATTTCAGGGTCAGGTTTATGTCACAAATACTTGCCTAACCTAGAATGTCTGGCACAGCTCAATTTGTCTTCTTCCTGAGAGTCAGACCCTGCTTTTCCCTTGGGAAATCACCGTAGTTTGCTGCTGGAGGACAATAACCCTTTTACAACAGAATCCATAGGTCATTTCCAGATACCTGAGATCATTAGTCAAGGTGTTCCTAAGCATTCCCCGCGCAGAACACTGATTTAACATGTCGGTAAAGTAACTCAAGTGAATGTGAATTCATGATATTATAGTGTTATACAAGACAGAAATCTATAGCATTTTGCATGAATGACGTTGAATTTTAAATTTGTTTTAATAAACTTTATTTAGAAAATAGCACGTGACAAACTGAACACAAACACACAACATAAATCAAATAAGATCCTATGCGTGGAGCAGTGGCGTAACTAGAAACCTGAGGGCCCCGGTGCAAGAATCCACGAAGGGCCCCCCCCCCCCAAAAAACTATGTATTTTTACTTATTTTTCACTGCAAAATAAAACAAAGATGCCTAGGGTTGAACCGATACCACTTTTTTAAGACAGAGTACCGATACTTTTTAAAAGTACTCACCGATACCGAGTACGATACTTTTCTTTAATGTCATGTGACGCTTTCCAATAAGAACAGACCATATAAAAATGCCCCCAGCTCACATGTATATCCCCCCGATATATATTGCCCCAGCTCATGGATTTGCCCCAGCTCACACATGGATTTGCCCCAGCTCACACATGGATTTGCCCCAGCTCATGGATATGCCCCAGCTCACACATGGATATTGCCCCCCAGCTCATGGATATGCCCCCCAGCTCTCACATGGGTATGCCCCCCAGCTCATGGATATGCACCCCCAGCTCATGGATATGCACCCCCAGCTCATGGATATGCCCCGCTCTCACATGGATATGCCCCCCAGCTCTCACATGGGTATGCCCCCCAGCTCTCACATGGGTATGCCCCCCAGCTCATGGATATGCCCCCCAGCTCATGGGTATAAGGGCCCCCCAGCTCTCATGGGTATTTGGGTCCCCCAGCTCTTACCTCTGCTGGCCCCAGGTGTTCTTCTCCTTGGCGAGCGGCCGCTGGAAACATGCGTCTTGGCCGCTTGCCGGAAACCACCTGATCAGCGCAGAGGTCTCGTGAGAGGATCTCGTGCGCTGGTCAGGTGGTTCCTATCCCACGTGAGCGGCCAAGCTGCATGTCAGTGGCCGCTCGCAGGGAGAGGGACGGCCAGCACGCGGCTCACTGATTCCGGCGCTGATTGCCGGAATCTGGCGGGCGGCGCCGGGCCCCCCTCCAGTGGCGGAATGCCTGGGCCCGGTCGCAACTGCGACCGCTGCGACCCTGGTACTTCCGCCACTGGCGTGGAGCATGGGGAAATCCTATGCGTGGAGCATGGGGAAATCATATGCGTGGAGCATGGGGAAATCCTATGCGTGGAGCATGGGGAAATCCTATGCGTGGAGCATGGGGAAATCCTATGCGTGGAGCATGGGGAAATCCTATGCGTGGAGCATGGGGAAATCCTATGCGTGGAGCATGGGGAAATCCTATGCGTGGAGCATGGGGTATTCTGCTTCCCTAAGCAGAGCTGTGAGGCATGGATGCTTTAGACTAGCTAAGTCTTTATTTGACCAGTACTCACACAATGAAGTTCGGCTGATAGCTTCAACTCAGCAAAACTGACACGTAGAAAGATGAATCCAGTTGAAGAGTTTTAATGATCAGACTGACAATCTTGTACTAGTGTACAGCAATGCAGGTAAAAAGACATTATTTTTGTCCAGCAGTGGGCACAGAATGGCTGCTATGTGACCAGGAAGTAACTAAGAACATGACACTGAGAAAGTGGTGGAAACTAGCTGGATACGGCAAGCTATGAAAGATAGCTGCAAGCAGCAAAAGGCAGATTCAACACATAACAGTAAAAATATACAAATAAATCCTAAATCATGGGGCATGACCTGAGGGAATCACATACGTGGAGCATGAGGGAATCACATACGTGGAATATGAGGGAATCACATACGTGGAGCATGGGGAAATCCTATGCGTGGAGCATGGGGAAATCCTATGCGTGGAGCATGGGGTATTCTGCTTCCCTAAGCAGAGCTGTGAGGCATGGATGCTTTAGACTAGCTAAGTCTGTATTTGACCAGTACTCACACAATGAAGTTCGGCAGATAGCTTCAACTCAGCAAAACTGACACGTAGAAAGATGAATCCAGTTGAAAAGTTTAATGATCAGACTGACAATCTTGTAGTAGTGTACAGCAATGCAGGTAAAAAGACATTATTTTTGTCCAGCAGTGAGCACAGAATGGCTGCTATGTGACCAGGAAGTAACTAAGAACATGACAATCACATGCGTGGAGCATGGGGAAATCACATTTGTGGAGCATGGGGAAATCACATACGTGGAGCATGGGGAAATTTCATGCAGAGCGTAAGAAATTATCACTTACATGGAATCAAAAAAAATCTGACTTTTTCAAAGTACCTCTGATTTTATAATTCTGAATAATGAGGAAAGGATAACTTGGGGAGGAGAGTTAGGAATTTCTGGTAACTTGCTTTCGAACTTGATACATGGGTCATTTAGTTTATTAGTGGCTGTGTGTATGTGTGTTTTTAAAGTACAATATAGTTTGCATCTAGTTGAGTGCAGATGTGTGTGTAGATGGCCAAACTTGACCAGGTGTGTGTGTGTGTGTGTGTGTATTTGACTAAGCAAACTCATTCTTATTTAAAATAAACACAATGCATTAAAATTTACTCCATTCCTTAAACTGTTAGGAAATGTGGCCATTCCCGGAGAGTGTATAATATGTGTGTGTGTGTGTGTATATATATGTGTGTGTGTGTGTAATATAAATACATATATATATATATATTACACACACATCTTGAACAGGCAGGTTAACTGGAGCTTGTAAATGTATGTGGACAATTATTTGCCTTTGTAATAATCTTTTGCCGTCTTTGAATTCTTTGTTTTAGGAATAAATGTTGTGTATGGTGACAATATGTCATTTTCTCATCCTTTAATGGATTAATTTAACGATCCGTCACTTTTAAGTTTACTTTATTACTTATCATTTTTTATTTTTACACTTTAAGAAACTGTCCCACATCAAGAAGATGTGGGATTAAAATCCGCCTCAGCTGTACCGTCCTCTAGATGTGTTGGCAGCTGAGCCCTCTGTGGACTATGACACCGTGTACTCGCACGCATGGAGGTCTGTGGAAGACCTGACACCAGGAAATCCTCCATGGAACGTATCACACGTGCAATGAAATGCTTTAGGCATTTAATACACATGACCAGGGAAGATGCTTTTTTCCCCATCATCTGTCGTGAATGACGGCTGATGGCAAGACAGGAAAGTGGAAACTTCTCACAGCTTTGCATCTTGCCAGAATCCCACTTGCTCTGTTTTATGGATATCGATTGCCGTGGGGTTATATTGAAATCTCACTGCAGTATATGCTATTTCGTAAAGGATTCTCTCCTTGGGGGGGGGGTGTTATCTTCTCAAGAATAAAAGCACCACAGAACCTAATGGGTTCCAACATTTCCTTTAATCTGTGAAAAGACCGGTTGATTGGGCTGCAAGAAAAATAACTGATGCAGCAGCCTTTCTCAATCTTGGGATACTGAGCTAAAAAAAGACTGTTGCATAATCCGAAACATGGCCCAATAAGGCTGGGGTCAGACGAACGCAGTGTGAACGTGCGTTTAGCCGTACTTTATTACGGCCATGGTAGCAGCAAATGACGGCCAACATACAAAGTACGGCCGCACAAATGTGCGGCCGCACAACGCAAGCGGCAAACTAACGCATTTTTGCAAGAACGTTGAACCGTTAGTACTGACGTACAGAGTGCGCTGCGTCGGCATAGCGGCGTGTGTGCGTGACTAGGAGACCTCATACGCTGCTCATGTCCGGCGAACATCCCGTCCATTTGTTTTTTATAGCTCCGTCAAAAACCACGGCCGTAATTGCGCACCGTATGACCGCTATCACGTCTTCCGTCAAAAAGTGCGTCCACGCACTTTTTGACGGTAGACGTGAAAAATGCAATAGTCTGACCCTAGCCTTAAAGGGCCTGTTTACAGATCCATGTGCCGGTTTAATTAATCTTTAAACTAATTTTATGTGGTGTTTTCTCTGGCCGCTCCATCGCTCCTTGAGCACAAGTTGAACTTTTTAACCTTTTTATATATTTATTGAACTTTAAAAGAAATGTGTCCCTTTTTTGCAGGTCATGAAAACCTATCATATGTATCATGCTGAAAGTATCAGCGCCGAATGTAAGCTGAAAGAAGCCGAGAAGCAGGAGGAGAAACAAATAGGAAGGTCCGACCCGGTGTTTCATCTGCGACTGGAAGACAAGCACCAAAGAAGAAGCTCCGTCAAAAAGATCGAGAAAATGAAAGAGAAGGTAAATTAAGTCTTGTTGATGAAATCTCCGCTATAATGAGGTATTTGAATGCTCAGCCTCGTAGTATTTGAGCGCTGATGATGACACATGATTTATGTAAGCAGAACGTGCATAATCAAAAGGCTCTGGACAACAAATTGCCAATGAAGCATATGGCGTCGTAATGCAATAACAGTCTCATTACGTTAATAAAAGAGCGACAGACTGCATTACTCGGCATGAAACTCATGAAAAGCCTAGATCTCGTGCATTTCTTGGTGGAGGGGTCACGTATGTTTCTGCAGCTCCTCACCCTGTCTTGTTTCTTTCACAGCGTCAAGCCAAATACTCCGAGAACAAATTAAAGTCCATAAAGGCACGAAACGAATATCTCCTGACTCTGGAGGCAACAAATGCCTCCGTTTTCAAGTATTACATCCATGACCTTTCGGATCTAATTGATGTAAGTTTCGATTTTGTTGTCAAGTCACTGTAAAAGCTTGGATGACGCATTTCTTTTTTTTTTTTTATATAAATTTCATATCAAGCGCTTGCAGTTATATTGTCAAACTGTTCCTCCTCAAACAATTTCATAGATTGCATTTCCACCGCATTGTCTCGTAGATGATGGTTAAATATAATTAGGATTTTAACCAAGCTACTGCGTTTCTTATCAACCTATCACAGACTGGCTGTATCACAAGAAACTTTGGGCTCGATTTAATTCCGCCCGATGGTTGAAATCAGGACCCTTTTCACCCAGTTTTCGTTTCGGGATATTCAAATGTGGGTTTTTGAAATTTCCAATAAAATGGGTATCTCAAAATCTGCTCCCCCCCAGGTGTTTCTCAACTACATCTCCCATGATTCACTGGCCACTTATTGCATTCAGAGAATTCTGGGAATTGTAGGCAATAAACATCCGGGAGACCAGGGTTTGAGATCCCTGCGATAAAAAATCGGATCGACGATCGGCTCCTGCAGCTATACTTTTCAATGGAAATACCGGCCACATCGATTCAATTTGAATTTACCGGTATGCCGATTTTAAAAAATAAAAATGCTAAAAGGTGTTGATAAATGGAATATTAGGCAGGGAAATAGAGGGTATTAGAATGAAATCTTTTCAAATATTGGCTCCAGACGAATATTTTTCAATTGAATCTGCTGATATTTTGAAAAAAATATTGTCTACAAGCAGCTGAATTTTTTTTTTTATTTTAAAAATAAAGGCTAATACAATTAAATTGAGTCCTATTTGTAAAGTATAGTGGTACTTGTCACGCAAAAAAGTTGCTGCACGTTACACGTCCAAAATGGGGAAAAAATTTAAGAATAAATCTTTTTTTTTAAATTCTATTTCCCTCATATTTCTGCTTGGGTGTTTTGGCCCGGTTCCCTTGTCAATAACCCATAAGCTACCATTGAGAAAATAAAAGACCAGAAAGACAAACCTAGTGAAGCACTGTTACTATAATTGCAGAGAAGGAGAATAAAGGGTGTTAAATGGATTGACAAACGCAGATGTTTTAGCAGTCAGCACTATAAAATCAGTGTCTAGTCATTCGGTGTCAGAGGTGTCTTGTGGATGATGTGTGCATAATTACACAGCCAGCAGTGCTTCAGCAGATCCAGCACATACAGGCTGCATGTCCCTTATCTGAAGCGCTTGGGACCAGAAGGGTTTTGGAGTTGGGATTTTTTCAGATTTTGGAATATTAGAGTATAATAATGTGATATCTTGGGGTTGGGACCATGTCTAAACACAATATTTTATTTCATATAAACCTTATTCACAGAGCCTGCACTTCGTTTTTATTATATTACAATATATTTAATTTGTCCCCTGTCACATGAGGGCCCTTATGGAATTTTCTTTTGAGACATTATGGGCTCCATTACAATCCTCCTGCTAAATGGGGGTGCTAGGGAGAAAAACTGCACCCGCATTTTAATGGGAGATTACAATGCAGGCGCTTAAAAAGCTGCCTGCATTGTTATCGGGTGCTAAGCCCTGGGATGCGCGCGGCAGCGCTGGATGGAGTCCATAGGACTGTTGTTCCTCTTTAATTCAGTCCGACTCTCAGTGATTTCTTTTTTCATTCTGCAGTGTTGTGACCTTGGATATCATGCTAATTTGAACCGAGCCATGAGAACGTACCTGTCTGCTGAATACAACCTTGAAACCTCTCGTCATGAAGGCCTCGACATCATAGAAAACGCTGTCGATAATTTAGAACCAAGGAATGACAAGCAAAGGTTCATGGAGATGTATCCCACAGCTTTCTGCCCTCCCATGAAATTTGAGTTTCAGCCACACCTGGGTGATGAGGTGAGTAAAGGCCCCAGGCAATGTGTGTGTTAATATCGGTAAATGAGCGTACTGTTAGAGTTCAAGTCCAACCTACAGGAAAAACAAACTGTAGCGCCCTGTACCCATTTGGCTGGGATTTCTGCCACCACATACACTCTTCCTCGTCAGTGACTTGCTACCTCTATGGAGGCTGTAACCGAAACTCCTCCCATCTAGGTGCCCTCACCCTCCTTGGCACCTTGCCCACACTATACACCACCTCTGTGCCTGTTGACGAAGTGTGGATGCTGGCCTCCTGCCAAGGGACCGTGACCAATGTGTCAAAGCCTACTCTAAAAGACAATGGGCGTAAGTGGGAAATTTATGGGCTAACGAGTTAAATGTCTTTATAAACTGATTACATTTTAGGAGTTTAGTTTGTGTAAGTAATCTAATGTAGACCTATTGTCTATCTCTGTGTAATTGTTTGCCCTTCTATTGATCTGATGTTCAGTTGTTGTTGAATATGTGTTGATTCATTTAAAACAGATGAGATTAAGGTTTCTTTATATTCTGAAGGATTTCACATCCACCTCATGTAGACAATGTATTCTGTTGATTGTGCATTTTACCACCATCCCGTGTTTCCCATATAAATTCCATCTCAAATTAAAGATCATTCTTCATCCCTGCACTAAACTGTGTCTGGTGTTTGGGGAGAGATACTTAGAATTATACAGCACTCCCTCAAGTTCCGGCTGAGGGTTGTGCGAGAAGGAAAGCTGCTGCGGATCTGCTTGACAGGAGAGAAGGGATGGGCACTTAACAGGAGTCTGGCCCTCAAGCCGGATACCAGTAAACCCCAGTTGCTGTTACAGAGGCATTCCGTTATAATTTGCAGATGATGAGACATGAGCTGCTCCTTAAGCTGTCTGAGTGTTACTACCAGAAGCACTGAGGATCCCTGGCTTTGTGTGTGCTGCCGCAGAATTGCAAGTACATGTATAGCGTATAAACTGTATTTCGATGCTATAGTGCAGTTCTAGCTAAACCACCCCAAGAGGTTTCAGACCTTCTTTATTTTTAATATTTATTCATATGTAGCGCCAGTAATTTCCATAGTGTAAGCAATTGTATCCATTTTTAGACACTACCCATAATCTATGGTTAACCTTACAGCAAGGATGAAATTTGTGGTACATCTAGTACTGAAATATCTGTGGCGGCAATGTCTTCCACCATTGCTGTAGAGTTAGGAACAGTAAATGGTCTTGTTTAGGACCTAGAATGAAGAATTTTAGTTCACTCTCCACACTATCAAACAGAACCATAGTTTTGATCACTCGATTGTTGTTTTTTTTCTTTTCACTTCCCTCACTTGGAATCTTATTTAGCAATTATACAATTGCTATACAAATCAGAAGTAGCCCAGCCACAGCGTTACC
This sequence comes from Leptobrachium leishanense, assembly GCA_009667805.1. NCBI lineage: Eukaryota > Metazoa > Chordata > Amphibia > Anura > Megophryidae > Leptobrachium > Leptobrachium leishanense. The sequence goes on from CM019065.1 coordinate 346,301,739, forward strand.
CATTTAATGATGAACGCACAGAGAGAAGCAATAGACTGAGACCACAGTGCGAGAGTAATTTCCAGGTTGAGATATTCCAAGTATTTTAATCTGCCATTTGTACGGTAAATGACCGGAGGCACAATCTAGCTTTGTAAAGTGCTTCAATAGGAGCTTTGCAATGTGAATTCAATTAGCATCGCCGTGAAGGAAGCCTTTTTAAAGCAAAATTACGTTTTGTGTACATATTTAAACCCAGCATGCTGTATAGCAGTGTTCCTCAAACCTGTCCTATGGACCTGATAAGACATGGGGCCCTATACCAAGGTCGGTGTAAACTTAACAACTCCATCGACTATAATGACTCTGGAAAGTTTACGACAGCTCAGGTTAAGTTGGCACTAACCTTGAAATAGGGTCTCGGATATCTGAAGCGCAGCACAGGTGATATGATTTGCTGCTCAGTGATTGCTGGATTCAGTCTGCATTACCCCAAAGGAATCCTTAAAACCTGGCTTGTGTGCGGGTCCTGAGGACAGGATTGGGAAGCATTTCTAAATAGTATATCGCCAATAGATTAACATGTCAAGCCAGGTGTTTTAGGCCAAAATTTCCCATGACTAAGTATTCCATTGTACAGCGCTGCGGAATATGCTGGCGCTATATATATATTTATTGTATAATAATAATATTCATACAAAGTCAGAATGGCAGCGCTCGAGATGAACATGCTTTTTATATAGGGTGCTTCTGAGACCAAGGAACACTACACACAAAATTCAGAGCACTCCACTTTAATATAGCTTTAAATATTTGAAAAATTTCTCATTTCGGATTAATGTACTGCGCCACAGCAAGTGCTATTCTTTCCAAACTATACTCTTATGAGACTAGCCCACTTGGAACATAAATCCTCGTGGATCTGCAGCGATGGGGTACATTGACATTGTGACAGGCATATGCAATGTATGATCATATTTGTAACAAAGTCTCTGTCATTTCTACCTAAATTTGGTGTTAGTAAACCATTTTATAACTATATGAAAGTGGAGTTCTTGAAGTTTTGTTTGTCGGCTAAGTATTCAGAGACTTGCTAAGCATCATGGGCGATGTAGTCCAGAATCATTTGGGTTGCCAGGGATTGTCATTGCTGCACTGTAAGAACTCCTACATCCTGGCAGACTCTGAACTTGGACATTGTCCATTTTTCTCTGTACACAAAGAGCGCTTGCATATGGTAAGTGAAGTGATTTGTACGCAGAATTTCAACGTGAAATGAGCCCATATGTTTGTGTGATTTGTATTCTCTAGGTGTGCCAGGTGAGCGCTCAGCCACCACTACAGGGAGAACTTATACTTCGTTACCAGCAACTACAATCTCGACTAGCAACACTAAAAATCGAAAATGAGGAGGTAAATAAAGTATTAATGCTGCAAACCTCTCTTTGAGTGTGTGTGGCGTAGAATATACTCAGCTGTATATACCACGCAGTATACGATCTTCATTCACTGTAATAATCTGGAAAAAGTAGCTTGAAACACGTTTAAATTCTCAGTTCTGAATTCTTCTTCCTATTTGCGAAACCTCTTTTTTCGTTTAGCATTAATGTTTATAAAGCCCTAGGGCTAGATTACATACTGCTCGCTAACTGTAGCGTTCAGATGAGTAAGTGTTAATGCTAGGACAAGGGACTTTAACGCGTGCCCCCATATTGCATTCTTTACATTAAACCCGTGAAAATCCATTAGCGCATTGGTGATTGCACGAGCTTACTGTACTTTGCACTTCCCGTGTTAAGTATAGGATTTGCAATCATTAGCGTTTTGATAAGTAAACTATTACAAAGTCGTAGCGCTAACCCCCCCTCCTGTTTCTAATCCCCTCACCCATTGAGATTCTAAATTCCCAAGGGAATAGGGCCCACATGTCCTCCTGTATTTGCTGCCAGCAATACTGACCTGTCTCCTGTACGTTTTGTAGAAATGTCCTGACTTTACCCATTACATCTTTTGTACAGCGCTGCGGAATGTGTTGGCGCTTAATAAATAACGATAATAATAATTATTTCACCGATCTAGACATTTATCAGCAACCTTGGCCCTCCAGACATTTTTGAACTACATTCCCCCTGAGCCTCAGCCAATGTATTGGGTACCTGAGCATCATGGGCAATTTAGTTTCAAAACATCGGGGAGGCGGGCAATTATGTTGACCAATGGTGTATTTTTTTCATGGTGCTGCTCCATGCATTCCAACTTATGCTACCCCCTGCCCCTTAATCAATATCAAATAAATATGGGCATGTTGATTAAATGAAGACAAATATTCACACCCTATTAGGGTCGTTTCAATAAAATAATTTAGTTTAGAAGCAGAGTGTCTTCTTCACACCGAGCTGTTTCTCATATTTATTATAGTTTAATTATTCATTGCTGGTATTTAATTTATTATTTATATGCACATAAATACATTAGACTGCTAAAATAAGAGATATTGGGGGAAAAGTGCTGTCCCACCCCCTCCTATCTGCTGCGCTAGGCCCAGGGTAGTTGGCCTATGCAAGTATACATCCCTAATCTTGGTAACTGACAATATAAATTTTATATATGGTGCTCCTTTCTTCTATAGGTGAAGAAAACCACGGAGGCCACTCTACAGACCATCCAGGATATGGTCACCATTGAGGATTACGATGTGTCGGAGTGTTTTCAGCACAGTCGCTCTACGGAGTCTGTGAAATCCACCGTCTCGGAGACCTACTTGAGCAAGCCCAGTATCGCAAAGCGGCGAGCGAACCAGCAGGAAACAGAACAGTTTTATTTTATGGTAGGAACCTCCAAATGTGGACGTGAGTGACTGCTCCATGATGCCGGAAAAAATATTAGGAAGAAAATATCAAATTCTGATTTTGGTTTTGTTGTTCTTGTGTGCAGAAATTCAGGGAACACCTGGAAGGAAGCAATCTTATAACCAAGCTTCAAGCTAAACACGATCTGCTTCAGAGGACTCTTGGGGAGGGCAAAGGTAAGCAGGCAATTATTCTACAAACATAAAACCGAGGAAAGAGCAGCTCTTGTATTCTTTTACAATGGTCCATATTTATCTGATAGCACAAGGCACGATTAGATCTGGCACTTTTTAAGTCTGTTGAGCGCTCACAGACATTGTATCAACTGCAGTCTCTTCTACTAAGTGTTCATGTGGAGATCTGATATAAGCAACATTGGGATACAAAGTAGCCTTTCGTTCTAAATTATTTCCTTTTTCACTCTTTACTATACCCAGAGACCCACTAAGGCCTGTTTTCTACTGCAGGCCTCAAAATTTCCACTCGCCTACTAGCATTTGGCGAGTGGAAATTACATGAGGGCGAGTGGGAATGCAGATGCAGACAGGGCAGGATAGGGGTTAGGTGGGGCAACTAGTGGCGAGTAATTCCTAAGGCCTGGCTAGTAGCTTGCTACTTGAAATTTTGAGCCCTGGTATCTGTACAGCATTACTATCACCATTGTGCTCCACTGTATCCTCTCATGATGCCTCAATAATGGAGGGGGGGGGGTCTTTATTGTATGACAAGACCAATACAGAGCCTATGCTCTACCGGTCTTGCAAGTGTATCTTTTTTTTTTTTTTTTGTCCAAACTTTTGGCCTAGCTATTCCTATTTGTTTGTTGCTTTGTGGTTCCTTGGTATCCATTCCCTACACCTTCAGATTTTCTTGAGGTTTTATGGTAAACATTGGGTCCATACACCATTTTTATAGCATTTTCCATTAAAAGTTACATTTTATAGACCCACATTCACTTTCTCAAGAGATTTGGCCTTTGCCACCTCCGACAGTTAATAAATATATATTGTGTGTTTCGTTGGGAGGCTGCCCCCTATTTTCTGGTTTCTTTCTCTCTATGCATTGCCACTCTCCAAGGTTGCATATCATTAAACCTTGATAGCAATTTGTCTCTTGCATCCATCTCGGAGTATCCAATTATTCTACAAATCTAAAACCGAGGAAAGAGCAGCATCTTGTATTCTTCTATAATGGTCCATTTTTTTATCTGATATTTATATACCGTGATCCTGCTCGCCCCTCGGGGGTGGAAAGTGAGCTGTTTGGCATTATGATGGTCTGTATGTCCCAATATTGTTCCTGGAAACATCATCATTTTGTCTTGTCATGTAACATCTTGCACATTTTATTTTTTTTCATCATTAGCTTAAATTTTCCAAATATCTTCTCACCGTGCTGCTACGGGAATTGATACAAGGAATATGGTACCACATAAAAGATAGGCTGTGACATCTGAACTTAATGGGCTCTATTACATTGTTTGCGCAAAAATGTGCGCTTTCGCAAAAACGCATTAACGCGAGGGGAAAAACCCTTTGCGCTGACCGTCAAATTACGACGTTCGCGCATACGATGCGCGTTAACGTCTAAAGCGAGTTACCCTGCGCGAGCGAAAGATGGTGCGCGCATCCCATACTTAACATTGTGAGCGCAAATGCGTTCGTGCGCTAGTACATGGCTGGTATTACAATCAATGCGCAACTTTTTACAAACTATGTTTGCGTGCAGAATTTTAACGTCTTTGAAAAGCTGGTAGTAACTGCAAATCTGAACGTTCTGGCCAAAACGAAATACACCAGCACGAAAAAAAAATACATCACAGTATAGTTACACATTCTACACATACCCAAACAAAAAAATGAGAGGTTGTGCGTGTTTTTATTATTGCTGCAGCATATATACTCAGATTGATTTTGACATGCGCAAAAACTGAACAGGAGACCATTGTGGTTCTTAATTCTGATTGGCTGAATCGCATGAAAAAACAGTCTGCCCACCGATTTCTGCGCGCGCGTTTTTGCGCGTCTTTTTCACGCGTGATATTTTCGGACAGATGAAAAAATGCGCTCGGATCGTAATACCTGCGTTAATTTACGCACGTTAACGTTTAACACTGCGCGCAAAAAAAAATTGCGCTGCGCGTACGAATTCGCGCGGAGAATGTAATAGAGCCCAATATATTTAAAAGCAAACAAAAACGGACTTATTTTTCTATGCCTTCTGCGATCGCATTCTTTTCTAAACATGTACATGGTATGTGTAACACATGATATGCTTACACATGTACAAAGTTCCCATTGGTTTCAAGTCTGAATACATGGGCAATTGGCAGGGTATTAAATGGACGTGACATTGATCTCTCCTGTATTTAAAATATATTTTAATTTTCCTTTTAAAGTTGTCATTTATTTTGTACAACCACTGTACTGCGCTGCAGAATATGTTGAAGCAGTACAAATAAACGGATAATAATCTATGGTGAATGACAATGTTTATGGCACATTACCGCTCTAAATGAATAAATACTGGCTTGTAATCTTTCTATTTTTTTATTTTTTATTTTTTTTATTTATTTATTTTTATCAATCATATATGCTCGGGAACCAGAAGTGTTTCAGATTTCCGAATTTATTTATTTTTTAATATTTGTTTTTCAGATTTTATAATATTTGTATATAATCGGGAGATCTTTTCAAATTAATATTTATTAAAGGTTTTAAAATAGTGATCTATTGTGTTGGAACCAACGTCTAAACACAAAATTCATGTATTTTTTCATATACGCCTCATTCACATAGCCTGAAGTTCATGTTATGCAATATTTTTCATTATAGTTAGTTGGTTTTTATAAAACGCTTGGTACAGTTCTTATAAAACACAAGTTCAGTAGTGCTGTACAATGGGTAAAACCGTTTAACAGTATTCATACATGTTAAACACACGGAAGAGTAGGAGTGACGACCCTGCTCGAGCGCTTCCAATCTAAGAGGAGAGGGGTGACACTAGGTGAAGGTAGATGGAGAACCTGAAGTAACGGGTTGAATGTGGGCTGTGTGGGAAGATGGAGCAAGAAGTGAACAGTGGGGGATTATGGAGTGAGCCAATAGGCTTCTTTAAATAATGTGTTTTCACTGGAGAGACGGGGAGAGTCTAATGTTGCGGGGGTTTCGATAAAAAGGGGGTCAGCTCGGGAGAAGTCCCTAAGACGAGAGTTAGGGGTGCAGGTATGAGAAACTGATAGCATCAGATCATTGGCAGAGCGAAGTGGTTGGGACAGGATGTACCTGCTAATAAGGGAGGAGATGTAGGCAGGGGTGTGGTCAGTGGTGTATTTAGGTTTTGTGCTGCCCTAGGCCTGACTAAACTCGTGCACCCCCTAATTTAAATTTGACACCCCCCTTCCTGTCAAGGGCACACCTCTTCCTGGTTAATCCCCACCCTTCCTCTTTAAGCTCCACGTTTTCCTTTAGAGCTCCGCCTTTTCCTCGCTTTATATTAAAAGTGGATACCAAGTGCCTACTTGTATATTTTGTATACCATTTCAAATGTACCTATTGCGATAAATAAAATTATGAAATGTTTAAATTCAAGCATTTTTACAAAGAACCAGTGGCGTAGCGTGGGGGGGGCTGGGGGGCCGTGGCCCCGGGTGCAGTTTTGTTAGGGGCGCATTCGCGCCCCTAAAACTGGCCCGGGGGTTGAGGGACCCAGATACCGGGCAGCGCGGGAGCGCCTGCCCGGTCTTGAACAGTTCGTCCTGTGAAGTGGATGCGGCTGTGTGCGTGCGCAGCCGGTCACGTGGTCCGGCTAATCAGGTGGTACTGAGTCTCTGTACCACCTGACTGGCCGGACCGCGTGACCGGCTGCGCACGCACACAGCCGCATCCACTTCACAGGACGAACTGTTCAAGACCGGGCAGGCGCTCCCGCGCTGCCCGGTATCTGGGTCCCTCAACCCCCTGCCGGAGCTGGGGCAACAATCCAGGTGAGAGCTGGGGCAAATCCATGTGTGACCTGGGGGCAAATCCATGTGTGACCTGGGGGCAAATCCATGAGTGAGCTGGGGCAAATCCATGACCTGGGGGCAAATCCATGTGTGACCTGGGGGCAAATCCATGACCTGGGGGCAAATCCATGAGCTGGGGGCAAATCCATGAGCTGAGGGGCAAATCCATGAGTGAGCTGGGGGCAAATCCATGAGTGAGCTGGGGGCAAATCCATGAGTGAACTGGGGCAAATCCATGAGGTGAGCTGGGACAAATCCATGAGCTGGGGGCAAATCCATGAGTGAGCTGGGGCAAATCCATGAGTGAGCTGGGGGCAAATCCATGAGTGAGCTGGGGGCAAATCCATGAGTGAGCTGGGGCAAATCCATGAGTGAGCTGGGGCAAATCCATGAGTGAGCTGGGGCAAATCCATGAGTGAGCTGGGGGCAAATCCATGAGTGAGCTGGGGGCAAATCCATGAGTGAGCTGGGGGCAAATCCATGAGTGAGCTGGGGGCAAATCCATGAGTGAGCTGGGGGCAAATCCATGAGCTGGGGGCAAATCCATGTGTAAGCTGGGGGCAAATCCATGTGTAAGCTGGGGGCAAATCCATGTGTAAGCTGGGGGCAAATCCATGAGCTGCTGGGGCAAATCCATGAGCTGCTGGGGCAAATCCATGAGCTGCTGGGGCAAATCCATGAGCTGCTGGGGCAAATCCATGAGCTGCTGGGGCAAATCCATGAGCTGCTGGGGCAAATCCATGAGCTGGGGGCAAATCCATGTGTGAGCTGGGGCAAATTCATGAGCTGGGGCAATATCCATGTGTGAGCTGGGGCAATATCCATGTGTGAGCTGGGGCAATATCGATAACGTGTCCACAGGTGGGGGGGGGGGGCACAATTTTTGGCTGGCCCCGGGCGCTAACAACCCACGCTACGCCACTGCAAAGAACAGCCACGCATGTCAAGTATACTGGATCACAGCCACTCTAATTGGTTGAACAATAAAATCCACAGAAACCTGCACTGCATATGAGTGTATCACAGAGCTGCACAGCAATAAAACCCACAGAAATGGGCACTGTGTATGAGCATATCAGAACTGCACAGCAATAAAACTCACAGTAATGTGCAGTGTGTATGAGCATATCCCAGAGCTCCAGGGCAATAAAACTCACAGTAATATGCAGTGTGTATCACAGAATCCACAGCAATAAAACTCACAGCAATGCAATGTGCGGTGTGTATGAGTGCATCAGAATCCACTGCAATTAGACTCCCAGCAAACCGAGTGAATATGAGCACACAGCAATTATTTATTCTATATTTACCGGCCTCCGTCTGCGGTAGGGCTGTGTGCAGAGTCAGCAGGGACTGTGTACGGACTCAGGATCGCGGCTGTGTCTGTGCGTGGAGCCATCTTGTCAGCAGTGGGGTGCCACTGCCAGAGGGTGCACCGTGGCTTTGATTCCCTTCCGGTGGGTGTTCAGTCCAGAATAGAGTGAGAGTCCGTGTTAATGAAAGAGCGGGCAGCTGCGTGCGTGTCACGTGGTTCAGCCAGTCAGGTGGTACAGAAAAAAATAAGTAAACTCAGTACCACCTGACTGGCCGGACCACGTGACCTGCACGCACGCAGCCTCACCAGGAGCCAGGCAGCTCAATGACAAATTTCTATCACTGCAGTGCTGGTTAAGGAAAGGTCCACTTTAAACAGCAGTAAGCAGACATGGCTTCATATTCTGCTGATACCCCCCCCCCTTTACCTGCCATTTACTGTCATCTTCTCTCTCTGCACACAAATCATTTTTATTCTATTTGATTTTATTCCGTATGCAAACGCCCTGCTCCGCTGCTCGTTGTTTGAGAACACCGCTCAAAGCTGACACACAGTGACAGTGGCACCTCCTAGTACCCCCTAATGACACTCAAATAATCACTGGTACCTGGGGCGGCCCGCCCTCCGCCACTCCCCTAAGTACACCACTGCTCTGGTGATATGCTCACACACAAGTTTGGTGAACTGCCAGCAAGTACGGTGCTGTTTGAAGGCATTGCAAATCCCCATAGAGCAGTAATGGGTAATCTATTCAGAGAACACCAAACAGCAGAGAAATGGCAGTGAAATGCCTTGATGTTCGGTGGTTTCAATCAGCAGGTTTATTCAGGCGAACCCCATAGGTTTCAATGTTAAAAATATTCCCGTTTTTATGCAATATCTAATAAAGCATTTATTATTTTAATCTGCAGAAAAAAGTCTTCGATTTTTTTTATTTTTTATTTTTTTTAATTATTTTTTTTAGTACCCCTTAGTCATTTTTCAGCAAAATTCCCCCCCTTTTTTTTAATAGCAGTTTTTCTTTTTTCTGTAACAGAACTTTTTATTATCAATCATAGGATCTTATATGTAAATTCCAGACATTTTCGTTCAGTAGTTCTCTTGAAAACAGCAGGCCACGGGTTTGCGGTGGCAGCATTCAGCGGCCGACTCCATGCACTTTGGGGACCCTGCGGTGAATGGTGAATTCACTGCAGGGTGGGGAAATTTTATTCCCCGAAGTGCAGGGAACTACAGAACACCAACATGTTGGCGTCATTTCGGTGCTCTGTGAGTAACCCATTTAGTGGTGAGGTTTTTTGCTGCCCCCTGGAAAGTGAAAGCCTAGGCCTTGCCTACCCAGGACATACTTGAAAATTAGTGAAATCTCAATGTATCCTTCCTGGCAAAATACTTTGCAAAAGTAAAAAATAAATAAAAAAAAATAGGGGTGGAGCCACCAGTCCGGGCCGCCGCCCCCTGGAAAGTGCCGCCCTAGGCCTAGGCCTTGTTGGCCTAGGCCAAAATACCTCACTGGGTGTGGTTATGGAGAGCTTACTTTGTACGTGGGCACCAGTATTTTGAATTGGATTCTAAAGGAAGCAGGGAGCCAGTGTAAAGATTGACAGAGGTGTGAGAGGTGAGGTGCATGAGCCTGGCACAGGCGTTCTGACTGCAGAGGGAGAATCTGGGATCTCTTAAGGCCAAAGAGAAGGAGGTTACAGTAGTCCAGAAAGGAGATAATAAGAGCTTGGATGAGCATTTTAGCAGAGTCCTTATTAAGAAAGGGACGAGTGCGTGCAATGTTTTTTAGGTGGAAGTAGCAGGATTTGGTTAGTGACTGAATATGAAGAGTGAAGGAGAGATCAGAGTCCAAGAGGACCCCGAGGGAATGAGCCGGAGAGGTAGAAGTAATAGTGGCACCAAAGGAAATTGGTGCAGGAGTGTTGGCTTTAGAGGGAGGGAAAATAAGTTCAGTTTTGTAGAGGGTAAACTTTAGGAAAAGGGAAGTCATACAGTCAGACAACCAACAGGCAGGCACTAACACGGTCCAACACAGGAGGAGAGCGATTGGGAGAGGAAGGTTAGATTTGGGTGTCGTCAACACAGAGGTGATATTGGAAACCAATGGAAGAGGCGAGGTTGCCAAGAGAGGCGGTATAGATCGAGAAGAGTAGGGGACCCAGAACAGAGCCTTGAGGTACCCCGAACTGAAAGTCGAACCAGGGGTGAAGAGGCACCAGAGAAAGGGACACTGAAGGAGCGAAGAGAGAGATGGGAAGACAACCAGGAGACATCACTGAGGCCAGGTTAATGCAGCGTGAGGAGAAGGGTGGTCAGCAGTGTAATCTGTAGCTTTGTCCCTGTCACATGGTGGCAGCTGTCAGCGTTTGGTGTCATTCCAGTGCTCAAAAAAATGTTGGCGTTTGGATTACGTTGGCACTTCAGATAAAGGATACATACTGTAATTTTAGAAACATACGGATCCATTACAGGTTTTTTCTCCCCTTTTGTATTTATTTTGTAGAAGATCTTTTCAAAGAAATACAAAACAAATGTAATCTAGATATATATATTATTTTTTTGAGAAAGTATTTTACCAGGAAGGATGCATTGAGATTTCTCTAGTTTTCAAGTATGTCCTGGGTGGCGAGTATGTATTAAATGATTTGTATATTTTACTGAATACTTACAATATGATACGCTTTGATCCACTCTCTGGCGCTTTATAAAGTTTAATAATCTAATAATAATCTCACTACATCATCAAATATTCCAAGAATCCTTGAACAGTCATTTAGTAATCTGTTATTAGTCTACTTTCTAAAAACCAGGATCATCTTCCATGAAAAGCAAAATCAGATTAGCAGTGTAATGCATGTCTTTACAATAAGACTTGAATTAAATCTTGTTTAGGGATCGATAACTCCCATTAAGGATTATAGATTTAATCTGTGAAAAGCCGTTTAAATTGGCTCTTTATCCTATTGCAAAAGGATTATTTTTTCACCTGGAGACACGACAAAATGATTTGGATAAAGCTTTATTTTGTCTTCCCCACTCCTTGTTACACCATAGAATGTAGCTTTTTAAAATTATTATTATACACTGGCGTACACAGCCGGTTATATTCTGGTGTCCATCCATGGAACAGTTATTAATTGAAAATGCATTTTTTTCATTAGAAATAACAAGTTTGTAATCCGAGATACAGTCAGTGGATTTTTTGCTGTTCATTACTTATAAAATTTCAATGTCCGGGGTGAAAGAGGACCACTTCACCCAACATTAGGGTGTGCCTGGGCAAGCCGACGTTATGATATTGTACTTAAATTTGATATTTCCAAGGCTATTCAGAGAGCGGTGAAAACCTTGAGAATTGGCAGGAGAATGAACAATCTAGACCAAATAGCCAATTTGGAAAGTGAGATAAATGGGAGAATTTTTCTGGTTTGACTATTTTGACCTAGAATTTTCAATTCTCCAGTCATTGTCCTGAGTTTCACCTCTATCAGTGGGTATCTTGGCAATTGGCTCCCAGTGCTACATTCCCCCATGGCGCTTAGCCTGCTTTATGCTCTCTGAGCATCATGGGACTTGCATTTTCTAAAACAGAGGGCACTATCCTGTTGCCCTGAGCAAAAACCAGGACGCAAAGGGGAAAAATTAGCATTCACTAATTTCCTCTTTGCGTCCAGGCTTCCACAACAGATCACGGAGCAGCCTGCCCCTTAATGATCGCTAAGCTCGCAGATGCTGGGGGCGACGCTACAGCGCCGTCCCCAGCAACCCCTCCATGGACTCCATAGTGGCTTCTCCTGCCGAGTCAAATGACTGGCAGGATCTCGCCTCTTGCGGGATCCTGCTGGTCGGCGGAGGGAGACCAGGGACTTTCTTCCCCTAGTCTCCCTCTGCTCCCGGTGGCCCAAAGCAGCGGATCGGGCTGCCGTTCTCGGGGGGGAGTTTGAGCGGCAGGTAACGGATTCTGCAGCAGCACAATCCGTGACCTACAACTCTGAGCTGGTGGTAACTTTTTCATTAGCGCCAGCTCTTAGGATCACTTGGTCCTGACGCTAGTTACTAACACTAGTTACTATGGCGGTACAGTACAATATGCTTTCACTTTGAGCTCCCTATACCTAACATGGGGAGCGCAAAGTACAGTAAACTCGCGCTATGAATCGCTAATAACGAGCGCTATCGGGTTTTTTAACCCATCAGCGATTCGAAGGCAAACACTGAGGCTAGTGTTAGCTTGAAGGAGGTGATAGAGCCTGGAGTATTCTAACACAAAAATAAAATATTAATTATTAAAACTTGTTCTTGTAAAGTTGCTTTTTTTTTTTGAGAAAGTATTTTATCAGGAAGGATACATTGAGATTTCTCTTGTTTTCAAGTATGTCCTGAGTGGCGAGTATGTACCGTTAGGTGTCTTGCCCAAGGACACTTACTGGAGAGGTGCTCTTGCTGGGATCGAACCTATGTCTCCACAGGCTCTCTAGACTTATAGAGCAGTGATGTTACCTCTACTCCACCCAGCCGGCCTTCTTCTGGAGTTTTCCAATTGCCGAGCAGAAGCTTCCCTGTATATCTGTATAGAATATTTCTATCAATTATTTTGCCTTAAATTTAATGTATTCTAGTAACTTCTATAGTTTATTAAAAAAAAATGCTGAAATGCTATCTTTTTATGCAGGGACTTATTAGTAACCGAAACAAAATCTGCATGTATTTCTTGTACGCAAAATAATTGCTAACCCTCTGTTATTTCAGGTCACAGAGCAGAATACATGACTACAAGGTAAGGAATTGCACGCAGGAGAGCATTCTTTACTTATTTGTTTTTTGTTCAGGTTTTTGTCATAAAGGGCAGAGAAATCGTCAACCTAGAAAAGCGCGGCCTAATTATAGACCTTTATTTATAGAGCCAAGATGTGATTTAGGCCACTCTGAAAGCAGCAGGGAGGCTTCGGCACATCTAATAACTTCTTAATCCTGTGTTCTGACCAAGATATGACAGCTCGATTCTCAGAAAATATTTCTTAAAGGCCATAATTAATCCAGGTCGGTGGCTAAAACTAATGTATGATATAAAAAGGGGAAAAAAGAAACACACAGGAATTGATGACATAATTATGATGTCACCGAGCTCTAAGCATGGAGACGTTATGGTTGTATTTTTGTACAGTACAAACTCTAAATTTTGTCTTGTCACTGCTAAGTATTATAAATTCCCCATTTTCTTTAATTTGACAGTTTATATACAATGCTTTTATCCAAAATGCTTGATAATTTAGCAAATAATTCTAAACAGAAGGAACAAACAGGCCTGTAATTGTTTGTACACTCCCTGGTGTGAATGGAATAGATACTTTCTGCTGTGAGGTTGTCATTTGCGCTTATTCCTATGGCTCCATGTTAAACAAAACAGAGGTTTTAGTTTAATTGAATGGCCATTAAAGTGTTAAGCCCACCTGCCACGTCACGACAACCTCTTTTCAAGGTGGGTACTAACCTGCTGAAACCAAAAGTTGCTTAACCCTTTCACTGCTGAGGACATGTGGTTGGAACGTCCTCATTGACTCCTAAGGAAAGATAGGGGTGGAGACGGGGAGTTCATTTGAACCCCAATATCTCCCGACTTTTGGTAGCTAGCAGGGTCATGTTTGGTATCATTAGAAAGGCCAGAGTATGGCCTTTCCAATGATACCAAACATGACCATGTTTATATTAAAGAAAAAAAATAATAAAAGTAATAATAAAAAAAAAAGAAAAACCTGTTTTTATAAGACGTGAAATGGCTCAGCAGTGAAGGGGTTAAGAAGGAACCATATGTCCTCCTGCTGCTTCTCAGCTAAGCGACAGAACGGTGGGTTTATATATATACCCTCACCAAATCCATTTCCACTTTGGGATTTGAAAAGGAAAACACGGAAAGGGACAGCAGCTAAAAATGACCTGGCTGGGAATACAACAAAATTTACAAATATGCACAAAAAGCGGTTTCGCGCACTATTCCTTACCTGGGCAGCTGTGTAAACCAGAAGTATCCAGCCCGCTTAATGTATGAAACATAACAAGAAAAAGGTTGTCATTTGCGCTTATGCCTATGGCTCCATGATAAACAAAACAGGGGTTTTAGTTTACTTGAATATCCAATAAAGTGTCAAGCCCACCAACCACGACACGGCAACCTCTTTCAAGGTGGGTCCTAACCTACTGAAACCAAAAGTTGCTTTAAGTAATCACTTGTCCTGCTGCTGCTTCTCAGCTAAGAGACAGAACGTTGGGTTTATGTTTATACCCTCACAAAAAACATTTCCACTTTGGAATTTGAAAAAGAAAACACGGAAAGGGACAGCAGCAAAAAAAATGACCTGGCTGGGAATACACCAAAATATACAAGTGTGCTCACAAAGCGGCTAAACATGGAGCCATAGGAATAAGCGCAAATGACAACGTTTACTCATTCCTATGTTTTATACATGAAGTGGGCTGGATACTCCTTGTTTTCGCAGCCGCCCAGGTAAGGAACAGTGTGTGTGCGAAACCCCTTTTTGTGCATACTCTCTGCTGTGAGTTTATACTGTACTGGAAACTATTTCATACAAGATGACCTGTAAGCTTACAATCTAATCATGAAAAATGTAATGTACTCCTTTTTTTTTTAATTAAGCAAGAGAGGCAATGGCAGATTTCTTACAGGCGTTTTAAAATGCATAAAATGTGTGTTTTGTCTGGCTTTTTGGAATGTTATATTGTCCACGTTCAAACCATTTGCGGTTTATTTATTTTTTCTTCTTTTTGGAAGTGATTGTGGGTTTTATTTCACTATATTTGTTGGGAAACATACAGCCATATTTGGAGCAGCGATAAGAGAAGTGTAGCTCACTCGACGCTGTCATTAGACGCAGTAAGCTTTGTATACTCTGAGAACGGGATTTTTCCCCAGTCTGAAACGAGACAACAAGCAGCTCTCAGAGCCCGAGTAAAATGTCAGCAGGATCAAGGCGCTCCTCACAGAGCCAAGCGCTTTGTAGATTCTGCTTTTTCTTGGGGAAGAAATCATTTCACTTACGCCTGGCAGCGCAGATGTCACGCGGTTTCATCTTGGCTTTTTTTTGTAGCCTTGTTTTGCCATTGCCTGCTCTAATTGATGGTTATTTCATTGTGAGCAAAAAAACAAATAAAAGATCTTGGCTACAGAAGAGCAGAAGCATACGTTTCCAGCACATCGCTTTACAGGGGCAATAGGGTCTATCGGCCTCTTCCGAATAGGGCCTCAATTTAATTCCACCAAATAAGCATTTTCAAATTGGTTAGAATCAGAAAAAAATCCCCAAAAAAACAGCATTAAAGTCTGTCAGGGGTCCGTAAGATTGGCACCCCAGATGTTTTAGAACTACATATCCCATGTTGCCTAGTCAGCTCAAAGTGTGTCTGAGAATTCTGGGAGAAGTAGTTTCAAAATATCTGGGAGGGGGGCAATGTTGCTGACCACTGGTCCGTGGGAATATTAGTAAATAATTCACTTGAAGCTTTTCTAACGGATTGTAATCCTGAAAACGCTTATCCAGGGCGATTAAATCGAGGCCCTAAGGTTGCTCGGGTATTTGATGCTTTTAACCCCTTAAGGACTAATGGTCTTTAACCTCCCTGGCGGTCTATTTATTTTGAAATTTCTTGTCTTAAAGGGGTCAATTCCCCCCCCCCCTGTGGTATCCCGAGTGTGTCTCCGGGGTTAAATTCCTATGCTGGAAGCATTAACCTCGAGCAACACTCGGGATGCCGCTGGATACATCACCTCTCCCTGCGCTCCCTCGATGTCCCCGCAGTCTTCTCTGGCGATCACGACCTCATTACTTCCTGGTTCCCTCCTCACCAGAAGGAATCCAGGAAGTATGAGGTCGTAATCGCCGGAGAAGGCTGCAGGGACATCGAGGGAGCGCAGGGAGAGGTGATGTATACAGCCAGAGTGTGTCTCGGGTTACCGCTCTCAGCGGTGAAATTTAACCTCGAGACACACTCGGGAACACCGCCAGGGAGGTTAAAGTCAATGCATTTATGACGTAAACGTTACATCATTGGTCCTGAAGAAAGAGATGTAATTTGTAAATGACTCCATCGTCTCACTTGTTACTCACATTCCCTTCCCCAGGCCTCCACATGTACCCCCTAAACCCCAGAGACAAAGGAAGGCCAGACCCCAATCCCATTATAGTGCCAAGTTGTTTAATGGGGATCTGGAATCATTCATCAAGGTATTGACCCTCACAATGCTGGTGACTAAATCAAACAAACTTGCTTCTACTGTAACAGTCAGAGCCTCGTAGCGACCGAGGACGACAGTTACTGACTAAATTGTGGTGGGTGTTTTTTGGTGGTTTTTTTTCTCACCTTTCTGATCAATTTCCTTCCAGAAGTCACAGAGAAAGATTTCGAGAGAACGCCTTCTTCTGCACCAAACACACACGTAATGGTTTTCTAGTTAATGTTTCTTTTCATAGAAAAGCTCACACAGCAAATTCTGCCACACAAATACTTTTAGTGCATTAAAAGTTAATTCAGGATCCATCTTGTTGTACAGATCTGTACCAAAACAGTGTTTTATCCCCCCCCCCGTTATTTTGTAAAGCAAGAGCTGTCATAGAACTACAGATCTCTTTACGCTAGGATGTGCAAAGGATCATGGAAAGTGTAGTTCTATTTAAACAAGATACAAAGTAGACCGTATCAATGCATAAATATACGCATAAATGTATAGTCTGACAGATCCCTGCAGACATTGCTTACGTTAGGTCTGAGCACGTGTTATCCATAGCTGCGGTGGCAGCTGGTTTTCCCTGAAGCAGCCTGCAAAATAAGCGGTTGGCTTAGGACTTGCCTAAGTAGCAATTAGGAAAAAACAAAGAAACAAACAACACCCCCCCCCCCAAGAATCAAGTTGTGCCAAAACTGACATATCTGTCAATATAACATGTCTGATACAAAAATCTATATATTCGTATCTGTCATGGTGCACTCCTAAGACTAAAAATGCTTGGCAAGGCGTGTGTTAAATTGTGTGTGAACTCTGTAACATACCCTAAAATGAAGACTCCCCTTCCGCTGCTGAAAAATGGTGTCCGTTTTCCCTCAACGGCAGTGTAACTCTGTAGCCCTCCTCTGCTAAATCCGGAATTTATTTCCTTATGTCTCAGGTGTGAAGTCATACCGTGACGTCATACCGCCTCTCCAGTGCAGCCTTAAGGCTAGGGTCAGACTAACGCATTTTTCGCGTTGTCCGTGAAAAAGTGCGTTCGAACGAATAGACGCATTTTTTCACAGAGTACACGATAGCGGTCATACGATGCGCATTTTCGTCCGTGATTTTGTACGGATCATCAATAAAACACTTCTTGCATCTGGACGTTATGTTGGCCGGACATTAGCAGCGTCTGACGTCTCCCAATCACGCACACACGCGCTAGCGGACGCAGCGCACTCTGTACGTCAGTACTAGTGGTTTAACGTTCTCGAAAAAATGCGTTCATTTTCCACTTGCGTTGCGCAGCCGGACTTTTGTGCGACCGTACTTCGTATATTGGCTGTCATTGCCCGGCATCTGCTGCTAGCACGGCCGTGATTAAGTGCGCCAGAACGCGCGTTCGCACTGCCTCAGTCTGACCCTAGCCTTAAGGCTAGGGTCAGACGAACGTATTTTTCGCATTGTCCGTGAAAAAGTGCGTTCGATCGAATGGACACATTTTTTCACAGAATACGCAATAGCGGTCATACGATGCGCATTTTCTTCCGTGATTTTGTACAGATCATCAATAAAACACTTTTTTGTCTGGACGTTATGTTGGCCGGTCATTACCAGCGTCTGACGTCTCCTAATCACGCACACACGCCGCTAGTGGACGCAGCGCACTCTGTACGTCAGTACTAGCGGTATCACGTTCTCGAAAAAATGCGTTTGTTTGCCACTTGCGTTGCGCGGCCGCACTTTTGTGCGGCCGTTCTTCGTATGCTGCCTGTCATTGGCCGTCATTTGCTGCTAGCACGGCCGTGATTTAGTGCTGCTAAACGCACGTTAATACTGCGTTAGACTGACTTTAGCCTTAAGGCCTCGTAATCTGTTGGTAGTTTTGTGATCGCTTCCAGCTCTGTTCCTTTTACTTTGCCCACTGGTCCTCTGGCAGCTGGTACAGGCTGAGTGTCCATTATCCAAAAATCCCATAATGCTCAAATATCTGAAAACGCCTTGAGCGCCGACAAGACGCCACATGCGGAAAATTCATGTGATGGGGCACAAAATTATTAAAAATAGTGTATAAAATGCCTTCATGGTGTGTGTGTATAAGGGGGATACGAAACAAAGATGAATTTCAGGTATAGTCTGAGGTGCCATCCCCACGATTTCGCTTTCTTATATACAAAGCCAGAATAAGTGCAGTTGGCCATGCATTTTTTGTAAGGATTCTGAGCCCATGAGGCATAAAACATCAAATGTCAGATTACTCCTCTGTAATGTAGTCTTAAAGATCTTAAAATAACCTTACTTAGGAAAAAACTATAGGGATTCGGTTACAAAATTGGATCATACTTTGCAATAAAGTGGCTGATAGTATATGGTTGGTGCCACAACACCAGCTGTGAAAAGTTGCCGAATTGCCCTGCTGTTCGGTGGTTTCATTCGACAGGTTTATTCAGGAGAATCCCATAGGCTTCAATGTTAAAAATATTCCCGTTTTACTACAATATCTAATAAACCGTTGATTATAATATTGTGCAGTAAAGAGTCTATAGATTTTTTTTTTTTTTTTTTTAGGATCTTTTAGGCATTTTTCTGTATTTTTTTTCGGGAAAATATAGATTTTTTTTATCGTTTTTTCTTTTTTCTGTAACAGCCCTTTTTATTATCATTCATTGGATCTTATATGTAAATTTCAGACATTTTCGTTCTGTGGTTTCTTTGCAAACAGCGTTTCACTTTTCAAACATTCAAGCGAACGTTTTTTTTTTTTCACTCCATTCGTCTGGTGTCGGCTTTTTACGGCGGCTGGTCTGCGCTGTGATCGGCAGCTGCTCGGGTTAATCCAGATGTTTTTGCGGGTTTCGGTGTGCATTCGCCAGGTTTTGCGGTGAGTGTTCGTCGAGTTTGCGGCGGCTTTTCCCTGCACTACGACGGCCCTGTGGTGTTTGCTGAATACACCGCAGGATCGCCGAAATGGGATCGCCAAATTGCACCGAATTGAAGAGAACGAAAAGTCACTGAACGTGCGGTGACTTTTCGATTCTCTTTGCATAACCCTGTTTGTGTTCCCCCAATAGGGAATGGATCTCTTCTGTCAGCGCAATTCCAGTATTACTGGGGACCTTTTAGGCCGGGGTCAAATCAGCGTTTTTAATAGCAAAAGAACATCTGTGACACTCTGACGCCCGTCTGGCCACCTCGCTGAGCACAGTTAGTGCGCTCAGCGCTGCAATGCTCGTTCCTCCTATGGAGGATTGCACTTTGCAGTCCTGTTGAAAGCACATCGTAGCGCTTGGGGAGGCTTGCAGCACGTCCACTGCAGCAACCAAAATTTTTGCGCGCGCTACAGTGTATGGCCAGCCCCATCGAAGTGTCACAATGCTGCAATGGATGCCGGGAGGCACATCCGTATGGGCGCACATAGTGCGCTCGTCTGACCCCGGCCTTACCTGGTGCTCCATTTATACTCCACAGAACACAACAATAAAAAAGATAGAAAACCGAGGACGGGTGCTTTTTATATTGTGTATGTATGTTATACAGAACTATTTCAACTGCTGGAAATTGAAACCAGAATTTCTTTTAGCACCTGGATTCACAAAAGCAAATTCAGCAAACACGAAAATCTCCTACAAAGAAATCAAAAAATGCCTTCAGCTGCAATCCGACTCACGCCAGGTGCGTTCGTGACTTGGTTCAGTGAGGCGAGGGTTAAAAAAAGTCTCAATTTGTCTGCACTAAATCAGAATCCTAATAGTCCCATCCCCATTACCACAACCCTCACTGAGTCTACTGTAAAAGCCACCACCGCAAGGCAGGTTTAAAAATAGGAAGTCCTCTCTTGCCAGGGTCAACTTAGAGAAAAACTCACAAACCTCAATTTAGCAGAAATATCTGGAAAAAAATATATATATTATGTAGATCTCGTCAGCAGTGTGAATATTTATACCGGGCAGAGGAAGAACCTAATAAAGTAACATTTATTCTAAACAAAAACGAGTCACTCTTCGTACACACAATAAAAATATTGCGTAGAAAAGTACACAAAGTAAACAGAATAAAACAAAATTTGTCTTGATTCTCAAAGTAGATTAGTAATTCCTCATTTTACATAGAATATTTTATACCACTTTTTGTTAATCTCAGGTTGCTAGCTGGCTCTCCAGCTCTCCTGCGGGGGGGGGGGGGCTAGTTTTATGAGAGGCAATATATGCCCCCCAAAGCTTGTTGCAAATTTACCATATTTAAAAATTTTTGTACATTTTAAAAAAGCAGAAAAAAAATTCCAGACTTGTGATCCCACTATAAAGAGGGATACGCAATCTGCTGCTCCCTCTCGACATATGCAGTGGAACACTGGGAACAATTTGTGCGGAGCTTGCAGCTGGCTCGCGCTTGGGTCAATGGAGTGATGTGGACTTCAGGAGCTGATGCCCACGCCAGCGCTGTTGGTATCATCCAGCAGCTCCTGACTATTCCAACTGGAGCTGCTGATACGGCGCTTGGGTTGGAATAGAGATGGTCATGGGTAGCTCATATCAATATTTTCCCCGTTACAAGCAACAGTGCAATGGAGCTCATGGTACGGCTTCCATATCGAAGGATCAAGATCTTAAAATATAAAAACCATTTACCAAAGTTCATGTTGATGAACCTAGGTGGACATGGGGTGGTATATATCAGCTTTTCTTTGACTGCTCTGGCCACTACGTAAACGGCTCTGTCATTAAAACACTCCATCCTGTGGAAGAGGTACCTGGTATATATTCCAGGGACTTCTTCACCTTGCAACAGTGGAGTAGAGGTCTTCATTTTACGGTATTTGCAGAGTTCACACCGTTTAACCCATGATATTTCAAGCTTGTTGACTCTCTTGCTTTCACTTTGACACTGATTGTGACAGTATCTTTTAACAGAAATATGATTCCGGGTCTGTTATCGATGGGCTTACATGAATTCTGTTAACTTTCAAACAGATGTTCTAGTGCAAATTTGGGTGGTTCACTTTAGGTTTCTACACATGGCACTGCCAGCAAATGACCAACGCTCCTACTGATTGCCCGAGTGTTAACCAGACCTCAAGTTAAAACATATGCTTCCTCTGGTCATTAGGGTCATGGTTGACCCTGTCAAAAATGCATGACCTGTGAAGTTCTGAGATAAAGATGTCTACAGCGTCCCAAGCAAATAGGAGAGAAAATAGAAGTTTACAGGGTCATCCAGACGTGGACCCCTTGCTTGATGTGCCTAGACAGGTGTCGGCTATACCCTCCTGACGAGACCTAACAAGGCCAAAACGATCGTCGGGGGTTGCTGCACCTCCTGCAGGGATGATGTCCTTGGCAATCAGTCCTGGCCACCCTTTTTGGTGAGAGCAGACTGATTTGCATATGGAGCATTCATCCCTGTAATGGCACAATAAACCTTGTGAGACCTGAGCGGGCCCCACCGTAGAGCAGGCTACTAGTGTCATTGATCGTCCTCAGGACCCTCACAAACCTCTCTTTCTCACTAGGAGAGAAAATACATTTGTATCTTCATTAGGTATTCGTAGACCTATAATGCATTGCCACCAAACTCCATGTTGGGAAATCTTTGTCAGTTCTAGGAAGGACCTTTGACTAGTTTGATGGATATTAGGTACAACAGTAGAGCCATTCTAGATTCACGACATGCTTATGAGATGCACACACCAGATCAGTCTACCCAGACTAGAGCAATCTCCGTTAATTGACCTTATCGCCATTGTGTGTGAAATCAGAAAGTGTTTCACGTTGTTATACAGTTTAGTCTCCAGCTTGTGTTCATTATCTACCTTGATGAAGGCAGTCACTCCATTCTATTCTCTGTGCCTGAAGGAATGTTGCATTTGGAATTTAAAATTACCTTGAGTCTCGTTTCTTTGCTACATTTACTCGATCTTTTTTTTCCGTCCTGTCTTTCTAATAATGCTTCTAGTCGTGGAAGAAGGAACTCGCATACAAGACACCAGGTACTGTGCTTGTGGCAACCTCTGGCTCCCATCTGTTTGGCCTGGCTAATCATCACGTTTCTGAACCTTCCTTTATATCTGATCTCCGACCGAGAGAATGTTAGCGCTTGTGTATAAATTGCGCTCTTAATATATAGCAGAAACGTCAACGTTCATGTTGTGTTACTACATGAATTGCAACACAATGGAAGACAGAGTTGAATGTGAAAGTGGGGGAAGTTGAGCCTCTCGCGGAGCACAAGCAGATCATTTCCAAGTCATTTCAAGATTTGAAAAAAAAATAAGAAATTTGATTATTAAAAAAATCTATAAAAATTTAAATATCTAAAAAAATCG
Organism: Leptobrachium leishanense; assembly: GCA_009667805.1. Lineage (NCBI taxonomy): Eukaryota > Metazoa > Chordata > Amphibia > Anura > Megophryidae > Leptobrachium > Leptobrachium leishanense. The sequence goes on from CM019065.1 coordinate 346,324,434, forward strand.
ATGAATTTAGTATCTTAAAGACCAAAAAAAAAGAATATTGTTAGTTGCAAAGGAAAGATCAAGTTGCTTCAGTCGTCTTGCTAGATTCTTATTGGGAAAGATAACACTCACCATACACGGTTTGTACCGAATTCATTAAGATCCAGTTTCTACACATGGCGCTGCTGTCAGATGGGTACTGGCACATCAGACGCCTGCAGCAAGGGGTTGTTATGAAACTCTAAGAGCGCCTGACTCTGTTTTCACGACGTATTTATCTAAAAAGATAACCAAGGCGAAACAAAATATCCTTGTTCCTCAACGCTGCTGACATCCTCTCGGGCAAGATCAGTTTCTCGAAAGTTTGTTGAAACGCTCTCCTTTTATCGATGATGACATCAGATTTTTGTGTTGTTTTTTTTTTATTAACCTCACATGCTTCAGCTTATTGTATCTGTAAACAATGCTACAAACATAAACATTAACCCTTAAAAACATAGAATATGCACTTTTTTAAAACCTAAAATGCATAAATTACTACAAGCAAGCACAGCTCCTTGATGCCCTCGACTCCGTCCAGATGTTGGAATTTGTTCCTTGGTGACGTGCAGTGGGCCGGCATCTCAATTTATTATTTTTATCCAAAAATATACCATCTACATAAATATTTTTGTTTGGGTGGTTTTTATAGCCTAGCTGCCCATCTGCCAAATTCTCTTTTCACCTGTCAGGTGACCGTAATTGAATTATATCGTTCAGTGAATGAAGCCCTCTATGTTCTGCTTTTTTATTTAATTTCGGGGCCCAAACTTTTCACAGAAATTAGTTTTCTGTTACCTCAAGTGAGGCCCAGTATTATCTGCTGTTTACAAATCAAACCTTGTAATTCTTACCAGCCCCAACCACAGTAGAAGTGATTTACTCACATCGGTAGATTTGACATGGATGGTCTATGTCAATATCCAAGTATAATGAACCGTGAAAACTCTACCTGGGACAAAGGCACAGAAACTGCACTGTTTGCAACACAAATGTCACATTCAGTGCAGGCATGCAGGTTTTGAGCTTTATGGTAGATTTTAAACATGATTATTCAGAAACTACAAGCCCTGTACATAACAAAAATTAAATTAAATTAAATTAAACCACGGGTCACAGTGACAGCCTTAAAGGACACGCTTTGTGGTTTTTCCAATTTTGTCCTGCTATATATTATTTTCTTTTTTTTGCGTGGGGGGGGGGTAGATACAGATCTTAAGTAATAGCTCCCCCCTCCCTTTAGTGTAATTCAACTTACTATTCTCTCCATTAAATACAGGAATATGATATGGAATGTCTTAAAAGGCTATCAATGTGCTAATTTGCTATATCCTGTTTTAAGGAATCTGGCCAAATAATCCCCCTCATTGTGGAAAGCTGCATCAGGTTCATCAATCTGTATGGTAAGTCATATCCTCGGACCAGAGAAGGTGTTATTCACTAAGGGAGGGGTGCATTTGTAGAGAATTGCAGCGACATTTACAAATGCTTCTATTTCATCCTAAAAACGTCTTGGTTTGTTGTTTTTTTTTTTTTTTTGTTTTTTTTTAATTTTTTATTTAGTTACAAGTATTTATAAAGCGCCAACAAATTCCTTTACGCAGTACAATGGGAGACACAGAATAACAAATATAACAAATAAGAAGGAGGGAGGACCCTGCTCAAGAGCTTACAATCTACTTACAAATCCAGCTGAAATGTTTGGATTTAAGTTTGCAATTTCACAGCTTCGCCACTTAGTGAATAACTCCTCAGGTCTTTTGCAGCGTGTGTGCGGCACTCAATTCCGCAGAGTTAAGGGACGTTGTGAACCTGCATTTCTCTCTTGTCTCTGTAGGTCTGCAACATCAAGGCATATTCAGAGTGTCTGGCTCCCAGGTTGAGGTCAATGATATTAAAAATGCATTTGAAAGAGGTATGTTAACATGTCTTTGTTTACTGTCTTTTTTTTTTTTTTGATATGCTTCGTTTTGTCTTTTAAAGCATTTCAGACATTGCCGCTTGAATGAAACCACACTCCTCCACTCCTTTTTATCATTTGCATCTCACGCAGTACATCTTCGGTCATAATTACATTTATTCTTGGCGTATACATCCCTATGATGACTAGACTCGTGGTCCTAGAGAAATGCCCCTTATTGAAATACAAGTCTACAGTGAACACCGTGTAGTTCCAAATTCTAAATACAATGTAGGCCCGTGTCAGACGAACACAGTGATCACGTCCGTGTTGCCGCACAGTTTATCATCCGTCGTAGCATAGAATCAGGAGCAATAGAGACCCACACACTAAGTGCGTCCGCACCGAACTGCGCACACACAACGCACGTGGCAAACGGACGCAAGTTAGGCAAGAACGTAAAACCGCTAACACGGACGCGCAAAGTGCGCAACGTCCACCACGTCCGCGTAGCGTTCTGTGTGCGTGATGAGACGTCAGATGCAACGCATTTGTGACGTCCAGGACCTTGACGCACAAAATTCCTTTTCATATCCTTTATCATATTAATTTTGTTTCCCATATTTTCCTTTTTTTCTACATTCGTCATAAAAACCAGACTGTGTGGTGTCTACAGTATCTTCCATCAGAACGTCTGTCCGTTGTGCACGCACGCAGAGTTCGCTCAGACTGCGTTCGTCTGACTCTAGCCTTATTGTGAGAGGTGGGACTCGCCTGTCACCAGGGCTGGACTGGGTCAAAAAATCAGCCCTGGATTTCATCTAGGCTGGCCCACTTTAATTATGCAAACGCGCACAAAAATCGTATATAAACCAACCAGATCGATCAACCAATCGGGCTGCAGAGTGATTGGGTAAAGAAATGCAGTGGCACTGAGGTTGAGTGCACACCATGTCTTAAGGTGCGGTGGAGGCGCAGCGGGTCTCACCAACACAGTGGCCCCAATATGAGACTGTGGCAGACTGCAGTGGTGTATTTAGGTTTTGTGCTGCCCTAGGCCTGACTAAACTCGTGCACCCCTAATTTGAATTTGACGCACCCCTTCCTGTCAAGGGCACACCTCTTCCTGGTTAATCCCCACCCTTCCTCTTTAAGCTCCACCTTTTCCTCTTAGAGCTCCGCCTTTTCCTCTCTTTATATTAAAAGTGGATACCAAGTGCCTACTTGTATATTTTTGTATACCATTTCAAATGTATCTATTGAGATAAAGAAAATTATGAAATGTTTAAATTCAAGTATTTTTACAAAGAACAGCCACGCATGTAAAGTAAACGGGATCACAGCCGCTCTAATTGGTGAACAATAAAATCCACAGAAACGTGCACTGCATATGAGCGTATCACAGAGCTGCATAGCAATAAACCCACAGAAATGGGCACTGTGTATGAGCATATCAGAGCTGCAAAGCAATAAAATCCACAGAAATGTGCAGTGTGTATGAGCATATCACAGAACTGCACAGCAATAAAACTCACAGTAATGTGCAGTGTGTATGAGCGTATCCCAGAGCTCCAGGGCAATAAAACTCACAGTAATATGCAGTGTGTATCACAGAATCCACAGCAATAAAACTCCCAGCAATGCAATGTGCGGTGTGTATGAGTGCATCAGAATCCACTGCAATAAAACTCCCAGCAATGCAATGTGTGGTGTGTGTCAGCGTATCAGAATCCACAGCAATAAAACTCCCAGCAATGCAATGTGCGGTGTGTATGAGTGCATCAGAATCCACTGCAATAAAACTCCCAGCAGTGCAATGTGCGGTGTGTATGAGTGCATCAGAATCCACTGCAATAAAACTCCCAGCAATGCAATGTGTGTTGTGTGTCAGCGTATCAGAATCCACAGCAATAAAACTCCCAGCAATGCAATATGCGGTGTGTATGAGTGCATCAGAATCCACTGCAATAAAACTCCCAGCAGTGCAATGTGTGGTGTGTATGAGTGCATCAGAATCCACTGCAATAAAACTCCCAGCAAACCGAGTGTATATGAGCACACAGCAATGATTTATTCTATATTTACCGGCCTCTGTCCGCGGTAGGGCTGTGTGCAGAGTCAGCAGGTACTGTGTACAGACTCAGCAGGAGGTCCCTCCAGGCCACGTTAGGATCACGGCTGTGCCTGTGCGTGGAGCCATCTTGTCAGCAGTGGGGTGCCACTGCCAGAGGGTGCACCGTGGCTTTGATTCCCTTCCCGATAGGTGTTCAGTCCAGAATAGAGTGACAGTCCATGTTAACGAAAGGGCGGGCAGCTGCGTGCATGCGTGTCACGTGGTTCAGCCAGTCAGGTGGTACTGAGACTCAGTACCACCTGACTGGCCGGACCGAGTGTGACCTGCACGCAAGCAGCCTCACCAGGAGCCAGGCAGCTCAATGACAAACTTCTATCACTGCAGTGCTGGTTAAGGAAAGGTCCACTTTAAACAGCAGTAAGCAGACAGGGCTTCATATTCTGCTGAAACCCCCCCCCTTTACCTGCCGTTTACTGTCATCTTCTCTCTCTGGACACAAATCACATCCCCCTCCCCTCTCCTAGAGCTGCTGCAGGGCAGGGGAGGAGCTATGGAGGGAGGAGAGGGGGATTTTTATTCTATTCGATTTTATTCCGTATGCAAACGCCATGCTCCGCTGCTCGTTGTTTGAGAACACAGCTCAAAGCTGACACACAGTGACAGTGGCACCTCCTAGTACCCCCTAATGACACCCCAATAATCACTGGTACCTGGGGCGGCCCGCCCTCCGCCACTCCTCTAAGTACACCACTGCTCTGGTGATATGCTCACACACAAGTTTGGCGAACTGCCAGCAAGTACGGTGCTGTTTGAAGGCAGTGCAAATCCCCATAGAGAAGTAAAGGTTAATGTATTCAGAGAACACCAAACAGCAGAGAAATGTCAGTGAAATGCCCTGATGTTCAGTGGTTTCAATCAGCAGGTTTATTCAGGCGAACCCCATAGGTTTCAATGTTAAAAATATTCCCGTTTTTTATGCAATATCTAATAAACCATTTATTATTTTAATCTGCAGTAAAAAGTCTTTATTTATTTATTGATTTTTTTTTGTACCTTTTAGTGATTTTTCAGAATTTTTTGGGCTAAATTCCCCTTTTAATAGCTGTTCTCCTTTTTCTGTAACAGAACTTTTTATTATCAATCATAGGATCTTATATGTAAATTCCAGACATTTTCGTTCAGTAGTTCTTTTGAAAACAGCAGGCCATGGGTTTGCGGTGACAGCATACAGCGGCCGACTCCATGCACTTTGGGTACCCTGCGGTGAATGGTGAATTCACTGCAGGGCTGGGAAATTTTATTCCCTGAAGTGCAGGGAACTACAGAACACCAAAATGTTGGCGTCATTTCGGTGCTCTGTGAGTAACCCAATTAGTGGTGAGGTTTTTTGTTGCCCCCTGGAAAGTGAAAGCCTAGGCCTTGCCTACCCAGGACATACTTGAAAATTAGTGACATCTCAATGTTTCCTTCCTGGTAAAATAGTTTGCAAAAGTAAAAAAAAAAAAAAAAATTTTTTTTTTTTTTTTAGGGGTGGGGCCACCCAGCGGGCCGCCGCCCCCTGGAAAGTGCCGCCCTAGGCCTGGGCCTTGTTGGCCTAGGCCAAGATACACCAGTGGCAGACTGTTCTGTTTTACAGATGGTGTGGAGATTCTCACCTCACCCATTAACTGCAGAGCGAGCCACACAGTGAACCAGCATTCACACCGGCCCACTGAGCCATCGGCCCACCGGGAATCTCCCTGTAGTCCCTATGGCCAGTACATGACTGCCTGTCACACTTTACGTAAGGCACCAAAATAACGTGGATCGTTTCTAAACTATGTTTCTCTTGTTTCCTCCTACATATACCCAGTATTCAAAAGCAATGTTTTGCATTGTTATTCCTATATTTCAATGTATACAGTTCACTTTGTGCAGTCCTGTGCACACTGAGTCCCAAACAACAAGCAGTAATGAGTCCCAAAGTGCCACGTAATGTTAATATTTAAGCTAAAATATAGACAGAAGTCTGGTTCGAGGTGGCAATTCACAGCCTCTGGGCCTACGCACATTGTATGTCAATCAGGGGAGGGCTGACAAGGGAGGCATTGACCCCTGGGCCACTCACACACACAAGGCCTGTGGGCCACAAGCTCGTATCCTCATGATTCTTTTGCTATGCAATCCGTGAGGGAAGAACACAATAATTCTATAATATAATCTGTAGTTAGAATGTCTGATGGATATATGTTTTAATAAATATGCCCAATGGTAGAACAAACAGAACACTGTCTGTAAATGGAATCTAATGGCTTTATTTGGGTCAAAAATGGTCTGTTCACTTGTGTTTGCCCTAAGCGAACGTATTTCAGCCCTCTACTGATGTCAATCCAATCACTGCGTCACTAAAATCTTATGTTGCACAGTGTATACGTCCTATAATATTTTTTGAGGAATTCACACTTTTATATGTACCGCTGGTAGGACAAACACTTGTATTCTCTCTGATTGCGCAAACTATCCCAGCATTTCCTTTTTATGAACCCGATTCCTATATATTTCGCTTATACCCGGTGTTTCGTCCGGATCTCCTCTTTGTTACTGCAAAAATAAGCGAGCATACTCTAGGTCCGTGCTCAACAATCTTGGTGCTCCAGATATTTTGGAACTACATCCACCATGATGCTTGGCCACTCATCAGGTTAACTAAGCATCATGGAAAATGTGGTTCCAAAACATGTGGCGGGGCAAGGTTCCTGATCCCTAGTCTAGCAGGGTAATTCAAAGAAATCTGAATTGCTTGAGAAAGGTAACCGAACGCTGAAAATCAGCGTTCGGTTACCTTTCTTGGCCATTTGGCTATCCAGAGAGCAGGCAATTCGCCAAATCCTGGCGAATTGCCTGCACATACGGTGCCTGTTCGGTGCCTGTTTGAGGGCAGTGAAATCCCCATAAAAAAGCACTGCTTCGGCTATTCAGAGAACACAAAACAGCAGTGAAAGGTTCCCGAAATGCCCTGCCATTCGGTGGTTTCATTCGACAAGTTTATTCAGGAGAATCCCATAGGCTTCAATGTTAAAAATATTCCCGTTTTAATTCAATATCTAATAAACCGTTCATTATAAAATTCTGTAGTAAAAAGTCTCTTTATTTATAGATTTTTTTAGGATATTGTAAGCATTTTTCTGGATTTTTTTTAAGTTTACTTATTCTTTCTGTAACTGCCCTCCTTATTATCATTCCCTGGACCTCATATGTAAATTTCAGACATTTTCGCTCAGTAGTTTCTTTGCAAACAGTGTTTCACTTTTCAATCATTCATACAAACTGTTTTCTTAATTTATTCACTGCCTCTTCTGGTGTCGGCTTTTTCCGGAGGCTGCAATCGGCTCCTGCTCGGGTTTTTCTGTGGTTTTCGGCAGGTTAATCGAGATGTTTTTGCGGGTTTTCGGCGTACATTCGCCGGGTTTTGCGGTTAGTTTTCGTCAGGTTTGCGGCAGCTTTTCCCTGCAATTCGGGGACCCTGTGGTGCTTGCTGAATATACCGCAGGGTCCCCGAAATGGGATCGGCAAAAGGAACCGAATTGAAGAGAACGAAAAGTCACCGAACATGCGGTGACTTTTCGAATCTCTTTGAATTACCCTGTAGGTGAAAATGCAGTCAGATCTTCTGAAATGTCTGTGTCAAGACTGGGTAATAAAATAGCCTGCTACATATATACCACAGATGTTTTTTGTATCCGGGCAGGCGGGCCCAGGTGGCAGGGGGGCAAATTCTCCCCGGGCTGGTTCCCTAGTCGTTGCAGAGGGCCAATCAAGCATCTGTTTCGATTTGGTGCCTGTAAGTTTAAATCTCAGCCATCCATTTGTATCATTTTCCTCTTGGTCTTACTAGGCTTTTTTAAAAATCTTTTTTAATATTATTTTGATATTATCGGCTTTCTCTCCAATTACCCAATGACACCTTGTAAATTCTTTGAATGTACAGTGCACACCAACATGGCAGTGACGAGGTTAATCCCTTCCCTGCCCAAATTCTAGAATAGTTTGCATATTATCGTATCCTAATTGATGACCGGCCTTTGAGTCGTGGGACTGCATGTGGATTCTTTGACAGTACAAAAATAGACACAAACCCACACCGCGCAGTTACCTACTTGGAAATGTTTCCATTATGTTTGATGTATAATTGCATATTTAACGATCACCGTTTTTAAAAAGCAAGATTTCTGGCCCTGCTGTTAGAACGCAGGATAATGCGGCTTTTCCAAGAATAGAAACGCGTAGTATCGTGCAACCGTGGTTATATATACATACATATTGTTTTTATTTTCGCAGGTGAGGATCCCTTGACCGATGACCAAAACAATCATGACATTAACTCCGTGGCTGGCGTCTTAAAGCTGTATTTCCGTGGCTTAGAAAACCCGCTCTTTCCCAAGGAAAGATTTAACGATTTAATATCCTGCATCCGTAAGTTACCTTTTTTAAAAATCAAAAAAAAATTGTATCTAACACACTGTGCTTTCGCTTTGCTGTTTGAACAAAAAGAAAAATCAGTTTTGCATTCCCAGTTTACCTCCCAGAACGTCATCATCCTACTCTTTTCTATCCGGCGTTTCCTGTGAGAGGAAAGAGGCTATTAGATGCATTCAAAACAAATTGTCTCACATCTGCCGTAATCTCTGACAGTATAGTCACATACACATTGCAGCTGTGGCCGCTCCCCTCCGACACACACACACACGCACACACACACACAAAAACACACACACACACACACCTTTCTTTTTTTTAAGAAACAAGGAATGAAAGGGACTCAATTGGACAAAAATCCAACGAAGTGAGCTGGGTTAGGTATACAAAAAGACACACGTGACTCTATGTATTTGGTCTATGGGGATACTCGTTGCCAAGCATCATTGACCAAATATTTGAAGGTATCCCACAGCCATGCACTTTGACAAAGACTTGGGTCGAAACGCGTTAGTGTGTGCTTTTATTGTTAATATAATAAAATCTGTTTGTGGACTCGGTGTGAGGTGAGCCTTCTGTTTCACTCCCCTTGGAGTCCTACCCAAACGGTCATTTTCCGGTGTGGAACCAGATGAGGAGACACAAGTCCACTAATCCGGTGGTAGCGGTGAGGATTCTACCAGCTATCATCACACTCCATACACTGTTACAGCTTAGAGCCGGCTTCCATTGGCTCTTTATTTTTTCTTATTATTATGCTTCCCTCTCAATGTCTCTTTAAAGAAATTTTGGATCTGTACGTTTGCGCGAAGACTCCTTTTACATATCTTTTATTGATCTCTTGGTGTGTACATTGGGAGCGAGTACGCACGGGACCTTGCTGCATGCGAATATATGTAGACTTTTGTTCGATCTGCGCCCATTCACTTTCTTTCTATCCCTCAACCATTATTGTTCATTATGTCATGTGTGTCTTTTTGTATTTAATAATATCTTTTTTCTGTATTTGTATACCTAACCCAGCTCACTTCGTTGGGTTTTTGGCCAAGTGAGTCCTTTTCATTCCTTGTTTCTTGGTTCTAATATAGAGGTTTAATTTTTCTGGTTTAGGTTTTTTTTTCTCCAATCCCTCCTGGTTTATACCGAATCTAGGTGGGATTATATCCAATGTTTTGCACCTTTTCTTTTTTAGGTCTTCTTTTTTCCCCACAGTCTGCATTGCTTTTGTGTCCCCGATAGCCGTGTAATATCCCTGCTGGCAGGTCTGAGAACATTGTGTGCTGCAGTAATAGTCTATTTTCTTTCATGTACAGTTCAGGTTCAGGCAGGCTGCAATAACAATGAAGCAAAGCAAGTACAGTCTTGATGCTGGTTTTGTAGACACTTCAATCGCAGTCAGCATTCGAGTAGAGTTCAGTATATTAAACACTCACCATATGTATAACTGGAGGGGAAAGTGGCTTTTGTTTATACATTCGATACTTTGTGAGACCTAAATTGTGTTTTCTCTGTAGTCAATCACTCATCGTGTTTACGTTATAACATGGTTTGCCACATTATTTGTAAAATGAAAGAGTTCACTGACGTCAGGCAGACAGTTTCATTATTTTTTTTTCCACCTACCATTTTACAGGCATCCTATGGAAAAGATGTTGTGGTGTTTTTTTTTTTTTTTGTTTTGACGTTGTAAAAAAAAGACGTTTTAAATAAAGACTGGTCTTTAAAAATGGTGAGCCAATTCAGACGTGGACGATTTTGAAAGTGCAGAATTCGGCCACAAACAAATTGGATGCGTTTCCAGTTCGGACACAAATTGAGACTCCAGTTTTAGGGTTATAAATAAGGGTTATGTTTAGGGTTAGAGATTTAGGTTAGGGTTAGAGATTTAGGTTTAGGGTTAGAGATTTAGGTTTAGGGTTAGAGATTAGGGTTGGGTTTAGAGATTGGGGTTGGGTTTAGAGATTGGGGTTAGGGTTAGAGATTGGGGTTAGGGTTAGAGATTGGGGTTAGGGTTAGAGATTGGGGTTAGGGTTAGAGATTGGGGTTAGGGTTAGAGATTGGGGTTAGGGGTTAGAGATTTGGGTTAGGGGTTAGAGATTTGGGTTAGGGGTTAGAGATTTGGGTTAGGGGTTAGAGATTTGGGTTAGGGGTTAGGGTTAGAGATTTGGGTTAGGGGTTAGGGTTAGAGATTTGGGTTAGGGGTTAGGGTTAGAGATTTGGGTTAGGGGTTAGGGTTAGAGATTTGGGTTAGGGGTTAGGGTTAGAGATTTGGGTTAGGGGTTAGGGTTAGAGATTTGGTTAGGGGTTAGGGTTAGAGATTTGGGTTAGGGGTTAGGGTTAGAGATTTGGGTTAGGGGTTAGGGTTAGAGATTTGGGTTAGGGGTTAGGGTTAGAGATTTGGGTTAGGGGTTAGGGTTAGAGATTTGGGTTAGGGGTTAGGGTTAGAGATTTGGGTTAGGGGTTAGGGTTAGAGATTTGGGTTAGGGGTTAGGGTTAGAGATTTGGGTTAGGGGTTAGGGTTAGAGATTTGGGTTAGGGGTTAGGGTTAGAGATTTGGGTTAGGGGTTAGGGTTAGAGATTTGGGTTAGGGGTTAGGGTTAGAGATTAGGATTAGGTTTAGAGGTTAAGGTTAGAGGTTTAGGGGTTAGCGGTTAGGGTTAGAGGCAGGGCCAGATTAAGATCTCTATGGGCCTGGAGCTGAAGATTTTGGTGGGCTTTTCTTGGAATTTAGTGAAATGAAAACATATTTTAGGTTCTTTTAATAGTGCAGGTACGGGTATATCTAACCAGACAAATACGGTGAGTAAATTTCCATTTAGATTTCAATCATTTACAGAGCATAAAATTATTGTTTTACATTTTATCATCCAAACCTTTGTGGTTATATATTCTATAAGGAATTTTTATTAAAGAATTGAAATGGGAACCTGTTCCTGCATTTTTCAGAGAAAATATCAAATTTTAACCAAAAATTGAAATAAAGGAAATATTTCCCTTGTGTTTTGGAGGATGGCGTTTTATTAATAATATGACTGTATAAAACACTGACCTTGCTCCCAGCGTGGGAAATGAAAAGGTGAGCAATGGCAGTGGTATTGCTCATTTTATATGCGACAAATGAACAATGCCATCGCTTCGGAACTAAAAATAAATATTTTTTTGTTTTACTTTTAGATTTTCATTGTCACGTTTGGTATCAGTGCGAAGACCAGACTCTGACCTGTCCATTGACACCTCACTTGACCTTGTGAGGTGTTTAGAACCCTGCATCACTAATCTTAAATCGCCCACCCCGTAATCTTCGCTACAGTACAGCGGTTTCGGTTTTTGATGTATCATTTTGTAATCACGGATTGTGCCATGGTTAGTTAGTGCAGCAGCATTGTTCATTTTATAATTGAGAAGTAAAAAATATTGCTGTGTTAGAAACAAAAAAATAAAGACATTTTTATATTTTATTAAAAACGTGGTCATGTTTGGTATAATTGGAATGGCCATGCTCTGGCTTTTTAAGTGATACCTCACATGACCCTGTAGCTGCTATGGGGTTGGAGATACAAGGGTCCAAATGCCCATAAATGCAGAACTATTTATCCTTTCTCTGGGCCTATTCTGGGGCATGGGCCTGGAGCTGCTACTCCATCAGCCCCTATGTTAATCTGGCCCTGATTAGGGGTTAGAGGCTAGGGTTAGAGGCTAGGGTTAGAGGCTAGGGTTAGAGGCTAGGGTTAGAGGCTAGGGTTAGAGGCTAGGGTTAGAGGCTGGGGTTAGAGGCTGGGGTTAGAGATTTTGTTCGGGGTTAGAGATTTTGTTCGGGGTTAGAGATTTTGTTCGGGGTTAGAGATTGGGTTACCATTTGAGCTTCTTCTAGGGTTACGGATAGATCTAACCTTAGCATTCTGATTAATTTTTAGACAACAGACTCTACTGAATCGGCCGCACATAATTTTTAAAAATGTCTTTTTTAGGAGTTTTTGGTTTTTTTTTTACGCAACTTTTTTAACACTCAATGTTCATAGAAAACCCATTTTGCAGTAGTATTAGTGTTTAGCTAGGCTAAGATAAATATTCACAACCGTTGAGGTTAAAGCACAGTATCTTACTTACACGACGCAATTCCTAACATCGTTTATTCTAGTTTCAAGACTCATTGTCAGGAGTTTTATTGCTTCACTGCTCGGTCATACACCCGCATACCCCCAATATATTCCTAAAAAAATGCTGCCCACTTTCCAATCTGCTGGTCTCTTTGGCCTATGCAGGAATACACTGCTGGGAGGCAAAGATTCAACCAGTATGGTTTTCTGTAACACTGGTGGTTTCCAACAGAAGTCGTAATTAACCGTGTAAGTTTTATAACCCTGTTATTACAAGTGTAGAGCAAATATTATCGATGCTGGCAGTAACCATTCTAGGTCAGCTATATAAGAATTAACCCATGTATAAGGCTGGTGTCAGATGAATGTTTGTTTTACGTGCGGACGGAACGTCCGTGAGAGTTGACATTCCTTCCACTCTGACGCCCGTCTGGCCACCTCGCTGAGTGCAGTTAGTGCGCTCAGCACTGCAAGGCTCGATCCTCCTATGGAGGATCACGCTTTGCATCCCCGAACACGCATCGTAGCGCTTCGACAGGGAGACTTGCAACACGGCCGCAGCATGTGACCGGCCCTGTTGCAGCGTCACAACGCTGCGACGAACGCCGGAAGGCACTTCAGTCCAGCAGGCGCACCTAGTGTGCTCGCCTGACACCAGCCTAAAGTACGAAGATACGTGAGGGGTTTTTTTGCTTGAAAAAACAGTGGTTCAGATTTGCAAAACTACAGTGGAGCAAGTGCAAAATTACAAAGTATTCACTGTTGTGGGAATTAGTACCATAGGTTCTGTACTTTTTCACCATTCTTCCCACTGCAGTCTCTGCTGAAGTTGTACAGTGTAGTTCTCAAAGGAGCGTCTGTCGTAGTTTCTGTCATAGTAATTTAGCACAGATTTCGCCATAATTTCCAGTGATGTTTCAGTCGAAATTGTCTAGCGTTGTATTCCCTGTAGTTTGTGTACGATGTCTAGGGAGATCGCCAGTTTAAAATCGCCAAAGTATATGCACTGGTTTTGCAAACAATGCTGGAACAAAGCGAAGCTGAGAATAGCTGCAGTTTATGCCTTTTTATAGAAGAGTAACAGTGCTACCATTGTGCAGGAAGGTTCCAGGAATTTCACCTGCCGGTGTTTGATTTTCCTTCTCCAGATAGCTGAAGTTCTCCATAGCTGCAGCAAAGCTGATTTTACTGTCGTTTGCAACTACGATGAACATCGGGGCTTTGAGTGTTACCACATAGAGATTTTTAATTATGCAGTATCTCACAGAAGTGAGTACACTCGTCACATTTTTGTAAATATTTCATTATATCTTTCCATGTGACAGCATTGAAGAAATGACACTTTGCTACAATGTAAAGTAGTGAGTGTACAGCTTGTGTAACAGTGTAAATTTACTGTCCCCTCAAATAACTCAACACCCAGACATTAATGTCTAAACCGCTGCCAACAAAAGTGACTACACCCCTAAGTGAAAATGTCCAAACTGGACCCAAAGTGTCAATATTTTGTGTGGTCACCATTATTTTCCAGCACTGCCTTATCCCTCTTGGGCATGGAGTTCAGAGCTTCACAGGTTGCCACTGGAGTCGTTGCTTGTGGTAAGGCCGTACCGTGCACCACCTTTAACCCCTTAACGCCGCAGGGCGTTCCTTCGGATCCCTCTATCTCCCCATCGCTGGGGGCTACAAGGCTGTGGCCAGCATCGCTGGAACGGTCACAGCCTGACCTTTCCAGCGATGTATGGGGGTTAACCCATTAGTTGCCAGGTCGCGACCGGGCACTAATTTGTGCCTGATCGTGGCCTATTTCCAGTGGGGGCCGCCATCTTGGATGGCAGCCCCCACCTCTGGGTCCCCCCCCGCGTCAACTGACTCATCGCGCCATGCGTGATGATGTCAGTTAACTGGGGAAGCCCCTACCTAAGGAAATCCCTTGCAGGAGATGGGGGGGTTCTTTGAACAACTTTATCTCCTGATCGGTGGCAGCTAGGGGGCCTTTCCAACGATATCAAGCATGACAATGAAAAAAGTAAAATAAAAGTGTTTAAAAATAAAAAACAGGGGCGGAGCTAACCGCGGCAACGAGCGGACACGTTTTCAGGCAGCTCCGCTGCAGACTCGGCTGTACAGCTGAACTTACTGCTCGTTTGCCCAATTACTGCACCTGGTTGCCATCAGGGACCCGACCTGGACCCGGGGTTATCGTTTCTCCACAATTGGAGCGCCGCACGGCTGTTTTTTCTGGTCAGGGGGAGATTTGGGCCTAGCACTTGCGGCCATTTTGGATGTCCTCGGGCGCCCCAGCGGAGTTTCCTTAAGCCCTGCTTCCCCATACCTGGCGACGATTGAGAATGCAGACACGTCCAACTCAGAAGAGGGGTCCTCGACAGCGGGACATCCGAGATTCCTTGTCAGGTGGGTTGCTGAACATAGGTGCCATGGCTTCTTCCTCTCTCCCTCCGGGATATGGATCGTCTGCTGACGAAGATTGCTCTTGGCCACGCGGAGGTGACTCTGGAGTGTCGTGGATTACTCCCCCATCACAATCTCAGGGTATGCGACCCCTTTCGGCTGCCGCAAAAAAAAGGGCGCAGAAAAAGCGTAAAGCTGCGTCAGCGGCTTCTGAGACGGCCCAAGCGCCCACTCGGGGGTCTTCGGAGGGGGATTCTGATGAGGACCAACAACTCTCCGCAGACGGTAGCGGGACGTCAGGTCAGCGACAGGGATCGACGCCGAAATCCAGTGTGCCAGAGGATCAGGCCGGGTCGTATGGTCAGGAAAAGGGCTTGCCTGTGATTCCCTCCCTGGGAGGAGATGACCATCTTCCCTCCACGAAGGGTGACCTTCGCAGATTAATGGAAGACATCAGGGACATGTGGAGACCTGAGGTAGCGGCGGTTCGAGTGGAGGTGGGAGAGATACGCGCACAGGTGGCAGAGGTGAAAGCGACGGCCGCAGAAGTAGTTGCAGACCAAACACTCCTCCACGGTCAGTTGGATGCTCTTCGATCTCAGGTTGAGATTTTGTCCCGCTCGGTGGAGACGTTGGAGTCCAGACACCGGCGCAGGAATATTAGGGTCAGGGGCATTCCGGATTCAGTGCCAGCTGAGGACTTACAACCCTATGTGACCCGCTTGGTACTACAAGTTGCTGGACTGTCCCCCGACACACCTGAGGTGGTGGGTTCGGTGTTTCGGATCCGGCGTCCGACGACGGCTGGTAAGGGTACGCCTAAGGATGTTGTAGTGTCTTTCCGAGATGTGTCCCTGAAGGTGAAGCTTATGACCACCCCTGGTGCCCGGGACCCTGTACAGTTTGAAGTCTCTACACTTGCCTTATACCACGACCTCCCATTCTTAACCTTAATGGCCCGTAGGCGTTTTAGAGACGTGACTGCTGCTCTCCGCAGGAAGGGAATCCGATATAGATGGGGCCTGGCTGGCTCCCTTGTTGTGACTTTTGCTAACGTCCCGTACACGCTCACGGATCCGGCGACGGCTTGGGCCGACCTTAAAGCGGCAGGTCTCCCGCTGGATTTCCCAGAGGTGCAACCCGGTTGAACTCTTTTCTCCCCCCCCACGCTGTTTATTCTGGACTAACGACTGTTCTGGACTCTTGGCATCGTTTTTTCGTATATACCACAAGGGCCTCTTTTTGCGCTTTCCATGCTTTGTTGGACTATTTTTATGCTTTGTTTTATTTTACGCCTTAAGTCTAACTCCGCGCTGTTGTCACTTGCCCATCGCAAATTACCTTCGGCCTTATTACCAGTTCTTTTGTTATTGTTATTGCTGGCACAGTATGGCCATACCTAGTTTGATTTCGTGATCTTCTTTTCATTGTAATTTTCTAAAATTTCAATAAAAAAAAAATAAAAAAAATAAAAAACAATTAATTAATTAAAAAATAAAAACGTGCTTTTTTTTTTTTTTTTTGATGCGGCATTATTGTTCACATTTCAATTATAATGATGACCAATGATTTTTTTTTTTTTGGGGGGGGGTTTAGCTAAAATCACGTAATTTCTCCCCCCCCCCCCAAAAAAAAAAAAATGGGTTCCCAAGTCTACGCCATAGAATATAACCGCAAAGGATCGGATAATAAAATGCGGGGAAAAAAACACTTTACACACTGTGGATGATTGAAATTTTATTGAAAATTCTCATTTTTTTACATTTTTTGTTATAGCATTCTGGCAGGACATGACGTTTATATATAATTATGATATATTATTAATCTGCCGAGTCTGCCGGAAAGAACGATATATAATTTGTCTGGGTGGTATAATAATACGTGACTTAAAACTGCATTTAAACATGTTGAGCAAGAACTTCAGCAAACTTCACTTCTGAAAGAGCGCCGAAGTTGTAAAATTACTCCCGTCCTTAAGGGGTTAATTTGGCCATATAAACAAAATTTACCTTTTTTATTTTATTTTATTATTTTTTTAAGCTATTGTGGTTGGGAGATTCAAATGAGGGTTTCCTGGCATTTCAATTCCCGCCCCCCCCCCCTTATTTTGGATCAAATATCGGCACTCGTGGCTATACTTTATAATGGAAATATTGACTATATTGATTCCATTCTAATCTAACAGTATGCCGATTTCTGAAAAATCTCAAATGCTAAAAGACGATGACAGATGGATTTTCAGGCAGGAAGCCAGAGGGAATAAGACTAAAATCTTTACATCAGATATATCTTCTAGTCTTGTCTAAAGGCTCAAAACTATACGGCGACTGCCGACAATAAGTGTTTTTCCAAATTGGCTTTTCTACCGAAATGTGACATTTTTTGGGATATCGGCTCTGGTCATATCTTTTCAAATGAATCTGCTGATATTTTTTTTCAGAAATCAGCTGATAGAATTAAATCGAGCCCTTGGTTACCACTTTATTCATTTTATTTATTTTTTTAATAAAAAATGAGCTTGAAATAAAGCTTAACAGCCATTGATACACTTTACTCTTCTGCTGATACTCAATTCCTAATGGGACCGTAGCCAACATATGTGAGAAAGTGGACTATTTACAGATTTAAGTGACAACAAATTATTTCTATGGTTTTAGCGCAGCGGTCGCCCTACACACCTGCCTAGATGTAATCCTTCCTTCATTTGTGTGGTCCGTACGTTGCTCTTTCCGCGTGAGTCACGTATCAGTTGGCGTCGTTAACAGCCTTCGGTTCATTGTGGATATCCTTGGGTGGTATTGCTGCTCTAATTATAGTACATAAAAGCTCAGCAATACGTACAGCAAAAAAGAGCACATATCCAGCAGGCGCTTCCCTGAGATGTGAACGTGTGAGCAGGGGTAAGCAGGCTAGCGATCACTGCAACGCTTGTCTTCAGACCTTTAAATGACTTTCAGGTTCAACAAAAAATCTTCTACATGTTTTCCTAAGCAGAGCCGCAATACAGGATTTACTCAGACTGAACAGATGCATTAGAGAAACTCTCGCTGCGGTATTTTGTTCCTCACATGTGCATCGGGTTTACTCTTTTTTAACTCTTACTGTTGTGTGTTTTTTTTTTTTTTTTTTTAAAAAAAGATCCTTCTGCAGGTTCACCTACGGAAATCTTGTTACAACTTTTACTTCTTCTAGATAATCAAGTTTGATTGTCTTCTTGGCGCTCCGCCAGGGTCGTCGCTGACCCCAGCAGGGCCGATCCGAGGACCTCACTAAACCATCCAATCGGTAGTAGCGACGAGCGGTGTGTACAAAGGGTTTTTCTAACGAAGCACTATTATGAAGTGGGAAAAAAATAAGGGAACTTCAGCGTCTGGAGAAATCCCCGTTTAAATCTGATAAATAAACCAGTAGGGATATACTGGAATTGCTAACAAACGGAATGATGAGCAATTAAATGAATAAAAATTTTATTCCAAAATAAAATCTAAACAGATAAAAGCCTAACGCGTTTCGTCTAAAAAATAGACTTTTTAAAGGGCAATAATAATACACAATGCATCAAATAAAATGATATCCTTTTATTTGATGCGTTGTGTATTATTATTGCCCTGGTTTATCTATCATATTTAACGGGGATTTCTCCAGACGCTGAAGTTCCCTTATTTTTTCCTATTTCTGTGTGGAGTAACGGAATATCTCCTGGGAACCATTTCAGCATTTCAACTTCAAGATAAGTAACTTTATTTTCTCCTATCACCAATTGCTTGTTTTCTTACAATTTATAAAGTGAACAGTGATGCTGCGCTAACTCACCTTCTCTTTTCCCACACTGGCAGCAAGTGTGGCGCTGATGATGCAATGCATTGTTTCATCGACTACCTAGACCGTGGCACTGCAGTGAGGAGATACAGGGGGACTTTGTAACCCGCATCTCTGAATTGTACACTGCACAAGGTTAAGTGAGGTGTCATTGGAAAGGTCAGAGTCTGGTCTTTACAAAGATACCAAACATGACCATGTAATGTGTAAAAATAAAAGAATTAAAAAGTAAATGCAAAATTATAATTTTTTTCCCCAGTTCTACGTCAGAGGCAATATATGCTTTTACATAAAAAACAAACAATGCCACTGCACTAACTCAACTACGGCAACCGATTCTGCTCCTTTTGATTTGAGCGCAGAGAGAAACAGTTTTTCAGTTTTTTAAAATGCTTTGTTTTTTAATTATTTTAGCTTGCCCGAATCAAAAATGTAAAAAGTCATTTTGGCAGGTGGGGGGGGGGGGGGACACTCCACAATCCACAATCCACAATTCTGTGCCTACAGCCTCCTGAGATGCAAATCCGGCCCTGCGTTCAAGTACCCAATCTGTGTGACCTCTTACAATGATAATGTGGGCTTGTATCCAACATTTATTTAGTTCTTTTATATTTAAACGCCATTGCAGTCATCAGATCACAGGACCAAATCATGGTGCTTTATGACTGCCAACATATCCATCCCGTGGGCATATTTTTTTATTTTCTACTCGTTTAAAGGCAGTACTAGACCATCGTGTTTATTTGATTAAAAAAATACTAAATACTAAATATTCCAAACGGTGAGCTTGCTTTAACATTGCTGTGAAAAACAGCTCATCCCTTGATGGGTAATTTATTCCACATCACCCTGCAATTAAATACATTCTCTACCTCTTCTATAATTGACAGCTGTGTGGTGCCGTCATGTTTCTAATGGTCTACTAGAATATTAATATTGTGTATATAACCGGTTACATGAAAGAAGTGAATGTTGTTCCCCCTCACCACTGAAAGGCCTGCTGAATCCTCCAGGTGAGCAAACAAGCTGTTCCCCGTGCATGTTTCCAGTCCACCTTACAATATCACACACAATATGACCTGTCAGATGATTTGAAAAATGTGACGTGCGAACCAAAAAGGGGGAAAAAGCCATTAATTCTAAAGAAACAGAGGATACAGTTGCGTCGCCGGCGGGCATCGCATTCCTCTTTTGTTGCCGTCTAATTACAAAAACAATATTCGTGAAACGTCTGCTCTGTGATATATTCTCCGTGTGCTCTTTTCTCGGGCGCACATGTTCGCGTTTCAGATCTTTTACATTCCGCAGTGTCCGGTTTCTTTTCAAGACTCTCGGCTGGGGTAGATGGCTCATTGTCAGAAGGTGCTTCCATCTTCCTCTAACAGCAAGCGGTAACCCAAACGCAACGTCTTAAGGTGCCTGTGGCTGGGCCTGTCTTGCTCTGCATAAACGTAGCGCAGTAACACTTCATCATTACTTACATAAGCGAAAAAAAAGATGTTCGATGAATTTCCCAGAGCAGGGAAACCTTACACTATACATAGGGGGTTATTCAGAGAGATCCGAAATGTAACGGGACACTGAAATTCAGCGTACATTTCGGGACATTCGGCTATTCAGAGAGCAGGCAGTTCGCTAAATTTTGGCGAATTACCTGCACGTACGGTGCTGTCTGTTTGACTGCTGTGAAATCCCCCATAGAGAAGCAGTGGTTAATCTATTCAGAGAACACCGAACAGCAGAGAAAAGTTGCTGAATTTCCCTGCTGTTCGGTGTTTTCATTTGACAGGTTTATTCAGGGCATTCAAACCCCATAGGCTTCAATGTTAAAAATATTCCCGTTTTAATCCAATATCTAATAAACCGTTTATTTTATTCTGCTGTAAAAAGTCTATTTATAGATTTTTTTTTTTTTTTTTATGGATCCTTTAGGCATTTTTGGGGATTTTTTGGGCAAACTTTTTTTCCTTTTTTTCTGTAACAGCCCTTTTCATTATCATTCATTGGATCTTATATGTAAATTCCAGACATTTTCGTTCAGTAGTTTTTTTGCAAACAGCGTTTCAATTTTGAAACTTTCCAGCATACTGTTTTTTTTTGGGGGGTTTTCACCCCGTTAGTCAGCTTGTCAGCTTTTTCCGGCGGCTGGTCTGCACTGTGATTGGTGGCTCCTCGGATTTTTCCGGCGGGGTTTATGCGGCAGTTTCTATGAGTGTTCTGCGGGTTTGCGGTGAGTTTTCCCTGCACTACAGGGGCCCAGCGGTGCTTGCTGAATACACAGCAGGGTCGGCGAATTAGAATCGCCGAATCGCCCCGAAGTGCGGGGAATGAAAGGGCACAGAACCTGCGGCAACATTTTGAATCTGAGTAACCCTGATAGTTTCACTGCTGGCACGGCTTACAATACAGCATCTCACAACCTGCCCCACAACTAGGTTAAATTCCCATTCTCTGACATATTACACATACCCGTATCCTGGGTTTTATTCCTTGCCACTAATGCCTCAAGGTCTCATTGTAGATAATTTTTCCAGATTCCAAATGAGTGGTAACATTGAATACCTTTCTTGCTGTCAGGTGATATATTCGCACGATGACATGTGGGAAAAGATCATTATGAAACATGAGGACGTGTGGGAAAAGTGTAAACGGGAGACGTTAAATGAGTTGGAGATAAAGGAATCATTTTAAGTAAAAGATGAGAGATGTGGAAATTATTGATGGAATGATGACACCGTATGATGTGGTGTCATACCGGACATGTAGTGCAAGTGCAATGCAACCAAGAGCTGCTTTCTGAGAAACCACGTATCCACATACTGCGTCTCAGCCAAGAGGCAGACTGGTGGGTTTATATTTATCAATCCAAAATTGGGGGATGTACGATCTAGAAGACAAAATAACATCTCCTGGTGCAGAGGGTAGCAAATTTCTATATAAAAAAGCCCCCGCTATCATAGCACTCACAAGATTAAGAATAATTGTAGGCATATAGTATTGCTTGTTACCGCTCCCAGAGGAAGATCTTCGTTTAGTTCGCCTGCCGCCACAGGAAAGAACCACGAGGAAATTTCCAAAAGAGGATTTATTGTAAACAGCATACATTCAAATAAAATAAAATCTCCAACGCGTTTCGTTCATCAAACTTCATCAGGGAGAAAGATGTCAAAAATAAAAGGAATAAAACAACCACCATATATTTATACACTCACCAGCAGCAATTCCACTTTGGGATTAAAAAGAAAACACGGAAAGAGGCAGCAGCAAAAATGACCTGGCTGGGGATGCAACAAAATATACATATATGCAGAAAAAACGATTTCACGTCCATTCCCTACCAGGGCGGCTGCGTAGACCAGAAGTATCCAACTTTCATGAAGTGGGCTGGATAATTCTGGTCTACGCAGCCGCCCTGGTGAGGAATGGGCGTGAAATCATTTTTTCTGCATATATGCAGTGCTATGCGTGTGAATTTGAGAATTTGTTGTTGATATGGAGCCTGCGTCTGGTTTGAGACTTTCCCGAATTTTACAATTTATTGGTACAGTAAAACTAGGGCAACAAGGAGACTCTAGACTTCATCTAAACACACATACCTCTACTTTTTAATTTAGCGTGTGTTGGTAGGGGGTGTATAATCCTCTTTCAAAACGGTGGATTATCTCCAAAGAGGAATTTGAGCTCTAGTTTTTGTGGTGTCTATATAATCTTAACCCTTTCAGGCCTGGTGGTTTCAGTCTGAAAAAAAGTTTTCAGTTCGAAACCACTGTAGTTTTCCAAAATTACGTTAGTGTTTTCATGTCTTTAGATATAGATATACATAAAAATATTTACTTTCCAATTTCCATTTCATGGGACTGAAAGGGTCAATTTAGGATCGAGAAGGTGTTTTTCCTGCAGAATAAATAACATTGCAGAATCTCTGTAAAACCATTCATCGAATTCCAGTAAAACCAGTATCTATTGAATATATGGGAGCAAGTCAGAGCGGTATGGGACGAGCAAAGTGTTCAGAGCTTGTTATACAGGGTGATCACAAACTGCATTATACTGTGTGTGGAGCACAGCGCTCGAGAATTAATATTATTATTATTATTTATTATCTACATTTATATAGCGCCAACAGTTTCCGCAGCGCATTACAGTAACCAATGGGAACAACATACAGATAAACAACATATGATGGTAACTAGATTGTAAGCTCCTATGAGCAGGGCCCTCTACACCTCTTGAGACTAGTCAAAGAGCCACGACCACCAAAAAATGAAATGTTTTTTTATTGTGTTTGTTTTATGTTGCTGATATCTTACATGTGCTTTGTGTTTCTCTTCTATGTTCAGTTAAGAAAATATTTCACTCTGTGTCACTGGGCAAATCCATTTTGTGATCTTTGTGTTGTAAACTGCCCCCCTCCCCCGTGTCTTTACATCACTTGCTCCGCACTGTTGGACATTGAGCACAGAATGTACTCTATGGGTCAGAAATAAAGAAAACCCAACATATTGACTTGCATTGTGTAGGATGTATGTAAATGACATCACCGGGGTTACCTTTGAGTGTTGTTCTTTGCTCACTATCAGATTTCATTCAGCTGCCATCTCTTCTCTCGGGTAGCCTAGACAGCACAATAGTTCTCCTGCAGCTTTGTCTAAACATTCCCTCCATCAGCCCATTGCCTCTTTACTACTGTTTTATACTGTGCCACAGCTGTAATGTGAAATGTGCCATGACATTTTAATAAATGTTGCATCACGGAAAAAATCCCCAAAATGGAAATAGACAAAAACCCAACTTTTTATTTTTACTTTTTACATGCAATTAAATGGAAAACCCGCAGCATGTGTTTTGTAATTTTTTTATTTTTTATTTCTTTTTTTGAGAAAGGATTTTACCAGGAAGGATACATTGAGATTTCCCTCATTTTGAAATATGTCCTGGGTGGCGAGTATGTACCGTTAGGTGTCTTGCCCAAGGACACTTACTGGAGAGGTGCTCTTGCTGGGATCGAACCTGTGTCTCCAGTCTCTCTCCACGGTTAGCAGCGATGTTACCTGTACTCCACCCAGCCGGCACAATTTACAATTCAACTGGTTACACCTTATGATCGTTTTAGTGTTCCTTTAAGCTTCCCAAATACAATTACTACATGACTGGGGGCATGGAAACCTCTCCAGCGATTTCATTAAAAAATGGAACATGGGACAGGGATTCTCTGTATAGGTTGCGGTGTATTTGTCTGCGCACAAAGTTGTACGCCGTGACAAAACTACTATGGTCGCAACGGATACAATGAATTGGGGGTTAAAGAGAGGCTAGGAATTGTGAGGGTATCAGGGGCACAAACGATGATATGTGCATGGAAGGGCACATTTATGCCTCTGGCCGACGCAGCCTTTTAATATTCCCCTCTCAGTTCATGCAACTCTTTGGCCCTGGAGAGAAACCCTTTGTAATATGCATAGTTCAATATAGTCCGGCAGGGCTGTGCGTTTTAGCTTGGATCCCTTTCTTTCTCCACCACACAACGATTATTGTCTTTGCAAGCACTTACCCCCCCCCCCCCAAGAGAAATGCTTCATACCCCAACACAGCACGCGCTGGATAGCAACGTCGTCACATGATTTAAAGGGACAATTTGGTGTGAAGAGAAGGAAGGAATAGCTAGCAATCACGAGCAAGAAACGAAAAGACAGGCGGCAATGAAATGGGGGTGAGTTATCATATAAGCAATACATCCATGGGATACCTGTTTATCTTGCAGCAGGTTTGCACGTAACCCCTGTGAAGGCTGCTGGAGTTTATGCTTCCATTTACCTGGTACACTGGGGATTGTTGTGGATTATTGCTCACTCGCAGCACTGTTTGCATCATGCTTAAAGCAGATATTATTGCAACTATTCGCTGCCAAGGAACAGAAGAAAGCCCCCAGGGAGGCCCTTTACCACTTCAAAGATCAATAACAATTCCTGCACTTTTTAATTAACTCTTTGGACACATGAGCTGCTTCACCAAAGGCTGCTCTTAATGCAGCGCATGGCCGCGGCAATGTCTCCAGCGTGGCTCAAAACACGTTCAGCAGAAACGCCGCAAGGGAAGGCGCATGTGTCATTTATACAAAAAATCCGAAAATTACAAGGGCTTTAAAGTGCGGGTTTGTGTATTTTAAAAATATCCTGCTCGGAGCTGGAATTAAAATCATCTGAGAAGCTGTCTGACATGTTTAACTCCTGCATCAGATCCGTGGATTTTCTGACGATTGAAATGCATAAAGGCTTGGCAATGAATTTTCCAAGAGGGGATTGTTTTTTTGTAGTATTGTTCAGGCTATTTATAATACCGCTTAAGCTGGAGAGCGAGCATTCATAAATCTTCGTGTCAATGTTTTGAGAGATAATTATACATGAACGATTCACAAATATGACGTTTCTGTTTTCAGACGTTTTTACCAGATCTGTAATCCATTTCCCACTAAGGTCTAAGGACTAGACGTTAGGACCTAAGGTTCTCTATGCCTGCCTATCCCCAATGGATCAGTTGGCCCTGTATCACCAGGACTAGACCACAGGCCTTTCATGTTAGAAAACGTCATTAAATCCTACATAGTAACGGGGCCTGTCATCATTTTTATTTTTTTATATGATTAAAAGCAAACGATTGCATGTAAAATAATTTCTTTATGAGAGATATATATTATACATAATACAAAAGTCTTGAAGGACAGATTTGAGGTCTTTAGATGAAAAATAGCAGGGGTCAAGTCGAGGGGGACCCAGGGCAGCCATCGGGGGTGAAAGCCAAAAAGCCATTGATATGTTCAAGTGCTCAGTGGCTCCAAGGGGATTGAGTGATTAGTACGGTCATGGGAACGCAGTTCTCCCGCTATTTTTGCAGGGCAAACAGTTTCCATTGGTTTCACATACTATAAAGCTTGTGTTCATTTGTTCAATGATTTCTCTGTTAAATCCTATATAGACAGAGACTTATCATACATTTTCATTAAAATCCACATATATATGTAAATATGTTTGTGTTATGTGCAAGATGATAATCGCTAATTGGGGGACAGGAATCTTGAGTACCTGCACTTATTTTTTTAAGACTTGATCCCTGAAAAATAGGATATTTTTTATAAGGATTAATGTTTTAAGAACACAAACATTTCACCTTGAACGTGCTTGTCGAAACGTCGGTGTTCGTGTAGCATGAATCTTTATTAAAAAATTACTATTTTCATCTATGGTCCTCGAGTGTGTGCGTTCTTCATGGTTTTTGTATTTATATTTTCCTCGTGGACCTCAGCACCAGACATCGAACTTTTTACAGAATTTTTTTATGGGTGAGTGCTAGATTTTGATCTGTCTATCCCGGTTTCCATTCCGTTTCCATTCTTACAGTGTATCCACACAGCAAGGGTATCTAAAGTAAACATGTCACCTTTGATCAGAGATGGCTTATACAACCGGAATTTTAATTCTGCCAACAGACTGTGCTTGAAAACCAGTTACTAAATGTGTATATTGTATAGAAGAATAGATTTCATAGCCATAGCTTTATAAGGGTTTGGCAGAGTTATTGGGATTAGTTTATTTCCTTTTTTTATGTGTTCGTTTTAACGTAGATGATGGACAAACAATGTATCTGCTTGTTATATACATGTATCTTACTTTGCATCCTCTTTTGCACAATGTATCAAGTGGAAGCGCTCCACAGTGATGTATCTTATACTACCTTATTTAAAAGGATGCATTTTTTTTTACGCATATAACATTTGAATATGTGAGGTTGGCTTTATTATGGGAAACAAGGGGCCCTATTACAATCTGCGTGCAAACGTTTGCGCCGGCGCAAAAAAACATTAACGTGAGGGGTAAAACCCTTTGCGCTGAACGTCGTATTACATTGTCAGCGCAACATACGCACGTAATCGTCTACCACGGGTGAACCTGCACGGACACTGCGCAAGCTTACTGTACTGCGCGCGTCCTATATTTAACATTGTGAGCGCAAATGCGTTTGTGCGCTGGAGGATGGTATTACAATCTATGCGCAGGAATTAACGCACAGCCTTTGCGCGCATAATTTTAGCAACTCCTAAAAACTGTTAATGGCAAATTCTATCAACCTGGCCGAAACCAAATACACCAGCCCAAAAAAAATACGCAGCAAAGTATAGTTGCACATTCTACACATACCCAACCAATAAAATGGAGAAGTTGTGTGTGCATGTATTATCGCTGCAGCATATATGCTCAGATTGACTTTGACCGGCGCAAAAACTTAACGTGAGATAATCGTGGTTCTTAATTCTGATTGGCTGAATCGTGTGAAAAAAAACAGTCCGCACACTGATTTCTGCACGCAACGTTACTGCGTGCGGATTTGTGCACGTCCGTTTAACACGCGTTATTGCTCGATGGATGAAAAAAATGCACGAGGGTTGTAACGTTTAACGCTTGCTGCACAAATTCACGCGTTGCACGTGCGTTTTAACGCGAAGATTGTAATAGGGCCCAAGGAGTTTAAGCTTGCCATACTTAACTTCATTTCAATTGTTTCATGGAGGGACTTCTAATATGTGTGTTATGGTATGGTTATCTCTGAACGCTGGACTTCACTGCTCTTTGGATTGAGAATTGTGGTATAGGAAGAGTGTTTCTTCAAATTTATTAAAAGACTAAAAACAGTCTATAGAGTTATCGATTCATGAGAAAGTAGGTCGTGACACCAAATGTCAAAATAAGAACCACTTACTCCCATTGCCATGTCCTCTGTGCCCTTCAACTACAGTTGTTCCAACATTGACCTTATCACGTCTCCTTTTTTCTCGTAGGAGTGGAGAATCTCTATGAGAGGGCGATCCACATACGGAAAATCCTCCTGACTGTACCCAGGACGGTGCTTATAGTCATGAGATACCTTTTTGCATTTCTCAACCAGTAAGTATATCCCTGCTGTGCTTCCTGAAGACAATCTGGACAAAAAAACAGGTGGTGGGAGACCAATTGGGAGGGGTTGATTAACCCATCCCCTTACTTTCATTTATTTGCCTATATTTGTAAAACTCACCTTTTTTCACGCACTTTGCTATAGGGAGACATTCGTACTGGCCCACGGAGTCTCCAGTACCGACCCATTGGGTCCCAACACCGCCAATCAGATGTACCCCATACTGCCAAAAGTATTCGCTCACCCATCCAAATAATCAGAATCGGGTGTTCCAATCACTTCCATGGCCACAGGTGTATAAAATCAAGCACCTAGGCATGCAGACTGTTTTTACAAACATTTGTGAAAAAATGGGTTGCTCTCAGGAGCTCAGTGAATTCCAGCGTGGAACTGATAGGATGCCACCTGTGCAACAAATCCAGTCGTGAAATTTCCTCGCTCGCTCCTAAATATTCCAGTCAGCTGTATGATAAGAACATGGAAGTGTTTGGGAATGACAGCAACTCAGCCACGAAGTGGTAGGTCACGTAAACTGACAGAGCGGGGTCAGCGGATGCTGAGGCATAGTGCATAGTGCGAAGAGGTCGCCAACTTTCTGCAGAGTCAATCGCTACAGACCTCCAAACCTCATGTGGCCTTCAGATTTGCTCAAGAACAGTGCGCAGAGAGCTTCATGGAATGGGTTTTCATGGCCGAAACAGCTGCATCCAAGCCATACATCACCAAGTGCAATGCAAAGCGTCGGATGCAGTGGTGTAAAGCACGAATCGCGCTTCTCCATCTGGCAATCTGATGAACGAGTCTGGGTTTGGCGGTTGCCATGAGAACGGTACTTGTCTGACTGCATTGTGCCAAGTGTAAAGTTTGGTGGAGGGGGGGATTATGGTGTGGGGTTGTTTTTCAGGAGCTGGGCTTGTCCCCTTAGTTCCAGTGAAAGGAACTCTGAATGCTTCAGCATACCAAGACATTTTGGACAATTCCATGCTCCCAACTTTGTGGGAACAGTTTGGAGCTGGCCTCTTCCTCTTCCAACATGACTGTGCACCAGTGCACGAAGCAAGGTCCATAAAGACATGGATGACAGAGTCTGGTGTGGATGAACTTGACTGGTCTGCACAGAGTCCTGACCTCAATCCGATAGAACACCTTTGGGATGAATTAGAGCAGAGACTGAGAGCCAGGCCTTCTTGTCCAACATCAGTGTGTGACCTCACAAATGTGCTTCTGGAAGAATGGTCAAAAATTCCCATAAACACACTCCTGGGAAGGCTGGCCACAAGGTTTAGAAGAGTTGAAGCTGTTATAGCTGCAAAGGGTGGACAAACAGCATATTGAACCCTATGGATTAGGAATGGGATGTCACTTAAATTCATATGCGAGTCAAGGCAGGTGAGCGAATACTTTTGGCAATATAGTGTATTTTAATTCAGAAGCTTGACTTATAAGCATCCGCTCATGTAAGCTCTACAGCAGTGTTTCCCAAACCTGTCCTCGGGACCCTCAACTAGGCCAGGTTTTAAGGATAACCTTGGGGAAATGCAGACTGAATCCTGCAATCACTGAGCAGCAAATCATATCCCCGTGCTGTGCTTCACATATCTGCAAACCTGGCCTGTTAGGGGGACCTGAGGACCTGTTTGGGAAACACTGGTCTAAAGGAACAGACTGCAAATTCTGTGAAACAGGTAAACTGTTCCTTTAGTGCAGGGCTCCGCATCCTTAGCCCCCCCCCCCCCGGTGTTTTGAAACTACATTGCCCATAATGCATAGACACTCTTGGAGCCGACTAGGCATCATATTATAGGTAGTTCCAAAACATCTGTGTGACCTGAGTGTTTAAAATATCCCTTCAAAATAAATATTAAACAAAGACGCTAAAACTCCCATTAATATGTTAATTCCCTGTTTTTTAATGTTTGCCTTTTTCTAATCTTGTTTTTTTGGATACCCAGTACTACTTGTCCAGGGAAAGGTTGAACCAATCAGATTTTTTTTCTACCGAAATTCTACCAGGAGCACGCTTCCACCCTGGAAGCATCCTGTGTAAAGCCGCACAAATCTGAATCTTGAAGTGAAGCAGAAATGTTATATTAATGCTGTGGCCCAGCAGCTTGTGATGTTCTTTATGTGAGATGTACAGGTCTATGCAAAGAAAGGTGAAACTCAGGAGAATGACTGGAGAAGTCAAAATAGACAAACCAGAAAAATTCTCCCATTTATCTCACTTTCCAAATTGGCTATTTGGTCTAGAGTGTTCTCTTCTCCTGCCAATTCTCCAGATTTTCACCTTTCTCTGAATAACCCTGTATGTCTGATAATCACAGCCCAATAAGAAATGTGACTCTTCCCGCTTGCGCGTCTGTGTCATTTCAATGAGGTAATTCGACACTGAGGCAGCAGGAAAGCGCAGGTGAAAACGTATCCCCTGTCCGTCTTGTCCTCTGCGCTGGAAATTGAATAGATAAGACAGATCTGAATAAAGTCGCATGCTAATGCACATTTTATATCCGTTGTCAGCCGCACATTCCCAACATTTCATAAGAAAGGACAATCACATTGCATCCTGCGAGAGTTGTGACCAGAGACTAACAGGGTTATTCAAAGAGAATCGAAAAGTCAACGCACGTTCGGTGACTTTTCGCTCTCTTCAATTCCGTACGATTTGGCGATCCCATTTCGGCAACCCTGCGGTGTATTCAGCAAGCACCACAGTGCCGTCGTAGTGGAGGGAAAAGCCAATGAAAACCTGCCAAACACTCACTGCAAAACCCAGGTGAACGCACACTGAAACCGGCAAAAACATCTGGATTAACCACGCCGGAGAAACCCGAGCAGGAGCCGATCACCGCGCAGAGCAGCCGCCTGAAAAAGACGACACCGCAGACGAATGGAGTGGAAAAAACCA
Source organism: Leptobrachium leishanense (assembly GCA_009667805.1). Taxonomy (NCBI): domain Eukaryota; kingdom Metazoa; phylum Chordata; class Amphibia; order Anura; family Megophryidae; genus Leptobrachium; species Leptobrachium leishanense. The sequence goes on from CM019065.1 coordinate 346,355,060, forward strand.
AAAACAGTACGCGTGAATGTTTGAAAAGTGAAACGCTGTTTGCAAAGAAACTACTGAGTGAAAATGTCTGGAATTTACATATAAGATCCAATGAATGGTAATAAAAAGGGCTGTTACAGAAAAAAGAAAAAACGTTTAAAAAAAAAAAATCGGAATTTTTTTTTTTGCAAAACAAACCCCGAAAATGCTTAAGATATCCTTTAAGAGATTTTTTTACTGCAGAATATTATAATCAACGGTTTATTAGATATTTAATTAAAACGGGAATATTTTTAACATTGAAGCCTATGGGATTCTCCTGAATAAACCTGTCAAATGAAACCACCGAATGGCAGGACATTTCGGCAACTTTTCACTGCTGGTTTTTGTTCTCTGAATAGATGAAGCATTGCTTGTCTACGGGGATTCATTGCCCTCGAACAGGCAATGAACAGGCACCGTATGTGCAGGTAATTCACCAACATTTGGCGAACTGCCTGCTCTCTGAATAGCCGAATGGCCAGGAAAGGTAACCGAACGCTGATACCTTTCGCCAGGAATTCGGAGCTCTTTGAATAACCCTGTAAGCTATTCTGAGGCTTTCCATGACCTCATGACCCATCTACGTGAATAAATTGTAATTCGTAACAAGATTATGGTATCCTATTTACACCAACAGGGTTATTCAGAGAGAGATGAAAACCAGGAGAATGACTGGAGAATGGAAAATTCTAGGTCAAAATAGCCGATTTGGAAAGTGAGATAAATGGGAGAATTTTTTTCTGGTTTGGCTATTTTGACCTAGAATTTTCCATTCTCCAGCCATTCTCCTGCTTTTCACCTCTCTCTGAATAACCCTGCAAGTTAGTATTGGCAACATATATTGTAGTTTACTGTCTCACCGATGTGTTTCTTTGCTCTGTTGAACAAACGCAAACACCACAATCTTTGGAACCCGTACACAGAGGGATGCTAAGAGTTAAAAAAGGGACAAGTTCCGGGAATTGAGCCATAACTAGGCTCTTATGAGAAGTATGCAAAAAGCCCATAGCCCTATTCATTTTACAGGTTCAATTTGGTCTTCCATTGCATTTTATTTCCTGGATTTCTTCAATCTTGGGTAACTTGTGTTACACAGAAAAAGCAAAGTATAACGAACATACAGCTGTGTTCAAAATTATTCAACCCCCAATGTTGTAAAGGGTTTTAGGGAATTTAGTGTACATTTGTAATTGTATTCAGAATGAAATCCTACAAGGACTTTTTAAAGAACCATATGCAACTAAAATGACATCAATTGGTTTTGTAATACAGTAGTAAATGTTTCTTTTGTGAATTCTTCATTGACACAATTATTCAACCCCTTAAAGACTACCACTCTGAAGAACAGAGGTTCATTCAAGTATTTTCAATCAGGTATTGAAAACACCTGTGGATGTCACGGAGCAGCAATAAAGCATAATAAGCACCAATTAGGCAGCTTTAAAATGACTGTGATACTCAGCTCCTTCTAGACATTTACTGGTGTGGTTACAAACATGGTGAAGTCAAGAGAATGGTCCAGGAAGACAAGAGAAGAGGTGATTACTCTTCACAGGAAGGGCAATGGCTATAAGAAGATTGCAAAGATGTTAAACATACCAAGAGAGACCATAGGAAGCATCATTCGCAAATTCAAGGCAAAGGGCACTGTTGAAACGCTACCTGGTCGTGGCAGAAAGAAGATGCTGACTTCGACTGCTGTGCGCTACCTGAAGCGTAGAGTGGAGAAAAGTCCCCGTGTGACTGCTGAGGGACTGAGAAAAGATTTGTCAGATGTGGGTACTGAAGTTTCAGCTCAGACAATACGGCACACACTGCGTAATGAAGGCCTCCATGCCAGAACTCCCAGGCGCACCCCCTTGCTGTCTCCAAAGAATAAGAAGAGTCGACTGCAGTATGCCAAAAGTCATGTGGACAAACCACAGAAGTTTTGGGATAGTGTTCTGTGGACTGATGAAACAAAATTAGAACTGTTTGGGCCCATGGATCAACGCTATGTTTGGAGGAGGAAGAACAAGGCCTATGAAGAAAAGAACACCTTGCCTACTGTGAAGCATGGCAGGGGGTCAATCATGCTTTGGGGCTGTTTTGCTTCTGCAGGTACAGGGAAGCTTCAGCGTGTGCAAGGTACCATGAATTCTCTTCAGTACCAGGAGATATTGGATGACAATGTGATGCAGTCCGTCACAAACCTGAGGCTTGGGAGACGTTGGACCTTTCAACAGGACAATGATCCCAAGCATACCTCCAAGTCCACTAGAGCATGGTTGCAGATTAAAGGCTGGAACATTTTGGAGTGGCCATCGCAGTCACCAGACTTAAATCCGATTGAGAACCTCTGGTGGGACTTAAAGAAAGCAGTTGCAGTGCGCAAGCCTAAGAATGTGACTGAACTGGAGGCTTTTGCCCATGACGAATGGGCGAAGATACCCGTAGATCGCTGCAAGACACTTGTGTTAAGCTATGCTTCACGTTTAAAAGCTGTTAGTACTTAGCACAACATCCTTTTACAGTTATAAGATTGAATGTCACTTGGGGGTTGAATAAAACTGATAATGATGTGAGCACAGAAAAGACATTTGTGGTTATTTCATTATAAATGTTGTGACAGGAAGCAGGGTATGGTCCTGAATGGGCGATATGTGAGACCGGACCTTGTGCACTGTGTTTAAAAATAACCCCAGGGAGATGGTTAAAATATATTTTGTGTTTCGCTGGTGCAATGGAGAGCATCCAGTAAAATGTGTTACGGGTCCCTGGGGTCGGGATAGTGGAGAGAAGGGCGGGCCACTATCCCAGCAGCCTGGCTCACTAGCCAGGCCAGGTTTTGGAGAATAAAGCCAACGATGGCATACAGGTGTGGTCCCATTTAGTTGGGCTTTATTAAGGGAAGGTTTTCCTTTGTAGCTGAGGAGTGTGGGTGTCTGTCCTTCCAGGAGAGAGAGCTGGAGAGACAGTGAAAAAGAACCAAGTTATTCCTCTGTTGCTGAAAGAAATGTTTGCTGTGATCCACTGATTCTCCCACCGATTGCCTGTGAAAGGTGGAGGTAAATAAAAGTCTTGCCTAAGAACCAAAAGACTGTGGCTCTGCATATTTATGTTGCCCTAGAAGACGTGGTTAAAACTGGACTGTGTCACATATGGTGCCCTGTGTGAGGATAACCACACCAGGTCTGAGGGCAATATAAACCACGAGCAGCATGGACGACGTCGTGAAAGCCCTGGTTCAGTCTACTGCGGCACAGCAGGAGGCAAACAGGAGAACTGCTGAGACCCAGGAAACCCTGCAGCGACTAATTTTGGCCCAGGCGGAGAATACTTTGGCTATGGCTAGAGCCCAGAAGGAAAGCACAGAGGTCCTAGTGCGACAGCTTATGACGTCCCAAGTGGAGGCGATCGGCATGGTCCAGGAGGAACAGCGAACTACCACCAGTACTCTACGCAAGGAGATTCGTGCCATATCGGACAAACTGGAGTCTGATCCTGCAAATGGCTACCAGGGTACCAAGGTGATCCGGGCCAGCCATTACCTGCAAAAAATGACCGCAGCAGATGATGTGGAGGCGTACCTGTTGGCCTTTGAGCGAACTGCAGCAAGGGAAGAATGGCCGGCGGCTGAGTGGGCGAGCATACTTGCCCCTTTTTTGAGTGGGGAACCTCAGAAGGCCTACTACGATCTGGAGCCAACCCAGGCCAGTGATTATGTGAAATTAAAAACAGAGATCATGGCGCGCCTGGGGGTGACCACCGCAGTGCGGGCGCAAAGATTCCAGTCCTGGGCGTACTCTTCTAACAAGGCTGCACGCTCCCAGATGTTTGACTTGATTCATCTTGCCAGGAAGTGGCTACAGCCGGAAATCAACTCCGCTACTAAAATAGTGGAGACCCTAGTTATGGATCGCTATCAGCGTGGATTACCTGCTTCTCTGCGCCGCTGGGTAACCCAAGGAGACCCCCAAACAGCAGACCAGTTGATCACATTGGTAGAAAGATTTATAGCTTCGGGAGAAGCTGTGCAACCGCCTTCAGTGACTCAGTCCCGCAACCCTAAATCCCAGAACGTCACACGAACTGGTAAGACTGTTCAGCGGGTGCGGGGTGTAGAAGAGCAAGGACATGCAGAAAACCCCTCTGACATGTTTCCCGGGGTACAGGGAATACCTAAATATAATCCTATAATCCGGTGCTTTAAATGCCATAGAGTGGGCCACATAGCCAGAGACTGTATGAACGATGAGCCCATGGACTATAATGAAGCACATTCACTGTACTCTGGGTATGACATTGCTGGTAAAGTTGATAATCCGCATTGGTGTACCGTGAAGGTTAATGGCAGACGGTGTAACGCCTTGCTGGATTCGGGGAGTATGGTCACCCTGGTGACTAAAGCCATTTTATCTAAGGTGGTGTTTAACCATGTGAAAAAACTTGGGGTCGTCTGTGTGCATGGAGACAAACGAGAGTACCCCACTACTGAAGTGGATATCGAAACCCAGTGTGGTACCCTGAAATATTGTGTGGGGGTGGTACCAAACTTGGCCCATGACGTTGTGATTGGGAGAGATTTTCCATACTTCTTGGAACTATGGGAACTCCCTGAACTGAGGCAAATCAAGGAGGGCTATGTCTTTCCTTTTTCTGATGTTGATCTAGATGATGAGTTCAACGAAACGACCTGTGGTCCTATGCCAGTATTAGTGGGCACCCAACCGCCTCAGAGTAATGAGCCAGGTGCTAACTCTGACCAGGCGGAGTTATTAGGTTTAGCGGGTGGCCGGTAAACTTTAAAAGGGGCCAATGGGAGGACCCCACCCTAGGGGCAGTGAGAAATGATATCCAGGTTGTGGATGGAAATGTGACCCAGCCTGGGAAGTTGTTGCTGTACCCCCACTTTGAAATGTCTGACAATCTGTTGTATCGTGTGGAAAAGAAAGGGCGGACATTGTCAAACAGTTATTGGTACCGCAAAACTTTAGGAATACGGTGTTAAACCTTGCCCATAACCATATCCTGGGGGGACATTTAGGAGTCGATAAAACAAAGGAGAGGATCCTTAGGAGGTTCTATTGGCCAGGGGTGTTTGCTGCCATCAATAGATATTGTACTTCTTGCCCTAAATGTCAGCTTACTGCACCGGCTCCAGGATTCCGGAGCCCGTTAGTGCCCTTGCCCATACTCGATGTCCCGTTTGAAAGGATTGCTATGGACCTGGTGGGTCCCCTGGTTAAATCTGCGAGGGGGCACCAGTACATACTCGTTGTCCTCGATTATGCAACACGCTACCCTGAAGCGATTCCCCTCCGCAATGGCACTGCCAAGTCCATAGCAAAAGAACTCATGCTGATGTTTAGCAGGGTGGGAATACCAAAAGAGGTCCTAACAGACCAGGGGACTCCATTCATGTCCAGGGTTATGAAAGAGTTGTGTAAATTGCTAGGCATCAAGCAGCTAAAAACCTCAGTATATCACCCGCAAACCGATGGCTTAGTAGAGCGGTTTAACAAAACGCTTAAGAGTATGCTAAGGAAGGCTATTGATAAAGATGGCAGGAATTGGGACCTTCTTTTGCCCTACTTAATGTTCTCCATCCGAGAGGTCCCTTAGGCCTCTACAGGTTTTTCCCCGTTTGAGCTGTTATATGGCCGGCATCCCAGGGGACTGCTGGATGCCGTCAAGGAGACATGGGAACAGGAAACGACACCCTACCATAGTGTCGTGGAGCACATATCCCAAATGCAGGACCGCATGGAGGCGGTCATGCCCCTCGTTAGAGACTATATGAGGAAAGCCCAGGAGGCCCAAGGTATAGCTACAATAAGAATGCCCGGGTCAGAGTGTTTCAACCGGGAGATAGGGTATTGGTTCTAGTCCCCACGGTGGAAAATAAATTTTTGGCTACCTGGCAGGGTCCCTATGAGGTGATGGGAAAAATAGGAGAGGTAAATTATAAGGTAAGCCAGCCGGAAGGAGGAAACCTGAGCAAACCTACCATATAAACCTGTTAAAGCCATGGAAGGATAGAGAGGTCTTAGTGGCCCTGAAGCCTACGGACCTCCCTATCACGGACCCCGAGGTAAACATCTCTGACACCCTCTCTGTACACCAGAAAGCGGAGGTTAAGGTGTTTCTTAGGCAAAACCGAGAAGTGTTCTCAGCGATACCGGGGAGGACACAAATAATCAGGCATGACATAATAACCGAGCCAGGGAAAAAGGTCTGTCTAAAGCCGTACAGAGTACCTGAGGCCCGTAGGCAAGCTATAAAGACTGAAGTAGAGAAAATGCTAAAACTTGGGGTGATTGAGGAATCGCACAGTGAGTGGAACAGTCCCATTGTGCTTGTCCCTAAACCGGATGGGTCCATTAGATTTTGTAATGACTTCCGTAAATTGAATTGCATTTCTAAATTTGACACCTACCCCATGCCTAGGGTCGACGAGCTGATTGAGAGGCTTGGGAAAGCACGCTATCTCACAACCCTTGATCTGACTAAGGGGTATTGGCAGGTGCCACTCACTGACCAAGCGAGGGAGAAAACGGCCTTTTCAACCCCAGATGGCTTGTTCCAATACACAGTGTTGCCATTTGGTTTGCACGGGGCCCCTGCCACGTTCCAGAGGATGATGGATAGGATTTTACACCCCACGCTCAATATGCGGCGGCATACTTGGATGATGTGGTTATATATAGTCCAGATTGGGAATCGCACCTTCCTAAAGTTCAGCGGGTGCTCACTGCAATTCGGTCTGCGGGCCTAGTGGCCAACCCCACAAAAAGTACCATTGGGCTAGCGGAAGCCAAGTACTTAGGCTACACTATTGGCAAAGGTTTGGTCAAACCTCAGACAACGAAGGTTGAGGCTATACGGAGTTGGCCACAACCTTTGACAAAAAAACAGGTGAGGGCTTTTCTCGGGTTAACTGGATACTATCGGCGGTTCATCCCGAATTTTGCTGCGATAGCCGCCCCCCTCACTGATCTCACAAAGGCGAGATCCCCTGTGATGGTGAAGTGGTCTCCCGAAGCCGAAAAGGCTTTTATAGGTCTGAAGGAGGCCCTGTGTGCATATCCCGTTTTGGTGTCCCCTGATTTTGCGAAGGACTTCATAGTCCAGACTGATGCCTCTGAGGCTGGTTTGGGGGCTGTCCTCTCCCAGGAGTGTCAGGGAGAGGAACACCCTGTTCTTTTTCTCAGCAGGAAGCTGTTGCCGCGGGAAAAGAACTATTCTGTTGTGGAGAAGGAATGCCTTGCCATCAAATGGGCATTGGAAACCCTTAGGTATTATCTATTGGTAGGAGATTCAGGCTGATAACTGACCACGCTCCTCTCATATGGATGTATCGCAATAAGGAGACTAATGCGAGGGTCACGAGGTGGTTCCTTAGCCTACAGCCATTTAGTTTTTCGGTGGAGCACAGAGCCGGTCTTCTGCAGGGAAATGTCGACGGGCTGTCTCGGGTACATTCGCTGATGTCCGTGGTCGCTCGTCCCGATGGTCTTGAGCTGAGGGGGAGGGTGTGTGACAGGAAGCAGGGTATGGTCCTGAATGGGCGATATGTGAGACCGGACCTTGTGCACTGTGTTTAAAAATAACCCCAGGGAGATGGTTAAAATATATTTTGTGTTTCGCTGGTGCAATGGAGAGCATCCAGTAAAATGTGTTACGGGTCCCTGGGGTCGGGATAGTGGAGAGAAGGGCGGGCCACTATCCCAGCAGCCTGGCTCACTAGCCAGGCCAGGTTTTGGAGAATAAAGCCAACGATGGCATACAGGTGTGGTCCCATTTAGTTGGGCTTTATTAAGGGAAGGTTTTCCTTTGTAGCTGAGGAGTGTGGGTGTCTGTCCTTCCAGGAGAGAGAGCTGGAGAGACAGGGAAAAAGAACCAAGTTATTCCTCTGTTGCTGAAAGAAATGTTTGCTGTGATCCACTGATTCTCCCACCGATTGCCTGTGAAAGGTGGAGGTAAATAAAAGTCTTGCCTAAGAACCAAAAGACTGTGGCTCTGCATATTTATGTTGCCCTAGAAGACGTGGTTAAAACTGGACTGTGTCACAATGTTATGTTATATTTGTCTGACCTACACGTGCCTCTTTGATTTAATTGTAAGCAAGATGACTGAATGATCAAAATCAATGTCAAACTGGCCAAAACACTCAATTTCAGTGGGGGTTGAATAATTTTGAACACAACTGTATCAAGGTATAATAAGTGGTCAGTTTGTAGTCCCATCGCTCCGCTTCTAGTCACTTTAACCAACGGATGTTCAGGACATGTGCACAAATCATACATCCCCAGGTGCCCTTCATTGAGAAAGACCGTCCCAATCCTCGTCACTATCCTGGGTTTCTTCACTCATGTCCTAACTCTGAGGACACCAGGAAATAATCTCCACTGAAAGTAGAGTGACCAGGTCATTCGGCACGGTTCCTCTGGCCTTAATGTGCTCTGGGGACATCCGGGCCTGAGTTGGACATCCCACATTTGTAATGCGTGCTAATACCCGGGGGCACCTCCATATACATGAATGTTTTGTTTTCTTAAACATCAGTGTTTCATAGCAAAAAAATATAAATCCATTTTAAACTCTGCACCAGAATACGTGGCTGACATATACTATAGTATACTGAGGGCCCTATCACAATCTTCGCGCATACGTTTGCGCCGGTGCAAAAACGCATTAACGTGAGGGGCAAATCCCTTTGCGCTGAACGTCGTATTACAATGTCAGCGCAACAAACGCACGTATATACCTACCGTGGGTGAACCTGCTCGAGCTTACTGTACGTTGCGCGTCCTATACTTAACATTGTGAGTGCAAATGCGTTTGTGCGCTGGTTCGCGGATGGTATTACAATCTATGCGCAGTTTGTAACGCACAGCCTTTGCGCGCATAATTTTAGCAACTCCTGAAAGCTGGTGTTAATGGAAAATTCTATCAACCTGGCCGAAACCAAATACACCAGCCCAAAAAAAATACGCAGCAAAGTATAGTTACACATTCTACACATACCCAAACCAATAAATTTGAGAAGTTGTGTGTGCATTTTTTATTGATGCAGCATATATGCGCAGATTGACTTTGACAGGTGCAAAAACGTAACGTGAGACAATTGTGGTTCTTAATTCTGATTGACTGAATCGTGTGAAAAAACAGTCCGCACACTGATTTCTGCGTGCAAAGTTGCTGCGCGTGCGTTTGTGCGCGTCCGTTTTATGCGCGTTATTGCTCAACGAATGAAAAAATGCGCTAGGATTGTTATTCCAGCGTTGATTTACGCGCGTTAAAGTTTAATGCTGGGCGCACAAATTCACGCGTTGCGTGAGCGTTTTAACACGAAGATTGTAATAGGATCCTGAGTTTAGTGACCGGTTTAACCAGGTTTTTTTTTTCTCCATGCTTATTTGTACAGCCTCTCTCAGTACAGCGATGAGAACATGATGGACCCATATAACTTGGCCATTTGTTTCGGCCCCACGCTAATGCCTGTCCCAGATGTCCAAGACCAGGTGTCCTGCCAGTCTCATGTGAACGAAATTGTCAAAACCATCATCATCCACCACGAGATGATTTTCCCAGATGCAAAAGAACTGGAGGGACCAGTTTATGAAAAATGTATGGCTGGAGATGATTACTGGTAAGGCCATTATAGACTACGGAGATCGTTCTGTATTTTTTTTCCATTAAGGAATTCTGTACCTTTTAAACCTTCAAAGGAGTATTTTAAATATGAATAAACAACCTGGAACTAAAACAAAGGTCCGTACTGTGTAGATAAATGAAACAAAAGGTGCTTTGTAACTGTGTCTTTCTATTACCCCCTTATGTTGTTTTTAACTTTTCTTTTATTTGGTCGTTGAGCCGTATCTGTGAATATTCCCACTTGATCCGCTTTCATAGGTTTCCCTGAGATAATAATCGGCACTAATTTTACCCCATCTTAGTCCTATCACATGCCTTTTTAAGGATGTTAGGAGTTAAAGTTCAATCATACCTTGGAGTCATCATTTGCTCATCACTGTGCTACACATGCAGGTCTATTCACTAAAAGTTGAAACTCTGGAGAACTTTTGCAGAAGTGAAAATTCTAGGTCAAAATAGTCAAACCAGAAAAATTCTCCCATTTATCTCCCTTTCCAAAACGGCTGCTTTGACCTAGAATTTCCACCATGGGGGTCATGGTGGGTAGCAAGAGCTTGGATATATGGGGGGTCATGGTGGGTAGGAACAGCTTGGATAGATGAGGGTCTTGGTGGGGAGAGAGAGCTTGGATAGATGGGGGTCATGGTGGGTAGGAACAGCTTGGATAGATGAGGGTCTTGGTGGGTAGGGAGAGCTTGGATAAACGAGGGTCATGGTGGGTAGGAAGAGCTTGGATAGACAAGGGTCTTGGTGGGTAGGAAGAGCTTGGACATATGAGGGTCTTAGTGGGTAGGGAGAGCTTGGATAGATGAGGGTCTTGGTGGGTAGGAAGAGCTTGGATAGACGAGGGTCATGGTGCGTAGGAACAGCTTGGATAGATGAGGGTCTTGGTGGGTAGGAAGAGCTTGGATAGACGAAGGTCATGATGTGTAGGAAGAGCTTGGATAAATGAGGGTCATGGTGGGTAGGAACAGCTTGGATAGATGAGGGTCTTGGTGGATAGGGAGAGCTTGGACAGACGAGGGTCATGGTGGGTAGGAACAGCTTGGATAGATGAGGGTCTTGGTGGATAGGGAGAGCTTGGACAGACGAGGGTCTTGGTGGGTAGGAAGAGCTTGGATAGATGAGGGTCTTGGTGGGTAGGGAGAGCTTGGATAGATGAGGGTCATGATATCAGGAGAAGCAGAGGAGTAGGTTGAGGGGTCTGGTGGGGGAACAGGCTGGTTGCAAATCTCTGGAGTAGGTCCTCACTCTGTGAAGACCAGGGCTTCAATGAAAGAGCGCTGGCTGGATGTGGGAGCTGGTCTTTTTATTGGAGACCAGCCAGCGCTAATTAAATACATCCTGCAGGAGAGCTGTTGTGGAATGAAGCGTGAAACCTTACATGCCTACAGTTTTTCACAGCTGACTTTGATCCTTTATGTTGGATTATGTAACTGAATGAAAAAAGTGAATTCATTCTCACGTGAAACCTATTTTATGGCCATTTCTGAATATATTTATGTACAAAAACGTACAAGTCGATTATCTGGCCTGTTGACACATACACGGCAAGTGTCGCAGCAGACTACAGCACGAAGAACCCCGCGTGGCCCTCAGATTCCTAGAAACACTAAGCGAGGGGTGAATTTCTTCTAATAGACACTAAAAATACTTTAATTCGCTGATATGAAATCCGCTGAAAATAACAAAACATCGAGAATGTGCCAAGCGCTGCAGGTGGCAGAAAGCGACACATGTGACAGTTTTATTGTGATGATTACAATTCAGCAGCCGGAAATACATTAAAACCAGCTAACAGCTTGCAAAAAGGTTTTTTTCATCACACACCTGTGTAATTAAAGCTTCACGCAGTCTTGTTTCTTACTTCCTCAGCATTAACAAATGAGGGTTTGTAGCTTTTTCCAACTCGAAATATATTCTCCCTCTACATTTTGTCCATGTAAATTACCTTCTCTGCTATAATACATGCTTTAACTTCATTTACATCATTGAAGATGTGAGAGCTATTCGTAAGGAACTGTTTTACTGTAATTTAATCCCTTTTTATAGTCATTCTGTCGAGGCCTTGACAATCACGGTGAGAATTATTACTTAAAATCGCTTGGGTTGGATCTCCTGGAGAAGCCGATAGGTTCACTATAATCTAAAATTCCATTCCTTGAACGTCTCACATTTAGAAGTGCAGTATGCTGTACGATAACGCCTCGGATTGTATAAAGATTCCCCTCTTATTGGATTATTTCTTTTGATTTATTGCCAGTGACAGCCCGTACAGTGATCATGGCACCCTGGAAGAGGTGGATCAGGATGCCGGCACAGAGACGCACACTAGTGAAGACGGTAAATTAGATCCGGTGGATTATTTTGTGTGCTTGTTTAGGATCACTCTTCGTGTTTTTCTCATATCGTAGAACATTATGGCCTTAATGGGTTTAATAACTAAATTAGGATTGTTAATTGTCCGACCGTAATGGCTTAATTAAAATTACACACTATTTTATTGGGAAAATCGCAAATTCGGCATATTTTTCAGAGTTACGTTTTTCATTGCACTAGTACATGTGTTTTTTATGTTTATGTCAGACTAGCTTGGGAATCCTTTATTTTCATGTACAAGTATTTGTTTTTATTTTGGTAACTGTTGACAAGGAGCCAAGGCACAAATACCGGTTTGGAAGACTCGAGCGTTTTATCCTATTTTTTTTGTTTAAATAAGAAAACAGCTACTGCCAGAAATAAAGCTTTGCAATGTTTGTTATATCTGAAGAACAACACAGGAGAAATAGAACACTGTAGGAAATGAACAAAGGTGACTAAGGGGTGCTGAGGTCGACATGGGATGTCACAACTTTTTACACTACAAAAATGCCAAGACTGCACACCAAAGTAAAAATAAATTTTTATTGATACAGAAATAAAAACCCTAAAACACCACGAAGAATCTTTATATGATATATAATTTGCCAGAGAACCAACTCAAAAGTAATAAGGTTGGTCTACACTTATCCTAATACAACAATAGAAATAAGTTAATATATGTCCTCCAAACAATATGTTAAGGAGTATCCCTGGTAATAATAAATCTTATATCACAAGCAGTGTTTAGAAAACCAAAAAAATAAACAACCACATGTAAAGAGAAAAGAAACTGAAATACTGATACCACAGGGAACCTCTCAGCAGACAAGAACCAGCAGAGACCAAACACTCAACGTTTCGGTCAAAGACCTTTGTCAACTTTTTACACACACACAACAAAGGGGAGCACTCAACCTGTCCTATCGGTGATGAGGGGATTAACTCATCCATACATCTAACAGGTTAAAAACACCTGACGTAGGTTTAAAAAAAAATGGGGGTTCAGTTACGACTGTTTTGTTTTATTTGTTCTGAGACTTTTTGCTGTTTCACGGGAATTGGCTACATGCTGGACTCTGGGTTCTGGGTATTCTTCCAGCCCCCCCTTTTCTTTTGTGCGGGAACATGGGGTTGGTCCAGGCATGCCATTTTGGGGGGATACTGCGGCTCTGCCTGCTCTTTTTGGCCCCGGACCCCCCCTTTCCCCGGCCATTGGCCTCTTGCCTTGCCTCAGGCTGTCTTTTGGGCCATCAGAGAGCGCCAGCAATGCCACATGCTATTGGTGGGCAGTTCCCCTCCTTCCCTATCCTCCCCTCCCCCTTTGTGTAACGGTGTTTAGTTTTTTTTATCCCAGTATACCCATTTGATACATTACTAATACTACTACTACAGCCCTATTATCCCCAGCGCTTGTTATTTACCATTATTGCCCCCCCCCTTTCTTTTTTCTTACCTGATGAATAAAGTTGCTCGCTTCTGCAGATGTGTACGGTTTTTCGGCTGAGTTCCTCTGAGCCTGTTCTGTCTGTCCCTGCGCGGCCTTTATTTTTGGCTGTGTTATTATGATGCCGACAACTTTTCATAATAAAAATTTTCAACGCGAGAAAAAAAGCGGGGGGTTCAGTTAGAAGATGTGATCACCGTTTATATAAGCCTGCCGCAACACAAACACATATTGTTTCCATTTTTACAAATAATGAAACCATAGACGCGATCTGCCTACAGAATGACGCACACAAATGTATCTACACCTAGATTTCTCTTTTATCACAGGAGCAATTCTTAATTTCGCAATATTAGCACGCTGTTTCTTACGCTGGGATAAAAACCACACGGGGCATCGTGTCGAGGCGAATGCTGCAAACTCATTATTAAGTGCACCCTCCTCTCCCTGCAGTGTAAACTGCTATTCAGGGATAAATTACACCTGCCGGGCACAGCGAGTGGGCGGACGCTGTTAAAATGTTCCTTTATCAGGATGATCCAGCTCCTGCAAATCCTCTTTTAAAATGACTGCTCTGAAAAGCCAGCAAGTCAAATGATGAATGTTCACAAACTATCAAAGCAGACCCGTTTTCATAGTGAGTGTAGCTTAGTCCCAGACATTCTGCCCGGGTAAGGCTGGGGTCAGACGAACGCAGTGCGAACGTGCGTTTACCTGCACTTTATTACTGCCGTGGTAGCAGCAAATGACGTCCAACGCAGGCCCACACACGAAGTTCGGCCGCACGAAAGTTCGGCCACGCAACGCAAGCGGCAAACGAACGCATTTTCGCAAGAACGTCGAACCGCTAGTACTGACGTACAGAGTGCGCTGCGTCCGCATAGCGGCGTGTGTGCGTGATTAGGAGACGTCAGACGCTGCTCATGTCCGGCCAACATAACGACCAGACACCCAAAGTTTCCTGGTTTGGATCCATAAAAAATCACGGCCGTAATTGCGCCTCATATGACCGCTATCACGTCTTCCGTGAAAAAGTACATCTATGCGTTCGGACGCACTTTTTTACGGACGATGAGAAAAATGCATTCGTCTGACCCTAGCCTAAACGGGAAGCCACTCCGAGGATAAAGATTAAGGATGATATAAAAATTGGAATTGCTAATTATGGGTCAAAATAGCCAGGATGAGGGAGAAATATTTAATTCAAAATTTGCCGATTTTCATGAAGAAAAGGTTTTATAATAGAACATGAATAACTCGAGGTATATGCCGCTTTGCATTACAATGTAACTACATGACCCACCATTGTGACATGTTAAAAGAGCTAAACTGGCCATCGCTGGAATCTAGACGCACCCTTCACCTTTCCAACCTGGTGTTTAAGAGCTTTTCTGGGAAGCTACCACCCTACCTGAATAGACTGCTTCCCCCAGCAGTTCCCTCATCCTATAACCTCCGATCCGGGACCTGCACCTTACTTACAATACCACAATACAATAAGACAGTGGCTCGATCCTCATTTTCCTACAGAGCACCGCAAATATGTAATAACCTCCCAGACACCATCAAATCTTCCCCCTGTCTTAAGTCACTCGAGCTCCCTGTTAACATACCTCAATACGGAATGCACCTGTGAACATGTAACATAGTGACTATATACAGAATGCACCTGTAAACATGTAACATAGTGACTATATACAGAATGCACCTGTAAACATGTAACATAGTGACTATATTTCCTACATATTTATTTTCTGTTAATCTGTATATTTGTGTTGTTTTTTTAATATCTTGCATTGTATTACTTTGTATTTCTGTAACTGTAACACTTTAATGTTCTTGAACCCAGGACATACTTGAAAACGAGAGAAATCTCAATGTATCCTTCCTGGTAAAATCCTTTATAAATAAATAAATATACTCTTTATCCGGCTTCTCAATCTCTGCCCCTCTCCCCAGATGTTTCTGAACTATAACTCCTATGATTCTCTGGCCATCTATTACATTGGACGAATTGTGGGATTTGAAGGCCAACAACATCTGGGTGAGCCGGCATTTGAGATCCCTGCTCTACGTCAACAGTCAGCAACCTTGGCCCTCCAGATGTTTTGGAACTACATTTCCCTTGAGACTCAGCCAATCCAGGGGTCAAGTCCTGCAGGAACACATGGGAATGCAGTTCACTCACTATTTTAGCAGGAGGAACTTCGTTCCCCTGTGGCTGAAATACTGGAAAGCTGCAATACCTTTCTATATAGACACTATTTCATAAAACTGTCTATATTTAAGGGTTTTTCCTGAATTTAAGTACATTGAGAAAGCATGGGAATAACAATTTTTTTTTTTTGAGAAAGTATTTTACCAGGAAGGATACATTGAGATTTCTCTCGTTTTCAAGTATGTCCTGGGTGGCGAGTATGTACCGTTAGGTGTCTTGCCAAGGACACTTACTGGAGAGGTGCTCTGGCTGGGATCGAACCCATGACTCCACAGGCTCTCTCCATGCAGAGCAGTGACATTACCTCTACTCCACCAGTGTTTGCCAGAGGAATGGCATTCTCATGCATAAAGAAGCACTGCAGCTGCTTTTGGCTCCCAGTAATCTTTGAGACCACAATGTACAGAAATGTTGGTGAGTTCCTACACTTAAAAATAAAAAATAAAAGGGTTATTCAAAGAGAGGTGACAAGCAGGAGAATGGCTGGAGAATGGAAAATTCTAGGTCAAAATAGCCAAACCAGAAAAATTCTCCCATTTATCTCACTTTCCATGTCGGCTATTTTGACCTAGAATTTTCCATTCTCCAGTCATTCTCCTGCTTTTCACCGCTCTCTGAATAACCCTGTAAGACTCGACCCCTGGGCCAATCTACGAAGTATCTGAGCATCATGGGAGATATACAGGGTTATTCAGAGAAAGGTGAAACTCTGGTGACCTTTTGTAGAAGTGAAAATTCTAGGTCAAAATAGCCAATTTGGAAAGTGAGATAAATGGGAGAATTTTTTTCTGGTTTGGCTATTTTGACCTAGAATTTTCACTTCTCCAGTCATTCTCCTGAGGGTCACCTTTCTTTGAATAGACCTGATAATTTCAACACATCTGGAGGGCAAAGGTTGCTGACCCCTACATCTGTATACATTAAGGCTAGGGTCAGACTAACGCATTTTTCACGTCTACCGTCAAAAAGTGCGTCCATGCGTCCGGACTCACTTTTTCCCGGAAGACGCGATAGCGGTCATACGGTGCGCAATTACGGCTGTGATTTTTGACGGAGCTAGAAAAAAAAGAGAAATCTGAGTAACCAAAGTTTGCGTCTCTGGAGGTTATGTTGGCCGGACATGGTGCAGCGTCTGACGTCTCCTAATCACGCACACACGCCGCTATGCGGATGCAGCGAACTCTGTGCGTCAGTACTAGCGGTTCGACGTTCTCAAAAAAAATGCGTTTGTTTGCCGCTTGCGTTGCGGGGCTGAACTTTCGTGCGGCCGTACTTCGTATATTGGCCGTCATTGGACGTGATTTGCTGCTACTACGGCCGTAATAAAGGGCGGCTCAACACACGTTCGCACTGCGTTCGTCTGACCCCAGCCTTAGACAAGGCACTGCATCGTTACCTGCACATGTGTAGGTAATGTTGATTTCTGTATGGTTTTAGTCACATTCACAAAACCTGTAGGGCTCTATTACATTCCTCGCGCACAATTTAGCGCGTGCGCAAAAACGCATTAACGCGAGGGGCAAAACCCTTTGCTCTGACAGTCATATTACGACGTTCGCGCACAAAATGCGTGTTAACGTCTAACGAGAGTGACCCTGCGCGAACCTTTTGCGAGCGTAATTTAGTGCGCGCATCCTATACTTAACATTGTGAGCGCAAATGTGTTTGTGCGCTGGTACGCGCATGGTATTACAATCTTAGCGCAAAATTTAACAGACAACGTTTGCGCGCATAATTTTAACGTCTTTGAAAAGCTGGCAAATTGTAACAACCTGACCGTACCAAACTGCGTATTCACGGAGAACGTCGATGCGCAGGTTTTCTTTTTTACTAGATCGTCAAAAATGACGGCCACTACCTTGTCTTCCGTCAGAACGTACGTCTGTTGTGCGCAGTCTGCACAAAACGATGAACTCACGTTAAAATTTACATTGCGTTCACTGATTTTTGCGCGAATTTTGCGCGTCGGTTTTCCGAGCGCAATTTCCCGATGGATGAAAAAATGCGCGAGGAATGTAATTCCAGCAGTGATTTTCATGCGTTAACGTTTAACGCTTCACGCAAAAAACAGGCGTTTTGCGTGCGTTTTTGCGTTAGGTATGTAATAGGGCCCGTAGAGTCTGTGTCAGCGGGGGTGAATGTTTATGGACATTATCAGTCTGTAAATACGTTAATAGATCTAGTTAGTTCTTTTCAGCTGGAGAAATAAAAAAGTGTAATACGTCACACACATCCTCTAATGTATGTAAACAAAAACAATAAAATTCTGACTTCTAAAAGGGAAAAAGATACACTATCCTTTGAAGCTCCTGGAGTTGCTGTGTATCCCCCATGCCTTGCAGCGTCGGCCGTGAGCTCTGTCTGTCTAGATCTGGAAGTGGATCAGTCAACCAGAAATGTTTAAAAGCTTTCTGCTCTACCATCCTATAATCACCTGCACGAATCTGACAGCTACGCTACAATGCACAAAAGTGCTGGTATCTCCAGATAATGCAATTTATTACATTGGAAGCTTCACTTCCTGCTCTGACCTTCTGAGCGAATGAGAGGGCCAACAAAGTCAACGTTTTATTTGGTGTTTTTACGAATGTCTGCAAGTAGATTGACATGAGAAGGCTTGTATCACCGTTCTAAAACAAAATGGTAAATGAAAAGGGCTTTAAAGCATCACATGTATCTTATTATCCCCGGAGTATTTTCTCTAAAAGCTGCACATCCATGTCACATCTCCGCAAAAAAGCCTAAAATGTCGAAAAATGTGAATTGCCCCCTTTAATACACCCCTTATCCGCAAATAACACACCTGATACATGCAAGATGTAGAATTTACAAACAGTGATAGTCCAGTTACTGTATCATCTGGTAGGGGGGAAAAAAAAAAACCCTGATATCATCTGTTTGTTTTTTCCGGAGTGGATTATTATTGTTTAGCCATGGTACAGATTGTTGTATTTAGTGAAACGTTGAATTAGTTATTTAAATAGCCTCCCTCATTAAAGTCCTCTGTGAAATTACAGGCTGTGTCATGACCCATGCAAACCTGCAAATTGGCCTCCACTTCTAGTCAGTGGCATTAGTCTAGCATTGTGTATTCAGTGTTTAAGAATCTCACAATCCCTCGGGATAATATTGTGGGTAAAATCACAGAATATTTACAGGGTTATTCAGAGAGCGGTGAAAAGCAGGAGAATGACTGGAGAAGTGAAAATTCTAGGTCAAAATATCCAAACCAGAAAAATTCTCCCTTTCATCTCACTTTTCAAATCGGCTATTTTGACCTAGAATTTTCCATTCTC
The DNA here is from genome assembly GCA_009667805.1 of Leptobrachium leishanense. Taxonomy (NCBI): domain Eukaryota; kingdom Metazoa; phylum Chordata; class Amphibia; order Anura; family Megophryidae; genus Leptobrachium; species Leptobrachium leishanense. Next base: position 346,374,039 of record CM019065.1, read on the forward strand.
CAGTCATTCTCCTGCTTTTCACCGCTCTCTGAATAACCATGTTAGTTATTTACAAACAGGGTTATTCAGAGAGCGGTGAAAACCAGGAGAATGACTGGAGAAGTGAAAATTCTAGGTCAAAATAGCCGGTTTAGAAAGTGAGATAAATGGGAGAATTTTTCTGGTTTGGTTATTTTGACCTAGAATTCTCAAGTCTCCAGCCATTCTCTTGGGTTTTCACCTCTCTCTGAATAACCCTGAAAGCATTTTAGCAGGAAGGATACATTGAGATTTCTCTTGTTTTCAAGTATGTCCTGGGTTCAAGAACATTGAATTGTTACAGTTGTTGCATTTATTACTTTGTATTTCTGTAAGATACTAAAAACAAAACACAAATATACAGATTAACACAGAAAATAAATATGCAGGAAATATAGTCACTATGTTACATGTTTACAGGTGCATTCTGTATATAGTGACTGTGTTACATGTTTACAGGTGCATTCTGTATATAGTCACTATGTTACATGTTTTCAGGTGCATTCTGTATATAGTCACTATGTTACATAGAAAATGTCGGCAGATAAGAACCTTTCGGCCCATCTAGTCTGCCCAATTACATGGATACTTTACCTGGATTTATCTTTTGTTTAGGATAGCCTTATGCCTATCCCATGCCTGCTTAAATTCAATTACTGTTTTGGCCTCTACCACTTCAACTGGAAGACTGTTCCATGTATCCACCACCCGCTCAGTAAAATAATGCTTCCTGATGTTACTTTTAAACCTTTGCCCCTCTAATCTAAGACTATGTCCTCTTGTTTTGATACTTTGTTTCCTTTTAAATATACTCCCTTCCTCTACCTTGTGGATTCCCTTTACGTATTTAAATGTTTCTATCATATCTCCTCTGTCTCGTCTTTTTTCCAAGCTGTACATGTTAAGATCATTAAGCCTTTCCTGGTAACTTTTCTCCTTCAAGCCGTACACCATTTTAGTAGCCCTTCTCTGAACTCTCTCTAAGATGTCTATATCCTTCTGGAGATACGGTCTCCAGTACTGCACACAGTACTCCAAGTGAGGTCTCACCAGTGCTCTGTACAGTGGCATGAGCACTTCCCTTTTCCTACTGCTAATACCTCTCCCTACACAACCAAGCATTCTGCCAGCATTTCCTGCTGCTCTATTACATTGACTACTTACCCTTAGATCCTCTGCAATAATACCCCTAAATCCCAACCCTCAGATGTTGAGGTTAGGAGTGTATCAAATATTCTATATTCAGCCCTTGGGTTTTTACGTCCCAGGTGCATTATCTTGCACTTATCCACATTAAAACTCAATTGCCACAGCTCCGACCATTTTTTTAGTTTACCTAAATCATTTGTCATTTGGCTGATCCCTCCAGGAACGTCAACCCTGTTGCAAATCTTTGTGTCATCAGCAAAAAGACATACTTTTCCATTAATACCTTCTGCAATATCACTAACATGTTTACAGGTGCATTCCGTATTGAGGTATGTTAATAGAGATCTCTTAAGTGACTTTAGACTGGGGGAAGATTTGATGGCGTCTGGGAGGTTATTCCATATTTGTAGTGCTCTGTAGGAAAATGAGGATCGAGCCACTTTCTTTGTGAATTGTGGTATTGCAAGTAAGATGCAGGTCCTGGATCGGAGGTTATAGGATGAGGGAACTGCTACGGGAAGCAGTCTATTCAGGTATCCAGTGCAGGGATCTCAAACTCTGACCCCTTAGTTGTTGCTGAACTACAACTCCCAGGATTCTTAGGCTATCTGTTATATTGAAAGAATTCTGGGAATTGAAGGCCTGACCTACAATATATTACAGATGAAATCACAGAACCCCCCCCCCCCTTCCAAGGCTAAGCTACTGGTTCTATTTGCCATTTCTTTGTATCTGTGTGAATGCGCGTCGGAACTGCTTAGCACACCACGCATGGACGAGGCCCAGCAGTGAAACCATCTGGCCGCTGTGCTGAGGGACACTGATCTCATTATGATTAGGTCTGCTACAGTCTGTTTACTGGGACAATGCTGTTTAGTCTGCTAACAAAGAGGTGTTGTTTGTTATCTTTTTGATTTCTCGGCCTTTCAAACCACTCATAGAAAAGTGCTACATGAAAGTGGATTTATGTTAGAAGTGGCACTCTATGAAGGAAATAGGAAAATATATTTTCAGCAACTTTAGGCCACATCCGTCAACAGACGTTTATAGTTTGTGCCAACTTTTCTAGTGAATGATCACTTTGTTAGCTGTGTGTGTGTGTGTGTGAGAGATATATATATATATATTTTGTGTGTGTGTGTGTATGTATGTATGTATGTATGTATGTATGTGTATATATATATCTGTCTGGTCTATCCTCTGCTTAGAGGGTCTGCTGTCATATGCAGAAGACTTGTTCGAGGTTGCCGGATGTGAAGGGGTTTTATACTTTTTTTCCCCTCTTTTTGGTGAAGTGACCCTAAAAGGCAACACTACTAAACCCCTCCATGAAAAGGATCCTCCTTATCTACTAACCTTTACCGATTTATACCGTGAAAAAAAGGATGCTGAATAAATGCCGCACATAACCTCCCTGTCACGTTATGTCTCTTGTGTAGAGTGTGAACCAATTGAAGCCATTGCAAAATTCGACTACACGGGAAGATCCGCTCGTGAATTGTCCTTTAAAAAAGGTGCTTCCCTCTTGCTGTATCACCGAGCGTCTGACGACTGGTGGGAAGGCAGACACAACGGCATAGATGGTCTTGTACCTCACCAGTACATTGTGGTACAGGACATGTAAGTTGATTTAGGTATCTGTTCAATGTTGCTCCTTGTGTTTATTTATACCTTCTGTTATGATAAATCCTGGTACTCCTTGATTTTGATGTATGAGACTGCTTTCCAAAGGTATTGGCACAGATAGAGGTGTAACGCTGCCATAGCTGCACATAGCAATGCTGTATTCTTTATTAAATTGTACCATAAAGAAGTCAAATCTTTAACATGTTCAGCATCAGCTTTCTGTTATATATATATCGCTCATGGCATGTTCTAGTAAGGTCATATTTTTTTTTTGTCCCCTCACCCAGTATTCACGATTCACGGGGTCTTCTATTTCAGAATATTGGTGAGACCGGAGTTATTGAAAGTGTATAGGGAATAATGTGATCCGTGCCACTAAGGAATTACTTTATTCATGTGATGCAATAGGAGGCTGTGCCACATGAAGGACATTTTTAGTAGAATGTAGTCATTTGCAACATGATGAAAATCATTGATCTTCGGAATTCTACAACTTGAACTTTGAAGGCTTCTTTCTTCACAAACATCTGCTTTGCAAAGTGTCGTTGGCTTTATCATAAGTCACCGATATGGTCACCTGGTGACAAAACAGTGTTTCAACATGCTTTCATTTTAAAAGAAAAAAAAATTGTATGGAATTAGTTTTATCCTGTGTATGTTGTATGGGATCCACTTAATATCATTCTACAAATGGTGCTTGATCACACGTGTTTGAAAACGTTTAGGGTGCCCAGAGCAGCCATAACCTGGGGATACATATAAAGTGTACAGGTCTATGGGCATCACATGAATGTGCTCCCATACAGTAGGTAGAAGCCTGGAAAGAATTCACATGGCCTTAATTGGTTATGATTTCCATCTTGCAGTATATAAACTATATGAACTGCAGAGAAGCACCATAATGCGCTGCCCATTAGCACGTAGGAAACATGGCAACCCTACTCACAGCTCTCTTTGTGATTGACCTGTATACCATGTATTCGTGGATGACTGACGGGGAAGATTGAAGTTTACAAGATATAGCAGTTTCAAAACCCTGTGCTGTGAACACCTTCCATTTTGGTTCTCTGTGCAGGGATGACACTTTTTCGGACACTCTGAGTCAGAAAGCCGACAGTGAAGCCAGCAGCGGGCCAGTCACTGAAGACAGGACATCATCCAAAGATCTGAATTCTCCGACAGACCGGCGCCCCGATTTTTATTCATCCAGGTAAGCAGAAGGACGTTGCTTATAATAAACAGGGCTCTATATGTTAATAAGACTGTTAGGAAAAAAGTGGAAAAGCAGTGTACAGAGATGTTAGTGTCTTTCCGTCAGGATTGGGATCATTGTTAGAATTCTACAAAGTTACTGCCGATTCAAAATGTAAATGCACTTGGATTCCAAAATTTAACATAACCTGTCAGGAATAAAACCACTTTTGATGTAATATATAAACTGTCATCAATATCCCTGATACATATCATTACTTACTGAAATATTACACCAGTCCGTGCCTCAGCTCCAGTAATGATAGCGCCGCCATCTTGCCGCTCCCACCACTCTCAGTTCTCTTGAATAGTCAGACTGACACACTGCTGTATCGCCTGCTGCTGCCCCTCATTCATCACTTTCGTAGCTGTAATAAATTTAAGTGGGAGAACTATTTGTACCAGGGTCCAACTGCTTTAGCCATGTCAGATTTCCCCAGCATGCACTGCTTTTTCGTTGGCATGCCAATGGAAGAGTAATGTATGACGGGAAAATGTGATGGAGTCGGGAGAGGAGTCTGATATATAATATTTTGACAGACATTTTTGCCATTTCAAAAGAGCTAATGTCACTAAGCTGGATAACCTCTTGTGGTAGGATATGGTAATTCTGAAGATTATATCCTACATACATGTTAAGTTGATAAGGCATCACGTTTTTTTCACTTGTACATTAATCTTTGTCAAGGGCCCTTCTAAGGACATGGTGAGGTATTTTTCCTTTCCTATAATTTAGTTGTTACCCTCAATCTTGTGCTATTCTGGTCACAGGCAAAGAAGAAGAGCTGATCCTCCGCCTGCTCGTCGCTCAGGCCGGACTAGTGACAGCCACTGCCCTATCCACCCATCACAGATAGTCAACAACTCATCCATAGAAACTGGGTCTTCCAATGTGTCAAGCCACTGCAGTCCCAGACCTCTTCTGCATAATCGAAACCTCAACACAGACAGCCCGGAAAGAAGACGGAAACCAGGCCACGGAAGCCTCACGAACATCAGCAGGCACGATTCCCTAAAAAAGATAGATAGTCCTCCTATAAGGAGGTCCACGTCATCGGGACAATACACAAATTTTAATGATCATAAACCACTGGATGCAGAGAGTATTGCTCAGGTATGTAGAGGGAGTTTAAAGGCTATAAATTTTCCATGCTTTTAATTAGGGATGCACTAATACCTATGCTAGTATCAATATCTGTGCCAATACCAGCATTTGCACAAGTACTTTATACTCGTGCAAATGCCCCAATACTGCCCGCCGATACCCAGAGCCAGCGCTGGGCTGGCTTTCCGGTATTTGAGAGGCTGGGGCTGCTAGTGGAATGCATTAAGAGCATTCCGGTAGCATTCCCCTCTAGCTGGCCGCGTGGTCCGAGCACCAGCTGGCTGCGTCACGTGGTCCTCCTAGCGGTTGGCGGGCTGTAACGCGGCCTCCAGCCGTGATCTTCCATTGGATGTGAAATGGGCAAATGTAATTTTGCCCATGACAGTGGTACTTTAACCCTGTTGATGCCCCCATGGTATTGACTGCTAGAGGGACGACATGTCTAGGTTACAAAGTGTTAAATCCAGAGTGTAGGAAGCAGATAAATACTGGGAAACATCAGAGAAGCAGGGAAACTTAAAAACGGGAGGTTAGTGGGATGTCATAGGTGAAAATTTAGAATCCCATGTGACCAAGTGTCTGAAATGCAGGAAGAACAGGAAAATGGAAATGTTAATGGACAAAGTTGATTGCATACTAAAAAAAAAAAAAAGCATAGGGGGAGACTGGGATAAAGAAAAGATGAACATTCATCAGCCTGGGCAGAGAGGTTCACATAGACATGCAGATACATGAATGTGTACACATCACACTTACTGAGTTGTGGTCTGGTGAATCATTTAGTAAATATTTAAATTAATAATCGTGTAATTTATATATTTGAAGGATACATTGAGATTTCTCTTGTTTTCAAGTATGTCCTGGGTTCAAGAACATTGAAATTTTTAGTTGTTACAGAAATACAAAGTAATACAATGCAAGATATTAAAAACACAAATATACAGATTAACAGAAAATAAATATACTCATTATGTTGCATGTTTACAGGTGCATTCTGTATATAGTCACTATGTTGCATGTTTACAGGTGCCTTCTGTATTGAGGTATGTTAATAGAGATCTCTTAAGTGTCTTTAGACTGGGGGAAGATTTGATGGCAACTGGGATGTTATTCCATGTTTGCGCTGCTCTGTAGGAAAATGAGGATCGAGCCACTTTCTTTTTGTATTGTGGTATTGCAAGTAAGGTGCAGGTCCTGGATCGGAGGTTATAGGACGACGGAACTGCTAGGGGAAGCAGCCTATTCAGGTAGGGTGGTAGCTTCCCAGAAAACCTCTTAAACACCAGGTTGGAAAGGTGAAGGGTGCGTCTAGATTCCAGCGATGGCCAGTTTAGTTCTTTTAACATGTCGAATGGTGGGTCATGTAGTTACATTGTAGCAAAAAGCGGCGGAATGAGTTATACGATGTAGTAAGTTTATGAGGGTGTGTTTGAGGGGCAGCTGCATACACTACATCTCTGTATTCAATAGCTGGCATAAGCATTTGTTGTACAATCTGCTTTCTTACCGCGGGGCTCAGGCATGATTTGTTTCTGTACAGGGCACCTAGTTTGGGGTAAAGTTTAGATGAGTTGTTCGATGTGGGGGCCAAAGGATAGATTTGGGTCTAACCACATACCTAGATATTTGAGAGAAGTGACTGTGGTCAGCGTGCCATTTGATTTTGTCCCAACACATAGATGGGGATTTTGCAGTTTATGTAGTTTAGGTGCTGTGTCAAAGAGCATCGTTACAGTTTTGTCAGCATTTAAAAAAAGTTTGTTATCTTTGATCCACTTTTCTACCTCTGTGAATTGTTCTTGCAGCACGGCCTCCAGCTGCGGGAGATTTGGTTTGCTGATATAGATTAGTGTCGTCTGCGTACATGTGTACAGTTGAGGCTTTGCAGACGTTGGGCAGATCATATATGAATGTTGTGAATAGCAGGGGGCCGAGTATCGAGCCTTGGGGTACACCGCAGATGGGGGGAGGCCGGAGGGAGGAGCTGTTGGAAATGGACACATATTGCTGGCAGCTTCACCAATACAACTCATGGATTACATGTTATAACATACAGACAGGTTTGGATGACAAAATCGGCTTCTAATATGTCATGTTTAGTGTGGTTCCTGTTATATACGGTTTTGTTTCTCATGCTAGTCACAAAATGATCTCGGTGGACTATGGTCTAGTCTTGTTATCTCTTTATATTTCAAAGCAGGACATAGAGGAAACCATGAATTCTGCCCTCAGCGAGCTCCGCGAGCTGGAACGCCAGAGTACTGCCAAACACGCCCCCGACGTAGTGCTGGACACGCTCGAACAAATGAAAAACTCCCCCACATCAGCTACGTTGACGGATTCGCTGAGCCCCCTCCACAATGTGATCCTGAAGAACGTCGAGCCTCTGATCCGGCGCAGTACCAGCACCTCCAGCGATACAATGAGTACTTTCAAGCCAATGGTGGCTCCCAGGATGGGAGTGCAGCTGAAACCCCCCGCTCTTAGGCCAAAGCCCATAGTTCTTCCGAAAACTAATCCCGGAATAGGACCACCTCAGCCGTCACAGGGAGCCGCAGACAAATCCTGCACAATGTAACTGTACATCCAACTGGAGGCATATTCTGGCGTCATGCATCACGTGTAACTGGAGTTGCTGTGCTGTTACGATGTTTGTATGATACTCCTGTAACACTAGGCAAATTCCTTGGAGGGAGGGGGACTTTTTAATGTGTTTCTACAACCGTAGCAACACGTAGATATTACTTGAAGATTTGATGCTGCACAACTTGTATTGATTGGAACACGGCTCACAAATTACTTTCCACCTGCAAGACGTATCAAGGATTTATTACTCAATCACACACCTGGTCAAAACGAGAATCGCCATGGGGCCAACACCGTTCAACCGATAATGACCTGCTTATTAGCCATTATACTTCTAGATAATGACAGCGGTGCATTAGCAAGAGCGTCTTAAAGGATTGATGTATCAAACGTGTCGTGTAAAAGGGTTTACCTAAGACGGTGGCTCTCCAGCTGCCCGTGAACTACATTTCCTCTAATGTTCAGCAAACGTCACAGGAGATGTACATCACAAACCTACAAAGATAGAATTCCTCCCAAATTTATAGGTAAATTGATGATTAAGGCTAATGTCAGATGAACGCAGTGATCACGTCCGTGTTGCCGCACAGTTTAACGTCCTTTGTAGCATTGAATCATGAGCAATAGAGACACACACACAAAGTATGTGCGCACCGAACTGCGCACGTACAACGCACGTGGCAAACTGACACAAGTTGGGCAAAAACGTAAAACCGCTACATGGACGTGCAGAGTGCGGCACGTCCGCGTAGCGTTCTGTGTGAGTGATGAGATGTCAGATGCAGCACATTTGCGTCGTCCAGCACCACCTCAACGCACACAATGACTTTTCATATCCTTTTCAAATTTTTATCATTTTTCATATTCATTTTATTTCCCTTAATTCCCTTTTTTTTCTATGTCCGTCAAAAAATCACGGACCATGTGGTGTCTACAGTATCTTCCATCAGTACGTCTGTCCGTTATGCACACACGCAGAGTGAGCTCAGACTGCGTTCATCTGACATTAGCTTAAATAGAGGAGCCGTGAGCGACACAGTATATTATATATAAATATTCTTAACAAAAAGAAAAATGGTTTGAAGAAACTGTTAGTAATCATTGATTGAAGTTCTTCATTCCAAAAGGTTTATCCTCACATTGTATTAAGAGCCAGTAGCGATGCTATGTGCGCACTACACGAGGCAATGAATGGAGAGAGCTTGGTTTGGGGATGGAACATTTTTATACCTTGACAGATCCCCTGTGAGCACAATAAACCTGCAGTTACTGAAATCATAAGGCCCCTTTTCCTGATGGACAACAGAGAGCTGCTCTTCTACAATGAAGTATAACTCTAGGGATGTGTCCATTTTCGTTCTGAAAATAGCTGGGGGACCATTTGCTTAACATCGAGCCAAAGCTGATCCAGGGCAATGGGTTATTCTAGCCGAGATGCACTTTCTTGGTTACGATTCAGTTACGACTCTTGCTAATTGCTGGTTTGTAACGATTTACTCGTAGAAGACAGATTCTGGGAGAACTCACGGAGTTTCCCATCACTGGGGAAAAAAAACAAACATCAGTAACCATGCACGTCCAGTCCGGTTACAGCTACTAGCAATGCGTTGGCTCGGGGTTTAGCAAATACACCCCCTACGATTGGGCTCCCTGCATGAGTGATCTGCAATGTATATTTAATACACACTGTTTTGGGGTCTGCCTGTGGAGAGTCTGCTTTAACAGATTGATCTATATATACATATATATATTTTTAATGTGGGTATATCTTACGTGAGGACACACATTCACAAGCTGTGCAATCTAGTTGTTTAACATAGGCTGAAAAAACAAAAGAAATCTCACTTTTTCTCGAGTCGCAGACATGACTGAGGAACATGCGCTGGTACTTTATTTTTTTCATTAGCTTTTTTTATATAAATATATATAAAACATTGAGTTGTGTATATATGTTTTAACTGTAACATTAATGAGCCACACTATTACTCGTGTGGTTTTATTCTTTTTGGTAATATGCAGCATATTCAGTTTTTAAACTTAAGTTTGTGTTTTGTTAACAGTCTAATTGGGGGGGGAGGGAATTTTTTTATTCTAGTCTTTATTAGAATAGCCTGGCCTAGTTAAGAAAGCCAAATACGGTAACAGGATCCTCACGCGTTGGTTCCTCAATGTGACGCTATAACTAGATTTTTTTTTTCACTCTGCAATGTGTAGCCTTTGCCTTTTTTTAATTTTTTTTAATTTTTTTTTTAAAAAAAACTGCATCTTGCAGAACTTATTTTAGGACGTGGACTGCTCTCTTGTCTTTCAAGCAGCAAACTGCAGTGTCTTATTTTGCTACTTAGTCCCTGTGTTTTTTTTTTTTTAAATTTTTATCTGAGCTACTGTAGTAATTTCTTCTAGGACCAAGAAATGGAAGTCCCACTACTAGCATTACTCGGCTGCCGGCCTGGAGAAAGCGGCAGAGAACCTACATTCACACTCGTTCAATACCTCCTAACCTCAACCTGGAGCCTGTAGAAGCTGAGGCCCGGCAGCTCCCGCGTACAGCCGTGACTTTGAACGTTTACAATGTAGTTAGTGTGTGAGCCCGCCGCGCTCGAAAGAAACACAAAAAAAGGAACAAACTGGAATCCTGTCACGTCTCTCAAGCACAGGGCAAACCTGGTACTGTTTCCGTGTGGTCAATGTCAGAGTAACAGAAGTAAATACGCGCCTTTTTAAAACGGAGGCGGGAGTTTGTATATTTAACTGTAATAGACTGCATAATAATTATATTAAAAAATAGTAAAGTAGTGAAATGATAAAAAAAAATATATATATATATTAGAAACTGTGCATCTGCCGGACGTGCAAGCAGCACGTCCATATGAGTTCAATGTGTAGTTTGATGGTTCTAGGTATTCAGATTACTGTCCGTGGACACGTAGCGCGGCACGGTAAACCCGGCTACAGACGTATGCAAACCCGCTCGTTGTAGGAGAGGCCTGAGCGGAGTCACCCCGCGCTGCTGCTTTGTGTCTGGATGCATGAGTCTGGGGTAACTCCAGTTCACGCCTCGTTGTCAGTGTTGTCCTTTTTACTCTCTCTGGTTTTTTGATGAATTCCAGTACTGCTAGCGTTATTATTTTTTATTATTTAATTTTTTTAATTTTTGTTACCGTTAACTATTCTGTGTGTCGGTGTACATCTGTAGTATGTACATGTGAAAGTGCCTTTAAACTTTTAGAGGAACTTCAACTTTTTAAATATTATGACTATTACACCAACATTACATTCATTCCCCCCCCCCACCACACACTATAAAGAATTTAAAGAGGAAAAAAAAAAGAAGAAAAAAATGTAAAATCATAAGTCTATATTAAAAAAAAATGTATTGTTAATCCGTTGTGATGATGCACTTTTATGTATAGTACTGTATATTTTGGCATGAACCATTACAGGCTTCAGTATCCATCCGAGTTTGTTCCTCCGTAGAATTTCTTTATAATAAAGGATCTAGTTCTGTCAGCTTTTGTTGCCTGCCTTTTTATTTTTTGATATTGGTTTGTTTCCAATCTTTTTGTTTTTGTTTTTTATATATATTTTAGAGCTGTGATGTCGCCTTCACACGTTTTGCTTAGGTTTTGAATTCGCGACGCGCGAAGGATGTTTCGTTCATAAAATAATAAAACAGATGTAATTTATTTTTAAAAGGAAACCTAGGAAACTAATTTTGCGGCCTATTTTTTTTTTTAAATAACCCCAGGATTACGCTCGCTCTTCACAACGCTAATGATCTTACCAGAGTATGACCAGTGATGTAGTCCAGCATGAAAACAAAGCCGGTTCTGTACCGAGGAGGCCAGAAATGGTAAACTAGCTCAGCGTGCCTGAGTGTTGGATCACATCCCGACCCATGCATGAGCTTAAAAGGCCATGTTGTAAATCCGCAGGTAAACGCAAAGACAACCGACCCAAAGGGAGCTGCGAGAATGTCGTTACAATGTCACAGCTTGGGGGAGTATATTCTTTGTAAACATGTCACTCCTCTAGTTCTAAAGACATCCTGCTGATTTTTAGTCTCCATCGATTCAGATTGTAAAATGAGCATTTTCTCAAAAGTCGTTAATGGTTTTATTAATATCTAGTTACATCAAAACAGAATGTCTCCAAGTCCCCTTTTCACATATAACCATGTCTTAGTGCAGAGGTCAGCAACCATGGCCCTCTAGGCGCTTTGGAACTGCATCTCCCATGATACTCAGCCATTCATTAGCTTGGATGGGTCTCATGGGACATGTAGTTCCAAAACATGTGGAGTGCCAAAGTTTCTGTCCCCTGACTTGGTTTCTTTAGCAACTCCTGCCTAACATTGGAGGATATTGCCTGTTCTAATCCTTCTCATTTACTGCTATCCCCCAACTCAACCCCATTTAGGCTGCGGTCACATGAGCGTCATGAGTTCATCCATGTATACATTCCTCCCAGCTTTCTGATGGCTCGACGGGGAGGGACACACACTGTAACATGCGAGATAGTATCGCACGTTACACCGGATGTGCTGAAACCCTCCCCATCAAAAAGCTGCGACAGACGTAGAGGGGCGCCTTGCTCTGTAAAAAAAAAATACACAATCATTTAGAGCACTGTATCTCTGGAGTCCTAAGGGCTAGAGGGACAAACGAGGTATCATCGGAAAGGCCAGACTATGGCCTTTCCAGTGATTTCAACTATAACCAGGTTAGATTTTTGTAAAAATACAATAACAAAATATTATTTTCCCTTTTTTTTCTAGTGCAGCACTATTACTCAGTTTACAATTCTAAAGTGACCAGTGATGCTGCGCTAACTCACCTTCTATTTCCCACACTGCCAGCAAGTGTGGAGCTGATGAGGCAACGCATTGTTTCATCAGCAACCTAGACCATGGCACTGCAGTATGGAAAGACGGGGGGACTTTGGAACCTGCATCTCTGAATTGTACACCGAACAGGCACCGCACAAGGTTAAGTGAGATCATTGGAAAGGACAGAGTCTGGTCTTTACAATGATACCAAACATGACCGTGTAAAGTGTAAAAATAGAAAATGTAAAAAGTAAATGCAAAATTATTATTTTTTTCTCTGTTCTACGGCAGAGGCAATATATGCTTTTACATATAAAACAATCAATGCCACTGCACTAACTCAGCTAAGGCAACAGATTCTGCCCATTCTTTTGATTTGAGCACAGAGAGAAACTGTTTCAGTTTTTTAAAGTGTTTTTTTTAATATTTTTAGTTTGTCCCAAAACTAAAATTTTATAAGTCATTTTGGCATGTATTTTTTCTGTTTTTGTTTTGTGGGGGAAGGGGGGGGGGCGATCCACATTTCTGTGCCTACAGGCTCCTGAGATGCAAATCCGGCCCAAAGCCTCCATAGGAGGCTCACCCTTTGTAGGGCTGAGTTCACTAATGAGCGCTCAGCGAGGTGGCCACAAGGGTGTCTGCTCGTGTGACCGCGGCCTTAGGGTATAAATTACTCTGACGTGCAGAAGTGACAGCGCCTGGAAGCTCACTCATATCAACGACATGATTGTAATTCAACACTCTTCAGCTAACAGGTGTGTAGAGGTGGCCTTTTTTGTGTTTGATTTTTGTGGCAAATGTAGCATTATGGCAGGGGTCAGCAACTTTGTAGTTCCAAAACATCTGGAGGGTCATCTCCCACGATGCTCAGGTACTCATTAGATTGACTGAGCATCATGGGAAATGTAGTTTCAAAACCTCTGGAGGGCCAAGGTTGCTTTCCCCTTGCGTTCTGGTAATGCGGTTCAGTATTCTTGCTTGTTACCCCTCAGCGGGTATACTTTGACAAATACATGTTACTCAGCTGTATATCGGTTTTGTTGCATTGATTTCCCCCCCCCCTCCTCAATAGATTTTCATGGTTGTTCAAAGAGAATCGAAGTCACCGCACGTTTGGTGATATTTTGTTCTCTTCAATTCGGTTCGATTTGGCGATCCCATTTCGGCGACCCTGCAGTGTATTCAGCAAGCACCACAGGGTCCCCGAATTGCAGGGAAAGGTCGCCAAAAGGTCGCCGAAAACTCACCGCAAAACGAGGGCGAACGCACACCGAAACCCGCAAAAACATCTGGATTAACCTGCCGACAACGCCAGAAAAACCGAGCAGGAGCCGATCACACGCAGCGCAGCTGTTGGAAAAACCCGACACCGCAGACGAATGGAGTGGAAATAAAAAGGTTTGCTTGAATGTTTGAAAAGTGAAACGCTGTTTGCAAAGAAACTGAGTGAAAAGTTTAAAAAAAAAATCTGAAAGTTTTTTTGAAAAAAAATAAATATAAAAAACCCGAAAAATGCTTAAAAGATCTTTAAATCTATAAATAAAGAGACTTTTTACTGCAGAATATTATAATGAACTCAAAGCAGAGAGAGGGGTGAAGCGCCCACCGGAAGTGAGTGTCCAAACCACTCGCTGAATGTTGTGTATGGAGGTTTCTCTATATACCTGAACGACTACATGAAAGAATTACAACACAGCGCTTATGAACTTAGGTCTTTTAACGCTGTGTTGTAATTCTTTCATATTCTAATGAACTGTTTATTAGATATTGAATTAAAACGGGAATATTTTTAACATTGAAGCCTATGGGATTCGCATGAAGAAATCTGTCGAATGAAACCACCGAACAGCAGGGCATTTTGGCAACTTGTCACTGCTGGTTTTTGTTCTCTGAATAGATGAAGCATTGCTTCTCTATGGGGCTTTCACTGCCCTCAAACAGGCACCGTATGTGCAGGCAATTCGCCAGGATTTGGCGAATTGCCTGCTCTCTGGATAGCCGAATGGCCAAGATAGGTAACCGTACGCTGAATTTCAGCGTTCGGTTACCTTTTTGGCCCCAATTCGGATCTCTTTGAATAACCCTGTTTGTGTGATGTAAGCACGTTTTAAACACATCCTATTCCAGAGGTTTCCAAAAAAAGTGGCTTATCGCACATTGTATTTGATTTCCTCTGGGCATGTCGGTCATGGGTCTCAACCCACTTTTGACATTCAAATCCTCAGCAAAAGCATCGCGTTTTCCAGGGGTGCTGAGGGGTTCCCACAGATAGTGTCAGGGTTATTCAGAGAAAGGTGAAACTCTGGAGATCTTTTGGGGGTGAAAATTCTAGGTCAAAATAGCAGATTTGGAAAGTGAGATAAATGGGAGAATTTTTCTGGTTTGGTTATTTTGACCATGAATTTTCACCTCTCCAAAGGTTCTCAAGAGTTTCACCTTTCTCTGAATAACCCTGTGTGTTTTACTAAATGGCTGAGATGTGGATTTTCAGTTCTTTTAGAACTTTATATCATTATTATCAGTTTAACTGTTAAATAAATGGATAGTAATCTTACTATATACAGAAATAAAGGCCTCATAATCCTCTAGCTCAGTGGTTCCCAACCCTGGTCCTCAGTCAGGTCCCCCTAACAGGTCAGGTTTGCAGATATGTGAAGCGCAGCACAGGGGATATAATTTGCTGCTCAGTGATTGCAGGATTCAGTCTGCATTTCCCCAAGGTGATCCTTAAAACCTGGCCTGTTAGGGGGTCCTGGGGACCATGGTTGGGAACCATTGCTCTTGATAGTAAGCTCTTGTGAGCAGGGCTCTCTGCACCTCTCATCTCTGGTTCCTATGATTGACTGTAAATTTGTTAGTTTATCCCCCAATTCTTACATAAATGATAATACCAATACTAAAATTACGATCAAATTCACATTAATGCTCTGTATCTATGTATGGTTTTTTTTTCTGCAAGGTTTGAGCATTCATAGTCGCTGTTTTCTGTCCTGCTTCTTCTGGTGAGGAACCTGTAGGTGTGATGTACATCCAGCGGAGAACTCGCCGCCTGTGAAATCACTGAGTGTGTGGATGAACAGGAGATAAATTGTTGCACAAATAAACATGCTCCATAAAAAGGCATATCGTTCGCTATAAATACATATGACTCACAGAGGAACAAAGCAAAATGTCAGCTGCTGATCTAGTCCTACTTAGAGGAGACCTCCAGCCGCTGAGCCAGCTCTTCGCAATCTATGGATTCGTGGCAGGCCGGGACTGGAGAGGATGTTACTGTGTAGATTTGGCATACACAGGCTCAATCCTAGTGTGTTTGAGGGGTCCTCAGCCTTTTCCCTTCAGATGTTTTGGAACTACATCTCCCATCATGCTCAGCCACTCATTAGGTTGAGTAAGCATCATGGGAATTGTAGTTTCAAAACATCTGTAAGGCCAATGTTGCTGGCACCAGGTGTAGTTCATGGTTATTTTATATAAGTGGCGGGTCTCAAAGTGTGGGGAGCGACCGCCAGGGTAGGAGGGGGTCAGAAGAAAAAATATAAAACGAAAACAACCACGGGAACTTCTATGATTTGCGCTTATTGTTATTTGTTTCCACGATTCAACAGCAAAACAAAGTGAAACGGTTGCAGGCGGATTTTCATCGCAGGTTTCACAGTTTAAAGAAAAAAATACATTTAAATTCTCACAATTTTAAGTGAAGTTACTTGGCTGGGTGGGGGGGGGGGGTGAACTGGATTTTATTATAGGTTTAAAGAGGGGCAGGACCAGAAAAGCCTTATACTGTATCCACTGTCTTACATGAAGCTTGTGCAGGCACATTCCAGGCCTCAAAAAGAAGTCCTAGTTTGGACCCTCACCTGGGCATCACCCCCGCCGCTTTTGGGGGTCTCCTGCTGGTTACACTAAAGAAATGTGACAACTCAAAAACTGTAGAAGTACCTTCTTTCTGTGTGACACCAAAGCAGGCATTTCCGCAGCCCTGGCAGCACGTGGTCCCATCTCTCCTCATTGCTGTATTGTGTGGACTGGACGGCCCCTGAGTTTTATTTCTGGCTCCTAATTTTGAAATAAGCGTGTTAAGTAGGAGAACCTCTTTTTAAAGTAAAATGAAGATGCAGAATGACATGACAACCATTCATAAGGCAATAGAAAGAAAATTAGAGAGGCTGGACGCAAGAGCTGGATGTGGAAATCGGCAGGGCAGAGGTTGGAATTTATTGATGTCTCTGGAGCACCATGAATGAGATCAGGATCACAAGTAGAGGTCAATAAACCGAGCGGGTCAAAGTCACAATGCAATAGTCCCTAATACATACTCAAGATGTAATCCCTCAACAAAAAATGTCTCCCAACCCTGGTCCTCACGTATCCAGTCTTCAGGTCCCCTACAGGTCAGGTTTGCAGGATATGTGAAGCACAGCACAGGTGATATGATTTGCTGCTCAGTGATTGCACGATTCAGTCTGCATTTCCCCAAGAGAATCCTTAAAACCTGGCCTGTTAAGAGGACCTGAGGACCAGGGTTGGGGACCACTGCTCTAAATCTTTGCGCCGACATATATAGTAATTGCACTCCAGCCATACAAATAATTAACCCAGTGGAGGGCACAACCACTTTAGAGGCAACGTTTCAGTCCTATTTTGTATTTTCTCAGGGTGTGTCTTTAATAAATTCTGTATTGAACTGAAACATTGATAATATCTAAAATATTTTAATATATACAACCTGGCCAGTAAAAAAAGTCACACTTTAATATTTCATTGGATGGCATTTTGCTGTGATCGCGGCACTTATTCGCCGTGGCATTGTTTCAGTAATCTCATTCAATGTCACATTTAATTTCTGTCCAGAGTTGCATTAATTTGTGACCAAGATCTTGTGTTGATGATGGGAGAGTCGCAGCGCTGCGTAAAGTCTTCTCCAGCACATTATCCCAAAGATTCTCAATGGGGTTAAGGTCTGGACTGTGTGGTGGCCACTGGCCAATCCATGTGTGAAAATTATGTCTCCTGCTCCCTGAACCACTCTTGCACAATTTGAGCCTGATGATGAATCCTGGCATTGCCATCTTGGAATATGCCTGCTGTGCCCTTCTGCTCCGCAGGAGGTTTCTGTCCTCCGTGAACTCGCTTTAGGATTACCTGCGTTTCGGTTTGACAGGTAACGTATAGGGATGAGCTGTTCGGGTTCGGAGTTCGACCCGAACTTTGGCAGTTCGAAAGTTCGCGAATTTCGAACTTTTTGGGTGTGTTCGGTTCGAGTTCGAAAAAAAAAAAAAGAAATTTTGAAAAAAGTATAGAAAATGCTTAAAAAAATACTAAAAAATCTAGAAATAAAGAGACTCTTTACTGCAGAATATTATAAGCAACGGTTTATTAGATATTGAATTAAAAACTAATGTGTACGTGGAAAGATTTTCAACTCTAAATGACCTCTGTTCACAAACGGGCATAACACCAGGTGTTTTTAGTCTGGTAATCAATTTGATACATTGTACACCATACTGAGGGTGGGGTGGTGTCTGCTTCTGATTGAGATTTGAGAATTAATTTCCCTAAAACATCCTAATATGCTGCATTTAACCCTTTCGCTGCTGAGGCTTTTCACACCTCTGTGCTGAGGTCATTTTTACCGCTTTCGCTCATCATGTTTAACCGCGTTTTGTAGCAATATTTTGATATATGACCCAGACATATTATATATCGTTCTTTCCGGCAGACTTGGCAGATTCATAATCTGTCATTATTATATGTATACGTTATGTCATGTCTGTATATTATAAAAAAATGCAATAAAATGTGAATTTTCAATAATTTATGTGTAAAGTGTTTTTTTCACATTTTAACATGCGATCGTTTGCGGTTATATTTTGTATGGAGTGCGCTTGTTAAAAAAATTAGAAATGGGGTCTCGTTACATTTTTTTGGGGGGAAAATTTCGCTTTTTTTGGAAAGGCCATGCTCTGGCCGATCCAACGATATCAAACATTTACCCCTAGCTGCCACGGATTGGGAGATAGGGGGTTCCAATGAACCCCCTATCTCCACCATTGGTGGCAGCTAGAGGTTAACTCCAGGACTGGCGTCATCGTGCTATGCACGATGACGCCAGTCCTCAGGGGGAGTTCCTGGAGGCTTGGCCGACATCCAAGATGTCGGCCAGCTCCAGGAGAGGATCACGATCCGGCGCTTTTCAGCGCCTATTCGTGATCTGGCTCCCCAGGAGTTAATCACAGCCACCATTTGGAAGGGCAGGCTGTGCCCTTCCAAACAGTGCCTGGATTAACCCTCTGCCCCCCGGCGATCGGGAGGGAGAGAGGTCCGAAGGACCTCCCTTTCAGGCGCTTCCTCCGCACATGAGCCGCCGCGATGACATCTAATTGCTCCGCCGGGGTCCCGGAGTGCTGGGCTGACATCCAAGATGTCAGCTCGCACCGGGGGGCGCAGCAATCCGCCCGAATCCGGCAGATTGCTGCCTCCTGTGCATGGACGCGCTCAGCGCGTCCATAGCACAGGAGAACCACTTGGCTGGACGCGCTGAGCACGTCCATAGCAGCCAAGTGGTTAACTGGTGTTTGAGAAAAATTCAAAATAACATCTAAGGCTAGGGTCAGATGAGCGCATTTTGTACGGACTGTGCGTCCGTGCAGTACGGACGTACTTACTGACTGACAACAAGGTAGTGGCCAAACAGTCCGTTTTTTTCACTGACGTATTGTGATGTAGCCGGGAAGATAAATTAAAATGAAAAAACATTCTGTCCGTCAAAAATGCTGGACGTATAAATGCAGTCCATCTGACCTCGTTTTATCACTAACATACAAAGCTACACGGACGTGGCGCACTCCGCACGTCCGTTCTAGCAGTATTACGTTCTTGCCTAACCTGCGTCCGCCATGCATCCGCACTTCGTGTGTGGGGCTCCATTGGTCAGAATGCTATGCTGCCACGGACGTACAAATGTGCGGCAACACGGACGTGATAACTGCGCTCGTCTGACCCCAGCCTTAAGCAATGTTATTTTTCACCTCGGGATTAAACATTCACAGGGTTATTCAGAGAGCGTGAAAAGCAGGAGAATAACTGGAGAAGTGAAAATTCTAGGTCAAAATAGCCAAACCAGAAAAATTCTCCCATTTAACTCACTTTCCAAATTGGCTATTTGGTCTAGATTGTTCTCTTCTCTTGCCAGTTCTCCTGGCTTCCACCTGTCTCTCAGGGTTGTTCAGAGAAAGGTGAAAACCAGGAGAATGGCAGGACAAGAGAACAATCTGGACCAAATAGCAGATTTGGAAAGTGAGCTAAGGCTAGGGTCAGACTAACGCATTTTTCACAGCGACCGAAAGTGCGTCCGAACGCATTGCCTTATTTCTTCACGGAATGCGCGAAAACGGTCATACGATGCGCATTTTTGTGCATGATTTTTTACGGATCCAAACCAGGAAACTTTGGGTGTCTGGACGTTATGTTGGCCGGACATGAGCAGGGTCTGACGTCTCCAAATCACGCACACACGCCGCTAGTGGACGCAGCGCACTCTGTACGTCAGTACTAGCGGTTCTGCGTTCTCGAAAAAAATGCATTCATTTTCCACTTGCGTTGCGCGGCCAGACTTTCGTGCGACCGTACTTCGTATATTGGCTGTCATTGCCCGTCATTTGCTGCTAGTGCGGCCGTGATTAAGTGCGCCTAAACGCATGTTAAAAATTTGCTAGTCTGACCCCAGCCTAAATGGGAGAATTTTTCTGGTTTGGCTAATTTGACCTAGAATTTTCCATTCTCCAGTCATTCTCCTGCTCTTCACCGCTCTCTGAATAACCCTGACAGGGTTATTCAGAGAAAGGTGAAACTCAGGAGAATGACTGAAGAGAAAATTCTAGGTCAAAATAGCCAAACCAGAAAAATTCTCCCATTTTTCTCACTTTCCAAATCGGCTATTTGGTCTAGAATTTTCCATTCTCCAGTCCTTCTCCTGCTTTTCACCGCCAAAAAATCAGTAAACTGAATCAGTAAACATATATGCCCTCTTGGAGGGCACTCTAAACAAACGAATTTTCAGCCCCATTGACTTGCATGGGGTGCGGGTTCGAGTTCGGTCCCGAACAAATGGGAAGTTTGGGTTCGGACTCGAGCCGAACTCGGGGAATGCTCGGCTCATCCCTACGTACCACCTCAGTCAAACTCCCCACCTGCCACGGTCCACTGATGGAAAAACCTGCTCATTCAGTATATTCAGGGAGTCACATGACCTCATTTTTGACTGAAACCTATTAATCACTGCAGTAATTATCCAGTGGAAGGCTCGCGCCTATTGGCTTAATTACCACGAGGTGGTGAGTTTTTTGACCAGGCTGTATATTCTGATATATTGTCCTCACAATATCCCTTGATTCTGTGGGCAAGTTCTAATCAGTTTTTTTTGGAAATGTCTAATAATCAGAATAACAGGAAGACGGAGACAAGCTGCAGGGGGTATAATTCCTATGCTCTGAAAACGAATTGACAGGCAGTAAAAAGGAGCATGAAAGGAGTCTGAATCTCTGTGTGTTGCGGAGGAGCTATTCAAACCTTAGGAAAATCTGGGAATGAAATCACTGATTTGAATGTATTCTTCATAGCGTGTCCGCCTCGCAGTCGTTGGTATGCAGAGTTGCAGACGAATGGAGTACAGCTGCCAGATGAAAGGACAACAGAAGATTCTGGCATTCACTAACACTTGTAAGACGAGCATCGCGCAGCAGGGAGTGGTGAGAATTCGACAATGTGGAACCATATATATCTTTGATATCGCTGCACGCTTTATTTCCCGGAGAATTTAACGAGTTTAAATGGATCGTTTTAGTATGTTCTGAATTCAATACGAAGCTCTACTGCGTCACTGATTCATTGATTGCGTTACGATCTATTTGTGCTGATGCAGAGATACTGTATCTCTATTCTTACAGCAGACTCGGCAACGTTTGGATCCCCCAGATGTTTTGGAATTCTAAGGAGAGCCTGAGCATCGCAGGAGATGTAGCGCCGAAACACCTGAAGTGCCAAGGTTGCTGACTCCTGCCCTGCCGTGTGACCGGGGAGTAGGGATGAGCCGAACACCCCCCGAGTTCGGTTCGGGCCCGAACTTCCCATTTGTTCGGGTCCGAACCCGAACCCCCATGCAAGTCAATGGGGCTGAAAATTCGGTTTTTTAGAGTGCCCTCCAAGAGGGCATATATGCTACATATTTGTAATAAAAGGTGTATGGGGGTCCGGGTAGTGTCCTGGGGGACAGGAAACAAGGACAAAAAGTTTTTAAAAAAACGTTTTTAAAGGGACAGTGAGTTTTCCATGAAATAAGGGTTAAAAATAAAAACCAAAAATTCCTTCAAATATCGTGCCGAGGAGGTCCCCATAACCTGCCCGTGAAGTGGCGGATTTCTAGGATGTATAGAAACACTTAAAAACAAATAAATGACGTTTCATATGACGGTAAATGCTTTTCCTTTAATCTATCCATAAACAACTGCTTGGGGCGGCAGCCTGTATGAAAAGACATTTTAGGACGCGCAGAAAAAGTTTAGTGGGTTTTTTGGCTAAATTATTGTGAAACTTATGCAGGCTTTGGATGAAAGTAACAATAGGTGCTTTAAAATTGGGCTTTTAGCGTCGGCAACAGTGCCGTCACACCGTAACCCCTCTGAGGATATGAATCTGATACAGGCGTCAATGGCAGTGCACCCAGATATTGTGCCTTTAGTGCCTGGCATGCAAGTACTATCATACAGTAACCCCTCTGTGGTATTGTGGAAGAGTGCAGGGGTGGACCATGCGGTCCTATATTAAAAAGATATGAATCTGGTAATGGGCGTCAGTGCACCCAGATATTGTGCCTTTAATGGCAGGCCATCAAGTATCATCATACAGTAACCCCTCTGTAGTATTGTGGAAGAGTTCAGGGGTGGACCATGTGGTTGGTCCTATATTGAATTTTTTTTTTTATCTGGTAATGGGCATCAGTGCACCCAGATATTGTGCCTTTAATGGCAGGCCAGCAAGTATCATCATACAGTAACCCCTCTGTAGTATTGTGGAAGAGTGCAGGGTTGGACCCTGCTGTTCAAAAAATTAAAATGATATAAATCTGGCACAGGCGTCAGTGGAGCCAAATATTGTGCCTTTCATAGCAGCAAGTGCATTCACACCGTAACCATTTTGTGGTATTGTGGAAGAGTTCAGTGCTGGAGGTTTTGTGCATGCAGAAGACCTACCCGATCTATTCCGTTACTTCGGCATCAGGGGATTGATAGCTGCTGATCCAGGACTGATTCATTTTTATAAATGTCAGCCGGTCTACAGAGTCGGTGGACAGACGCACTCTTTTGTCTGTGACAAAACCTCCAGCGGCACTGAACGTCCTTTTGGAAAGCACGCTAGATTAAGGGCAACCTAATAGCTGCATAGCATATTGGCTAAGTTCTGGCCAGTGATCCAATCTCA
The DNA here is from genome assembly GCA_009667805.1 of Leptobrachium leishanense. Lineage (NCBI taxonomy): Eukaryota > Metazoa > Chordata > Amphibia > Anura > Megophryidae > Leptobrachium > Leptobrachium leishanense. The sequence goes on from CM019065.1 coordinate 346,397,081, forward strand.
ACACCCAGTAAGCCAGTGGATCATCTGCTGGAAAGGTATCCAGGTCTGCCCTGGCCCCTAGGTAGTCCTGCACCATATGGTGAAGACGCTGTCAATGGGTGCCTACATTTGACGTCCCTGGGCGTCGTGGACTAAAAAAATTTAAAAAATGCATCAGTCAAGCGGCCCTGGCCTTCACCGCTATTCCTCTGATCACCTGCAGCCTCAGAAGCACGTGTATCATCACTTGGTAATCTAACAGTGCCTGGAAAGGTGTTACACAAGTTTCGCTTTAGAGCGTCCTCAAGTATTGTCATCCTGTGCTCCCTCTGTGCGGGCAGGATGAGCTCTGCAACTTTCCCCTTGTATCGTGGATCAAGAAGGGTTGCCAACCAGTAATGATCCCTCTCCGTGATAGCACGAATCCTGGGGTCCTTTAGCAGGCTTTGCATCATTAGGGAGCCCATGCAGCGTAGGTTGGAGGTGGCATTAGCTGCCGAGTCTTCCTGGTCAATGAGGATGACCGTATCGTGCACTTCCTCCTCCCAGCCACGCACAAGCCCTTCTGTTTCTGGGCACACAAAACCCTGCCTTGAGGAATCCCCACCTTCAATGCCCCCACTACTTAAATAGTCCTCATCCTCCTCATCCTCCTCCTGTCTGATCTGAGTAGGACCCGCTGGAATGCTGTCTGTGGAAAGACTGGGGCCTTGAGAGCTAGGGAAGGCCTCCTCTTCCTCCCGCTGCTCTGCCTCTAGAGCCACATCTATAGTTCCCCGCAGAGTGTGCTCCAGCAGGAACACTAAAGGAATTGTGTCACTGATGCATGCACTGTCCCTGCTCACCATCCTCGTTGCCTCCTCAAATGGTGACAGTACAGTGCATGCATCCTTGATCATCAGCCACTGAGGGGGGGGACCAAGTTGACCTGAACCTGTCCTTGTGCCATACTCACACAGGTACTCGTTGATGGCCCTCTGCTGCTTGTGCAGACGCTGCAGCATTGCTAATGTCGAGTTCCACCTGGTGGGCATGTCACAGATCAGACGGTTTGTGGGAAGGTGGAATTCTCTTTGAAATTCTGCCAGGCGAACGCTTGCTGGGAATGACCGTCTGAAGTGGCTGCAGACTTTTCTGGCCTGGGATGAGAAGCTCTGGCAGCCCTGGGTACTTGGTTAGGAAACGCTGTACTACCAGATTTAGGACGTGTGCTAGGCATGGTACATGTGTCAATTTACCCTTGCGTGGGGCGGAGAGAAGGTTGCTGCCATTATCGCAGACGATCATTCCCAGCTCAAGCTGGCGTGGTGTTAACCATCTCTGCACCTGCCCCTGTAGAGCTGACAAAATTTCTGACCCGGTGTGGCTCCTGTCCCCTAAACAAACCAGCTCAAGCACAGTATGGCATCTTTTTGCTTGAGCCATTGCGTAGACCCTGTCAGGCGTGGGTTTAACTGCCACTTCGCCAGAGACAGAGAAGGAGGAGGAGGAAGAGGTGGTGGTGGTGGAGCAGACAGACCTCATACAAGCAGCTTTCTGGAGGCGTGGTGGATGAACAAGCTCCAGCACAGAGCCCCGTCTTGGATCCCTCCCAGCTGCAATCAGAGTTACCCAGTGTGCCGTGAAGGAAATGTAACGACCCTGTCCATGCTTGCTGGACCACATGTCTAAAGTGACATGCACCTTGCTGCTGACTGCCTTTCCCAATGACTGGATAACATTGTCTTCCACGTGCTGGTATAGTGCTGGAATGGCCTTGCGTGAAAAGTAATGGCGTTTTGGAACCTGCCACAGTGGTACAGCGCATTCAGCAAATTCATGGAAGGGAGCTTTCCAGTCCACCAGCTGGAAAGGCAGCAGCTGCAATGCGAGTAATTTTGCTAAGCTGGCATTTAGACGCTGTGCTTGGGGATGGTTGTGACTATATTTTTTCAACGTAATCTGACTGCGTAAATCTTCAGCTACTGGGATGATGTCACATTGTGAGGAAGGACCTGCTGGTACATCCATTACTGTAGCATCATCCCTGTCGGTGGAGGTTGTAGGCAATTGCATGGCAGGACATACAGTGTGGGTAGAGACAGATGAGGAGGACCTACGCAAAGTTTTTCCCCAACGGGATGTGTGGCACTTGTTCATATGTCGCATCAAGCACGTGGTACCCAAGTGTCCGGTGTTTATCCCACGCTTCAGCCTCCTCTGACATAGATTACAAATAGCAACGGTGGGGTCTGCTGCACAGTTCTTAAAGAACTCCCAGACAGCAGATTTCCTGCATGTGTTCTTTGAGACAACAGCGCTCTGCACCGGAGCAGCTCTGACATGTGATGCCTTGGACTGGCTAGTGCTACGGTTGGTCACAGAGGATGTTGTGCCTCATGTTTGCTGTGCCTCCTCCTCCCCCTCCTCCTCACTTGATTCCTCAGTTCGATCTGGCACCCAGGTGGAGTCAGTGACCTCATCATCATCAATGTCATCTTCACCCCCTATCTCCTTGTCACTGGAGCCAACTTGGCAGTATGCTGCAGCTGCTGGGGCAACATGAGTGCCAGTTATTTGTGTGTCATCACTGGCACCCCCTTCCTCTAGGTTGATTATACTCCCTTGCTCAACCTCAGAGATTGAATCAGAGCACTGTACTTGCTGCGCATCCTCAAGCAGCATGTCACTCTCATTGTAGTCAAACAATTCAGCTGACTCCTCCGTGTGTGATAGCGAGGCTACGGCAGGAGTAGCTGTGGACATGGAGGCTGCATTAGATGCTTTGGCAGCTGAGGTGGACTGTAAAGCACTAGAAGACTGGCTGGCAGAGGACTCGGAGGATGAGGATGGCCTGGTTAGCCAATCCACCAAGTCCTCTGTATGTTGCTGCTGCTGCTTAAGACGGCCAGCACCAGTTAGAAAGGACAAGCGTGCCCCTGCAGAGGATGCACCATGTCCACCACGACCAGAGACACAGCCTCCCGACACAGGGGCTGCTTGCCCTCTTATCTGTGGCTGGGAGCGTCTGCCTGTCCTTTTTGTTCTTTCAGACATGGTGAGTGATATATAGATTAATATATACAGAACTCTGATTCAACTCTGGTATAAAGATTTAAATAACTCTGGTATAACTCAGTGAGACACACTGATAGCTGGCAGCCAGTGACAAGAGACAGATCACCTTAATTCACAAATGTTTTAAATAAATTAGTGAGCCCCAAAATACAGCGTGGTACTTTTTGTATGACGAGACACAGATCACCTTAATTCCCAAGTGTTTTAAAGAAATTAGTGAGCCCCAAAATACAGCGTGGTACTGTATGTATGACGAGACACAGATCACCTTAATTCCCAAGTGTTTTAAAGAAATTAGTGAGCCCCAAAAAGATTTGCTGGCACAGTGACAAGACCCAGAAAATCACCTCAATTCACAAATGTTTTAAATAAAGTTGTAAACCCCCAAAAAAAACTTGCTGGCACAGTGACAAGACACACATCACCTAAATTCCCTGATATTTGGTCGAAATGAGACCCCCCAGCCCCCCCCAGTAGCGTGGCAGACCGGCAGTAACAACACACACAACTATCTTCTTTGAAATCTCCTCTGAAATGCGTGCAGAATCGGCGCGTTGAAACCTTATATAGTGTGCTGCGGGACTTAGCTCTGTGAGCCCATGATTGGGCAAATTTTGCCCAATCAGGACTCTGAGCGGTGATTGGCATAGTGTTCAACCAGTCTTGCACCAGACCTGTGGTCAGGTGCAAGGCTGTAGCCAATTACGAGCTTCAGGCAGTGGTAAAATGCATTGTGGTCCATTGTGGTCGAACATGCGGCGAACACCCGGAAATGTTCGGGGTTCGCGATCCGCCCGAACAGGCTAAGTTCGGGTCGAACCCTGAACCGTCCGAACCCGAACAGCTCATCGCTACCAGGGAGCATAATGACACAATTTTGTCTTTTAATAATTGATTGCGAGACAGGAATTTAACACCGATAAAATGGGGATAATGTTCGTTACTTTGTCCGAGTGGGTTTAAGAGGGGTAAAATATAGATAAAAATACTTGTTCATCATATCATTTGTGGGATTAAGACATTTATTGACTTCAATTTATATAAAATTCTTTGGTTTTTTTCAAAGCACCCCTTGTGGTTGGTGCGTGTAGGCACATGCCTACTTTACCTAAATGGAAATCCGGCCCTGGTCACAGTGAGATTCCTTGGTTGCAAACACAGGCATGTTGGTGTCTATTGGGACTTGACTATCCACCAACAAGGCCTAGATTACTGGTCATGGTCAAGGCCACTGGCATATGTGGGCTTCTGCAATTGATGGTTACGACCCCTTTAGATAAAATCGTATCAATTATGTCCTATTTAATAAAATCATATCAAGCATTATTCATTGTTGTAACTCAACTTTCCCATACAATATCAGAATTCTGTATGATTTTGGGCATATCCTAACCCTTTTCCCACATTTTCCAACCAGCCCCTAAAGCAAAGAACCAGATGCAAAGGACTTGCCTGGGAGTGTTTACCTGCACCTTCATGACGAGGTCCTATAAAGAGGAAATTACAGTTGGAGTTGCTGTATTTCTTGTATCAGACTTGTTTGGCATATGGGGTTAATCATGAAGCACCAAAATATCAGTCCTTTGCAATGCGATTCCATGTCACTGACCCTACGCTGAATTCACTATTCACCGTAGCGCACTGAAGATGGAGTTGCCGAACTGGCTGTCAAGGACCGCTGAAGACCACTGAACTGGCTGCCGAACACCACCAAACTGCAGGGAAAAAAAACAGAACTCTATTTTCCTAATAGGTGTTTAAACCGTTAAAAATGCATTAAAGTGCGTGAATAATAAAAAAAGTTCTATTAGAAAAAAGTTACTAAAAAGGTCTGTTACAGAGTTTGAAAAAAACGACTTAAAAAAATTGGGAATCAAAAATTTCATCTAAAAAAAAACTAAAAGGTGTTCTGAAAATAAATAGATGTTTTTCTGAAAATGAAAAGAATATACATTTAAAAAATAAAAACGATAATTTTTTTTACATTGAAACCAGTGGGATTCGCCTGTTTAACCCCTTAAGGACACAGGGGTGGCGCCCTTAAGGGGTCGATTTCGCCGGCAAGGCGTACAGGTACTCCTCGCCGACAGGTGCCGTTGCGCGGCACTGATTTGGAGCCCTCCCCGCAGCCTGCGCGCAGTGCGTGTCATTGGCTGCAGGGGACGGCTTGATTTCAGGCCCTCCCTGTGCAGCCAATGACGCGCGCCACGAGTCAGAGTGCGCTGGCTGCGGGGAGGGGCCGAGGCGGCCCCATTGAAGACAGCAGGGCGTACCTGTACGTCCCGCGTCTTCAAAGCCCATCCGCCGCAAGGACGTCATGGAACGTCCTGCGGCGTTAAAGGGTTAAATCTGTCGAACTGAAACAAAGAAAATCAACAGGATTATTCAGAGAGAGCGTGAAAAGCAGGAGAATGACTGGAGAATGAAAACTTCTAGGTCTAAATAGCCGATTTGGAAAGTGAGATGAAAGGGAGAATTTTTCTGGTTTGGCTATTTTGACCTAGAATTTTTCATTCTCCAGTCATTCGCCTGCTTTTCACGCTCTCTGAATAACCCTGCAAGTCATTTCACTGACACTTTGGTGCAATTCTTCGTTCTGTGAATAGATTAGCCTTTACTTCTCTAGGGACAATTTCACCCCTGCCGAAGATTGCCGATCTGCACCGTCTTTCACTGTCAATTCGCCAGCAATTGACCGTTTAGTGAATAGACGAACTGTCCCCCGAAATTGCACCGAATGGTGCAATTTGGTGGCAAGTTCATCACTTTTGTGAATAGACCCTTTAGTCCTTTTCATGTCCTTTGTGGGTTCCCTATGCAAAGGTATAAGAATGCTAAAACATATATGTGGCTTTTTTTTTTATTTGAGGAAGTATTTTACCAGGAAGGATACATTGAGATTTCTCTTGTTTACAAGTATGTCCTGGGTGGCGAGTATGTACCGTTAGGTGTCTTGCCCAAGGACACTTACTGGAGAGGTGATCTTGCTGGGATTCAAACCTGGGTCTCCACAGTTATGAAGCAGTGATGTTACCTCTACTCCACCCAGCCGGTACTCTTTGATTGGGAGTGCATCGAAGAACTAGCTATTGAACTTGTTAAAACTGTTGCTAGTGCTCCATGTTCTCCTAATTATTGGTTTGACCTGATTGCTTCTTCCAAAGCTTTGACATGGCAATAGTACAGTGATAAAGTGGGATACAGTGGGCTCTTTGCATGGCAGCTACCATGGGAAAGCCACCATTTAGTGTTGAATGACTAAGGACAGCTCTAACTGGGGACCATAAAACCCACTAAACATACATGTTGGCACCCTTATTATGTATGAACGCTCTTCAGCTCTTGTGGGTTTGTTGCCACTTATTTTTGCTTGATTTAAACTGAGAAGAAGACCATCGCCCCTACAGGAAGATGCAAGGAGGAAGCATCCCAGCTGCACCAAACCAATAAAATAGAGACCCCAAGCTGTACATGCGAAGTCCTGTATTGTAAACAAAAGGAAATGGATGAGCCGAGCTCAGTTTGGGGGATCGGGATGAGTTTTATCTCCTCTATACTGCAATGCATTATCAGCTTTGGCGAGGAAGCATTTAATGTTTCAGTTGAAGATGTAACAATCCAATGCCATGAGCTCATGTAAAACATTTCCCGTCTGATGTGCAATATACTCTTTTCAAAAGAAAATTATAAAACAACTAAAAGCACCTTTCGGATTTGCTGTGATTTTCCTGACATCACTTTTGCACAGAGCAATTTGATACTTTGCCGACATCAGTGGAAAAGGTTGAAGATGTTTCATGTGCCGTAAACATGGTCAAATTACAGGCTGTCTTGTGTTTTAGATCCTGTAACAATGCGGAGGGTTTTGTACACACACATTCTTGTGCTTCTATGAAGATCAAAGCTGAGGCAAGTCTGAGCAGCTACTGATGACTTCTCCATGAGACATTCATTAATGCATGTTCTTTTCCAGCTGCCAACGTCCACTGGCAAAGATGGGATGTTTGCAAGATCTGATCGTATCGACATGCCCGCCTGCATTATTCGAGATGAAGCCGTAGCCGTCTTTATGTTTTTGGTTTTTAGATGTGAATGTTTGATAAAATGCAACCGGAATGAGTCCTCTCGGCTGGTCCTCTGTGTCGATGCTTTGGTCCTTTTCGTAGCTTTATGGAGTAAATGGGGCCACTTTTAATGTTTACATTTGTAACAAGTCCACTATATATGTCTGCTGGTTTTAATAGAACATTATTAAACCATCCCTTGGCATTTGGTAATGTGTGTGTTGATATTCTTGTGAATGTTGGCTTGATACGGCATCCGGTGTGGGAGCTGTAATAACCTTCCTTTACGTCCATGTATTATGTCACTCACCAGACAGACAGATCCTATCGTTCTACATTTTCCATAACCCACAGGCCATATAGTTCAACCTGCTGTGTGCGACGAAGTAAAAAACACAGCTAAAAGGCCTAACAAGTACCCCTAACCACACCTAAAATTCAAATATAAAGTGTAAAAATGGTGACGTGGTATGGGACAGTACTATTTATTTATTTCTTTATTTATAAAGTATTTTATCAGGAAGGATACATTGAGATTTCTCTCGTTTTCAAGTATGTCCTGGGTTAAAGAACATTGAATGGTTACAGAAATACAAAATGGTAAAATACAAGATATTAACACAAAAGCAAATATACAAATAAATATGTAGGAAATAAAGTCATTGTGTTATATGTTTACAGGTGCATTCTGTATTGAGGTATGTTAATAGGGAACTCTTAAGTGACTTTAGACTGGGGGAAGATTTGATGGCGTCTGGGAGGTTATTCCATAATTGCAGTGCTCTGTAGGAAAATGAGGATCAAGCCACTTTCTTTTTATATTGTGGTATTGCAAATAAGGTGCAGGTCCTGGATCTGAGGTTATAGGATGAGGGAACTGCTGGGGGAAGCAGTCTATTCAGGTAGGGTGGCAGCTTCCCAGAAAAGCTCTTAAAGGGATACTCTAGGCAACATGACCACCTAAGCTTTTTTAGGTGGTCATGATTAGGGATGAGCCGAACACTCCCCGAGTTCGGTTCGAAGCCGAACCCGAACTTTCCAAATGTTCGGATCCGAACCCGAACTAGAACTCGAACACAATACAAGTCAATGGGGCTGAAAATTCGGTTTGTAGAGTGCCCTCCAAGAGGGCATATATGCTACATATTTGCCATAAAAGGTGTATGGGGGTCCGGGTAGTGCCCTGGGGGACAGGTAACAAGGACAAAAAGTAAAAAAAAAAAACGTTTTTAAAGGGACAGTGAGTTTTCCATGAAATAAGGGTTAAAAATAAAAACGAAAAATTCCTTCAAATATCGTGCCTAGGAGGTCCCCATAACCTGCCCGTGAAGTGGCGGATTTCTAGGATGTATAGAAATATGTAAAAAACAAAAAATGACATTTCAAATTACGGTAAATGCTTTTCCTTTAATCTATCCATAAACATCTGCTTGGGGCGGCAGTCTGTATGAAAAGAGGAGACCTTTTCGGACACGCAGAAAAAGTTTACTAATTTCTTGGCGGTGAAAAGCAGGAGAATGACTGGAGAATGGAAAATTCTAGACCAAATAGCCGATTTGGAAAGTGAGAAAAATGGGAGAATTTTTCTGATTTGGCTATTTTGACCTAGAATTTTCTCTTCAGTCATTCTCATGAGTTTCACCTTTCTCTGAATAACCCTGTCAGGGTTATTCAGAGAGCGGTGAAGAGCAGGAGAATGACTGGAGAATGGAAAATTCTAGGTCAAAATAGCCAAATCAGAAAAATTCTCCCATTTAGGCTAGGGTCAGACTAGCGAATTTTTAACATGCGTTTAGGCGCACTTAATCACGGCCGCACTAGCAGCAAATGACGGGCAATGACAGCCAATATACGAAGTACGGTCGCACGAAAGTTCGGCTGCGCAACGCAAGTGGAAAATGAACGCATTTTTTCGAGAACGCAGAACCGCTAGTACGGACGTACAGAGTGCGCTGCGTCCACTAGCGGCGTGTGTGCGTGATTTGGAGACGTCAGACCCTGCTCATGTCCGGCCAACATAACGTCCAGACACCCAAAGTTTCCTGGTTTGGATCCGTAAAAAATCACGCACAAAAATGCGCATCGTGTGACCGTTTTCGCGCATTCCGTGAAAAAATAAGGCAATGCGTTCGGACGCACTTTTTGACGGTCGCTGTGAAAAATGCATTAGTCTGACCCTAGCCTTATCTCACTTTCCAAATCGGCTATTTGTTCCAGATTGTTCTCTTTTCCTGCCATTCTCCTGGTTTTCACCTTTCTCTGAACAACCCTGAGAGACAGGTTAAACCCAGGAGAACTGGCAGGAGAAGAGCACAATCTAGACCAAATAGCCAATTTGGAAAGTGAGTTAAATGGGAGAATTTTTCTGGTTTGGCTATTTTGACCTAGAATTTTCACTTCTCCAGTTATTCTCCTGCTTTTCGCCGCTCTCTGAATAACCCTGTGAATGTTTAATCCCGAGGTGAAAAATAACATTGCTTAAGGCTGGGGTCAGACGAGCGCAGTTATCACGTCCGTGTTGCTGCACATTTGTACGTCCGTGGCAGCATAGCATTCTGACCAATGGAGCCCCACACATGAAGTACGTCCGCACGGAAGTGTGGATGCATGGCGGACGCAGCAAACGGACGCAGGTTAGGCAAGAACGTAATACAGCTAGAACGGACGTGCGGAGTGCGCAACGTCCGTGTAGCTTTGTATGTGAGTGATGAAACAAGGTCAGATGGACTGCATTTATACGTCCAGCATTTTTGACGGACAGAATGTTTTTTCATTTTAATTTATTTTCCCTGCTACATCACAATACGTCAGTGAAAAAAACGGACTGTTTGGCCACTACCTTGTTGTCAGTCAGTAAGTACGTCCGTACTGCACGTACGCACAGTCCGTACAAAATGCGCTCATCTGACCCTAGCCTTAGATGTTATTTTGAATTTTTTTCAAACACCAGTTAAATGCAGCATATTAGGATGTTTTAGGGAAATTAATTCTCAAATCTCAATCAGAAGCAGACACCACCCCACCCTCAGTATAGTGTACAATGTATCAAATTGATTACCAGACTAAAAACACCTGGTGTTATGCCCGTTTGTGAACAGAGGTCATTTAGAGTTGATAATCTTTCCACGTACACATTAGTTTTTAATTCAATATCTAATAAACCGTTGCTTATAATATTCTGCAGTAAAGAGTCTCTTTATTTCTAGATTTTTTAGTATTTTTTTAAGCATTTTCTATACTTTTTTCAAAATTTCTTTTTTTTTTTCGAACTCGAACCGAATAGCCCCAAAAAGTTCGAAATTCGCGAACTTTCGAGCTGCCAAAGTTCGGGTCGAACTCCGAACCGTCCGAACTCGAACAGCTCATCCCTAGTCATAAAAGAAGAAAGATATATATATATATATATATCTCATACAGCGTAGGCGCCTATTTATAAACCAGATTACTATAGTGTTATGAAGTAGTTCAATTATAACTAATAAGTAGTGAGATGCTGCCCAAAGGGGTAAGCGCAATATACAGAAAAAACAACCAAAATCTGCATTAACCCAAAATGAAATTATAGATAGAACCTTTGTAGCGCATCAAAAATAGATTTAAAGGTAGACTTCAACAAAGAGGTATATCAAACATAAAGTGCTTCAGTCTTAAGGTGACAAATATTCAATCAATGTACACATATAAAAGTGCAATGTGCCATAGAACACAGTAAAGTGCAACAATATATAAAATTCCAGCAGTGTGATGGGTATAAGAGAGTCTATAAAGTGCAACAGTGTCCGAATGTGCAAAATGTGCAAATTCAATGATATCCAAAACAACAGTATGAATACCAGTGGGAAAAATTCCTTTAAATTTACTTCTCTTTATGTTCAAGCGATGCACAAATATAGTCCTCTTTTCTTGGTCTGTGTATCTCTTGCCGTCTCTCAATAGTGGAGAGGATAGCCAGAAAGGAGAAAAAAGTGAGAGAAAGGAAAAAAAAAAAATTTGGAGGGGAGAGAAAAAATGAAGAAATAATCGTGCAGAAAATCCCAATTAAATATGGCAAATGAATTACTCGTAGGAATATGGAAACTCACATTTATAAGAGCCCAAAAATCCCTGGCTCTAGGTTTAGGAGCTTCCAGCCATATAGAGGGTGGCGTATCCCTTCTTAAATCTTCAACTCTGGTTGCGATGGCTACAATAAGATAATAGACAGCGCTCCCATAGTATATTACCGTATTAGGATAAAAAAGAGGTGATAATGTATTGAACTCACCAGATATGGAGCCTCTTCCGCACAGGCCCACTCAATACAGCGTCAGGTACACTATGGTGGATACCCAGAACCTCTTCTCAACCGTCTGAGGGCCAGATATCAGGAGCTTCCAAGCGGTGGCAAGTATATATCCAAGGAGAGTAGTCAATAGAATATAAACCATATAAAATTTATTAAAAAATTAATTGCATATTAAAAAATGGACAGATGCGTTAACGAGACGCGTTTCGGCATTAACAGCCTTCCTCAGTCGGTATATTTAGGTGCACTATTGTCCAAAAAATCTCCAAAAACTGAGGTTTTTGTTTGTTTCAATGGCCATTGCAACGTAAGCTCACTCGCCACTTCACGGCACCTCTTTGTTGTACATGGAACACATAGAAACGAGGGCAGATGACACCTTTTTTCCTTGTTATGTTTTATACATTAACTGGGCTGTTACTCCTGGCAGTTGCTGCCGCTCTGGTGAGTATGGGCGCGTCACCATTTTTTCTGTATTTATGTATATCATGCTTGTAACACCAGTCCGTCGTTCTGCAGCTGTTCCTCTTTCCATGTTTTTGTTTTTAATCCCAAATGGGAAGTGTTTGGTGCGTGTATAAATAAAACCCACCATCTCTGCCTCTCCTTGGCTGAAAAGCAGCAGGAGGGGCTTGGAGCTGCTCAGTAGAGCGGCTTTTTGGTACATGTTAGGTACTTACTCTGTAAAGAGGTGCCGTGAAGTGGCGAGTGAGTTTACGTTGCAATGGCCATTGAAACAAACAAAAACCTCAGTTTTTTGTTGTACATGGAACACATAGAAACGAGCGCAGATGACACCTTTTTTCCTTGTTATGTTTTATACATTAACTGGGCTGTTACTCCTGACAGTTGCTGCCGCTCCGGTGAGTATGGGCGCAATGCCATTTTTTCTGTATTTATATTTACATAATCCATTGTCCCAATGAATCAGATTGGGACAGTGTTTGCCCCACAAGGCTGACTCACAACTCACACATGCAGCAGATAAACAGATAGACATAGCATTCTTGCATAATCACAGATCACACAAACCTAATTACATTATTCTGGTTCCAAACAGAAATAAACTTTAAATCACAAACAGTATGGCAATGCCCTGTGAACATTCTCTGCCATAATTACCCATAGTCTGCGGGCACGAGGCTGGCATCCGCTCCTCTCCAAGGGGCACACAGTCTATATGTAGTGCGGGCATTGCTGCGAGTGCCCACACAAGCCAGTCCCAGACACCTGGAACACAAATCACTCAAAAGGTGGCGGAGGCTTCCGTCACACACAGCATAAACTGATTTTATCTATTTTCAATGAATGAAGCAAGTGGATACTGATAGTAGCTAGTGGTCGCAATCCAGGCTCACTCATAGAAATCCACGAGGGAGACATGGAGATCAGTTGGTATTGCAAAGATCTAGTGCAGGGTTCAGCAACCTTGACCATACAGATGTTTCAGAACCAACATTTTTCATGATGCCCAGTCAACCTAATGAGTGGTCATGAGCATCATGGGCAATGCAGTGGGAGGGGGCCAGGTTGGTGACCCAATGTCTAGAGTAAGGATTAAAAGTCAATTTCCAACTGAGGAGTGTTTCTCAAATAGCGGTATGTCTAAGGGAAACACGCCAGCATGATGAAATCATAACATAGTTATTGACTCTTTAATTCTCTATTCTATTGTCTCCAATTCCAGCTTTAACCCTTTCACTGCTGAGGACGTGTGGGGAACGTCCTCATTGACTCCTAAGGAATAATGGGATGGAGATAGGGGGTTTGTTTGAACCCCAATATCTCCCGACTTTTGCAGCTAGCAGGGTCATGTTTGGTATCATTAGAAAGGCCAGAGCATGGCCTTTCCAACGATACCAAACATGAGCAAGTTTTAAAGTAAAGAAAAATAATAATAATAAAAAAAACAAAATGTGTTTTTTTAAGACGTGAAAGGTCTCATTAATGATTCATGATTTTTCCTTTTCTCTCTAAAACAAGCATGAATACAAAAAAAAAAGCAAAATAAAGTGTGTATCAAGAAACCCAGGACATCCATATAAAATGTAAATGATGAAGTGCAAGAGAAGGTAAGAGCGCCGGGGTGTCTGTTCATGTAATTCCTGATTTTATGCACATAATTCATGATATTTACATCTATATTTGTGATTTGGGAGACGTCTTCTTCCTGCCTTCTCACGCGCTGTGTATGTAATACATCAAATGCAGTGTAAATTCCTTTCTCTTCTCCGTATTCTTCTCCGTATTCGGATACAGAATACGTCCAGCTCATAGACGTGCACAGCCCAAATATTAGGGGGAAGGGGGGGGGACATTTACATTTATTACTTGCTAACTGTAAATAATCATAAACCATCTTTTTCGTTTTCTTTATCGTGAACCAAGTAAGAAAAACAGAAAAGGTGTAGATGGGAGAGAACAACACGCTGAGGGAAAAAAACAATGACATATAGGCTCCTACAGGTATGTAAAGGTGAAAATGGCCTTAGGTTACTGTCCAAAATTCAGGGAGAAATTATAAACAATCGTGGTTATTCAGAGAGAGGTGAAAAGCAGGAGAATGACTGGAGAAGTGAAAATTCTAGGTCAAAATACCAAACCAGAAAAATCCTCCCATTTATCTTACATTCTAAATCGGCTATTTGGTCTAGATTGTTCATTCTCCTGGCAATTCTCCTGGTTTTCACCTCTCTCTGCATAACCTCGTTCTTGCTGTTCAAGACCACAGACTAGATTCTGAGTCACATATATATGAGCCATCAAAGTCTATGGAGTTAGTAAGTTTGTAACAGCTGTGGGACCAGATCACAACTCGGACGTTAATGGTAAGACACAAAAGGGAAAAGGTTTAGGTCAGCCGTTTTCCATTTCGCCTTTAACGTCCGTATTACGACCACGTCCCTTTGTGACAGCTCGAGTCGTAATACTTCCGAGCTGCAGGGTGATAACACCAGAGGTGCTGTAACAAAACTGGGGGTGACTGGTCTCCAGGATGAGGACCAGACCTCAACCTGTTACAGTGTCCGTCCCTGTAAGCGGAGGTGCTGCTAAGCCAGTGGAACGAGGAAACAGCAGATCACGTCAGTCTTGCCATTGAGGGATCAAAGGTATGGGGTTTTTAGGTGGGGTTAGATTGATGTGTTGAGTGATCGTGTAGAAGGGAAATCACTTAACACCAGGGATTCAAACCTGTATAACATCAGGCCCGCATGGTTGTAACAGCTTGTTCTGCATCTGCTGGGGCCACATTAACGTCTCCCATGCAAAGTATACTGTAGGACAAGGCTCAAAATTTGCACTCGCCTACTCGCATTTGGCGAGTGGAAATTAAGTGACGGCGAGTGGAAATGCACACACAGGTAGCACAATAAATTATTTTGTGCTGTGTATTCCAGTGGTGCCACCGTGCAGCTCCCCTTCCCCAGACTGCATGGTGGCAGGGATCAGCCGCCTAACCCGACCCAGCTCCTCTGTCACTGGCAGAGGGGTGGAGAGGAGCTTCCTTGCCTCCTCACTCTGCTCACACTGGGCTCTGATGACTGGGTATACATGTATCTGGGCTCTGATGTCTGGGTATTAATGTTATTTTTGTAACTTTACTCTAAATAAAACCTTTAACTGTGTAATTTCATAAGATAATTTAAGGGGGTGTGTTTAGGGGCAGAGTTAAGGGCTGGGTAGGGGTTAGGTGGAGCAACTGGTGGCGAGTAACTCTTATGGCCTGGTTAGTAGCTTGGGACTTGAAATTTTGAGCCCTGCTGTAGGAGATGTTAATGTACAGTAACCTGGCACTACATTCAAGACGCAAGTAGAGCTTGTGTCTCAGATGTAATAGCAGGTTGTAAAATTAAGCAAAGCGCTAGACCCGTTCTGCTGTACGGCTCGAGCGCTGTTCTTTGTATCGAGGTTATGATCTGACACCTGGTTATGTTTACACCTGATGTGGAATTCAGTCCCATTTCTGCTGACCACGGATGGGGAGCACTGGGCCATCTTTCTAGGGACGTGCACAGCTGAAAAATTTGTTTTGTTTCATTTTGTTTTAAATTAATTTACTTTTCTGAATTTCGGAACTAATTTTGTTTCGGATCGATTCAAAATTTTGTATTGATTCGAATTTCATATATCAGTTTTGATATTTGATATCAATTCGAATTTTGGATCACTAAATAAAACCCCAATTAATCAAATATTGCTGGTAAAAGACAATCTAGGGTTAAATATTAAGCTGTGTCACAGATTTAATATTTGAGTCAATTTAACAGGTGCTTGTGAAACAGTGAAACTAAATTAATTTGTTTCATAAAGTTGTTTGCTCACTGTATCCTTGTACTGTATGTATTTTAGTTTAAGATCAATTCGATATTTGATATATCAATTCGATATCGATTCAATAATTGAATATCGATTCGAATTATGGAACACAAAATTTTTTTTATCAAATCATGAGGACTCAGTAAAACGAATTAAATTCGTTAGATACCATTTTGTTTTGTCTCAAATTCGGATCATATCGATTCTTTATTTCGGAAGTACTTCGAAATACGAAGTAATGAATCTCTTTCCGAATTTTTCCAAAACGAATGCACATCTCTACATCTTTTTGTTCACTGTCTGAATGGAACAACTTGTGCATCTTTCTGAGTTGAGCGTTTATGGTTGTGTTTGTAATTATCGCTGTTGTTCCAAGCTACCTGCGCTTTGTTACATGGGTTATTTACTGTGTTTTCGTGCAGCCTTAACTTAGGTTTCTGAATCTGTGTGTGATACACTTTTTGGAGCAACGTCTTGGCTATAATTTTAAAAAATGTTAGGTTTTTGTTTGTGCTTTGGATCAAATCCGATCAATTTCAGATGAATTTTAATTTTACACCATCAAGGAAAAATTGTGAAAAATCTATTAACCCCTTAACCCTTTCGCTGCTGAGGCGTTTCCCGCCTCTGTGCTGAGCTCATTTTTACCGGTTTTGCTCATCATGTTTAAACGTGTTTTGAAGGCTTATTTTAGTATATGACCCAGACATATTATATATCGTTCTTTCCGTCAGACTCGGCAGATTCATAATATGTCATTATTATATGTATACGTCATGACCTGTCTGTATATTATTACAAAAAATGCAATAAAATATGAATTTTCAATAATTTACAACGTGTATAGTGTTTTTTTTTCACATTTTAACATGCGAGCAATTGCGGTTATATTTTGTATGGGGTGCGCTTGTTAAAAAAATTAGAGATGGGGTCTCGTTACATTTTTTTTTGGGGAAAATTACGTGATTTTTAACAAACGCACCGCATACAAAAAGCGTTAGTGCAGCATCATTGTTCACATTATAATTGAAATGGGAACAATATTGCTGCATTAACCCAACCAAAAAAAAGAAAAAAAAATTGTTTAATTTTTTTAAAATATTTTTTTATTTTAAATTTTTTTTTAAAAACTTTTTTCATACTCATGTTTGGTATTGTTGGAACGGCCATGCTCTGGCCGATCCAACAATACCAAACATTAACCCCTAACTGCCACGGATCGGGAGATAGGGGGTTCATTGGAACCCCCTATCTCCACCATTGGTGGCAGTTAGGGGTTAACTCCAAGACTGGCGTCATCGTGCTATGCACAATGACGCCAGTCCTCAGGGGGAGTTCCCGGAGGCTTGGCCGACATCCAAGATGTCGGCCAGCTCCGGGAAAGGATCACGAACCGGCGCTTTCCGGCGCCGATTCGTGATCCGGCCCCCATGGGGTTAATGCCAGGTACCATTTGGAAGGGCAGGCTGTGCCCTTCCAAACGGTGCCTGGGTTAACCCCCTGCACGCCGCCGATCGGGAGAGAGGTCCGAAGGACCTCGCCCCCTCCCTTCCAGGCGCCTCCTCTGCACATGCGGGGGGGGGGGGCGCCTGAATTAGGTGTTCCGGGTGTTCGAGGATGTCAGCCCGCACCGGGGGGGCCAGCGATCGGCCGGAACCCGGCTGAACGCTGGCACCAAAGAGAGGACCTCCCCCCCTCCCTTTCAGGAGCCTCCTCCGCAGGGGGGGGGCGCCTGAATTAGGTGTCATCGCGCCCCCGTGATGACACCTAATTACTCCGGCGGCGGTTCCGGGTGCTGGGCTGACATCGAGGATGTCAGCCCGCACCGGGGGGCCAGCGATCGGCCGGAATCCGGCCGAACGCTGGCCCCAAAGGGAGGACGCGCTCAGCGCGTCCACCGCAAGGAACGTACCTGCGGGTGGACGCGCTGAGCGCGTCCTTAGCAGTGAAGTGGTTAAAGACCAAGGGTCATTAAAGTCAATGCATTTATGACAGAACAGTTACATCATTGGTCCTTAAGGGGGATAAAGCTGGTAACTGTCAATAGATGAGATCTATCCCAGCTCTGTGAGGGAAAACCTGAACAGAATCCCATATGTATCTGAAGGATCATAAAATTCAAAGCGACCGTTCCTCTGAAGCGAATAACGTGCTTGATTTTATTGGACAGGTTTCGTGTATACACTGTATTATTACTGATGTGCTTCATGTTAAATTCTCAGGGGTCTAATCACAAATTACAGAGCTGGAACCGAGTGAGTGCAGGTGTTACTGAAATATCCAGAGATCATGTGGGAATGAGGTTACGCTTTCTGGGGTAACAGAAGAATACAGAAACACACATTACACCGACAAGAGGGAATCTGCTGTGTCTGTATTGGGGGTAATATTGTCTCAAAATAAAACTATGCCATAAAAAGAAACTGAAGGAAATCCTGGATACGGTCCCAATGACCCATGAATACACACTTTGTGTTGCTAGGATGTCTTTGGGGTATTTTTGCAATTTAGTTGCCTTCGGCTGTGCTTCATCCTTTTTTTGGATAGTGCAGCGATTTCTTCTTTTCCTTGTATTTTACTTTTAATGTATCCTCTATAGTTTTGATTCTTTACAATACAGATGTTTATTTTAATATTATTAACAAAGTTATATTGCAAAGAAAGCTTTATTTAAAATATTACACTATTACGTCACCCTCTCTTCTGCCCCCTTGATTTCACCTCAAGGGGGCAGATTTATCAAATAATCATTGGTCAATTCATGTGATTTGTTGGCGGTGTCTCGCTTGTTTTAATCCATTTAACCCTCTGCATCATTTTTGTGTTTAAGACAGTTTGTACTTGGCGCTGGGAATCTACCAATTGCTCCACTGCTGTTCCTGTCGGAAACTGGACAGATTTAGTTGGTTTTTTCACATCTCAGTCTATTATTATTTTTATTTTTTTGAGAAAGTATTTTACCAGGAAGGATACATTGAGATTTCTCTCGTTTTCAAGTATGTCCTGGGTGGCGAGTATGTACCGTTAGGTGTCTCGCCCAAGGACACTTACTGGAGAGGTGCTCTGACCGGGATCGAACCTGTGTCTCCACGGTTATAGAGCAGTGATGTTACCTCAGCTCCACCCAGCCGGTATTTGACTGTTTTCCGTCTGTGAATCTTCAGTGGATTATTCCAGGTAGCTTCCACGTGAGCAAGATTGACAAAGAGTAATAATCACTCAGAGAAGTCTAAGCACGGAACAATAAAGCTTAATTTTCACTGATAATTCACATACAGCTATTAGAAAAAAATAAAGTGTCAAACTAAATTTACAAAGCACTCCACTCCCATCATCACTGACCGAGTTTCCATGGATTCCCTAACCTGACTTAGCAGACGTGACAGTAAGCTATATGGTTAAAGCAAACGCCTGATAAACGGTCACCTTCCAGTTTGTTGCTCCCATTCAGTGAATGATGTACTCAGCACTGAGGGAAACTCACTTCCAGAGACTCTCCGCTCTCATCCCGGACTTCACCTCTATAGAAGAGACGAGGAAACTCCACATCATACTGGGAGAAGAGGAGCCGGCGATGAAAAGATCTGCCCAATACGTCACAGAATGTCACAGACTGAGAGGAACATGAGAGATCCTGGACTTATAAATCCCCAACACGGACTCGCCCCCCATTCCCCTTCATATTATCCCTTACCCCTGATAATGTCCATGGACTTGCCCATTCCCCCCCATATATATGTCCCACTACCCCCCCTCCACCCCATATAACCTCCCCATATACTTTGGCAATGCTAAAATGTATTTGGTCCTGCCAATAAAGCTTATTTTGATTTGATTTGAATGATAATGTGCTAGTTAAAGTGTAGCTAGAAAGAACATGTAACAGTGAATATATCCAAAGACCTGGTTCATCCCGCCATCACTCTAGCACCTCCTGCTGGTGGCTGAAACAATGCGTCAAGCAATATATTTTTCTTTTGTTCTGTTCACTGTGATTATATAGCGCTAACAGTGTCCGCAGCGCTTTACTATAACCATAGGGAACGAGATACAGATAAACGGATTTAGGATGGAAACAAGAGGTGTAGAGGGCCCTGCTCATAGGAGCTTACAGTCTAGAGAGATTGGGGTTGAGGAAAACAAGAGGAATTTTACTAGATGTCAGGATCATTAGTGCCAGTGGTTTGGGAATGGTGGGGCCATAAGAGCGGCTTCAATCAAGTGTGAGTAGGTGAGAAGAGGGATGAGTTGCTTCAGTGATGTGCTACAATAATCTGAAGAGATGGGTTTTGGGGGATTTCTTGAAGGACTGAAGATCAGGGGAGAGTTTGATAGGGCGAGGCAAGTCATTCCACGGGACCAGTGCTGCCCTTGAGAAGTCTTGGAGGCGAGAGTTGGCTGTACGGGTGTAAACGTGGGTTTAACAAATTTGCTTTGAATCTAGGAGCCAGCTACAAAAGTTAGGAGCTAAAGTTTCGGCGAGGATTCGCCTTTATCAAGGTATATCAAGGTATTTGGTAACCTTGCCTCTGCATCTGAGAGTTGTTTTTTACCGACCCAAATTATGATTTTAGCTGCTTCTATTTATTTATCACTTTGTTACCTGCTGCTTTTTGCGGTTGGGTATTTTTCGTGTATGTGGTCTTGTGGCTACTTTTTTGGCCTAGAAGTGTAGACCATTGCTTCTAATATCAGTTCTGAGATATATATATATATATATATAAAAAATTATATATTACCATTAAAGCACGAAGTGCGGTTATTTTTAGGATTACCCGGGTGATCCTGACATTACTCAGGCGTCATTAGCAAAAGTCCGAAGTGAAATGAAATTTCGGGCTTTACCCGGGTAATCTGCTAAGTTTTTATTTTTTTGAGAAAGGATTTTACCAGGAAGGATACATGGAGATTTCTCTCGTTTTCAAGTATGTCCTGGGTTCAAGAACATTAAAATGTATCCAGAGGCCTCTAGATACTCTGGTTTTCTGCACTGTTTTAGGCTAGGGTCAGACGAGCGCATTTTGTACGGACTGTGCGTCTGTGCAGTACGGACGTACTTTCTGACTGACGACAAGGTAGTGGCCACACAGTCCGTTTTTTTCACTGACGTATTTTTTGACTGATGTAGCAGGGAAAATAAATTACAATGATAAAACATTCTGTCCGTCAAAAATGCTGGACGTATAAATGCAGTCCGTCTGACCACGCTCCATCACTCACACACAAAGCTATGCGGACGTTGCGCACTCCGCACGTCCGTTCTAGCAGTATTACGTTCTTGCCTAACCTGCGTCCGTTTGCAGCGTCCGTCAGCCCCTGCACTTCTGTGCGCACGTACTTCGTGTGTGGGGCTCCATTTAACACAATTGTATGCTATCACGGACGTACTTATGTGCGAGCAACACGGACGTTAACACTGCGCTCGTCTGACCCCAGCCTTAACCGGGTAATTCGCACATTACCCTAGTGTTGCTGAATAACGTGTGATGTGCAACGAAACATCAGACTCTATCCGGGTAATCTGCAAAATATCCAAACGCCTCCGGGTACTCCGCTTTTCTTGGGTTTTCAGCAGGTTACAGTTGACTGAATTCCGAGGATTACCCGGATAAAGCTGCAAACGGTTATCTGACCGATGACAAAATTGTGGTTCTTGTTTTTAATGAAATTGTATCCAGTCACAAACCACACTAAATAACTAATGTGCATTAATTGTCTGAAAATTAATTTATGAAAATAAAGATATTATATAAAGAGTAACCTGATGGTTATTAGGTTTTATAAATTATATAGAAGCACATATGACACATAATAAAGATCATGTAACTCTTTCACATTCATATAAGAAACATATCCTGTTACTCTGTATATTCATTATATCCACAATACATTTTAATGTTTGTATTTTGCCATTTTCGTTGATAATAGCAAAATTCACTTTTACCCAAGCGGGGTTGGATGCTCTGCAGATTACCCGGGTGAAGCTGTGGATAGTCCTCAGATTACCTGGGTGAAGCTTCCGACTTGCACATTATCCGGGTAAAGTTTGCATTTTTCAGCTCTTCCAGACTGTTACCCAAGGGCAGTTGGTTAGTCCTAAGATTACCCAGGTAAAGTCCGAAAGTTTCATTTTTTTGCAGCTTTACCCAGCGGTTTTGGGTAATGTCAGGATTACCCGGGTAATCCTAGGATTAACTGCACTTCGGGCTTTACCTGTAACATATACACATTTATTATATTATTTGTGTTGTTAACATCTGTACATTGTGACGTTGTGATATTGTTTTATTTGTTTTCTTTGCTCTGTTGTCATTGGACACCCTGTTAACCCACTGCAGGCACGCAGTCAGACCCACACACACACAACAGACCTCATATATAATTAATACATACACAAGGGCACATTATTTACATTAAACGTAGGGGACAGGAAGAAAACATTGAAGCCAACTAGATGGTTTTAGATGCCACAGACTATTTTACATCAATCTAAAAGCAAACCTGGAAATTTAGGAGCCAGGAAGGGTTCAGCACAGCCTTTAACCCCTTAAGGACCGCTGACGTACCCTGTACGTCCTGCCCACGGGTCTCCAACTTAGACCCTGCGGACGTACAGGGTACATCAGCGGCGCCTAACCCCCCTCCTGCCCGATACTTACCTCCCTCGCTGGATCCCTCGCAGATGTGGCAGGGAGGAAGCCGTCCCTTGAGATTTGCATGGGCCGGCGAGCTCAATGCGTGGTGACCTCATCAGCAGGCGCCCCCATTGAAATCAATGGAGGGGGGGGCTCATTCGGAGCCCTCTATCACCCCAACCATTGAAGCTAGGGAGATGCTTTTTGCACAGCTGGAAAGGGGAGAGTCTCCCCTTTTCAGCGGTGTACAGCATTAACCATTTCGCTGCCGGATCGCGTTTCGGCACCAAAACGTGATTCGAACCTGGAGGGGGGCTCCAAGTCCCCCCCACACACTGACAACCTCACCATATGTGTGAGGATGTCAGTTGGCCAGTTAACCCTCTAGCTGCCATGTAGAGATATGTGGATCTAAGGATCCCCTTATCTCCCGATCCGTGGCGGCTAGATGGTCATATTTGACATCATTGGAAGGGCCTGATCGTGGCCTTTCCAATGATACCAAATATGACCAGGTTTGGTTTAAAAATAAAATTTAAAAAAATAAATTAAAAAAAAAAAAAAAAAATGTTTTTTAAAAAGTTTTTTTTGTCTGGGGGGTTTAGTTAAATAGGACCTAGGCTGTCATCTCAAAATAATTAGCACAAAATGGTCAGAATGAGCGCAGTGCACGGGTTAAAAAGCAAAAACATGTAAAAATTGGGTATTTTGTATTCTCGGGACAAAATTGTGAACCTATTTAGCCGGGGTCTTTTTTGGTGGTTGTAGATTTTGGGGATTAAATTATGAAAAAGTGTGTTTTTACCATTTTTTCATCATATTTCATGTTTATTTATAGTAAATTATTTGATATGATGGAAATATTGGTATTTCTAGAAAGTCCATTTGATGGTGGAAAAAACGGTGTATAATATGTGTGGGTTGAATAAACGAGTAAGAGGAAAATTTGACCTAAACACTAACAGCGCAGAACGTAAAAACAGCAGCAGCAGTCACTAAAGGACGGATTTGTGTAAAACCGCCCGGTCACTAAAGGGGTTAAAAAGGGACGCTAACACTTACACAAGCGGTAACTAGATTACAAAACAAAAACACCTTATAAAACACATTCTGAAGTAATTGCATGTAAAAAAAATAAAAGAAAACATTATCTCCGGTTTCCATTTTGTGTACTTTTCCCATGATGCAAGATTTACCAAAATCTGTGCAAAAGTTTTACTTTATGGCTATGCTTGATCTCATACTTTTTACCAGTCAATGAGGTGGAGGGGGGGAACCTTTAGATAAGTAAGCAGGGAGTGTATTATGTTCTCCAGTCTATCGGAGATAAAACAGGGAGATTAAAAGATCCTAATCTAGCCTCTGGAGACGTCCTTTGAATACATCCCACATAATACAATGATTTGACTCCGTAATCAAAGTCAGTGATCATTCTGCGCCAAAACTACACAGTGAAGAGCAAGCGATGTAAAGATACTGGGGGGGGGGGGGGGTCAGTTTACAACACAAAAGATCACGCAATTGATGCCCCCAGTGACGCATATAGGAGGAAAATATTTTCTTAACTAAAGAAGAGAAAAGCAAAGCACGTGTAAGAGATCAGCAACATAAAATAAACACAATAAGAACATTTCATTTTTTTGGTGGTAGAGGCCCTTTAGGCTGTCAGACGAACGCAGTCTGAGCACACTCTACGTCTGGACGGACGTACTGATGGAAGATACTGTAGGCTAGGGTCAGACTGAGGCAGTGCGAACGCGCGTTCTGGCGCACTTAATCACGGCCGCACTAGCAGCAGATGCCGGGCAATGACGGCCAATATACGAAGTACGGTCGCACAAAAGTCCGGCTGCGCAACGCAAGTGGAAAATGAACGCATTTTTTCGAGAACGTTAAACCACTAGTACTGACGTACAGAGTGCGCTGCGTCCGCTAGCGGCGTGTGTGCGTGATTTGGAGACATCAGACGCTGCTAATGTCCGGCCAACATAACGTCCAGATGCAAGAAGTGTTTTATTGATGATCCGTACAAAATCACGGATGAAACTGCGCATAGTATGACCGCTATTGCGTATTCCGTGAAAAAATACGTCCATTCTTCGAACGCACATTTTCACGGACAACGTGAAAAATGCGTTAGTCTGACCCTAGCCGTAGACACCACACAATCCGTTTTTGTTGACGGACGTAGAAAAAAGAAAAAAAAAAGGGAATTGTGGGAAATAAAATGAAAAATGATAAATATTTGAAAAGGATATGAAAAGCCATTGTGTGCGTCAAGGTGCTGGACGTCGCAAATGCGCTGCGTCTGACATCTCATCACTCACATAGAACGCTACGCGGACGTGGGCACTCTGCGCATCCCTCTAGCGGTTTTACGTTCTTGCCTATCTTGCGTCTATTTTCCACGTGCGTTGTGCGTGCGCAGTTCGGCGTGCATGTACTTCGTGTGTCGGTCTCTATTGATTGTGATTCTATGCTACGACGGATGTTAAACTGTGCGGCAACACGGACGTGATCACTGCGTTCGTCTGACACCGGCCTTAAACCACGGCAGTAGTTGACAGTTTGTCTCCCCGTGCTCCAGATGTAGTTGGATACCCCCGGCGAAATGCGTTGAGCATACAATACAACCAATTCTTGCGGTATTGCTAGACCACACAGTCCACATGCATAGTCCCGGGTGTTGACTCCTGCCCACATCCTCTAGGCCAGTGGTATATACACATACATACACACCTAACATTCACTTTGCGGCACTGATTTTGTTATTTTTCATTTAGCCAGCTTTAATAAAAGTTATGTTTTAGACATATTTCACAGAGGAGCCAGTGACCCTCCTCTTTGCGTTTCACGTTGACGTACACCTGGCACAGCTGAGAGCCGGTTAGTTTTATCGCTTCAATACCAGCTGGACGCCAGCCGGCCAATGCGAAATAAAGTTAGAAAAAGGCAAAGTTATTGCAATGTGATTTTAATTAGCAGCTTATGTTGTGACTTTAATAACCACCAAATAGTGCAGTCACATTTATACCCGTTATATATAAAACTTAAAAACCAAAATCCAAGAAATACATTACAGGCCATTAGATATTATTCATAAAAGGGGAAAAAAAAACTTTTAAAGTTTAGAAATTTCCTCTTATTTATATAGCAAAGGTAACATGTACAAAATACACATGTATTTCCTAGAGTAAAAAAAAACAAACACCCCCCCCCCAATCAAAACTAAGGCCGTGTTGTAGTATCAGTAGATAAAGTTTCAAAAACCAAAATTAACCCATAAAAGTAGTCTCAACATATAGCAGCTGTGTCAGCATAAACCAGTCTTAACAGAAAGACTTGTTTCCACCCAAAATAGAAACCGCACATTGTGTCAGTATTTATAGGCAGAGGAATAAATACTCGTACAGTTTGCAAGTCGACAATTACCGTCTCAGAGCCAGGACATGGTCACTGGACTCTGTCACAAGCTTTTCTGAAACCACGTGATTTCAGCCGCTTTTAATACTACATGGGGATATATTCTCGAAGATTAAATCATTGGAAAACTGCAAAAAGAGAGAAGAAACAATAAATAAACCGGGAAAACCTTTCAGATTTTGGGAGATGTGTCAGAACAAGTGACCGGCTTTTACAGAGAAAAAAAATTAAAGCCACATTACACCGTGAGAAGCTGCTACAGCACCAACATCAGCCGGGGTTCTGTATCTCAATATATTTCAACCCTAAATCAGTGTTTCCCAACCCTGGTCCTCCTAACAGGCCAGGTTTGCAGGATATGTGAAGCACAGCACAGGTGATATGATTTGCTGCTCAGTGATTGCTGGATTCAGTCTGCATTTCCCCAAGATAATCCTTAAAACCTGGCCTGTTAAGGGTGACCTGAGGACCAGGGTTGGGACACACTGCTCTAAAGGAAAGTAGTATCTCTGCGCATAGAGTCCTGCACACAGAGTGTCCTTTCTGCAGTTAAAGGACAAAAATATCCACAATTCTATATGAATTCTTACAATTCGCTACATGTAATGTAAGTGTCTGGTGTGTGTTTTACGATGTATCGCCTGCCTCTGCTTTACTCATTAACCCTTTCAGGACCAATGACATAACTGATCCGTCATGAATGCATTGGACGTTAAAGACCCTTGGTCCTTAAGGGGTTAATAGGGACAGGTTTTCTAAGGATACAGTGCGCATATTTTTCCAGTTGAATAGTGTAATGTGCGGCGTTTGTGACCGACACGTAGATAGGATTTCAGCGATATAAATACCCAGACGGAGCTTTGTAACAGAGTCTTATGAGCTGAACGCGGCTTTGAAATGCACGGTTTGGGAGCAGCAGGATTTTGCGCAGGTACCTTTTGGGCACCACGCGGCCTGTCAATACATTGTGCAGCAGTGTAATACAGGAGAAAATAAAGTTATTGCAAGATGAAAATATTGTATATCTGGAACAACATTACAAAATCAATCAGGACAAATGGGAGCTTTTGTCCATCGAATACTTTACAAGGTCTCCATACAGCTCAGCTCCAGAACCAAGAGCTAGGAGTCAAGACTATGGTAGAAAAACACGTAAGGCACCGGATACGAGAAGGTGAGGAACAAGTGGAGCTCCCTCTCAGGATTTTAATAGGAGAAAATAAAATTACCTTAAAATTAACAACTAGAAAGGGCTAAATCCCCGTCAAACATTGGCAGAGGGATGATTTTTATAATAGGTATATTGAGATGACTTTATATCGCTAGAACCTGTACCGGTTTTAGTTTAACCCTTGGAGCCCGGCTTTAAACTCGCAAATACCCGGGAGCTTTTAAGAGAATGTGAGACCTCGTTAAGGAAGGAAATGAAGTGAGAGTCTTTCTCCGACTTCTTGGACTCGAAAATAAGCACTATGGTAAAATTAGGCTCGGGACGGGTCAAGAAGTACGTGCTTTGGACTTTGTCATCATAAAAGTAGACCACCTTCTCCAAAGTGTTGAGGTCCTGACTCTTGTCTGTCATTATCATGATGACGTTAGGCCAGTGCATCACAGGTCTATCATTGGGTAGAGACACTATCGCGGGGTACTGGTCTACGCCTTTGGGTGCTTCTCTGTAGGAATCTGGATGATGATAACCATGACCTTGGAAGCTCTCTGACCCCCTGTTGTCAAATACTAGAGAAACGTTAACCGCGTCATATTTCCTAATAAAGCTGGAGATCTTTCCGAAGAAGTCTGGGTTCGTCTTGGCCGTCAGAGTCTTCATCTCGGACGTCTGCCGACTCAGAGCTTCGTGGAAGTAGAAGCTAAACTTGGCCACAAGGTGATTCTTGAACTTCATGAGCCAGAGGAAGAGGTGGGGAGGTTGTACGGCTTTTTGGGATTGTCCTCCGAAGAGGTGCTTCTTGGTTTCTTTCTGCTTCTCGAATATTTGACCCCAAGTCTGTAGCTTCGTGTGGGCGTTGTGCAAGTTGACCAGCGACAGGAGGAATTTCCATTCAAATATAAGACTCTGGGCTTTCAGAAGGTGAGCGAGGACATCGACCTCCAGCTGGAAACCACTTTCTAGTGGGGACAGTATAGGATGATGAAACCTATGGAGGAGACAAAGAGCTACAGACTGAGTTTACCACGCATTGGTCAGCACACCATGTATTATGCAGGATTGTATTATCTTTATCCGGTAGAAATAAGGATTATATTTGTGCTTATTGTTGAGATTATAACAGGAATTTGACAAAAGGACCGAGCAGACAAAACTATAAAGGAAGAAGCCGATTAACGGAGCAGGATCTCAAGCTGACCAGGATCTCAAGCTGAACAGTGATAGGTTTACATTTCATAACGCAATTTCATTCCGTGTGCTTGGGTAGCAACAGGTTTCATATGAATGGCTCCAACAAAGGCGCGAAAGAGTCTGAACTTGTGAATTTGTATTCAGCCGAGCGCAAAAATGAGCAATTTGTAGTTTTTCTGATGCAGATATATGATGATCTTGTGTGTAATGTATCACCGACATACAGCACTATATGTATTGCGACAGAACACAGGGTATGATCATGGGAGATGTTAATGTTTGCCAGTTATTGCTGCACTGCGGGCTAGAATCTGATTACCCCAGGGAAAAATGAAGAAGAGAGGAGAGAAGAAGAGAGGAGAGAAGAAGAGAGGAGAGAAGAAGAGAGGAGAGAAGAAGAGAGGAGAGAAGAAGAGAGGAGAGAAGAAGAGAGGAGAGAAGAAGAGAGGAGAGAAGAAGAGAGGAGAGAAGAAGAGAGGAGAGAAGAAGAGAGGGGAGAAGAAAGAAGGAGAGGAGAGAGCGAAAAACACAAAGAAAAGGAAAGAAAAACACTGGCACCTGGGTGTGTCAATTTGACGTTACAAAGACCCTCTAATATCCAGAGCATTAAAAGGACACCCTAGTCATCATGATCACTTAAGCCAAGAGTCAGCAACCTTGGTTCTCCTGATGTTTGGGAACGACATCTCCCAGGATGCTCAGCTATTCATTAGGATGACAGAGTCTCAAGGGAAAAGTAGTTCAAAAACACAGAGGGCCAAGATTGCTGACCCCCGAATTAAGCGATTGTATTAGTCATGGTGACAGCACACTCCAGCTTCTTCCCCACGTCTCTCTAACCGCTGGAACAACTCTTCAAAGCGGAGGGTTTTTTCCCCCCACCGTCTTGAAGACTTGCAATCATCTGCCGTTAAGCTTTCTCCATTTTCGGCTGCCTAGGCCAAAATCTACCACAGCTTGAGAGGGATCAGCCTTAGACACAACTCCCGTTTGTACAGTAGACTGAGACTCAAACCCTGGACTTAAGATCTCATGAACCCATGGAATTATAGCTTTGATACAGCAGCAAGGGAAGAATAACTCCCGATGGGAATGATAAGCCTAGGGTTGTATAGCGTACCAATACCGCACGTGGCTCGAGTTGCCCTTGTTCGTGCGCTCACCTCGAGCAGTACTTCTTTAGGATGGCATCCAATACATTGACCAGCTCCTCTGAGTTGACAAACCTCTGACCGCTCAGTGTGTGCATTTTCTCGTAAAAGTCAGCGATTTCCATTCGAGCCTGGACAAAGTAGCACAGCTGCTCCGAGATGTGGGAGAGAAGTTCTTCCAGTTGGGGAGCGGTGCTGCCCATGGCGGTCTTACCCGTGGTCACCACCTTCTTGAGTTCATTGTACAGCGAGGTGTAGTTGGTTCTGATGGAGTCCTTTCGACTGAAGAAAGACTGGCCACCTGAGAGGGACAGGACAGGGCTCTTAGTAAGCAGAAAAGAGACACGTAGACAAATCGAACAGAATTAAAAACTCAATTACTAGTTAGAGTTTGGCTATAGATCAGAAACATCAATGCTATCACTCATTACTCGATGCAATAACGGCACTACTTACTCTGTTCCAACGCTGAATGTCAAGTTTGTCCTCCATGTGTGTTTACTACTTCACATAGTGCAGGTAGGTCAGCAACCTTGGTGGCCCTCCAAAGATGCTCAGCCACTCGGTCAGGGGTCAGCAACCTTGGCTTCCTGATGTTTTGGGAACTGCATTTCCCATGTGGCTCAGTCAGCCTAATGGGTGACTGAGCATCATGGGAGATGTACAGTTGTGTTCAAAATTATTCAACCCCCGATGCTGTAAAGGGTTTTAGGGAATTTAGTGTACATTTGTAATTGTATTCAGAATGAAATCCTACAAGGACTTTTTAAAGAACCATATGCAACTAAAATGACATCAATTGGTTTTGTAATACAGTAGTAAATGTTTCTTTTGTGAACTCTTCATTTACACAATTATTCAACCCCTAAGGCTAGGGTCAAACGAAAGCATTTTTATACGCGAACGTAAAAAAGTGCGTCCGAACGAAGTGACGTATTTTTTCACGGAGTGCGCGAAAACGGTCATACGATGCGCATTTTCGGGCGTGATTTTTTACGGATCTGCAATTAAACGCGTAATCTAATTTACCAAATCAATAGGTGAATCAAAAATTAAGGTGAAGGGGTATAAAAAGCCATTTCGTGGATGGTGGCGTTTCACCAAGATGGATGCACTGCAAGTGTTTGTGTTTGCTGCAACGGGCTACCTGTACCTCCAGCACAAAAGACAACGGCGAACATGGGTTCATCCCATCAACGCTGCCAGACACACTCATGGCCACTTTGTGACGCTGTACAGGCCACTGCGAGAGAGGGACCCCGTGAAGTTTTTCAACTACATGCGGATGTCCATCCCCTCATTCGATGAACTGTTGTCACAGTTACGGGAGCCGCTGACCAAGAGGGACACCAACATGAGGGATGCCATACCACCGGAGGAGATGCTGGTCATCACTTTGCGGTAAGTACTTCCAAACACCAGCATGCATGACTTCGCTGCCAGTCAGCAGACATGTGCTCGGTGTGCAGAGCCCCTATTGTCGGTCTGTAGTGACATGTACACAAACACATTCATACCCACCCACACGCAGGCATCACATTCCAAGACACGTCCAAAAAACCTCTGACACTGACAAGAATGTATGTAAATAGAAATATATTGTAATAAACAAGAAAATAAATGAATTACATATTTGTAACATATATACAAAAGAAAATAACATGAAGGACAAAACATAACAGTGACAACAGGAACAGCATGTCAACCAAAAACATAAAACAGACAAGACACCTCACAAATCCTGGTACAGAGGAGCATCTGGCTCATGAGGACCATGTGTGGATCCGCGGCGGTAGCCAGACTCTGGGGGAGGCCCAGCAACATGGGACATGGGTGGGTGGGTGGGTGGCGCCTGGCTGTGGCTGGCATCACCAGTGGCCTGATGGCGTTGTGGCACCGCACCATAGTAGACCGCAGCCTGTTCTGGACGGGACAGGATCTCATGGATGAGGTCCAGGGATCTGCGGCGGTACTCCACCTTCTGCGCCGGGGTCATCTGGTCCAGCAGGGATTGACAGGAATGGACAAAGGACATGTCCTCACTGTCAGTGATGGTGCAGCGTGGAGGTTGTGGATTGTGCGACCCCATGAACCTGACCATGGCCTGCTCGAAGTCGCTAGGCGGTCCCCTCCTCCTGTTGTGAGCCGGTCTGGTGCTGTCTCTCGGTGCTGCAGCTGGCACCGGTCCGGTCTCCACCTCCCCCTCCACCTGCGAGTCCGTGCCACCCTGGTCAACCGCCTCCTGCCAGCTGGCAGAACCCCCTGCCGGCAGGTGTTGCTCCTGTGACCCAGAGGTGGATGGCTGGTCAATGCTGCTCGCAGTTGGCCTTGGCTCCTGGGTCCTCCTGAGGAACGACAATTGTTCGGCGTATAGATAGCTGTGCACCTTCCTCCTTGCCCCAGCTCCAGAGCGCGCAGCTGCCGCTTCCTTCTTCAGGACCCGGGTGTAGTTGTCCCTGATAGTGCGCCACTTGTTGCTAATTTCATGTGCTGCAAAACATAATGAGAGTGACATTAGGTTCGGTTCATATGATGTGATCATAACACACATTTACTTCATATTTTCCAGGTATCTTGCTAGTGGATGCAGTTTGAAGGATCTGCATTACAACTTCCGCATTGGCAGATCAACAGCTGGTGAGATCGTCCGCAAGGTGTGCCAAACAATATGGGAAACCATGAAGAAGCAATGTTTACCAACACCCACGGACGAGGCATGGGTAGCAATTGCAGCAGGATTTTGGGGGAGAGCCAACTTCCCCAATTGCCTTGGAGCCGTGGATGGCAAACATGTCCGCATAGTGAAGCCACTGCACAGTGGCTCACTGTATCAAAATTATAAACATTTCTTTTCCATTGGCCTACTGGCGGTGGCAGATGCCAACTATGATTTTGTGTATGTGGATGTCGGATCATACGGCAAAGACTCTGACTCCACACTGTTCAGGAACTCTACACTGTGGGATGAGCTCGAGAGTGGGACCCTGAACATACCCAGGCCCGCACCATTGCCTGGCAGTGACGTGGTAGTCCCCTATGCCTTCGTGGGTGACGAAGCATTCGGCCTATCCACACATCTCCTACGGCCCTACTCAGGGACACACCTGACTGTGAGGAAGCGGGTGTTTAATTACAGGCTGTCGCGGGCGAGACGGTATGTGGAGTGTAGCTTTGGCATACTGACCAACAAGTGGAGGATTTTTCATAGACCGCTTGATGTAAATGTGGACTTCTGTGTGGATATAGTGAAATGCTGTTGCATCCTACATAATTATGTTCGTGCGAGGGATGGTTTTAATTTCGCTGATACCCTCACAGTTACGGGTCTGGATGAATATGCAAACCATGACATAATAGCTGTGAATAGACACAGCAACAGGTTTCGCGATGCTCTGGCTAATTATTTTACTAGCGATGCAGGGCAGGTGCCCTGGCAGCTGGGGAGCATTTAACATGTGACGGCACCTATTATGTTTGCCTTTACTTTTATTGTACATGCAATTTACATGTGATTATGAATTAAATAATCATGTACTCACTCTGTAGCTTCTGCTCTCTGTCAGACCACTTATCATACTCCAGGTACACCTCCCTCGAGACTGCAACCCATGCGCTGGCCTTTCTCAGTTTGTCCTTGTAGAGGTCACAAGCCGTGTCCCAAATCTCGGGATGCTCCGCCACTGCCGCTATCAGACGCTCCACATCAATATCCACACCAGCCATCTTCTGCAATTGCCAGGTACAACAACAGCCACCACAGGACACTTTTTTCGTCTGGACGTTATATAGGCCGCACATGTGCAGCGTCTGACGTCTCCTAATCACGCAAACACGCCGCTATGCCGCAGCTGCGCAATCTGTACGCCCGTACTAGCGGTTCGGCGTGCTCGAAAAAATGCGTTCGTTTTCCACTTGCGTTGCGCGGCCGGACTTTCGTGCGACCGTACTTCGTATATTGGCCGTCATTGCCCGTCATTTGCTGCTAGTGCGGCCGTGATTATGTGCGCCAGAACGCGCGTTTAAAGTGCGCTGGTCTGACCCCAGCCTTAAAGACTACCACTCTGAAGAACAGAGGTTCATTCAAGTGTTTTCAATCAGGTATTGAAAACACCTGTGGATGTCACGGAGCAGCAATAAAGCATAATAAGCACCAATTAGGCAGCTTTAAAATGACTGTGATACTCAGCTCCTTCTAGACATTTACTGGTGTGGTTACAAACATGGTGAAGTCAAGAGAATGGTCCAGGAAGACAAGAGGTGATTACTCTTCACAGGAAGGGCAATGGCTATAAGAAGATTGCAAAGATGTTAAACATACCAAGAGAGACCATAGGAAGCATCAGTCGCAAAGTCAAGGCAAAGGGCACTGTTGAAACGCTACCTGGTCGTGGCAGATAGAAGATGCTGACTTCGACTGCTGTGCGCTACCTGAAGCGTAGAGTGGAGAAAAGTCCCCGTGTGACTGCTGAGGAACTGAGAAAAGATTTGTCAGATGTGGGTACTGAAGTTTCAGCTCAGACAATACGGCGCACACTGCGTAATGAAGGCCTCCATGCCAGAACTCCCAGGCGCACCCCCTTGCTGTCTCCAAAGAATAAGAAGAGTCAACTGCAGTATGCCAAAAGTCATGTGGACAAACCACAGAAGTTTTGGGATAGTGTTCTGTGGACTGATGAAACAAAATTAGAACTGTTTGGGCCATGGATCAACGCTATGTTTGGAGGAGGAAGAACAAGGCCTATGAAGAAAAGAACACCTTGCCTACTGTGAAGCATGGCGGGGGGGGGTCAATCATGCTTTGGGGCTGTTTTGCTTCTGCAGGTACAGGGAAGCTTCAGCGTGTGCAAGGTACCATGAATTCTCTTCAGTACCAGGAGATATTGGATGACAATGTGATGCAGTCCGTCACAAACCTGAGGCTTGGGAGACGTTGGACCTTTTAACAGGACAATGATCCCAAGCATACCTCCAAGTCCACTAGAGCATGGTTGCAGATTAAAGGCTGGAACATTATGGAGTGGCCATCGCAGTCACCTGACTTAAATCCGATTGAGAACCTCTGGTGGGACTTAAAGAAAGCAGTTGCAGTGCGCAAGCCTAAGAATGTGACTGAACTGGAGGCTTTTACACATGACGAATGGGCGAAGATACCCGTAGATCGCTGCAAGACACTTGTGTCAAGCTATGCTTCACGTTTAAAAGCTGTTATAACTGTAAAAGGATGTTGTACTAAGTACTAAGATTGAATGTCACTTGGGGGTTGAATAAAACTGATAATGATGTGAGCACAGAAAAGACATTTGTGGTTATTTCATTATTAATGTTATGTTATATTTGTCTGACCTACACGTGCCTCTTTAATTTAATTGTAAGCAAGATGACTGAATTATCAATGTCAAACTGGCCAAAACACTCAATTTCAGTGGGGGTTGAATAATTTTGAACACAACTGTAGTTCCCAAAACATCAGGGAGCCAAGGTTGCTGACTCCTGCACTTGGTCGACAGAGCCTTGTGAGAAAGTGCTCTCTTTTTCCCCGGTACTACTACTACTCACCATCAACTCCCCCCCCCCCCCATATAACCCAACCAGCTAAGAAAAGAGGATAAGGAGGTGAAACATGAACATACCTCTAACGAAATAAAAAAATATATATATAAAAAAATGTCACGGATTTAAAACATAGAATTGAAGAGTGTGATTCACTGTACTTGACCAGGAGGTGTCACTTCCCCCAGGCCAATATTTTCCTGTACTCCCCTGACTACTGTGCTTGGGGGACACCTGTGGTAAAGGTTAATTTGCGGTTTCACAGATTTTCCTGCAGTGATCTCATATTTGTTCCATTATACTCGAAAGCACATTCCACAATGTCATTCACCGTGTTAATTTCAATCTAAGCATGGTCTGCTGTACTCGGAGATAATCTAATGTTTAATTTGCTATTTTTCACAAAATTTCCTGAAATTGAGTTAAAGGGACATTACACCCCCTGAGCACTTTAGTGTTTTAAAGCAGTCAGGCGGTGTGAAGCGCACCCTCCCTCCTGTGCCCATCTGCTGAAACCACTGGAGACGTTTCCTCTGTCCACACATGTCACCAGCAGCCAGGATTTCGACTTTCCTGGCTGCCGGTCACCAAACTGGTTGCGCTGTGCATGCCACCATCCTCCCTCACAATGCCCGCAATAGCGAGTGTCCGGACAGACGGCAGCTGCTGGGTCGGATCCGCACAGGTGCTATAGAACGCTTGTACAAAAGCCGGCAAATTCCGAACGATGCACAATTTATGTATCCTATGGGACACAGGTTTTGCAGTTACACAACTTGCGTAAAATGCTGCAGTGTCCAGGTTTGTGCATATTTAGAGATATAAACACACACACATTATATGCCCAGGATCCTTGGCTTTGGGGGAAGAGGTGGAATGCATGTGCTGTGTACACAAACATATATACAAGCCTGCACAGGCTGTGTGTGTTTACATATATAGGAGGCTGCACAGGCTGTGTGTGTTTACATATATAGGAGCCTGCACAGGTTGTGTGTGTTTACATATATATAGGAGGCTGCACAGGTTGTGTGTGTTTACATATATATAGGAGGCTGCACAGGTTGTGTGTGTTTACATATATATAGGAGGCTGCACAGGTTGTGTGTGTTTACATATATAGGAGCCTGCACAGGCTGTGTGTGTTTACATATATAGGAGGCTGCACAGGCTGTGTGTGTTTACATATATAGGAGCCTGCACAGGCTGTGTGTGTTTACATATATAGGAGCCTGCACAGGCTGTGTGTGTTTACATATATAGGAGGCCTGCACAGGCTGTGTGTGTTTTTTACATAATATAGGAGGCTGCATGTGCACAGGCTGTGTGTGTTTACATATATAGGAGCCTGCACAGGCTGTGTGTGTGGTGTTTACATATATAGGAGGCTGCACAGGCTGTGTGTGTTTACATATATAGGAGGCTGCACAGGCTGTGTGTGTTTACATATATAGGAGGCTGCACAGGCTGTGTGTGTTTACATATATAGGAGGCTGCACAGGCTGTGTGTGTTTACATATATAGGAGGCTGCACAGGCTGTGTGTGTTTACATTATAGGAGGCTGCACAGGCAGTGGTGTTTACAATATATAGGAGGCTGCACAGGCAGTGTGTTTTACATATATAGGAGGCTGCACAGGCTGTGTGTGTTTACATATATAGGAGGCTGCACAGGCTGTGTGTGTTTACATATATAGGAGGCTGCACAGGTTGTGTGTGTTTACATATATAGGAGGCTGCACAGGTTGTGTTTCCTGCTGGTGACGTCATGGCTGCACTTTTTGGGTGACATTACCCGGCTTTTGGCCCAGGAAGCTCATGCTGTGATAAGCCTTCTCCGCCGCTGCCAGATGAGCCATGGCCGCCAGCATGGAGCACCAGGAGGCCCCGGCATTCTTGTTGGCCTCCCTCTCCTTCTCCACGTTGTCCTTGGCCTTGTCGTAGGAGAAGTTCCCCAGGTGGCTGAAGAAAGTCTGCAGGACACCTTGCTCCGGCGGAACCGGCGAGGACACCTGCGGCATCATCACAGAGGACATGATGAGCAGCTCCTCATCCTCCGCCTGCAGCAGCAGCTCGGTCCCCAGCACGCCCCGACCACAGGCAGCATCGGCCGGATCATTGGGCACCACCATGCGACCCGGCTCCACCCAGGAAAAAGGACAGGAAGCCGAACGAGAGAGACACAGCAAACTTCCAGGAAACCCACCGGGATGTTTACATTGCACACGTGACTAGAGCGGAAGCACGGCGACGGAAGTAGCACTACGTTCAAACACTTCTCGTAGCGTAAGTGTTAAACACAAGAGCAAACGCTAACTATACGTTTCCGCCGCCACCACCAACATGGCGCTGGACTCCACCCCATACAATAATGTATTTTATGTTCCCCTCCTTGGCGGGTCCATTCTGTACATACCGAACGGCTTTAATTAGGAAGTATACTGGTTATTTTTTATCCAAATCCTCAGCTTTTTGGTCTCCCCCTTAAATGTTTAAGTGTCTAAAATTGTGTGCAGTCTTCTCCTGTTTCCAACCCCAACCCTTCTAGATTGTGAGTTCCTACCGGAATTATTATACTTTATTTATAAAGCGCCATCATATTCCGCAGCGCTGAATAGGGCCCTCATCTCCTGTACTGTTTGTCAAATGTTGTTCAATGTATTGTAACCCTGTCTATACTGTGCTTATTGTACAGCGCTGCGGAATATGCTGGCGCTTTATAAATTAATAATAATGTCTTTTGACAAATAGCTGTAATTTTTTTGTAAAATCATTTTTAATTAGTAAAATCATTTGAGTTTATACCCATTGTATAATATTTCTTACTGTAAATCTATTTGTGGCCAGTAGGTGGCGCCATCTACTGCCAAATTGAGTTAGAGGTGGTCTATTTCCTATTTCTCCCTGTATCGGCTGCAGAAAGGCTGATATTTCAGAGCTTTCAGCAGCTGATTTTACAGTTTTAGCTCTTTGGGCATTATGTCCACAGGGCTAAAACTTTGGGGGCGCCTTCTGCAGCCCAAAAGCAAACAAAATGCATTTACTTTTGGGCTGCAGACGAGGCTTCTCGATATCAGGGCACCAGATGGTGCCTTTGAAGTCTGAGATATCTTGCCATTGGTAGTGAATGGGGTTAAATTTTGCTGTTTTGGTTTAAGATTGTGGTTCCCAAGCCCGGTACTCAGGAACTTCTAACAGGCCAGATTCAAAATCTGCCGAAAAAAGAAAAATAGCAATATACCCCACACCGGAGTTCTCAGTCCTCTACTGTCTGGACATTATATATTATATAAAAATTAAATTATTTTAACACCAGTATACACAAACCTATGTCCACCAGCAGTTTCAGGAAACACAAATATGGTGTCCTCCAAATATCCACACTTGCAGGAAGCACAGGCCAGACACGAAAACCATGTAGCCAAAAGCAAATTCAGGATTAAGTCTGCATTTCCCCAAGGTAATCCTTAAGGGCCATGATTGGGCACCTCTGGTTTAAAACAGGTTAGCTTCCAGTTTTTTCACCCAGGCCCCTTCCTCCCACCCCCCTTTGTGAAAGTCAAATCCATTTTTCCCCCCCAGAAAAGCACAAGTATTCTCCAGAAAGTTGCCATACACCCCAGCTCGCTCCCCAAGATCAAACAGTGACCTGCGCCTAGCTTCTCCCCGCATCACCTCATCCCATGATAAGACTGCAGGATTTCTCCCCCATCCTCTGGAACGCTCTACCTCATACTGTCTGCCTTCCCTAGTTTCCCTTCCTTCAAAATGCTCCCTTAACCCCTTCACTACCAAGTGATGTTAAATCATTTTTAATTAGTTATTACTGTAAACATTTGGCCAGTAGATGGCGCCATCTACCAAATTGAGAGGTTTGAGTAGCAGGTCTGTGCAACCCCCCCCCCCCCCCCAGCTGCTGAAAACTCAATATTTCACAGCATTCATCAGCTGATGTTACAGTTTTAGCTCTTTGGGCATTATGCCCTAGAACTTCGCGTTTGGGCTGCAGAAGGTGCCCCAAACAAATTTAATTTGCTGGGCTGCAGTTCAGCATATCGGGACACCAGATGGTGTCTTTGAAGCCTGAGATCGATAATCGGTAGTGAAGGGGTTAAGGCATTCCTTTTCAGGCAAGCTTACCACATGTGTGATTATACGTATCTGGCGGCGCGATAGCAGTCGCTTCTTGGCATTCAGATGGTCCTCACGGTGTGAATCATAAATGTCCAATATGGATTATATATAAAAAAACACAAATGGCAGAATGATAGTGCAGGGTGTACAAGCAATGATGGAATAGATGACAATAAATTGTTCCACTCACAGACAAAGAGCCCCGTCACTGGCTCTGAGTGGTTCCAAACATCTGGGTCCTTTATCTTCTTAGTAATATTTAAAGGAGACCCATTCCCTTTAAAATTAGTATTTTCTTTATCTCATCGAATATGGAAGAAAACATAAAAACAAGGACCTTCTTGTGTAGATCTACCAAAATATTGATAATACATATAGTTGTGGTATCAACTCACATTGGGTGGAGCTTCTAACCAAGCTCTAGGTGGGAATGCTAGTGGATTTATTAGATAGAGGTATTCGTGGATTTAACCTGAGTTCCAAAACAGCAGGGACCAGACTTTTCTTTATAAAAGAAAAATCTTTAATTTAAAAACCAGCTGAAGAAGCCTAATCCTATGGCGAAACGCGTTCTGGCGATATACAGAGCATTTTTATGTTAATTTTAACATGTTCTATTTTATTTTATGTTTTAAATTAAAGATTTTTCTTTTATAAAGAAAAGTCTGGTCCCTGCTGTTTTGGAACTCAGAGGTATTCGTGGATTTAACCTATCTAATAAATCCACTAGCATTCCCACCTAGAGCTTGGTTAGAAGCTCCACCCAATGTGAGTTGATACCACAACTATATGTATTATCAATATTTTGGTAGATCTACACAAGAAGGTCCTTGTTTTTATGTTTTCTTCCATATTCGATGAGATAAAGAAAATACTAATTTTAAAGGGAGTGGGTCTCCTTTAAATATTACTAAGAAGATAAAGGACCCAGATGTTTGGAACCACTCAGAGCCAGTGACGGGGCTCTTTGTCTGTGAGTGGAACAATTTATTGTCATCTATTCCATCATTGCTTGTACACCCTGCACTATCATGCTGCCATTTGTGTTTTTTTATATATAATCCATATTGGACATTTATGATTCACACCGTGAGGACCATCTGAATGCCAAGAAGCGACTGCTATCGCGCCGCCAGATACGTATAATCACACCTGTTATCACATTGGTTTGGGGGAAACCTCTATATATCTGGTCTGGCATTGGTATACTGGTGGTGGAACGTATTTGGGCGCTGACCATTTTCTGTATTGTAAGCTTACCACATGACTCACCGCTACACCCCACTGCCCCAACCATTATCAAAATGTTGTTCAATGTATTGTAACCCTGTCTATACTGTGCCCATTGTACAGAACTGCGGAATATGCTGGCGCTATATAATGTATAAAATAATTCTGACCGCCAGGTGCTGCACCTCCTTGCCGCTTTGTGTGGGACACCAATACCCCTTCCCCATGAGCACTCAAATGAGACAAAAAGCCTAGATTGTCCTTCTACATCAGTGTTTCCCAAACCTGTCTCCTGACACTCAACCAGGCCAGATTTTAACGGTTACCTTGGGGCAATGCAGACAGAATTCTGCAATTACTGAGCAGCAAATCATGTCACCTGTGCTGCCCTTCAGATATCTGGCAAACCTGGCCTGTTAGGCGAACTTGAGGTTTAGGGTTGGGAAACACTGCTCTAGTCTATAATGGGCACTTCTGCCAGGCTCATCCACCTCACCTGTCTTTGTACATGAGGATTTAGAATTGAATTCTAAAAACTAATCTGAGCCAGTGCAAAGCTTCCTATAACCGTGCCCCTGCCTACATCTCACTTAGCAGGTATGTCCCCCACCCCCCCAGACACTTTGCTCTGTCAATGATATTATCCTTGTACCTGTACTCCTACTTTCAGTACTTTGAGAGCTGTCCCTAAACTTCCCAACTCATTAAAACCTGGAGGCATGGGGAGGGTGTACAGAAAAAAAAATACACACACTTCAGAGAAGTCCATCAGCTCACTCAATCCTCCATGTATCCATTACTTCCCATATTCTGCAACACTGTCACCCTACTGCTATTAGATTGTAAGCTCACTGGAGTTTTTTTTCCCCCCCAATCCTTCTTAGCATTAACATTACAATTGTTTCACCTATTGTACCGAGGCAACATATGTTGGTGCTGTATCCATAATTA
Organism: Leptobrachium leishanense; assembly: GCA_009667805.1. Lineage (NCBI taxonomy): Eukaryota > Metazoa > Chordata > Amphibia > Anura > Megophryidae > Leptobrachium > Leptobrachium leishanense. Next base: position 346,438,216 of record CM019065.1, read on the forward strand.
TTACCAAATAAAATCAGATACAGAAAAGGGGGCAAGAATTTTAGCAAAGCAATAAACCCCCCCCCAAAACACAGGGGGTTGAAATTGGGACAAGGTAAAAGGAACTGGAGTGCGGGAGCATCTTTCAGCAGGCAGTCTGAGTGAAATCAAGGATACTGAGACTAAGAACAAAGCTTCGGGAGGATCTTTTATAGATTGAAAGATTTGCACAATATGTAGACTTAGGCTAGGGTCAGACGAACGCATTTTTCGCGTCGTCCGTGAAAAAGTGCTTTCGAACGAATGGATGTATTTTTTCCACGGAATACGCGATAGCGGTCATACGATGCACATTTTCGTCCGTGATTTTGTACGGATCATCAATAAAACCCTTTTTGCGTCTGGACGTTATGTTGGCCGGACATTAGCAGCGTCTGACGTCTCCCAATCACGCACACATGCCGCTAGCGGAGGCAGCGCACTCTGTACGTTAGTACTAGCAGTATCACGTTCTAGAAAAAATGCATTTGTTTGCCGCTTGCGTTGCGCGGCCGTACTTCGTACATTGCCCGTCATTTGCTGCTACTCCGTGATAAAGTACAGCTGCACACGCATTTGCACTGCGTTCGTCTGACCCTAGCCTTAGGAGGGGGTTAAAATAGAAGCTACAGAGTCCCTGGATTTGTCTAGCCTGTTATTAGCTGACAATCGTTAATTTTGTGTGTTCTCCCCCACTACACAACTGTTACAGCACATTATTTTAAGGTAAATAATGGATACATTCAAAAGGATTTCAAACAAAAAAGTTTTATTATTAGACCACAGAACAAGGAAAGGGTTTCTGCCTTGTTTAGAAGAAGGTGTTTGGTCTCTTGGTGGTGAAGCGGGGCTTGTGCTGGCGACGCAGAACTCTGTGTGGCAGAGGGAACTTTATCTTTGAGTCCTAGAAAAAAGAAATGAAGATTGAAAACCATCCTACACTTTGGCTTTCCTATAGGAATATGGAAATGTATGATAACAAATAAACCTAGTTACAGTCGCTCACTTAAATTGATAGGGATACAGAACGCAAGAGCCGTCTCTACAAGATCTCTGTCCTGCTCACTCCTGGGATATGATGGACTGTGACAACCTAGCATCAACTAACGGGCCAAGCGCAGTTCTAACTGTGCAACAACCATGAAGGAGGAACACGGCAGAGACTGGTGCTGAAACCAGGTGATTAGCATCCTGCAATATCTCAGTTCTTATCTAATAAAAGGGAATATATAACCCCTTCACTACCAACTTTCTAAAAATACACACTGTCCGTGACCAGTGGTTGATTTTATGAAATATTTGGGAATATTTCCAGTGTATTTCTTACTGTAATAACCTATTTGGCAGAGAGATGCTGCCACCTGCTGGCCAAACAGAGTTACTGCAATTCAAAGCTCTATTAGCAGGGGAATGTCCGATCAGGCCATTTCCTACAACAGTGGTTCCCAGCCGCGGTCCTCAAGTCCCCCTAACAGGCCAAGTTTTAAGGATAACCTTGGGGAAATGCAGACTGAATCCTGCAATCACTGAGCAGCAAATCATATCACCTGTGCTGTGATTCAGCTATCTGGCAAACATAGCCTATTAGGGGGACCTCAGAACTGTGGTTGGGAACTACTGCCCTAGAGGATTTTTAACAATTTTAACACCATAGGCAATGCTGTAAACTATGGAGGCAACGTCTGGAGCCCAAAAGCAAACAAAATCCAATTGCAACAAAAGAATTTAATTTGCAATCATACAGCACAGCCCCAGATCGTAACATGATTTCGGGCTGCTGTATTCACTACTCCTGATTGTGTATACACAAAGTAGTGAAAGGGTTAAGAAAAGACATCTCTCAAGTGATTTCTGTACCGGTAACATAATAAAAGGTTAATGAATGAAATGTAATATCTCAGTATTCACATCCACAGATACATCAATCCATGAACGGCGACAAAATACTGATAATCTGTGCACATCAGACAAGATCATTACACAGAAATAATGAACTTTGGGTTATGTGTGCAGCCTTTAACTGGGATCCCCTTTTTAGGTAGGCTTACTTGTAAAGCATTAAACAGGTCACTTTGTGGATGGCAGGAAAATAGCTACAACTATGAAGAGACAATGTAGTGCAAGTGATCCTGTCAATGATAAATTCACTAACTGGACACTAAGCACCACAACCACTTAATTTAAGAATAGCCAGTGCATTGTGCCAATCTATAAAACTTGCATTGGATTTCCATTTAACTAGTCACGGCAGAGGGGTTACAAATTACACTAGACCCGTTTCCACTCTGATACCAGGGACCTTTTTTTTGAGAAAGTATTTTACCAGGAAGGATACATTGAGATTTCTCTCGTTTTCAAGTATGTCCTGGGTGGCAAGTATGTACCGTTAGGTGTCTTGCCCAAGGACACTTACTGGAGAGGTGCTCTGGCCAGGATTGAACCTGCGTCTCCACAGTCTCTCTCCATGGTTCTAGAGCAGTGATGTTACCTCACCTCTACTCTACCCAGCCGGTACCATTTTCAATAAAATGAAGCAACCATTTAACACTAAGTGATCGTATAAATAATTGAGCTTCTACAAGTAGAAGCTATGCATAGCAAAAATAAAAGGAACATGATACTTACATGAAACTGCTTAATGGCAGGTCTACGACACTTGTTAGCAGGAATCACCTCAACCTTCATGATCTGAATAGAGTGGGCACGAGCACGATGGCGAGCTCCCATATCACGGTCTAAAAGAAAAACCAAACAATCCAATTAACCCAATAGAGCAGAAAAATCTAAAACAAATCAGATGAAGTCGTTGCATGGTGTGTGTGTGTGTGTGTTCAGAACAGATTTTAGAATAAAAACGGTTGTAATGGCAAATTAAATGTCAACATGTTACGTACAGCACTGTGTCACAGCAGCGGCGGTCGTCAGGTCTCTGTATTCCCTGTACATGTTGTGGGTTCCGCTACGAGAGTCGTAACGCAGCCAGATTCCAAAGTTCTTCACCTTCAGTGGGGTTTTCTCGAACACCTGAGACAGGAAACAATGTCAGAAAGATAAAGAAATGCACAGAGGATTTTACAACATTCGATTTTTACCCACGTGATACAGACACTTATCACAGGCACATTCTGCAGGTTTGTCTATTGGGGCAACGGGTAAAAGAAAAGTCACATTTCTGTACAAGGTATTTAATGCTCTCCACGGCTGAAGAAATCACATGTAGCATCTCAGTATTCACTTTCACAGACACGTCAGTCCATGGAAGGCGACAGGATGCAGATTATTTGTGCACATCAGACAAGATCATTACACAGAAAGGTTAATGAACTTTGGGTTATGTGTGCAACATTTAACGGGTTAAACCGCAATCCTGCCTAAAGGTTTAATCCATTTAATTTGAAATGTCATTGCGAGCCTTGCGTCTCCCCCTTTCAACCTTTGTATTCCTGCAAGCCGTGACAGACTTTCTTTCAGGTGATGGTGAATTACAGAAAAACGCAATGAACAGCTAGTGCATTTCTGGCCAACGCTACTCAATATTAACCCCTTGTTTTTCCAGGGCAGAACAACTGCACTTCAATGAAATACCACATCAAATCAGGATTGGCTGGGTGCTCACAGCCAGACCCTGCGCTCTGAAAGGCTGAATTCACAATCACTGAGGATTTGCTGTGAAATCGATCTTTAAGAGCGGGGATGGCTGTGAGATTTACACTTTCCATGTAGCTTAACCAGTCTAAATCCTGGAAATGCATCACGATTGTAGCTATCACTGCTGGGGCGACACCCGTTGCAAAAACTGGCGAATATTGGCAGTATTGCAGAGTCAACAAACACCGGCGTATCTAAACGTTTCAATTTATACAGCAAGAAGCTTTACACTGCAGCTTCTCCGGTGGAGTTTTGAGTAACGTTGTTTGTTGGCGTCGCAATGCTGGCGATTTCCACCGGTATTTGCAACACCAGTGCGTAGTTGATGGGTTCTTATGCGTTTGTCAATCCTGGGAGGTTGAAGTCTGCTTTCACCAAGTTGTACCTAAATACAGCATTACACGACGCCGAGCCTTCACACTGGCACATTGTAATCCCATATCATGCACCAATAAGTCTTCACTGGCAGCGCCCATCCAGACACACATACCTGGCCACAATAGACGATCTCTCCTGACGCCTTCTTCATCTTCTTGAGTTGGGATACAAAGTACCAGAAACGAGACTTTGCAACCACATGATTAGGTGCGAAGATTCGCATGCGATACAGGGGTGGTGATGGAACCTTTGTGGTGGGCAGGCTGCGCCCGACGACCTTGTACTCCCTCAGCTGAAAGGATAAAAGGACAAGGAGCCGGTTAAACAGCAATGCCTTCACTTACTCACCCTGAGAGATTAGAAGCAAGATGATACGCGAGTGTCACCCCTTCTGTTTCACTTCCATGAGCACTTCAGCTCAAGAAAGGCGACAAGGTGCGATTACTTTCTGCACAACAGACAAGATCATCGTCAGGGGACACAACGATCTTTGGGTTTTGTGTGCACACCGATATGTCTGTTATTGTGAGGAATGTGAACACTAACTGTATGAGCATTTTATAGAGCCGCCACAGGCACGGTCACCAAAGTAAATGGATCCTCACCCCTCAGTGCAGGGCCTTTATCTCTCCCCCCTCCCCCTTTCCATGCTGCGGCTCAGCCTTTATCAAGACCTTATTGAAGTTGAAATGTTGCCACTGGAATAAACAGACCTTCACACAGGAACCATGTGCTGGATCATTTATTGTTGCCGTGTAAGATTGGGGACGTAACGCTGACCCGGATGTCAGGGGAGTTTAACCAAATGGTACAAACTGAGGGTGAAGGTTTAGAGGTGGTCACGAGGGGTTAAAGATTCAACCCCTCTGTTCCAACCCTGGATGTTTCCCTTTAAGTCTTGCCTTTCATTATATTAGTTTTATCCACTTTATGTCAATGTGCTCTGGAAAACACTCATTGTTTTATACCATGAGGTCATCTAGATAGCAATGACAATTATACATCAAGTCGGCAGCCGCACCGAGTGAAGACTGTGCACCGGCAGAATTTACTGTGGATTACTAGATATTCACCATGTACTGTCCGCATAGCCATCCGCAACCTGCACAGACCCACCTGCCTGGCATAAGCTACAAAGCTGCCCAACTGGCACTAGCTCAACCCGCGTCCAGAGCTGCCCCCGCGGCGCTGCCCGCCCGGCACTAGCTCCCCCCCGCGGCGCTGCCCGCCCGGCACTAGCTCCCCCCCGCGGCGCTGCCCGCCCGGCACTAGCTCCCCCCGCAAGCTGCCCGCCCGGCACTAGCCCCCCGCAGAGCTGTGCCCGCGCGGCACTAGCCGCCGCCCACGCGCAGAGCCGCCCGCCCGGCACTAGCTGCCCGCCGCGCGCAGAGCCGCCCGCCCGGCACTAGCTGCCCGCCGCGCGCAGAGCCGCCCGCCCGGCACTAGCTGCCCGCGCGCGCAGAGCCGCCCGCCCGGCACTAGCTGCCCGCCGCGCGCAGAGCCGCCCGCCGGCACTAGCTGCCCGCCGCGCGCAGAGCCGCCCGCCCGGCACTAGCTGCCCGCCGCGCGCAGAGCCGCCCGCCCGGCACTAGCTGCCCGCCGCGCGCAGAGCCGCCCGCCCGGCACTAGCTGCCCGCCGCGCGCAGAGCCGCCCGCCTGGCACTAGCTGCCACCGCGCGCAGAGCCGCCCGCCTGGCACTAGCTGCCCGCCGCGCGCAGAGCTGCCCGCCTGGCACTAGCTGCCCGCCGCGCGCAGAGCTGCCCGCCTGGCACTAGCTGCCCGCTCGCAGAGCTGTCCGCCTGGCACTAGCTGCCCCCGCGCAGAGCTGCCCGCGCACCACTAGCCGCCCGCGCGCAGAGCTGCCCGTCTGGCACTAGCCGCCCGCGCGCAGAGCTGCCCGCCTGGCACTAGCCGCCCGCGCGCAGAGCTGCCCGCCTGGCACTAGCCGCCCGCGCGCAGAGCTGCCCGCCTGGCACTAGCCGCCCGCGCGCAGAGCTGCCCGCCTGGCACTAGCCGCCCGCGCGCAGAGCTGCCGCGCCTGGCACTAGCCGCCCGCGCGCAGAGCTGCCCGCCTGGCACTAGCCGCCCGCGCGCAGAGCTGCCCGCCTGGCACTAGCCGCCCGCGCGCAGAGCTGCCCGCCTGGCACTAGCCGTCCGCGCACAGAGCTGCCCGCCTGGCACTAGCCGTCCGCGCACAGAGCTGCCCGCCTGGCACTAGCTCCCCCCCCCCCACACAGAGCTGCCCGCCTGGCACAAACACGCCAGTTTCGTTATTTTTCATAAGCCCAATATTTTCTAGCTGGCTGTGTAAGGTGCATGATGGGAAAAGTTCTAATAGTGTATCCCATAATATCCCAGCTCCTGTTCAGCTTTTATTAGCAAAAAAGACCCCAGCATTTGAGTGGATCCAGCCCCTCCATGACCGGTATGTGTGACCCGGTGAGATCATTACCCGTAGGTGTTAAGGCCTATCCGTGGTATGTCCGCATGGAGGGTGAGAGGGCACAGCCCGGCTCCTGTGCTGCACTGGGCGCTCAGGACACACCGGCAGGCCGCCAGACACGCATCTCCGCCCTCGGAGGGCCCGATCCAGCCTTTGTCACCGAGGTACTGGAGTGTTCGTCCCACTAACGTGACGATAGCGGCGGGTGAGCAGCTAACCAGGCCGCGGCGGCAGCTTTGCTCCCAGGCCGGGGCCGCATGGCTGCTCGGGAGCCGCCATGTTGAAGGCCGCAGACGGGAAGCTCAGCGCTAAATCACCAGTCTGCCCCTTGATCCAGGCCCGGGGACCTCCGAGCCTTTTGCTGGAAGCGTGGCCCTAGCTCTGAGTGCGGAGTGGCACCGCCGGGGCCCCCCACCAGGCCCTTTCCCCCCAGGTCTGCTTACAGTGCCGGACGCCTTCATGTTGCTTCGATGCCTGCCAAGCAGAGAAAGGAAGTGCGGCGGGACGAACCGTAATACGTCACTTCGCAAGCTGGTGCCTATTGGACGGCGGGGAGCGAGAGCCGCGTCACTATTGGATAAGAGGTCTGTCAGTCAATCGCACATTCTTCATCCGTTTAAAGCTGTGGCAGTATAGGTGCTTGGACCTCAGAACTATATTTCCCGTGATACCCCGTCACAGCATAGGCTAGCTGGACATTATGGGAGATGTAGTGTTTCGATAACGTCCAGACTATGCCGAGATGGCAGAGAACCACAGTCACAGTCCAGTCCTTTAACAGGCAGTAGGCCATGGTGGCCAATGTGATCATAGCACAGAGATAGGGCTAATTGGTCATGATATGCCGAAAAAAAATCTGACACAGTGAATGGAAAGGGACTAAAACAGGATAAACCTGAGTTTAGCCCTTTGCTGTTGGAGCTGTTAGAAGCCATGGTGGGCTTCTCGTGGTATGTCCATACTGGTGATACCACAAAGCAACTCATCCACGCCCTTGTAATCTCCCGATTTGACTATTGTAATAATCTCTTATCTGGCCTCTCTTGCCTCTCCCCCTACAACCCATTCTGAACGCCTCCGCCAGGCTCATCCACCTCACCCGCAGCTCCGTCTCTGTCCAGAATTCCCTGCAGCTTTTCTATGCAATTTGCATGTCTACGTGAATTGGTGCGCATCGACACTGCAAATAGCGCACCACTTGGAATTTACGCATTTTAAGTACGCAAGTTCGGTAGCGCCTGCACAGAACCGATCCAACAGCTGCCTCTCACAGAACACACACGGTCACAGGGCGGTGACGCCAGCCCGCAGAGCACAACAGCATGCTGTCAGCACATCACTAGTGACTGGCAGCCAGGAAATGCAAAATCTCGGCTCCTAGTGTAGGAAACTCCTCCACTTCACTCAGCCAGTGATCTGATGTTATAATGTCCTTGTACCCACACCCCCAACTCTTGCCTTCAGGACTTCTGAGCTGCCCCCTTTTTATGGAACTCCCTCCTCTGCAACATCAGACTCTCCAGTCCTTCAAGAAGTCTCTGAAAAACACATTACATAATCCCACACTGTACCTTCCCTGCTCTATCGTCCCACACAGGCCACATACATCACTCAGCTATTTACCTTCACCTAGCGTGTCGCCCCTCTCCTCTTAGGCTAAGGTCAGATGAACGCAGTTTTAACGTGCGTTTAGGCTAGGGTCAGACGAACGCATTTTCACGTTGTCTGTGAAAAAGTGCGTTCGAACGAATGGACGCATTTTTTCACGGAGTACGCGAGAGCGGTCATACGATGCGCATTTTTCGTCCGTGATTTTGTACGGATCATCAATAAAACACTTTGTGCATCTGAACGTTATGTTGGCCGGACATTAGCAGTGTCTGACATCTCCCAATCACGCAAACACGCCGCTATGCGGCCGCAGCGCACTCTGTACGTCAGTACTAGCAGTTTAACGTTCTCGAAAAAATGCGTTAATTTTCCACTTACGTTGCGCGGCCGGACTTTCGTGCGACCGTACTTCGTATATTGGCCGTCATTGCCCGTCATTTGCTGCTAGTGCGGCCGTGATTATGTGCGCCTGCACGCGCGTTCGCACTGCCTCAGTCTGACCCCAGCCTTAGCCGCACGAAATCACGGCCGTGCTAGCAGCAAATGACGTCCAATGCCGGGGAACATACGACGAACGGCCGCACGAAAGTTCGTCCGTGCAACGCAAGTGGCAAACGAACGCATTTTTTCGAGAACGTCAAACCGCTACTACTGACGTACAGAGTGCGCTGCGGCCGCATAGCGGCGTGTTTGCGTGATTAGGAGACGTCAGCCGCTGCACACGTCCGGCCAACATAACGTCCAGACGCAAAAAGTGTTTTATTGATGATCCGTACAAAATCACGGACGAAAATGCGCATCGTATGACCGCTATCGCGTATTCCGTGAAAAATACATCCATTCGTTCGACCGCACTTTTTCACGGACGACGCGAAAAATACGTTCGTCTGACCCTAGCCTTAGATTGTAAGCTCTTGAGCAGGGTTCTCTCCTGTTCCGTGTGTCTAGCTTGTATGTATATTTGGTTTCACTCACTGTACAGCGCTATAGAACTTCTTGGTGCTTATAAATACTAGTAACTCCTCAGTTACACCAGATAGGCGCTGGAGGGGGGGGGGGTAACTACACAATGTGGCCAATTTAAAAAAAAAAGCTAGAGTGTTCAGGATGTGCAGAGTGTCCCTTTAAGGCTAGGGTCAGACGAGCGTGATTTCTACGGACTGTACGTCCATGCAGTACGGACATCGTCAGTACGGATGACGCAGTAGTGGTCACACAGTCCGTTTTTTCACTGAAGTTATTTTTGACGGATGTAGGAGGGGAAAAAAATTACAATGAAAAAAACATTCTGTCCGTCAAAAATGCTGGACGTATAAATGCAGTCCGTCTGACCATGCTCCATCACTCACACACAAAGCTATGCAGACGTTATGGACGTGGCGCACTCCGCACGTCCATTCTAGCAGTATTACGTTCTTGCCTAACCTGCGTCCGTTTGCAGCGTCCGTCATGCGTCCGCAGTTCAGTGCGGACGTACTTCATGTGTCAGGCTCCAATGGACTTTCTTTCATGCTATCACGGACGTACTTTTAGGCGCAATCACGGACGTGAACACTACGCTCGTCTGACAGCAGCCTTAATCCCCAAAACCTTGTCATTTCCTATAAGTGATATTAAATTAAAATGCTGCTACTAAACTATGTTTGAATAGAATATGCATTTCAGCACTTATAAAATCATGCATGTTTCCGGGACAAAGCTCAAGGAGGTCCGTCACAGCCTACTCCTTGCACTCCCAAGCCGTAACACCTGCATGGCGAATTGGGTGTCTTGAAGCACCCTGGTTATTTTTTGGTATTATGGCTGCGTGTTCCTGAGGTTAAATGGGAATGGGGCAAGACAAATGGAGACGAGTGCAATGCGGCAAAACAATGGGGGTTGTTGTGGGGAAAGAGACACTGACACAACTGGGAGAGTGAAACGGCACAGAGACACAAGTACAGTTGTGTTCAAAATTATTCAACCCCCAATGCTGTAAAGGGTTTTAGGGAATTTAGTTTACATTTGTAATTGTATTCAGAATGAAATCCTACAAGGACTTTTTAAAGAACCATATGCAACTAAAATGACATCAATTGGTTTTGTAATACAGTAGTAAATGTTTCTTTTGTGAATTCTTCATTGACACAATTATTCAACCCCTTAAAGACTACCACTCTGAAGAACAGAGGTTCATTCAAGTGTTTTCAATCAGGTATTGAAAACACTTGTGGATGTCACGGAGCAGCAATAAAGCATAATAAGCACCAATTAGGCAGCTTAAAAATGACTGTGATACTCAGCTCCTTCTAGACATTTACTGGTGTGGTTACAAACATGGTGAAGTCAAGAGAATGGTCCAGGAAGACAAGAGGTGATTACTCTTCACAGGAAGGGCAATGGCTATAAGAAGATTGCAAAGATGTTAAACATACCAAGGAGACCATAGGAAGCATCATTCGCAAATTCAAGGCAAAGGGCACTGTTGAAACGCTACCTGGTCGTGGCAGAAAGAAGATGCTGACTTCGACTGCTGTGCGCTACCTGAAGCGTAGAGTGGAGAAAAGTCCCCGTGTGACTGCTGAGGAACTGAGAAAAGATTTGTCAGATGTGGGTACTGAAGTTTCAGCTCAGACAATACGGCGCACACTGCGTAATGAAGGCCTCCATGCCAGAACTCCCAGGCGCACCCCCTTGCTGTCTCCAAAGAATAAGAAGAGTCAACTGCAGTATGCCAAAAGTCATGTGGACAAACCACAGAAGTTTTGGGATAGTGTTCTGTGGACTGATGAAACAAAATTAGAACTGTTTGGGCCCATGGATCAACGCTATGTTTGGAGGAGGAAGAACAAGGCCTATGAAGAAAAGAACACCTTGCCTACTGTGAAGCATGGCGGGGGGGTCAATCATGCTTTGGGGCTGTTTTGCTTCTGCAGGTACAGGAAGCTTCAGCGTGTGCAAGGTACCATGAATTCTCTCAGTACCAGGAGATATTGGATGACAATGTGATGCAGTCCGTCACAAACCTGAGGCTTGGGAGACGTTGGACCTTTTAACAGGACAATGATCCCAAGCATACCTCCAAGTCCACTAGAGCATGGTTGCAGATTAAAGGCTGGAACATTATGGAGTGGCCATCGCAGTCACCTGACTTAAATCCGATTGAGAACCTCTGGTGGGACTTAAAGAAAGCAGTTGCAGTGCGCAAGCCTAAGAATGTGACTGAACTGGAGGCTTTTGCCCATGACGAATGGGCGAAGATACCCGTAGATCGCTGCAAGACACTTGTGTCAAGCTATGCTTCACGGTTTAAAAGCTGTTATAACTGTAAAAGGATGTTGTACTAAGTACTAAGATTGAATGTCACTTGGGGTTGAATAAAACTAATAATGATGTGAGCACAGAAAAGACATTTGTGGTTATTTCATTATAAATGTTATGTTATATTTGTCTGACCTACACGTGCCTCTTTGATTTAATTGTAAGCAAGATGACTGAATGATCAAAATCAATGTCAAACTGGCCAAAACACTCAATTTCAGTGGGGGTTGAATAATTTTGAACACAACTGTATATGGAGTATGTGGAACGCAGCAAGGCAATTACAATTATTTGTAATCGCCAACAAATTACATATCGCTGTACAATGGGTGGGATAAAACAAACAGGCTTCTTGGCAACGACTGAGTGTAATGTGGCATGTTGGCAAGGAGGATGGGATGACAGCGGCACAGTTTGGGCTGAGGAGAAGTAGGTAAAGGCAAAAGGAAGTGGATAATGGGCCGAGAGAAAACCAGAAAAAAAGGGCAATTGGACAGAAGCACAAGAGAGTGAAGTGAACCCTAAATCTATTCAATATACTACCAGCTGCCTCATTATTCACTTTAAATCAGAGATCTGAGAGTCCAGCCCCCCCAAATGTTTATTTCATACGATTCCTAGAATTCTTTGAATGCACTAGAATAGGTGACCAGTGAATCATGGGAGTTGTAGTTCAGAAACATCAGAGGGGGGGGCAGAGTTTGAGATTCAATAGTAACATTATAAAAAACACACAAATGGAGGGGGATTAGGCTAGGGTCAGACTAACGCATTTTTCGCGTTGTCTGTGAAAAAGTGCGTTCGAACGAGTGGACGCATTTTTCACGGAATACGCGATAGCGGTCATACGATGCGCCTTTTCGTCCGTGATTTTGTACGGATCATCAATAAAACACTTTTTGTGTCTGGATGTTATGTTGGCCGGACATGAGCAGCGTCTGACGTCTCCCAATCACGCACACACGCCTCTAGCGGACGCAGCGCACTCTGTACGTCCGTACTAGCGGTTTGACGTTCTAGAAAAAATGCGTTCGTTTGCCACTTGCGTTGCGCGGACGAACTTTCGTGCGGCCGTACTTCGTGTGTTCCCCGGCATTGGACGTCATTTGCTGCTAGCACGGCCGTGATTTCGTGCTTCTAAAAGCACGTTAAAAATGCTTTCGTCTGACCCTAGCCTCAACCACTCGCTCCTGACCTCCACTTATTTTTGTAAACAATATTGGAAACTTACTTTCTGTAAAAGACATTAAAAGGAAACTGCAAACCAGCCAAGAATGATCGAAAGATGCGCAATTAGAATTCACTCAACCAATCAAATGCTTTGTGTTTAACCCTTTCGCTGCTGAGGCTTTTCCCTCCTCTGTGCTGAGCTCATTTTTACCGATTTTGCTCATCATGTTTAAACGTGTTTTGAAGGCTTATTTTAGTATATGACCCAGACATATTATATATCGTTCTTTCCGTCAGACTCGGCAGATTCATAATATGTCATTATTATATGTATATGTCATGACCTGTCTGTATATTATAACAAAAAATGCAATAAAATATGAATTTTCAATAATTTACAACGTGTAAAGTGTTTTTTTCACATTTTAACATGCGAGCAATTGCGGTTATATTTTGTATGGGGTGCGCTTGTTAAAAAAATTAGAGATGGGGTCTCATTACATTTTCTTTTGGGGAAAATTACGCGATTTTTAACAAACGCACCGCATACAAAAATCGTTAGTGCAGCATCATTGTTCACATTATAATTGAAACGGGAACAATATTGCTGCATTAACAAACCAAAAAAACGAGAAAAAAAAACTTGTTTATTTTTTTTTTATAATTTTTTTAAAATATTTTTATTTTTATTTTATTTTTTATACTCATGTTTGGTATTGTTGGAACGGCCATGCTCTGGCCGATCCAACAATACCAAACATTAACCCCTAACTGCCACGGATCGGGAGATAGGGGGTTCATTGGAACCCCTTATCTCCACCATTGGTGGCAGTTAGGGGTTAACTCCAGGACTGGCGTCATCGTGCTATGCACGATGACGCCAGGCCTCAGGGGGGCATTCCCGGAAGCTTGGCCGACATCCAAGATGTCGGCCAGCTCCGGGAAAGGATCACGAACCGGCGCTTTTCGGCGCCGATTCGTGATCCGGCCCCCATGGGGTTAATGCCAGGTACCATTTGGAAGGGCAGGCTGTGCCCTTCCAAACGGTGCCTGGGTTAACCCCCTGCACGCCGCCAGTTTATAATCTCTAGTTTACAGCTTTCCAGGCTCTCATACAAGGTAGCCAGGCTAAATGAATGATACTAAGGTTTCAATTTACGTTGTCAACGTCCATGTGGCAACCGTCTATTCCATTCATATCCACTGTGTAATCTTGATTGAAGGTATATATCTGTACCCTGGAAGCTCCAATCAAGCAATTTGCTTTGTATTTGTCATAAACTTCCCTTCTCCCTGGTGCACATTGTGCCTACGTCCATGTGTCTATATGTTTTTTAATAACAATTGTCGGTTCTTCAAATGTGTGTTCTTTTATTATAATTATTAAAAGCTATGTTTTAATCAGCACTCCCTCTCAGTGAATTGAGGGTTTATCCCTCAAATCTCTTTTTCTTTTCAGTTCAATACTAGGTTTAGTCCTTTTGGGTGTGCCCACGCCCGGTGCCCATTCGGGGTGGGGTGATTGTTTACCTGTCTTGTGGAGGTTCCTTTCCTTTTCTTATTTAATAATTTATTATCCCAAAAATAATTATGTCGTGTTTCAAACTTTATCGGACTCCGTGTATTTACTGGTTTTTTTTTTAAATTTATTTATTTGTAAAGGATTTTACCACTAAGGACTCTTGATTGCATGGATTTCAGTGTGTGATTCCTAATTATTACAGGCTAAGGCTAGGGTCAGACAAACGCAGTGCGAATGCGCGTGCAGTTGAACTTTATCACGGCTGTAGTAGTAGCAAATAACGGCCAATGACGGTCAATATACGAAGTACGGCCGCACGAAAGTGCGGCTGCGCAACGCAAGCGGCAAACAAATGCATTTTTTTGAGAACGTGCTACCGCTAGTACTGACGTACAGAGTGCACTGCGCCCGCTAGCGGCGTGTGTTCGTGATTAGGAGACGTCAGACGCTGCACACGTCCGGCCAACATAACGTCCAGATGCAAAAAGTGTTTTATTGATGATCCGTACAAAATCACGGATGAAAATGCGCATCGTATGACCGCTATTGCGTATTCCGTGAAAAAATACGTCCATTCGTTCGAACGCACTTTTTCACGGACGACGTGAAACATGCGTTCGTCTGACCCTAGCCTAACTATGTACAAAAACACGTTTCCTTTAAAAAAAAAAAAATATGAGACGCTTTTAGACTCAAAATTTTGAAAACATTAGACAGCCAGTGAGGTTAAGATGGTCATGTTTGGTGTCATTGGAAAGGCCATGCTCTGGTCGATCCAACGATACCAAACATTAACCCCTAACTGCCACGGATCGGGAGATATAAGGGGTTCCAATGAACCCCCTCTCCACCATTGGTGGCAGCTAGGGGTTAACTCTAAAACTGACGTCATCGTGCTATGCTATGCTATGCTATGCTATGCACGATGACGCCAGTCTCAGGGGGAGATCCCGGAAGCTTGGCCGACATACAAGATGTCGGCCAGCTCCGGGAGAGGATCACGATCCGGCGCCGATTCGTGATCTGGCCCCAAGGGGGTTAATGCCAGGCCCCGTTTGGAAGGCAGGCTGTGCCATTCCAACCGTTGCCTGCCTACAAATTGCTGGCCCCCGGAGATCGGGAGGGATAGAGGTCTGAAGGACCTCCCCCCCTCCCAGGCACCTCCTCCGCACTCACGGGGTGGGGGGCAACGCCCAAAATAGATGTCGTCATCGCGCTAGCGCGATGACATCTATTGGCCCCGCCGGGGTCCTGGATGCTGGGCTGACATCCAAGATGTCAGCCCGCACCTTGGGGGGCTCAGCAATCGGCCAGAATCCCGGCCGATTGCCGCCTCCTGTGCGTCCATAGCACAGGGGAAGCACTTGGCAGGACACGCTGAGCGTGTCCTCCGCAGCCAACCGCAGCCAAGTGGTTAAAGGAACACTCTACTCAAAAATCACCCCCCCCCGTTTTTTTATCCTAACCTATCCCTATTCCCTTGATAAATCTTTATTTTTTTACTTGTAACTGTAATACTTACCCTAAAATCCTCTTGTTTCCAGCGGTGTTTTTTTTTTTTTTTTATACTCACCTCCCTCCTCTTCCGCTCCCGTCCTTCTTGCATTGAAGTTGCCTTCTGGTTTACGTGAGAAGCGCGCATGCGCGCCTCTCATGTAAGCCAGTCAATCGGCAGGCTTCCTCTCGCCTCCCTCTGAGGATTAGTGATGCGCGCAACACTAACCCTCAGAGGGAGCCGCCAGCTTCTGCGGTGAGTTATAGACGTCATCGCGCTGAAAGCGCGATGTCATCTCCTACTCGGCAAAAGTCGGCAGAAGCGGGAAATATGATTCCCGCTCTGCTGACTGACAGCTGGGAGGGCGGAGTAAACTTTTTCAGCTGAACCGCTGAGCGGAGGGAGGGGAGACAGAGGGCAGGATACTCCGGGCATCATGACCACCTAAAATAGCTTAGGTGGTCATGTTGCCTAGAGTATCCCTTTAAGCAATCCTATGCCCTTTCGCTTCCATATTCACAGCCAAAGCGTTCAGTGAGACGGCTGCAGCAAACTTAACTGCTGCAATGGAACAATTCAGCAGCTGCTGAGGAACTGAACACGCCTCTGGTTTTCAACCAGGAAGATAAAGTTCACGGACCAATACGGCAAACGACGGCTGCCTAACAAAAAATACTATCATCTTGGAAGCATAAAACAAGTTAACAGGATAAATTGCTAAAATACTTCTTTCAGCAACTTCTCAGAAAATCTACTAGAACAGGGATATCAAATTCTACCCCCACCCCGAAATGTTGCTGAACTACAACTCCCATGATTCTCTGGTCATCCATCGCATTCAGAGATTTCAAGGAATTCCAGGCCACCAACATCTGGGGGGGCTGAGGTTTGACATCCCTGGACTAGAATGACCAATAAAAGTAGTTCAAAATGTCATTCTGTCAGGAGTGTCGCAGTAGGTCCAGACACAGCTACCACAAGTGTAAAAACAGGACTACAGATCTGCAGACTGTGAGAAACGCAATAGAAGAAAAGCTGAGCATATGTAAGGAATAGGCACATTGGGATGTATGTTTGTGGGTGTTTTAGTCACATTGTTGCTGTACTACACACACCATACGGTTACTGGGTAAGTGAAGAACTGTCACTGCTCTGAAAGAGCCGGTGCAGGATGGATGTGTGCCCCATTTTTAATAGAGGGTCTAAACATTTGGATCCCAATTAAGGCTAATGTCAGACGAACGCAGTCTGAGCGCACTTTGCGTGCGTGCACAATGGACGGACATACTGACGGAAGATACTGTAGACACCACACGGCCCTTTTTTGTTGACGGACGTAGAAAATAAAAAGGGAATTATGGGAAACAAAATATGAAAAATTATAAAAATTTGAAAAGGATATGAAAAGCCATTGTGTGCGTCAAGGTGCTGGACGCCGCAAATGCGCTGCGTCTGACATCTCATCACTCACACAGAACGCTACCCCCAAAAAAAGATAAGAAAAAAAATATATAGAATTTGGCAGATGCTGCCAGCAGAATCTTCCAAAATTAAATTAGGGCGAAGGGGGGGGGGGGTATTTTTCAATACAGTGTTTCTTTTAAAACATGCAGCATGATTTCATCCATGTCTTGTCTTCAGTAGCAAGATTGTAAAACCATAGAAAACAGTAGGTGGCAGCACAGAAAATAAAATACACCAAAATATATACAGTTTTCATATATAAAAAGGATAACCAGTTAAAAAGGTCAGAAATAAATAAGACATACATTGGGAAAATGAGTAGCAGAGTCAGGTAAAGGTTCAACTACAGGGTCTATTCACAAAGCAATTTCTGTGCTCTGTGTGTCGCCGAAAATACAGTGCATTCACCATTTAGGCTAGGGTCAGACTAACGCATTTTTCGCGTTGTCTGTGAAAGAGTGCGTTCGAACAAATGGACGCATTTTTTCACGGAATACGCGATAGCGGTCATACGATGCGCCTTTTCGTCCGTGATTTTGTACGGATCATCAATAAAACACTTTTTGTGTCTGGACGTTATGTTAGCCGGACATTAGCAGCGTCTAACGTCTCCCAATCACGCACACACACCGCTAGCGGACGCAGCGCACTCTGTACGTCCGTACTAGCGGTTTGACGTTCTAGAAAAAATGCGTTCGTTTGCCACTTGTGTTGCGCGGACGAACTTTCGTGCGGCCGTACTTCGTGCGTTCCCCGGCATTGGACGTCATTTGCTGCTAGCACGGCCGTGATTTCGTGCGTCTAAACGCACGTTAAAACTGCTTTCGTCTGACCCTAGCCTTGGTGGTGTGTTTTATTTTACGTAACTTGGAGTCACCAAAGCAGTCATTGGATGTTGACGAAAACCACCGATAACTGCTGAATTCCAGCAAAAGAAAAAAAAAAATCTCCTAAGAGCTTAAAAAAAATAGTAACATGTGTCCAAATTATAAAGGTCCTTTAAAAAAAAGGTTGTTACAAAGTCTTAAAAACAAAAAAGTCTTAGAAGAAAATTTAAAAGAAAAATATATCAAAAAAGGGTTTTTGCCTGTTTAAACCTCTCGAATTGAAACAATTTCGGTGCAATTCGGCGTTCTTTGATTAGAAGACTAAAAGGGGTTATTCAAAGAGATCCGAATTGCTGCTGAAATTCAGCGTTCAGTTACCTTTCCTGGTCATTCGACTATTCAGAGAGCAGGCAGTTCGCCAAATGTTTTGGCGAATTGCCTGCACGTACGGTGCCTGTTCGTTGGCATTGAAATCCCCATAGCTTCGTCTATTCAGAGAAAAGATTTTTTTTTTAATCGTTTTTTTCTTTTTTCTGTAACCGCCCTTTTTATTATCATTCATTGGATCTTATATGTAAATTTAAGACATATTCGCTCAGTAGTTTGTTTGCAAACAACGTTTCACTTTTCAAACATTCAAGCGTACTGTTTTTTTTTTGTAAACTCCATTCGTCTGCGGTGTCGGGTTTTTCCGGCGGCTGCTCTGCGCTGTGATCGGCTCCTGCGCTGGTTTCTCCAGCGTGTTTAATCCAGATGTTTTTGCGGGTTTCGGCGTACATTCGCCTGGGTTTTGCGGTGAGTGTTCGGCAGGTTTGCGGCAGCTTTTCCCTGCTATACGACGGCCCTGTGGTGCTTGCTGAATACACCGCAGGGTCGCCGAAATGGGATCGCCGAATCGCACCAAATTGAAGAGAACGTGCGGTGACTTTTCGATTGTATTTGAATAACCCTGACACTTACTCTAAGGGATAATTTGGGTGTTGCCGAATTATACCATATTTGGCAAATCGACAACTTTATGATCAGACGACTTGCCCTGCACGGTGAAATTCCCCATTCAGAGGATAGTGATTTTAAAGCGATAACCGCATAGGAGGCGCTGCAAGTGTCCATTGCTGGACAAATTGATAGGCTGGGGTTAATTAGAGGTCAAGTTTGGTAGCTCAGAGCTGGTTTCAGCCAGCTGAAACTGCTTCTGAGCTGGTTTTTTGCAGCGGGAAAATCTGAACAGCTGATTGGTTAATCAGCTGTTCAGCAGCACGAGCCGTTGCGCGTGCAATCAAGAGCGGGAAATTTCAAACAGCTGATTGGATATCAGCTGTTTGAGAGCTCGAGACAAGTTCCAAAGGTTTTATAAATTGAGAGTCTGAGGTAGTTTTGGCAATTACCTCAGCTGTTTTAGAAGATTGGATCCTGTAGCAGCGTTTCCTGACATGGAAGATCTACTGCGCCGTTTAGAAGAAAGGGCCCGGATATCTGGTGGTGAAGAATGGCTACGCAGCTGTTTAGCTGTTGCTCCTGCAGTTGCAGCATATGAGGAATGCGCTTCAGAGTTACCAGCAGATGGCAGCACCAGAGCGTCTGGAGGAAGTCAAGAGGCAGGTCCCAGCCGGGGTGTAGCTAGGAACCTGGACCACAGCTTCTGTTTCGGGGGGATTCATCAGAGAGACGCACAGAGTCAGGGAACTTGAAGAGGAAGAGAATACCAAGGCAGAAAAAGATTTTTTCTCCACCTACAAGTGCTGGACCGAGAAGAAAGAGGATTAACAGCAATAGGAAGGCGGCTGTTAAGTCTACAGGACCTGAAGAAGGAAGAAACACTCAGCAGCTGCAGTCTGCTTCAGAATATCTAGAAGAAGGGACGAGCAGCGCTGGAGTGGCACAACAGACTGGTGAGAGCTTCCCTGGGGCTGAAAGGGTAGAAAAGCTAGGGGAAGTGTGTAATTTGCTTTCTAATATGCTTAAAAATATGCAGCGGGGTCCAGCCCCAGCGTGGGAGGGAGGGGGTCAGGAGAAAGAACCAGCTAATGTTACAAATAGCAAAATTGATGAGGTTTCCTTTAAGGAACCGGTTACATGTGATATGTCACAGCTAGGTTTTCATTTAAATAAAAGTGTTAAAGAAAAGATTTGGAGAGGGGAATATATAGATATTCTATCTTTATTACCAGCATCAAAAGAATTTTTAGTGAAACAGGATAAAGATAAAGATGAGGACAGACGGCGGGCAATTCCGAGGTCCTTTAATAATTGGTTACAGGCTTTCTGTATTTTAGCGAGTGTAATCTGTGAAAAGCAGCCAGAGTTGAGTATTGGGCTTTTTCAGCATTTGGACAGTATTTTGGATGCATATAAAACTTTTGGTGGTATTGCGTGGTTCACTTATGATGATTTGTTTCGCCAGAAGGTTTCAGTTCATAAGAAATTACAGTGGGGAGTTAAAGAAGTCGGGCTATGGGTGAGCACTATGATGTCACAAAAGCCTTTTGTTAATAAAGCCGCAGGTAACAGTACTATGTTTAGTCAGAGAAAAGGGGTCTGCTGGGCTTTTAATGAAACGCAGTGCAAATGGCAGGGGAACTGTAAATATAAGCATGAATGCTTGACTTGTGGTGGTTCACATTCCGCTGCTAAATGTTTTAAAAGAGGTGGCTCTCAGGCCAATTTTCAAAGCTCCCGGGCTACCGACTCCGGTGAGGCTGGAAAAAATGTATCCATTCTTAAGCATTTACCCAAACAAGGAGAAGGCCAACTTAATAATTGAAGGTTTTAGTTCAGGTTTTTGTGTTCCAGTTTATAGTTCAGAGGAATTTGTTTGGGTTGAGAATTTAAAATCCGTTAAGGTTAATTTAGAAATGGCAAAGGCTAAAGTTCAAAATGAAGTAGATTTAGGTAGGATGGTCGGCCCATTGGAGGTGATCCCGTTTAGTAGTTTTCGTTTGTCCCCATTAGGTTTAGTACCCAAGAAAGAAAAAAATTCGTTTAGGTTAATTCACCACCTGTCGTTTCCTGCAGGTCAATCATTAAATGACGAGATTGACAATGACCTGTTTCCATTAAAGTATTCCACATTTGATGAGGCTTTAGATTGGGTGCTGGCATGTGGCCAGAATGCGCTCATGTCTAAAGTTGATATTGAGGCAGCATTTCGTTTATTACCCATGAATCCTGATTGCTATAGGTCATTAGGTTTTCAGTTAGAAGGTAAATTTTATTATGACAGATGTTTACCTATGGGCTGTTCCCTGTCTTGTTTCTATTTTGAAACATTTGCAACCTTTTTGCAGTGGGTCTTGGTGTTTAAAACAGGTATTGGGTCCATGGTTCATTATTTGGATGATTTTTTATTTATAGGCAGAGAAGGTTCTGATGTTTGTTTTCAGCTGTTGAAAGAGTTTTGTGACATGGCGGAGGAATTTGGTGTTCCTTTGGCTAAGGAGAAAACTGTGCTTCCTACTACTTGTTTACAATTTCTTGGTATTATAATAGATTCTTCCAGGATGGAATGCAGATTGCCTGATGAAGGTTACAAAGTTAACAAGCAAGCTGCTGAGGATAAAAAGTGCACAGAAAGTGTCAGTGAAAGAGTTACAAGAGTTGCTGGGCATGTTAGCTTTTGCTTCTAGGGTGATTCCTATGGGTAGAGTATTCACTAGAAAAATGTCTTTATCAATAGCAGGGATGAGATGCCCTCATTGGCACGTTAGGATTAGCAAGGAAATAAAAGATGATATTTCCATATGGTTGGATTTTTTATGTCACTTTAACGGCAGAACAATTTGGCAGCAAGGTTTTATTTTTAACACCGATCTTAATTTTTTCACAGATGCATCTGGATCTGTTGGTTTTGGTCTATTTTGGGATGGGAAATGGAGTTTTGGAGTTTGGCCAGTTAGTTGGGTTGAAGCGGGTTGGACTAGGAATCTCACGCTTCTGGAGTTATTCCCTATTATAGTGGCATTGGAGATTTGGGGCCAGGATTTTGCGAATAAAAGAATTAAGGTGTTATGTGATAACAAGAGTGTTGTTGATGCAATTAATTCACAGAGAGGTTCCTCCCCACAGGTTGTTACACTGTTACGTAGATTAGTTTTGCTATGTTTATGTAATAACATCTGGTTAAAAGCCGTACATGTGGCAGGTAAAACCAACAATATAGCTGACGCTATTTCTCGTTCGCAGTGGTCAAGGTTCAAGGAGCTGGCACCGGAGGCGGAGGAAATGCCTGTTCCAGTGCCCTTACACGTTTGGGATCTAATTTTTCCGCAGTAAACGATTTACTGAAAGCTTCTGTGGCTAAGTCTACCTGGGTGGCTTATGTGAAAGCCTGGGAGGTTTGGGTGGAATTTGCGGCAGCTCAACAATCTAACCCATTAGCGATGGATTTAGAAACGGCAATTGGTTTTATATTGCACTGGACACAGTGTAAAGTAGCAAAATCCTTTTTGCAGCGCACAATTTCCGGTATTAATTTTTGCACCAAGCTACTGGGTGGTAAGCCAGTGCTTGGGGAATTTTTGATTAAACAGATGGTGAAAGGTTATGCTAGACATGGAAGAGTAAAAGATTCTAGACGTCCAATTTCCTTTGCTCTCCTTCAACAGTTGATAGTTAAGTTAAAAAATTTTTGTCTTAATGAATATGAATGGAGTTTATTTAAGTTATCTTTTTTATTAGCATTTTTTGCCGCTCTGCGTTTAAGCGAGTTGGTTTCTCAATCTAAATTTAGACCTTCGGGTCTTCAGATTGAAGATGTTATGGTAGGTGACAGGAAATTGTCCATCTTTGTCAGCAGATCCAAAACTGATCAAGAAGGCAAAGGATCGTGGATTCATATTAATGCTATTAACGATAAAGAATTTTGTGCAGTTAGGTCTTTGAGAAGGTTTTTATCAATAAGGCCTTCAGAAATGGGGCCGCTTTTAATACATGAAAATGGGTCACCTCTGACCAGATACCAGTTTAATGCTGCACTTAAGGGTTGTCTAAGGCTTTTAGGCTTGGGCAAAGAAAAATTTACTTCACACTCTTTTCGTATAGGAGCAGCATCGGTAGCGGCAGATTTGGGTTTTTCGCCAGACAACATTAAAAAATTGGGGCGCTGGAAATCCAATTGCTTTAAGCGCTATGTCAGGATTAACATGCTGTAATCTTGTTCTAACTTTTGTTTTTTCTTTTATAGAGCTGCAGGCGTTATCAGTATGGTTAATTGGTCATTCATTTATCAATCAGGCTTTTAGGAGGGCCTGCGTCAGACCATATGGTATTAATTTAGGTATGGACATTGCTGCAGTTTCAGTTTACTGGAAAGGAGTCGGCGGCTTGAAGTTACAAGATTTAAAGAAAGTTTTGGAAGAATGCTGTGCAACGTTTCCTTCACCGGATGTCATCATCTTCCACTGTGGTGGAAATGACATTGGGAGCATGAAATCCCTACAGTTGCTGTTTTCTATTAAAAATGTGTTTATTGATTTTAAAAAACAGTTTCCAGAGGCTTTGCTAGTATTTTCTGAGATTATTCCAAGATGGTTTTGGAGTAATGAGAAAGGTCTTAGAGCGTTGGAAAAGGTGCGCAGGAAAATCAACAGGGCTATGGAGAAGTTTTTACCAGTGCTGGGAGGGTTTAGCTTTAGGCACGTAGATTTAGAAGGGAATTGCGTAGGTTTATATGCGGAGGATAGGATTCATCTCTCTGATATTGGTTTAGATATTTTTAATAATGGGTTACAGAGCCTGTTGGAAAGAGCCGTAGCATTGGTGGGAAGGGCCTCAGCATCATTTGTCTGAATGATGTTTCGGCGTTGGGTAAAGGTCGCCCCTTATTGGGGTGGATGGAGGCAGAAGGGTTCCCAAGCTGGCTGAGAACAGGGGCGGTTTGGGAATTTGTTATATTATTTATAAGGTTTTACAGGTTTTTTAAGTTCGGTTTTTATGGTTGAAGTTTTATGCCTCCAAATTACCCTTAAATAAAAGCTACGGCCAACTATTCCAAAGTTTATTGGTGTCTGTCGTTATTTGGTAAAGATATTTGTATATATATATATATTTGTATTCATAGTCCATGCAAGGGACATTTAAAGCGATAACCGCATAGGAGGCGCTGCAAGTGTCCATTGCTGGACAAATTGATAGGCTGGGGTTAATTAGAGGTCAAGTTTGGTAGCTCAGAGCTGGTTTCAGCCAGCTGAAACTGCTTCTGAGCTGGTTTTTTGCAGCGGGAAAATCTGAACAGCTGATTGGTTAATCAGCTGTTCAGCAGCACGAGCCGTTGCGCGTGCAATCAAGAGCGGGAAATTTCAAACAGCTGATTGGATATCAGCTGTTTGAGAGCTCGAGACAAGTTCCAAAGGTTTTATAAATTGAGAGTCTGAGGTAGTTTTGGCAATTACCTCAGCTGTTTTAGAAGATTGGATCCTGTAGCAGCGTTTCCCCCCCCCCTCCCTTTTTTATGTATATTGTCGTAGTTGTTTAATAAGGGTAAAGGTCGCCCCTTATTGGGGTGGATGGAGGCAGAAGGGTTCCCAAGCTGGCTGAGAACAGGGGCGGTTTGGGAATTTGTTATATTATTTATAAGGTTTTACAGGTTTTTTAAGTTCGGTTTTTATGGTTGAAGTTTTATGCCTCCAAATTACCCTTAAATAAAAGCTACGGCCAACTATTCCAAAGTTTATTGGTGTCTGTCGTTATTTGGTAAAGATATTTGTATATATATATATATTTGTATTCATAGTCCATGCAAGGGACATTTAAAGCGATAACCGCATAGGAGGCGCTGCAAGTGTCCATTGCTGGACAAATTGATAGGCTGGGGTTAATTAGAGGTCAAGTTTGTAGCTCAGAGCTGGTTTCAGCCAGCTGAAACTGCTTCTGAGCTGGTTTTTTGCAGCGGGAAAATCTGAACAGCTGATTGGTTAATCAGCTGTTCAGCAGCACGAGCCGTTGCGCGTGCAATCAAGAGCGGGAAATTTCAAACAGCTGATTGGATATCAGCTGTTTGAGAGCTCGAGACAAGTTCCAAAGGTTTTATAAATTGAGAGTCTGAGGTAGTTTTGGCAATTACCTCAGCTGTTTTAGAAGATTGGATCCTGTAGCAGCGTTTCCCCCCCCCCCTCCCTTTTTTATGTATATTGTCGTAGTTGTTTAATAAGGGTAAAGGTCGCCCCTTATTGGGGTGGATGGAGGCAGAAGGGTTCCCAAGCTGGCTGAGAACAGGGGCGGTTTGGGAATTTGTTATATTATTTATAAGGTTTTACAGGTTTTTTAAGTTCGGTTTTTATGGTTGAAGTTTTATGCCTCCAAATTACCCTTAAATAAAAGCTACGGCCAACTATTCCAAAGTTTATTGGTGTCTGTCGTTATTTGGTAAAGATATTTGTATATATATATATATTTGTATTCATAGTCCATGCAAGGGACATAACCCCCCCATGTCAAAAAGTCCCTATTAAACTATTCACTTCCCAAAGAAGCAGAGAGGGAGTGACAGGACTCAGGATGACTGCTTGTTTAAAAATGTACCATTTCAGAATTCAAACCTCTCACCAGAAACAGCTGAGCATTTGGGGGGGAAAATAGATTATTTGCCTAACACCATACATTTTAAAGACTATCGGGGGGAGACACTGAAACCCAGGGCCCCTCTGTGCCGCTTAATGAACACCCTGAAGATTACAGCAGATCAGGGAGACTGACAAACCACCAAGCCACGGATTCCTACCAGCTAACAGAGGCATTGAACACGTGACACATCTTATCCGACGGTGGCTCGTGATGACGACATGTTCCTGCGACGGAAGTAGCCTCAGCGTGCTGCCAGCTGAACGGATTCATTGCTCGGAACCTGCGAGTTCCTAAGGGTGTGTGGATGGGATTTTTGTTCTTGTTGCTCATAGTAGTTCAAGAGACCGTCCCTGCCTATGCGTGGATTTTTTTTTGTTGTTGAATAGAGTTTCTATAATCTTGCTGTATAAAATCAAAGCCTGATCCACAATCTGATTAAATGCACGGCAACTAAGGGGTTAATCAGCGCTTTACTCGTTTGAACAAGTGATAAAACAGTGTGTGTGTGGCTTTCATGATAACATCTACAATATTGTGTACGTAAACCCAGGTCAGGACAATCTTAACACACCAGCACAATAAAGATACATCATCTTTGCTTCACCAGAATCTTCCTGTTTTCGATCATATTGGTCTCAGGTAGAAAAATGCACCTAGGAAAATACAAAATATAATTCTATAGCGGCAAAGGGCAAAATAATAAATCCTTGTATTGCCGGAGGATTGAAAATAAAATTGACTTATATATTTTTACTTGTTAATTTATAATATGGTTATGGCCTAAATATTTTCGAATGTTTTCAAAGTATTTAGAGATTATAACAGTACATGTTTCTGCCCCCCCTTCCCCAGGAAAGCATGGTCCCTACTCCACTACATTCACATGTTGGCCATGGCGATTACGTCAATGTTTATGATCCAGCTGAGGATACGTTTCTTCTAATCGATGCTTTGGAGAAAGATGTGCAAGAGCTAAAGTCTAGGTAATATTCATGCATAATAATTGTCATGTCTTTTTTTTATGCATTATTTCAATAAATTCATGTTGCACTATTCAAGTGTAAAGCACACCTGTACCGGCCAGATGCTCTTTGCATGCGTGGTTCCAAATGCCGGCCCTCAAGTACCCCAAACTGGCCAGCTTTTAAGAATTGCAATCATTGAGCAGCAAATCATATCACTTGCGTTGTGCATCAGATATCTGGCAAACCTGAGAACCAGGGTTGGGAACCGCTGCATTAGGGGAGTCGTCACCCAGTGCTGTATGCTTGGCCCTCAGCGGTGACATTGGTGAGCAGACTTATTAGTCATCTCACCAGCCTGTGATGAGTTGCATAGAGGGCCACTTTTTTATAGACTATAACGGGAAAAAAGTTATATAATTATTTTTAT
Source organism: Leptobrachium leishanense (assembly GCA_009667805.1). Classification (NCBI taxonomy): domain Eukaryota; kingdom Metazoa; phylum Chordata; class Amphibia; order Anura; family Megophryidae; genus Leptobrachium; species Leptobrachium leishanense. The sequence goes on from CM019065.1 coordinate 346,465,045, forward strand.
TTTTTAAAAATGCTAGCTAATATTAACACATTGGGTATTACAGGTGCACTTTAATTGTCGGTAATGCATCACGACCCTCATACCTCAGATGATTTACACTAACAGGTATGGCACTGCCCCTTATCTATGTACTTTTCCTAAGTTTGGAACTTAATGAAGGCGAGAGACATTTTATCACAAATAACAAAAAAACTGTATAATTCCAGGCAGAGTTAATTAAATGTCATACGTGGTCTGGTAATGAATGTTTTTGTGTAAGATTAACCAAGCAGTTAATGGTTTTGTGCATCCAAAGTACAGGACGCCTTAAACACATGGCTATTGAGTTGTGGCAATTGCCTAAAGGGGTCCCTGTATGACATTCAAGGTGATGGCAGACGGTCCTGCAAATTTTCTATTGGAATAAAAAGAGATGTGTATGTTCTTTTTTCAGAGTCGAGATCTGTCTTGAAGTGGGTTGTGGATCTGGAGTGGTTTCAGCATTCATAGCATCGCTGCTTGGACCAGATGCCTGGTGTCTGTAAGTATAACATAAATTTTTGGTTTTAATTATTTTAACCATGTGTTCAACATTTATACCTGAACATACGCAGTACTTGCTTCTGCATATGCATCAGTTATGAGCGGCTTCACCATGTCATCATAAAGCTGATCTTACAATTAAACTAAAGGGGTTATTCAGAAAGCACTAAAATTTTGCTGCTTTCTGGTTCGGTGCACTTCGTCGATTCCATTTCGCCGACCTTGCGTTGAATTCACTATTCATTGCAGGGTCTCCTGTGGCAAACTGCAAGAAAAAAAAACGCATCAGAACTCTGCTATTCTTCTAATAGGTGTTTAAAGCAATAAAAATTGCATTAAAATGCGTCTAAAACTCTAAATAATAAAAAAAATGGTCTGTTACAGAGATTAGAAAATAACGCTTTTAAAAAAAAATTGGGAATCAAAAATTTTGTCTACAAAAGGTGTTCAAATAAATAAAAAGACGGTTTGCTGAAAATGAATAGAATAAATGGTAGAATAAAATAAAAACGGTAATATTTTTTCCCATTGAATGCTATGGGATTCGTCTGTTTAAACCTGTCGAACTGAACCACCAAAAATCAGGGCATTTCACTGACAATTCGGCATTCTCTGAGTAGAGTAACCATTACTTCTCTATGGAAAATTTTGCTGCTGCCGAAGATCGGCAATTTGTGGTGAACTGCACCGTATTTCACGTCAGTTCTCCAGTATTTGGCGAATTGACAGCTTAGGCTGGCGGCACACTAGCAAACATTTTGCGTCCGTCTGACCGTACTGTTTGCTGTCCATCATAGCTTTATAAAGGAGTCAATTAAACACACCACACGTAGCCCCTGCGCACTTGTTCACGGACGGGCAAAGAATGAAGCCACGGACGCAAAAATAACATCGACGTGAAAAAGACGCTGCCATGTATTTTCCTAGGGTGTGGAAACGTCAGACATTACGGACGCACTTTATGCAGTACTCACAATATCTCCCGTGAAAAAGTGCGTCCGTAATGGATGCAGTACAGTATGCTAGTGTGCCGGCTGCCTTAGGCCCATGTCAGACGAGCGCACTGATCACGTCCGTGTTGCCACACATTTGTACGTCCATTATAGCATATAATTATGACCAACGGAGCCCCACACACGAAGTACGTCCGCACTGAGCTGCGGATGCACAACGGACACGGCAAATGGATGCAAGGCAGGCAAGAACGTAAATCCGCTAGAACGGACGCACAGAGTGCGCTGCGTCTGCGACATCCACATAGCTTTGTGTGTGAGTGATGGAACGTAGTCAGACGAACTGCATTTTTGACGGACAAAATGTTTTTCATAGTAATTTATTTTCCCTTCTACATCAGTCAAAAAAAACGTCAGTCACAAAAATGGACCGTGTGGCCACTACCTTGTCGTCAGTCAAAAAGTACGTCCGCTGTGCACGGACTCACAGTCGCACATAATGCGCTCGTCTGACCCGAGCCTCAGTGAATAGATAAACTGCCTTGAAACAGCGCTGTGCTGTGAAATTCACCACCGTTTTCTGAATAACCCCTTTATTCTATTGATATTCGATAAGCCAATGGCAATCGGCTGGAAGTGGCTACTTTTAATCTGAAGGGGAGTTACGTAGTGTGTTTTTTGCCTTTGCTTCCTCATACACATCCTATCAGGTCTATTCAAAGAAAGGTGAAACTCAGAATAACTAGAGAAGTGAAAATTCTAGGTCAGAATGGCCAAACCAGAAAAATTCTCCCATTTAGCTCACTTTCCAAATCAGCTATTTGGTCTAGATTGTTCTCGTCTCCTGATTTTCACCTTTCTTTGAACAAACCTGTATGTCTTTTTGATTTAAGGGCATGAAAGCATTCCATATTGACTAATAAATTCCTGAAATTCACTAAATATGAATAAAAAGCCAAGGAGAATAAGGATATTATAATTCCAACCCATGTTGTATTGTTTCCAGATGCACAGATATTAACCCTTTGGCCGCGTCCTGTACTTTAGAGACGGCACAAGCCAATAAAGTTCTCATCGAGCCTATAGTGACTGACTTGGTAAGACTATCCTTTAAGTATATTTTAAAGGTGAATCGTTTTGGGCATGAATATTTATCATTATTTAATGCATTTTTTTAATTTTATGTTTCTGTGTGTGGTTTCCTTTTTTTTCTTCCATTTTTACAGGTTAAAGGATTACTTCCAAGGTTACACGGGCAAGTGGACCTTCTTGTTTTTAACCCTCCCTACGTGGTGACACCATCTGCAGAGGTACTGAAATCAAGAGCTCCCTGTTTGATAAGTGGAATCATTTGATCATTGAGATGAAACCTCGAGATGATTATTTTGTTAGTCTTGTTTACTGGGAGCACTTTACCACTTCACAGCAATATAATGTAAACTATCCTAAAGCCAGTCCTGTAAGGTTAACATGTACACCGCTTTATGTAAATCCCCATGTACTCACATCAGCCAATATAAAAAACATATCACATTCTGGATCTGCTTTCTGACTTTGGCCTGGCTGAATTCAAGCTTTAGGTTATACGGAGATAAATCTATCATTACATCACTTTTAAAGAGCAGATAGTTTCTACAGCTCTTTACAGCAAAGAATTGGGAATTAAAGAAAATATAGGCACCAGTGCGGATAAATAGCTCTGGTCAGATGATCTTGCAATCTAGAAATACATACAGGTCTATTCAAAGAAAGGTGTGAACCAGCCCCATAGGAAATCATGGATTTTCCGGGGTTGAGCGTTTTACAGCGCGCAGGAAAGCGCTGTAAAACGCTGAGGTGTGACCGGAGCCTAAGTGGCTGGAAGTGGCTCCTTTTAATCTGAAGGGGAGTTACGTAGTGTGTTTTTTGCCTTTGCTTCCACATACACAACCTATCGGGTCTATTCAAAGAAAGGTGAAACTCAGGAGAATGACTGGAGAAGTGAAAATTCTAGGTCAAAATTCTCCCATTTTTCTCACTTTCCAACTCGGCTATTTGGCCTAGATTGTTCTCTTCTGCCAGTTCTCCTGGTTTTCACCTTTCTCCAAATAACCCTGATAGTTTACATAATTTTCCCTTGCTCCCCCCCCCCCCTCCCAGGTAGGAAGCCATGGAATAGAAGCTGCATGGGCTGGAGGCAAAAATGGCCGTGAAGTCATGGATAGATTCTTCCCATTGGTCCCAAAACTTCTTTCTGCTTCTGGAGTATTCTACTTACTTATTCTCAAAGAGAATAATCCTGGTAAGAATCGCTTCCCGAACATACAGCACGGCTAGCAATGACATTAGAACTTACAAATGTGTGTCAAGTCATTACCTTTTGTTCCAGCTTTTGGTTTGAAACTGTGAAGTTGCTATTTTATGCTTTGTTTTAAACAGATGAGCCACTTGTTGTATAACATGTTAATAACGACACACATATACACACAACAGAAATCGGAAATATGGATTATTACAGAACATTCATTAGAAGCAATGGTTGATATGTATCTGGTCAGCGCGAAATTCAACGCTAGGGAATTCTGGTGGCTATCAAAATTTCGTCAACACCATGGATACATAGGGAAAGGAAAGCGAATACAAAAATACATAGTAACCAGCTGATGAAGCCGTATGCTAGCGGCGAAACGTGTTCTGGACATATGTTAGCTTCATTTATTGTTTATTTTATTAAATTTTTATACTCCAGTTCCTGCATGCAAGGGGTTTTTTTTCATTGGATTTGACCAGCAACAAAATCCATGTGCGTTCCATCCTGAGCTTGGATAAGCTCCTCCAAATGTGAGTAGGCACTTGCTATCATGCTATTATTACTTTTTTAACAGCCGATATACACAAGGAGTTTTTCTGTTTCTCACTATTCCATATACCAACTGCTGAGACGAGAAATCTTCAGTACCAAGGCGTGGGTTACCTGAGAAAAATTCCAGAAAACAACCCAGAAGCGTTTACCCACTCAGAGCCAGTGTCTAGGCTCTTGATTTGTGAGTTTATCCAAGACAAGCCTTACAATTCTATACATTGTATAAGACATACTGTACTATGTATTTTTGTATTCTCTTTCCTTTCCCTATGTATCTATGGTGTTGACGAAATTTTGATAGCCACCAGAATTCCCTAGCGTTGAATTTCGTGCTGACCAGAAACATATCAACCATTTATTCTTTCTGGTTTTGGGGGAACCACTAACCATTTGGTTCAGCTGGGTATTCAGGTGGTGTGACATATTGTGGGCGCTTACCATTGTCGTTGACTCATTCATTAGAAGCAGATCAGTATGATGGGTCTTTTGTCATCAGACCTGACTGATTAAGAGTGTCATCTGCGCTCGTTTCTATGTGTTCCATGTACAACAAAAATGAGGTTTTTGTTTGTTTCAATGGCCATTGCAACGTAAGCCCACTCGCCACTTCAAGGCACCTCTTTAGAGTGGGTACCTAACAATTGTAACCAAAAGGCCGCTCTACTGAGCAGCTCCAAGCCCCTCCAGCTGCTTTTCAGCCAAGGAGAGACAAAGATGGTGGGTTTTATTTATACACGCACCAAACACTTCCCATTTGGGATCAAAAACAAAAACATGGAAAGAGGAACAGCTGCAGAACGACGGACTGGTGTTACAAGCATAATCTACATAAATACATAAAAAATGGCGTCGCGCCCATACTCACTTATTTTCGGAGCAGCAGCAACTGCCAGGAGTAACCGCCCAGTCAATGTATAAAACATAACAAGGAAAAAGAGTGTCATCTGCACTCGTTTCTATGCGCAGATGACACTCTTTTTCCTTGTTATGTTTTATACATTGACTGGGCTGTTAATCCTGGCAGTTGCTGCCGCTCCGAAAATAAGTGAGTATGGGCGCGACGCCATTTTTTCTGTATTTATGTAGACCTGACTGATTAGACAAGATTTATTGTGTCATATATTCAGAATTTTTATGTAATTTGTTCATAGTGCTTCCTGTATACCTTTTTATGGCACACATCAAACCCATATATTAGCAAAGTCCATGTGAAATTATTTTGAAACCAGTTGAGGCACTCAATGTTTACATGGAGCATGAGTTCAATGTTAACATGGACCATCATCGTGTGTTACATTGAATATTACATTATAACCATTGTAATATGATCCAGCATATGGTTGATTAGTGTTACGGTGTTGCAGATCTCTTTAAATGGTGGAAGGGCAATGACATCGTAGCACAGGGGTTAGTAGCCTTGATCCTCCCAGATATTTTGTAACTACATTTCCCTTGATGTTCATTCAACCTAATGGGTGACCGAACATCGTTCCAATACATCTGGAGGGCCAAGGTTGCTGCAGTAGTGTCTGTAGTCCGCGTACGTTTTCATAGCAATGAGAGATATTCTGTTTTTTGTCAATTTTATTTGCAGATGAAATCCTTGAAGTAATGAAGACTTACAACCTAACTGGCTCAAAGATACTTTGCCGACAAGCGGGCAGGGAGCACCTGACTGTCCTGAAATTCAGCAGAGTTTCAACAACCTGAATGAAACCTTCCTGCCCCTGGAGACACGTAGGGCCCTTTCCCATTTGGAGCAGTAAGTGGTGAACACCAGCTTGCTTAATTAGCGCTCCCAGTAAACGGATAGCGGCGGTACCACGCTAGAGCCATGTACAAAGACTGGTGATAGATTTATCCAGTGAAAACAAGATTTCCTAAACCATAGCTTTTATTGTAAATCTGTTTTAAAAAGCAGCTGAACCAAAAAGTTAAATATTTTTTTGTGATGATTAAACTGTTCATCTGCGTTTGATAACTTTTATTTTAAATATGTTTTAGGAATTATTGCGTTTTCTGAGTACTCTTCTATCACCAGATTTCATTAGTGGTTTCAGTTCTTGCGGAATATCTCTTTTGTATCCTCAGAACCCCAAATGTACATGCAATATACTGGATGGTGTAGCGGCAACATCAATGCTCTATTACCGTGGAGACACAGGTTTGAATCCCAGCCAGAGCACCTCTCCTGTAAGTGTCCTTGGCCAAGACACCCAACGGTACATACTGGCCATCCAGGACATACTTGAAAACGAGAGAAATCTCAATGTATCCTTCCTGGTAAAATCCTTTCTCAAAAAAGCAAAAAAAAATAATATATATATATATATATAATGTTTTGCTTGTTTATGGGATACTGCTTTTACTCCAAGAGAATCTTAAGTCTTTCTATGCTGAACGATGATAATCACTGCTCTGGGTATTTCTCTGCAGCAAACAGGACTCCATTAAGTGTTACTGCAGGAGCTCCGTGAGGTTTGGTGCTGATCAATGTGCCAGCAGCAGGACATTGAGGAGCTATTTAACCTTGGTATCCTTCCTGTAACATCATATGTAGAGCAGGGACTGCTGCAAGAGATCTTTGGACTCTGGTAGGGGAGTATGAATGTGAAGGGAGACTGGTTGTAAAGTGATTTTGCCCTCGCTCACTTTATACCAGGTTCATGGTGGTAAAAGTAACAAATGACTTGGAATTGTTTGCTGTTTAAGTCCTAGTGCAACGTTTGCAAGTCCTATACAAATTATACGACACACAGGCAAACCTTGTCCAGGCAAAAAAGACAAGCATTGACATTGAACAACAAATGAAGTGGTAACAATTGCCTGTATGGGCCTGAAGTATTTACCAATCCATGATCAGTACCGCTCAACTTGGAATACGGTCATTATTTAATGATTCCTCTGTGAGGAAGGAAGGAACATGAAACTCATCAGAACACTATCAGGGTAATTCAAAGAGATCCGAATGGCTGGAGAAAGGTAACCGAATGCTGATTTTCTTGGCCATTCGGGTATCCAGAGAGCAGGCAATTCGCCAAATCCTGGGAATTGCCTCCTACGGTGCCTATTCGAGGGCAGTGAAATCCCCATAGAGAAGCAATGCTTCGGCTATTCAGAGAACAAAAACCAGCAGTGAAAGGTTCCCACTAATGCCCTGTCATTCCGTGGTTTAATTAAAATAAGTTTATTCAGGCGAATCCCATAGGGTTCAATGTTAAAAATATTCCCGTTTTAATCCAATATCTAATAAACCGTTCATTATAAATTTCTGCAGTAAAGAGTCTCTTTATTTATAGATTATTTAGGACATTTTATGCATTTTTCAGAATTTATTATTATTATTTTTTTTAAGTTATTTTTTCTGTAACAGCCCTTTTTATTATCATTCCCTGGACCTCATATGTAAATTTCAGACATTTTCGCTCAGTAGTTTCTTTGCAAACAGCGTTTCACTTTTCAAACATTCAAGCAAACTGTTTTCCTAATTTATTCACTACCTTCGTCTGCGGTGTCGGCTTTTTCCGGCGGCTTCGCTGCGTGTGATCGGCTCCTGCTCGGGGTTTTTTGTGGTTTTCGGCGGGTTACTCCAGATGTTTTTGCGGGTTTTCGGCGTGCATTCGCCGGGTTTTGTGGTTAGTTTTCGTCAGGTTTGCGGCAGCTTTTCCCTGAAATTCAGGGACCCTGTGGTGTTTGCTGAATACACCGCAGGGTCCCCGAAATGGGATCGGCAAAACAAACCGAATTGAAGAGAACGAAAAGTCACCGAACGTGCGGTGACTTTTCGATTCTCTTTGAATAACCCTGATAAAATATCATTAGTCATTTTTGCCATTTAGTATCAGGATCTCCCAGTGGTGACTAAATTTTTGAAGGCTAGGCATTTCTGAACTGTATTTCCCATAATGCTCAGCCGCCTGTACAATGAATACCGTTGATTTGTGGCCCGTGAAAACTCCTGTAGCTTTAGAGTCTGTTTTTCTTTCTTTGAAGTTTAATTGGTTTTATGTACTATTAGGTCTGATTTTTAAGTCTCTGTTAAATATTACTTGAGTATTTATGGAGGAAAATTTTTTTACTGGTCCCCAACCCCTTTTTTTATTATAATTAAACAGAAATAAAATGCAAAAGAAAAATGTCCCACGTTTAATTTCTTGTCTCGTCTTCATTTTTCCACATCAAACATCCAGCTACTGAAAAAAATATGGCAGCCAGTTGTACAAAGAAATGCTTCATAAAAGAAATTTGCACAAGCAGCTGCCGTGAATGCATCTCGTAGCACACTGCCGCAGCGATTGACAGGCGACGTTGTATATGGCAGGGATCTCAAACTATCTCCCACCCCCCCTGTTGTTTCTGGACTACATTTCCCATGATTCTCTGCCCATTTATCTCAAAGAATTCTGGGAACTGTAGGCAATCAGTATAAGGTGAGCCAGGTTTTGAGATCCCTGCTTTAAGGGGTCCTGGTGGATAGGCCGTCCTTTTTAATTCTTGCCTGTCGTGGAGGTTCTCTTAACAGTTACTAGCTGATTAAAAGCAGTGTATATTTTCCTAACTCACCCCCTGGGGGCCGGTTACATTGCCTCCCTAAAGTTATTGACACATACTATAAGCAAAGTAACATTTACGTTAAACAATTAGAACTAGGGATGTGATTCCTTCGGGAAGTCAAGAAAGTGAAAATGTATATTACAAAGTGGTTTTACACCACGTTCATCCGGACCACTTTAGGGCCCTATTCCAAAGTTAGTGTTAACTTAACCTTTTACCGCCACAGGGCATACTATGCCATCCCCACGGCAGCTGGGCCTTGAAACCGCGGGGCACCATGGCTGACTTAGGCTGGGGTCAGACCAGCGCACTTTTAACGTGCGTTCTGGCGCACATAATTACGGCCGCACTAGCAGCAGATGCCAGGCAATGACGGCCAATATACGATGTACGGCCGCACAAAAGTCCGGCCGTCCAACGCAAGTGGAATTTGAACGCATTTTTCTGAGAACGCTGAACCGCTAGTACTGACGTACTGAGTGCGCAGCTGCGGCATAGCGGCGTGTGTGCGAGATTAGGAGATGTCAGACGCTGCTAATGTCCAGCCTACATAACGTCCAGACGCAAAAAGAGTTTTATTGACGATCCGTACAAAATCACGCCCGCAAATGCGCGTCGTCTGACCGTTTTTGCGCATTCCGTGAAAAAATACGTCAATGCGTTCGGACGCACTTTTTCACATTCGCGGGGAAAAATGCTTTCGTCTGACCCTAGCCTTAAATGGGCCTCTCTGCTCCCGCCTACCAGCTCATGCGTGACACACGCCATTGGCTGCCAAAGGATGGCCGGAGCTCAGGCTGTCCCTCTGCAGCCAATGACACCCTGTCCGTGTTAACACCCCACCGCCTGGCAAACCCTCCCTGCGGAAGGGGTCAACCAGAGCTGTTGTAAACTTACCAGAGCCAGTATAGTCTATGCAGTTGTTACATTTACAACAGCTGTGGTGAAGCTAGCACCAACTTTAGGATATTAAACTTAGGGCTTTAAAATGGTCAGGATGTGAGGACGGAGTGTCCTGCTCGCTGCCCCCCCCCCCCAAAAAAAAAGCGGAGTGGAGGAGTTTGCATCCCTGGCAGCCAGGATTTTTTCAATTTCCCAGCTGTCAGTCGCCTGATCCATCACCAGTGAGGTCAGCACAGAGCGCGCCGACATTACTCTGACACCAATTACAGTAGAGACCACAGAAAAAAAAAAGAATTCCCTAACACGATAGTGAGGTACAATACATGAACAGTCAATACTGATACATGGGAAAAACACACACACATGTATAGCAGTACATAGAGATACCTTTTTTTAATCGGAAGTTACATTTAAAAGACAATCTTGCGAGAGTATAACGCTCTTCTTCTGGTCCGTGATAGGCGAGTGGATGTGGAGATCTCTTTAACAAGCAAGGGTTAACTTGTGTGAGAGACACCGTCCTGCTTGTTAGTGGATAGAGATTATAATTTAATGAAAAATACTTTACAAACTAGAAAAACTATCTACAAAATACACAAACCTACCACAGTGAGCTTGAAAGAAATAATAATTGAGCCCGTCTGCAGCTGGTACTGCTCTTAGTAATATAGCAATATGCTGTCAAGAACAGTCTAAACACTATCAGGGTTATTCAGAGAGAGGTGAAAAGCAGGAGAATAACTGGAGAATGGAAAATTATAGGTCAAAATAGCTGATTTGGAAAGTGAGATGAAAGGGAGAATTTTTCTGGTTTTGACCTAGAATTTTCCATTCTCCAGTCATTCTCCTGCTTTTCACCTCTCTCTGAATAACCCTGTATGTCCCAAAACCTGGTTATTGTTACAGTTTGTCCAGGCTGATGGAGAGAAAGCAGAGGCTATAAGAGATAAATAGCTCATAATATGTAATAATAAACTCTCATACAGCTTATGCTATTAAATTCCTTACTGTCACATGACCTATATATAAACGATCATAAAAAAAGAGGGCCGTCAAAATCACATAAGGGCTGATTAACCACCTAGACGCGTCCGCCGCGCGTTCCTCTGCCACGCCTCAGGGGCGCGATGCAACAACATAGCCACAGCCACAACTCATTTAAATGATTGTCGTTCTGTGAGCATACACCACGTGCTGCGGTCTCCACCAACCAGATGCATTCCCCCATTATCACTCTAATAACTCCATTGATGGGAGCAAGCTGGTCCCATGACCAATCGCACCGATCACAGCCAATGTATCACAGGTTGCCAAAGTTACTGAGAAGACATTCAATGCATGACAGCACAGTGTATCCGTATGTGGCCCGATAGTAATAACAAATCCACATGGGACGTGCATGAGCAATAGTGGGGGGAATGCTTGTATGATCACGTTGGGCTGATCGTTACTGCACAGGCTGTATGGAGAGTGTATTACCACATATTATGAGATATTTATCTCTTATAGCCTCTGCTTTCTCTCTTATCAGCCTGGGCAAACTGTAACAATAGCCAGGTTTTGGGATATAGTGTTCAGACTGTTCTTAACAGCATGTTACTATGTTAGTAAGAGCAGTATCAGCTGCCACAGACCTGCTCAATTATTATTTCTTTCTATATTTTTCCGTTAAAGCCTCAACTGTACACATGTATGCAGACAACACTGTAATCTATACCAGCCAACCAAATCTCCTGCAGCTGGAGGCCGTGCTGCAAGAACAATTAACAGAGCAGGGGCGGATCCAGAGACTAGTCTCGGGAGGGGCACTTACAGAAAATAAGGTGTTTTAGGCTAGGGACAGATGAGCGCATTTTCTGCGGCCACCGTCAAAATGTACGTCGATGCGTGCGCACGCATTTTGTCACGGAATACGCTTAAGTGGTCAGACGATGCGCAATTCTGGACGTATTTCATGACGATGGGGTGAAAAGAAGTCTAGGGAAATCCGGCTGTTTGAACGTTATGTTGGCCGCACACTAGCAGCGTCTGACATCTCCTAATCACGCACACACGCCGCTATGCGGCCGCAGCGCACTCTGTACGTCAGTACCAGCGGTTTAACGTTCTCGAAAAAATGCGTTCATTTTCCACTTGCGTTGCGCGGCCGGACTTTTGTGCGACCGTACTTCGTATATTGGCTGTCATTGCCCGTCATCTGCTGCTAGTGCGGCCGTGATTATGTGCGCCAGAACGCGCGTTCGCACTGCCTCAGTCTGACCCTAGCCTTAGCAGAGAGCCCGACTCACGAGAATTTACAGAGGGCCCGGCTCACAGGAGCTTACAATCTAGAGGAGCAGAGGGCACCCAGGAGCTTACAATCTAGAGGAGCAGAGGGCACCCAGGAGCTTACAATCTAGAGGAGCAGAGGGCACCCAGGAGCTTACAATCTAGAGGAGCAGAGGACACCCAGGAGCTTACAATCTAGAGGAGCAGAGGGCACCCCGGATTTTACAATCTAGAGGAGCAGAGGGCACCCCGGATTTTACAATCTAGAGGAGCAGAGAGCCCCCAGCTCACACATGAATTTGCCCCCAGCTCAAGGATTTGCCCAGCTCATGGATTTGCCCCCAGGTCATGGATTTGCCCAGCTCATGGATTTGCCCCCAGGTCATGGATTTGCCCAGCACATGGATTTGCCCCCAGCTCATGGATTTGCCCCCAGGTCATGGATTTGCCCAGCACATGGATTTGCCCAGCTCATGGATTTGCCCCCAGGTCATGAATTTGCCCAGCTCATGGATTTGCCCAGCTCATGTATTTGCCCCCAGGTCATGGATTTGCCCAGCACATGGATTTGCCCAGCTCATGGATTTGCCCAGCTCATGGATTTGCCCCCAGGTCATGGATTTGCCCCCAGGTCATGGATTTGCCCAGCACATGGATTTGCCCAGCTCATGGATTTGCCCCCAGGTCATGTATTTGCCCAGCTCATGTATTTGCCCAGCTCATGTATTTGCCCCCAGGTCATGGATTTGCCCAGCACATGGATTTGCCCCCAGCTCATGGATTTGCCCCCAGGTCATGGATTTGCCCAGCTCATGGATTTGCCCCCAGGTCATGGATTTGCCCAGCTCATGGATTTGCCCCCAGGTCATGGATTTGCCCAGCTCATGTATTTGCCCAGCTCATGTATTTGCCCCCAGGTCATGGATTTGCCCCCAGGTCATGGATTTGCCCCCAGGTCATGGATTTGCCCCCAGCTCTCACCTGGATTGTTGCCCCAGCTCCGGCAGGGGGTTGAGGGACCCAGATGCCGGGCAGCGCGGGAGCGCCTGCCCGATCTTGAACAGTCCGTCCTGTGAAGTGGATGCGGCTGTGTGCGTGCGCAGCCGGTCACGCGGTCCGGCCAGTCAGGTGGTACAGAGACTCAGTATCACCTGATTAGCCGGACCACGTGACCGGCTGCGCACGCACACAGCCGCATCCACTTCACAGGACGGACTGTTCAAGACCGGGCAGGCGCTCTCGCGCTGCCCGGCATCTGGGTCCCTCAACCCCCGGGCCAAATCTCGGGGGGGGGGGGCAATTGCCCCGTTGCCCCCCCCCTGGATCCGCCCCTGTAACAGAGGCAGAAAAGTGGATCAAGCACAACAAGCTTTTTCTAAATACTGACAAAACTGTAACGATGCTCTTTGAAACAGCACCAAAACTACATAAATTGCAAAATCCCCATCTATGTGTTGGGACAAAATCAAATGGCACGCTGACCACAGTCACTTCTCTCAAATATCTAGGTATGTGGTTGGACCCTAATCTATCCTTTGGCCCCCACATCGAACAACTCTCATCTAAACTTTACCCCAAACTAGGTGCCCTGTACAGAAACAAATCCTACCTGAGCCCTGCGGTAAGAAAGCAGATTATACAACAAATGCTTATGCCGGCTATTGAATACAGAGATGTAGTGTATGCAGCAGCCCCGCAAACACACCTTCAGAAACTTACTACATTGTATAACTCATTCTGCCACTTTGTGCTACAATGTAACTACATGACCCACCATTGTGACATGTTAAAAGAGCTAAACTGGCCGTCGCTGGAGTCTAAACGCACCCGTCACCTTTCCAACCTGGTGTTTAAGAGCTTTTCTGGGAAGCTGCCACCCTACCTGAATAGACTGCTTCCCCAGCAGTTCCCTCATCCTATAACCTCCGATCCAGGATCAGCACCTTACTTACAATACCACAATACAAAAAGAAAGTGGCTCGGTCCTCATTTTCCTACAGAGCACTGCAATTATGTAATAACCTCCCAGACACCATCAAATCTTCCCCCAGTCTTAAGTCACTCAAGAGCTCCCTATTAACATACCTCAATACGGAATGCACCTCTAAACATGTAACATAATGACTATTTCCTACATATTTATTTTCTGTTAATATGTATGTTACAGATCTCTGTGCCCGGACAGGGTCACATCTGCCAAATGCTGCTTCCTCGCTGGACACCCAGTTTCTCCTCGTGACTCTCACACCTTTCTCTGGTACCTTAGCCACTGCTCAAGGCCCGGTGTATGTAGAGAGCCTGGCTAGCACCCCCAGGAATAAGCTGAAGCTGTAGACCTGGAGCCTTTCCTTGGAACAGCGGGCGGAAGATTCCTGGTTCCCAAAACATGAGTCGTGACTTCAAGCTTGGTCAGAATAGAACTGACTGTTTATTCACAGAGAGGACAGATAGAGTCAAGGACCAGTACATTTGCATACAATCAAACAGACAACATCACAGATCAGATAACTACACACAGGGCCTTCAAACAATGGAGAATGGGGGACGGAGAAAGCACGTAAACAAAAGGAATTTCTTACTGAGAGAATTTACACAATAGCAGGTACTAATACAGAGATCTACACTATACAGGGAATAACACACAGACATCAGAAATCTTTAGTTAACTGGCATATATATAAAACGGGGAAAATCACATTGGGTACTTATTAAAAGTTCGTTAGCCCTTATTTTTATAACACACAAATAAATAAACACTTGAACTGTTGTACTGCGCTACAGCGTAGTGGCGGCCGTCCCGTCACAATGTATATTTGTGTTGTTTTTTTTATCTCTTGCATTTTATTACTTTGTATTTCTGTAACAACTGTAACATTTTAATGTTCTCGAAGCCAGGACATGGAAAGGAGAGAAATCTCAATGTATCCATCCTGGTAAAATACTTTATAAATAAATAAATAGTCGTTGCGCTCAGCGAGGTGGCCAGACAGGCGTCAGAGTGGAAGGAACGTCCAGTCTCACGGACGTTCCTTTCGCTCTGACAAACACTCGTCTGACCCCGACCTTATGAATCCCTGATCCACTGTTGCGCGAAGGCGCTACTAAACTAGTGTACGTAAAGTGCGCACGTCTTGTAGCGGTGCACAATTTGCAGTGCCGACACTATACAAGTTGCGTGGGAGAGCAAATGGCACAGAAAAGCTTTAGAGACTTCAGGGTTCGGACAACCCTGAGACAGAGAAGGAGCAGCACGCGGCGCGGGGCAAAAGAGGAGTAAAATCACCCAAAAAGTCTATTTAAAAAATAATTGGGCTGGGGCTGTCAGCAGCATCTGACCAATTATATATAAGGGCAAAAAAGGGAAGTTCATTTTTTTAATAGAATATCCCTTTAAGCAGGGAGTTTGTGGAAAATCTCAAAGTTTAGGCTAACATAGCACAAAAAAGAATTGGTGGTTAAGATTGAAAATATCTGTTTTTGAGGCAAATACAAAAACATACAGAAGAACAGGGAATTTAATCAGAGAAAATCCAATGCATTTACCGTTTTATATAGCAGGGCATTGAAGGGGTTAACTGGTCGCTTGACCCTTTGGTGGGATGGACACTCGGTAGAGGAAACACTCGTCCAGCGCTGGGAGAGAGAATGGACCAGAAAGAACACAGACAGATAACCGATGCTCAGTTGGTAAAATCTCTCTGCTTTAATATTTCAAGACGCTAGCTTTATATTGTAAAAACCACTTACGCAAGTGGAAAAGCAATATACGTCATACATCTTGCAACATATACAAAATACCACATTAATCAGTCGTGACACACTGAGGCGGAGGTAACATATCTCATGCGGCATAAACAAATTATTGTTTGTTGCTTTCACACGTAAACGCTTGCAGAAGTTCTGAGAAATACACATTCTAAAGTTCATATTATGGTTTCAACTGTACGGACACAGTGACGGTCTTTTCTATGTGTTATAGTTAAGCTGATTACTGCCTTGGCGGGTAAGGATACTAGGACATAGTGTGCAAGGCCGTGAGCTGTTTGCAAAGATAATAAAGAGAACGCGCAAACTTTTACAGAGATACAGCCGTGAGCCGCATTCCTAAACTACAGTTATCTTGCGTAAAACATGAGTTTTATTATTTAGATACATAAAGGCTTTTGGATGTTTTAACCGTGTAGGGGAGGGGAATCAAGGGTGAAATCCCTTCAATCCCCTCTTTTCCTCATATGTTAATTAAGAACATATGATGAATCTAGCGAGATGGTGACATATGGGATTTCACCAGGAAACCTCACATACGTCAAGTGGAGCACATCGGAATAGTGGGAAATATCATTTGCGGAAGGGGTAACACGCAAATGCATCTACTCCGGGTGCTCCTGGTTGTGGTAGCATCCCACTAGATCGTTTCCCTGTCATTGGAGGTTGGAGAGGTTGCGTATGTGTCAGCGGAGGGCAACATAATCGTCATAGCGGTGAGGGTCAACGTAGGGGTGAAACAAAGGCCAAAAGAAGGTACATGATAATAGTTTCCACCCAACCAGTGGATGACTGGTGAGGCTGGGTGGCATGGGGTGTGTCATCATCCTGTCTAGGGGTATGGGCCGTAGTATGTGGTTCTGTATCTTCGGAGGTCTCGATACTCTCCCTTTGTCCCATCATGGCGTAGGAGGTCGGGACCTTTAGGTCCCCGTTATCGGGTGCTGGGGTGACCGCTAGTACCTCTTCGGTGCTGTCGTGGGCTTGACTTTCCTTTGACTTTCTCTTTGTCTTTCTCTTTGACTTTCTCTTTGTCTGTCTCTTTGTCTTTCTCTTTGACTTTCTCTTTGTCTTTCGGAGGCACTAGCTGGGCACGGGAGGCATGGATCCAGGTGGGGCTGGCCACCGTAGAATGGCGGTTCTGGTGAAGGCGACAACCGTGGTGGGAGGTCCGTAGGCAAGATCCTCGGGACGTTTCCCCTCCTGTAGGTGCTTGAGGAGGATCCGGTCCCCCTCCTGGAAAGGATGGGTCGGTGTACCTGGGAAGGAGATCTGAACGTAACTTCGTCTCTGGTGGTTTTCAAAGAAGTAATCAACTGCCTGACATACTCATCCCTAACCTGCTGGAGGTCCCCGAGGTCAGTGAGTACCTGATGACGGGCCCAGGGGCTGGGGAACGGTCTACCCATTAGGATCTCGAATGGAGAAAACCCAGTATTCCGATTGACGGACATACGGATTTCCGCCAAAACTATCGGGAGGACAGACTTCCAGTTATGAAAGGTGCCCCCCGTAGCTTTCCGCAGACAATCTTTGTTTGCTCAGTTCATGCGCTTGACAAGGCCAGAACTCTGCGTGTGCCAAGGGATATGATACTTCCAGTCCACCTGAAGGGCCTTACAAAGGCTCTATGTCAATCTGGAGGGAGGTAAATGCGGGGCCTCTGTCAGAATTGAGCTGGAGAGGAATCCCCCACCGGGGAATTACTTCTCGAGCCAAAATGCGAACCACTGTCTTAGCATCCTTTAGTCTCCCCACTAATAAAGGCCTCTCATTTGTGCACTGTAACATCCGAAGTTTACTCCCTAAATTGGATGAGCTTCAGGCTTGGTGCTGCTATTACAAACCCAAAATCATTGTGCTCACAGAGTCGTGGTTAACCCCAAAAGTACCAGACTCTGCCATATCAATACAGGGGTATTCATGTTATAGAAAAGACAGAGCAAAGAGAGGAGGGGGAATTGTTATTTATGTTGAGAAGTCCATAAAGTTCACCCCCTTACAGACTTCTACCTCTCCTGTCACCTTTGATTTCCTCTCTGGTATAATTGATATCCCATTCAGTAAATCAATCATTGTTGCTGGGTTCTATCGTCCACCGAGCTCTCCAGTGCACTCACTCTCTGACATATCTCAAATCCTTAATAAGCTACTTGCCCAAAACAAAAAAGTGAACTGCTGGTCCTCGGCGATTTTAATACAGATTGGCTAAATCCTAAAAACAATAAACACTGCTCGCTGTTTAAAACTTTGCAGCTAACTCAATTAATCTCCTCCCCACCCGCATTAATATGAAAAGCCCTAACCATACCTTGTTGGACTGGATTCTCTCCTCATCTCCTGATAGAATACAGGAGGCAGGCGTTCTTGCTAATAGCTTTAGTGACCATTGTCTAGTGTACTGCGTGCGCAAAATTAAGGCCTTGAAATCTCCCCCAAAGGTAATAACCACCAGGTCTTTCAAGAAATTTATTCTTGAATCCTTCCTAAGTGATCTCAAACAGCTCCCCTGGTACGGCTAAACCTAATCCCAGACCTAGACTGTGCAGTTGAATACTTTCAGTCTGAGCTCCTGCAAGTCTGGAATTCCCATGCCCCGCTGCGTAAAGTGCGAGTAAAAGGGTCTCATCTCCCTGGGTTACAGCTGATCTTACACTAATGTACCACCTTAGAGATTCACGGTGGTCAAAGTTCAAGAGTACTGGTTCCATGAACGATCACTACGAATACCGAAAATGCCGGAATGAATGCACAAAACAAACAAAAATGGCCAAAGCCCACTACTTCAATGAAAATCTAAACAATAACATATCAAACCCTAGAAACTTTTGGAGAACCATAAGTAACATACAAGCACCCCCAGTCCACTCCCAGCCAGCTGCTGTCAAAGTAAACAACCAAACACTGGAACACCCCTAGATGTAGCAAATGCCTTTAATGATTATTTTGTTGGATGTGCCACCACTTTGATTGCCAAGCTAGGAAATGACATGCAATCAGAGAGGCCTCATGCAGGTCAGGCACCCCAACTGTGCAAAGTCCCTGTATCAGACAGGAATTCAGTTTTAGACCAGTGCCTGTCAGTGTCGTTACTAAACTTCTCCGTAAGCAAAAAATGAAATACCAGTCTGGACCTGATCAAATACCAGCAATGCTGCTGAAAATCAGTGCGCCTGCAATTGCAAATCCTGTTGCAACCCTAATAAATGAGTCACTGGCGACTGGATACATACCAAACTCTGGAAGACTGCGAGAGTGGTACCTATTCATAAAAGTGGTGACAGTACTTTGGTATCCAACTACCGTCCGATATCATTGCTCCCTGTAATGTCAAAAGTCTTGGAAAAATGTGTCTACACACAATTACGTGATTATTATCAATATTGGAACTACTTAACCCCGGATCAATCAGGCTTTCGTCCAAATCATTCAACTACAACCGCCCTTCTGAAAGTCTGCAATGATATCCAGGCTGGGATGGAACAAGGAAACCTAACTGGAGCCATCTTCCTTGATTTTGCCAAGGCCTTTGACACGGTAGACCATGGCATCTTGTTAGAAAAACTTAAAAACTCTGGCATTGGTGATCGCACGCTAACCTGGTTTCAATCATATGTATCCGACCGATCACAATATGTGTCAATTTCTGGCAGCTCCTCCCTCCGCTCCCAGTCACTTGCGGTGTACCCCAAGGCTCAATACTAGGCCCCCTGCTGTTCACAATTTTCATAAATGATCTGCCCAACGTCTGCAAAGCCTCAACTGTACATATGTACGCAGACGACACTGTGATCTATACCAGCAAACCAAATCTCCTGCAGCTGGAGGCCGTGCTGCAAGAACAATTCACAGAGGTAGAAAAGTGGATCAAAACAACAAACTTTTTTTAAATACTGACAAAACTGTAACGATGCTCTTTGGAACCGCACCTAAACTACACAAATTGAAAAATCCCCATCTATGTGTTGGGACAAAATCAAATGGCACGCTGACCACAGTCACTTCTCAAAATATCTAGGTATGTGGTTGGACCCTAATCTATCCTTTGGCCCCCACATCGAAAAACTCTCATCTAAACTTTACCCCAAACTAGGTGCCCTGTACAGAAACAAATCCTGCCTGAGTCCCGCGGTAAGAAAGAAGATTGTACAGCAAATGCTTCTGCCGGCTATTGATTACGGAGATGTAGTGTATGCAGCCGCCCCGCAAACACACCTTCATAAACTTACTACATTGTATAACTCACTGTGCCGCTTTGCGCTACAATGTAACTACATGACCCACCA
Organism: Leptobrachium leishanense; assembly: GCA_009667805.1. Taxonomy (NCBI): domain Eukaryota; kingdom Metazoa; phylum Chordata; class Amphibia; order Anura; family Megophryidae; genus Leptobrachium; species Leptobrachium leishanense. The sequence goes on from CM019065.1 coordinate 346,485,138, forward strand.
TTGTGACATGTTAAAAGAGCTAAACTGGCCATCGCTGGAATCCAGACGCACCCTTCACCTTTCCAGCCTGGTGTTTAAGAGCATTTCTGGGAAGCTGCCACTCTACCTGAATAGACTGCTTCCCCCAGCAGCTCCCTCATCCTATAACCTCCGATCCAGGACCAGCACCTTACTTGCAATACCACAATACAAAAAGACAGTGGCTCGGTCCTCATTTTCCTACAGAGCACCACAATTATGGAATAACCTCCCAGACACCATCAAATCTTCCCCAGTCTTAAGTCACTCAAAAGCTCCTTACTAACCTACCTCAATACAGAATGCACCTGTAAACATGTAACCTAGTGACTATATTTTCCTACATATTTTCTGTTAATCTGTATATTTGTGTTGTTTTTTTAATATCTTGCATTGTATTACTTTGTATTTCTGTAACTGTAACACTTCAATGTTCTTGAACCCAGGACATACTTGAAAACGAGAGAAATCTCAATGTATCCTTCCTGGTAAAATCCTTTATAAATAAATAAATCCTCTGCCCTAGTGGGAAATACTTCTGGCCAACGGGAGAACATATCTACCATGACAAGTGCGTACTCCTGAGCCCTACCAGCAACCCTGGGGATACGTGTGAAATCAATCTGCAGATGTGTGAAAAAAGTCGTGGGGTACTCTAGATGCTGATGTGCGATACGGTGAGGGTTGTTGGGATGGATGCAGAGACAAGTGAGACAGCGGGAAACATAATCCTTCGTGAGGGCTAGAAGATCAGTGATATAAAAATGAGACTCTAGCAACCGTCTGGTAGTGTTGATGCTGTGGTGGCTGGTGCCGTGAAATTGATCAATAAAGAGTGTGGCACTGGATGGATTGGGTATGCATACTTTACCGTCCTTGGTAATCAAACCAGAGGTGAAATTTTTGTGTAGAGGATAGCACCAGTCTTCTAACTCTGTGTCTATGGCGTACCGCTGTAGCTCACAGAAGAGAAACTCATTAGCAATAGAAAGGGGTTTTAACATGGGAAGGTGTAGGTGGCTGTTGCCGGTGGAGGCCGCACGTTTAGCAGCCATGTCAACTAACTCGGTCCCCTGGGGGACAACATCATTGTTACGTGTGTGTGCTTTACAGTGCAGAACAGTGAGGGCAGAGGGGAGCATTAGGTCACTTAGGAGATCATCCACAAGGGATGAGTGTGATATGGTTTACCATCCGCTGCTACGTAGCCGCGTTTCTGCCATATCCTACCATGGTCGTGGACAACGCCGAAGGCGTATTTAGAATCAGTGTAGATAGTAACGGGCATACCTGTGTACAGAATGCAAGCGCGTGTGAGAGCAATGAGCTCGGCAGCTTGTGCAGAGCGGTAGGGGATAGGTTCTGCCTCGTGAATAATATTAGGCAGGGAGACTATGGCATAACCTGCATAGTAGGTGGTGTCTGTGGGACGGGTACATAAACCGTCTACGAATACTACGTCAGCTTCTGGAACAGGGGTTGTGCACATGTCTGGGCGGGGGGATGTATCAGAGTCAATGGTGAGAAGACAGTCATGTTCTGGTGGGGTATTGTCACCAGTGCCCTTACGTCCCAGGAGAGCGTTAAGGATAGCGGAAGGACCTACAATAGAGATGCTATATTCTATATGTAGGGTCGGGTTGCTGAGAAGAGTTACTTCATAGCCTGAGAGTCTTTGTGATGTCATATGTTGGGCGTGTATACCTTTGAGGAGGGTTAGTACGTCATGGGAGGTGTGTAAGTGTGTTTCATGTCCTAAAGTGAACTGAGTAGCCATTTGCACCGCCATCGAGCTAGCTGCCAGAGAGCGTAGGCAAGAGGGCATACCTTGGACTGGAGTTGGCATGACTTAGAGAAAAAGGCTACGGGACGCAAGCGGCCCCATGTTCCTGGGTGAGAACGCCGGCCATGGTTTTACAGTTGTCCCTTGCAAACAAATAAAATAGTAACATGTAGTCAGGGAGCCCCAAGGCTGGACTGGACATAAGAGCATTATATGCGTTTGTCATCTCAGGGGTCCAGGTGAGCTTGCCTGGATTCCCCACAGTGTGTTGTCTCAGGATGTTATCATAGTAGGAGCAGTCAGGTATCCATTGTCTACAGTAGTTTATCATTCCCAGAAAAGACAGCATTCTTTTCTCTGGTACTTGGGGTGACCAGGCCCATGACAGACTGGATCCTTTTGTGACTGATACTCCTTTCCCCTGCCGTAAAACAAAACATAGATATTCAACCTGTGTTTGACACCATTGTAATTTTTCAAGTGAAACCTTATGACCACAATCTTGTAACCATTGTAGGAGTGACAGTCCGTCAGCCTTGGCGGCTTCGCCTGATGGACTACAGAGGAGGAGATCATCCACATACTGTAGCAGGACTGAACCTTGGCTGGGGTGCCACGATTTTAGGGTGGTCTGAAGCACGATGGCAAAGACCACTGGGGCATTAATATACCCCTGAGGGAGGCGCTTCCGTGTATACTAACAACCCTCAAAAGAAAAAACAAATAGTAGTGCCGTGTCAGGGTCCACAGGAATGCTAAAAAATGCGTTCTTTAGGTCGATGACTGTGAAATGACTGTGTGTTGCGGGAACAGAGGAAAGAAGCGTTGTAACGTCAGGAACTATGGGAGCAATGGGGATTATTAGTGAGTTTATGGCACGCAGATCTTGAACAAACCTAACCGACCCATCGGGTTTGCGGACAGGGTTGATGGGAGTGGAAAAGGGGGACACAACCTCTTCCAGGATACCGTCTGTCAGAAACTGTTGCAGCATAGGTCTGATACCCTCAATCTTTTCTTGGGACAACGGGTACTGTTTTTGGTATACGGGGTCAACATTCTTGTACACTCGGGCCTTATAAGGGGTGCATGGTATCATTCCGGTGTCGAAAAGACCTTGTGACTATAGGGAGGTGAACTCCTTTCAACTCAGACGGAGCAGTGGCTGGGGTTAGGTAGAAATGACGTGTTCTGCATAGAGCGGGTATCACCGAGCTTTCAATGTGGATGCTATCTGGTGTGTTGTGTATGGACTATTGTAAAAGAGCCAGTAGACCCTTACCAGTAGGCTAACAGGGCAATCTTTGATAAGCGTAAATGTAAAACAATGTTGTAACAAGGTTGTGCCGTCATCGGGGGTTAAAGAGAGAGGAACAGTGGTGTATGTAGGTGTGGATACGCCATTGATACCCGTGGAAAGTTCTGACTCAGCAAGGGGACCCTTGTAGTGACAAGCCTCCAGAGTACTGGTGGTTGCACCTGTATCTACCATAAATGCAATAGATTTGCCATGTATATACAAAGTAATCATTGGGTCATCATCTCGCCATTTACCAGTGAGTTGGGGTTAGAAGCCATTGTTCTCCTCCTAATTGCATATACTGTTTATCCCATGCGGGATCTCTTTCATAATATGGAAATGCTTCTGAGTCTCCAAGACAGAGACCTTTTACCATATCCATATGAAATGGACTGTTGTCTCCTTCTCGTGGGAAGGGGTCACAACTCTGGATCTACCAGGTACTACATGGATCTACCAGGTATCTATCTGTACCCCCTACTCTAATTACATAATCCTTGCATAGTTCTCCTGTCTCTGGGGGTGGATATTCATTATAACTGTTTTTATTCCCCATATTCTTATGCTTTATACAAACAAGTTACTACAAACAGACAAAATATAACAACAGTCAGGGAATGTTCGTCTTACCATCTACTAATTCACCTGATTATACCATACACTTATACTTTAAATCATAGACAGACAAACAAATAAAACAATGATTCACGAGGTTCCACACCGAGCGTCCTCCCAAATATAACAATCTCTTTGTCTTTGGATTCTTTAGATAAGGTAGTCCCAGACCTCCCTTATTGTCTTTAAAACTTTAGAACTTTAGAACTTTAGTGTTAACCCCGAGTTCGTTTTATCTCACAGCGGTCTCTGTCACATACCGGAGTACATATGGTACTTCACCGGTTAAATGAGCAGAGCCTGTCGGAGATCTCAGCAGTGCCTCCAAGTGAAGGGGTTAACTGGTCGCTTGACCCTTTGGTGGGATGGACACTCGGTAGAGGAAACACTCGTCCAGCGCTGGGAGAGAGAATGGACCAGAAAGAACACAGACAGATAACCGATGCTCAGTTGGTAAAATCTCTCTGCTTTAATATTTCAAGACGCTAGCTTTATATTGTAAAAACCACTTACGCAAGTGGAAAAGCAATATACGTCATACATCTTGCAACATATACAAAATACCACATTAATCAGTCGTGACACACTGAGGCGGAGGTAACATATCTCATGCGGCATAAACAAATTATTGTTTGTTGCTTTCACACGTAAACGCTTGCAGAAGTTCTGAGAAATACACATTCTAAAGTTCATATTATGGTTTCAACTGTACGGACACAGTGACCGGTCTTTTCTATGTGTTATAGTTAAGCTGATTACTGCCTTGGCGGGTAAGGATACTAGGACATAGTGTGCAAGGCCGTGAGCTGTTTGCAAAGATAATAAAGAGAACGCGCAAACTTTTACAGAGATACAGCCGTGAGCCGCATTCCTAAACTACAGTTATCTTGCGTAAAACATGAGTTTTATTATTTAGATACATAAAGGCTTTTGGATGTTTTAACCGTGTAGGGGAGGGGAATCAAGGGTGAAATCCCTTCAGGCATGATGGAAAAGGCGCCAGGAAGATGGAAAAATAATTTACGTGCAAAGATTCATTGAGTAAACCCATCCAATCCACAGCATTTGTGTGTCAGTGTGCTGATAAATTCCCACTGAGATAGGAAGGTCCTTAGGAGTGTAATGCAAGATAACAGACACTAGGTGGCGCTGGAGAGACAGACACTAGGTGACGCTGGAGACACAGACACTAGGTGGCGCTGGAGAGACAGACACTAGGTGACGCTGGAGACACAGACACTAGGTGGCGCTGGAGAGACAGACACTGCGAGCTTTGGCTATAAGGAATATCTCGCCCTCTTCCCTCATACAGCAGAGTGGCGCAGCGGAAGCGTGCTGGGCCCATAACCCAGAGGTCGATGGATCGAAACCATCCTCTGCTAGCTTTTTTTTTTTATTTTTAAATTTTAATTAGTTTTTCATCACAAGAATCAAGGTACCCATACAGCTTAGCAAACGAATGTAAATGCGCAAAAAACAAGAGAAATATATATATATATATAATATACAGTATATTGTGCGGTATTGTAAACATGAGCAGACTGTGTAATCACACTATGAGTGAACAACCTTGGACCACCAGATGTTTGGAACTACATCTCCCATGATTCTCAGCCACTCATTAGTTTGGTAGAGCCTTAGGGAAATGTTGGTCCAAGGCATCAAACGGGCTGCTGACTCCTGAATTGATGCGGGGAGTCATACCATGTAAAACAGCACCCTGTATCCTCACACAGATATTGTGATCCACCTTTCAATGTCCACTCGTCATTGTGTGGTGTGCGTTATTATTGTTCCACATGTGCTAACTGACCCGCCTTCTGTATTGCTAGAGGCAGGGGCAGCCTGAGCGGTCAGGCAAGTTGGACCTGGGCAGGCATGTACTGGCCATAGGGACTACAGGGAGATTCCCGGTGGGCCGATGACTGAGTGGGCCAGTGTGAATACTGGTTCACTGGGCCCTTAATGGGGGAAGTGAGAACTTCCTCACCATCTGTAAAACAGACGCAGTCTGCCACAGTCTCATATTGGGGCCATTGTTTCGGCGAGACCCGCTGCACATCTGCTTCACCTGAAGACATGGTGCGCACTCAACCTCAGTGCCGCTGCGTTGCATTACCCAATCGCTGTGCAGCAACTCCAGTATCTGTAAAGCAATCCACTTGGTTTATATACAATCTTTGTGCAAGTTTGCATAATTAAAGTGGGCCGGTCTGGATGAAGTCCAGGGCTGAATTTTTGTCCCAGTCCAGCCCTGGACCAAGGGCCTGGCCATTGCTTTGCTAGCCGCAGCATCGGGTGGATGGGGCCGGTGTGTCGGATATGGTTCCTTATCGACCACCTGCTGTGGAGTGAGCTGCTGATTGAGCTGTTGTGTAGGACCCCTACCCTGCAACTTAATCGGGGGGGGTTACTGAAAGCGTGGGGAAAGGGTGCAGGGCCACTGGTAAGGAGGAATCGGCTGCTGGGGCGTCAGGTAGGCCCATTGGCTACAGGGGCCTCGGGTAGGCTGTGGCTGCAGGAGTTTGGGTGGCAACGATCTATCCATCAGGCCCTGAGTGATGTCAGTCCGCCCCTAGCTAGAGGACAGGAAAACCAACTGGGAAAAGAAAAATATCATTAGCCCCCCATGTGAGACTGTACGCTCTTGAGCAGGGTCATCTTCTCCCATTGTTCTCAGAGCCTCTAACTTGCTTGTCAGTTTTGTCTCCACTATTGTAGTGCTATGGAATCTGTTAGCACTTTATAAATGCTTGTAATTGTGTGCCTGAGGGGAGTTGTCAAAGTGCTTTCCTGCTTTGGCTCAGGTGTATAAAACTCCAGAGTGGTTAAGTGGAGGAGGTCAGAGAAGGCTGGGTTCACACCTGAGCGTATCTCATATGCGTGTGTTATGAGCATATTACCTGGCGTTTTTGACAATTAGAAACGCGCCTCGTATGTGCGTTTTTTGATTTTACTACGGAGGCGTCCAATGAAAAATACTCAGCATACGTGCGTTTTTGATGATGAAAACACCCATTTCAGCGCGTTCATGTTGAAGTCTATGGCTATAAACGCGCTGTAATAAGCCCAAAAGAAGCTCCTGTACTTCTTTGGGCGTAGGGTGTTTTACAGCGCGTTCCTACATGCTGTAATACGCCCAGGTGGGAACCATGCCCATAGGAAATAATGGGATTTCAGTGTTTGAGCGTTTCACAGCGCGTAGGAACGCACTGTAAAACGCCCAGGTGCGAACCAGGTTATGGATGCTCTGGGGTAAGTGAAGGACTTCCTGCTTTGGGTCAGGTGACTTTTACACCGTTTGCTAATATGCAGGGCTGCTGTCAGGTGAGTGCTAAGCATTACGTTGTATAGGGGTCCCGTAGAGCTGCCCATCATTAAAAATATAATTTACAGTATTTATAAAGCACCAACAAGTTCCGCAGTGCTGTACAATGGTTCGGACATAAATTTATATCCAACATAGTCACAGAGCAGTAGGAGAGAGGACCCTGCTCGAGAGCTTATTAAGAACAAAAGCAAAGGTTCTTATTTACACAACGTGAACTTTAGAGAGCCACAAAACAAAAATACTCCCAGCAACGTTCTGCACACCCAAACACCACAAAAAATATGAGCGTTGCCTTCAGTACGAACAGAATCTCACAACTGAAGGCACAGCACACCTATTTAGAACCTATATATCTCAGCATGACATCACACCTGTCACTCATGGTTGGGAATCCAAGGCTTCGGGTAATCCCCGGTCTTGTAGTAAAGTGTAGGGGTGGAAAATCCCTATCTCTGGGTGAGGCTGGCAGATCTCCTGTTATGAGGGATTGGAAAACACCCTTATTATTGTGGCTCAGCTAATTAATTACAAAGAAAAACATTGGTCAATATTCTAGAACCAGCAGACGTTTTGTATGCACGTGTTTGTACGCACTTTGTGAATAGAATAACATGGATTATATGGGCACAATGGCTCCAGGCAAGGGGTAGCATATATTAGGCAAAAAGTGATCAGTTCTTGAAATTCATATGTTGGAAGAAAAATGGGCAATTGAGGTGTGACTACTGCTCTGTGCCAAATAATGTCATGTCCCACGCCGTATTCAGTAGTTGGCACCTGGCCAGTGAGAAACGCGCTGATATGGAAGCTCCTCGCAGCCCCGGGTCAGGCACAGCTTGATGCGGCACCCACCGGGTTTAAAAGCAGGCACCTGAAATTCATTGACCTGACGTGGTTTTCACATCCTCTCAGTGCTTACCTGCATATTGTATTTTGATTTGTGTATGACCATTGCCCGTCCGACTACCCTCCTGGCGAGTAACCCCTTGTAACTACCCACTCTGACATACGACTATCATTCTCATTACCAACTCTGACATTTCTATCTTTGAGATTCTGGTGACTTATTCTGTCGTTAACCCTTATTGGCCATTCGTGTTATTTGCCCTGTCTGGTTCAACGTTATCTTGATTTCAGGTATACGTTCACCTTTAATGAAACACCTGTGTGTGTATATACACCTCCTCTCCCCATTTCACCAGGCGCCCCTTGGATACCAGCAATCTAGCTCAGTTCTGGCTCCAGTATCGGGGGCATCTTTACAAGTAACAAGTACTTGTGCAAATGGTGGTATCGATATCTCTTTAAATAAAAAAATAAAAAAGCAGTGCCATTTGTTAAATAAAAAAATGGTGTACTCTTAAACAATTACACTTTTAAATAATTAAATTAATTATAACAGTATAAGTTAAATATAGTTTGCGCTCATACACAGTGCACATTACTGAGGATTATTGCTGTGGAGCTCTGGGATACTCGCTGTAATGTGCAGTGTGTACAAGTATATCAATTTATAGTAACATGAAAAGGAATCAGCTGCTTCTCCGTGTGCCACAAGGACCTTCTGTGCTGCAGCGCAGCCTTAGCTGCAATGAGTGGTTAACGGCTGCTGCAGCAAAGCAGTGGCCATCTGGAGGAGGCACAGTGGATTCCCCAATTTGCTGGTGGGCCCAAGTGGATTTTTGTAACTAAATAAGTTTTTTGAAAATTGAAGAAATAAATTCTTTAACACAATGTATATGTGGGTGTTGTGTTGTATGGGTGGGGTTTTCTATGGGTGTAGCCATCTGTGGACATGACACAAGGGGGCCCCTTGATCTCCTATTGCCCGGAGGCCCCATTAGATGCCAAGGCTCCTTGTTGCACGTTGGAGAAAAGGCTAGCCCGTCTCTCCTGATCACACAGAGGAGCTACTGTAGATCAAATTGCTGAAACAATTCATGTTGGACACAAGACCTAAAGGTGTCAGAACACACGTGACATGTACCACCTAAAAACATTGTTGCAGACCACATACACCCATTCATGGCAAAGGTGTTCCCTGATGACAGTGGCCTTTCAGCAGGATAATGCAACCTGCAAAATCATTCCCGATTGAAAATCCCGATCCTGTTTTTGAAACCAATCATATAAAGTAAAAATGTTTCTTGACCAGGTCTGGTTGAATGTCTAAACATGTGGTAAGCTAAATCAGAATTATCAATGCATTAGATGGCAATTAAAAACGTGATTGGGGCAGAAGTGATTATATGGGGTCCATACAGGCAGTGCGGGGTGAGCGAACAAGGGGTAAGTGCAGAAACCAGTGGCACAATTCAGGCTGCAATATTCAGCGAGGGGCAAGATGCACAAGGTTAAGAAAACACAATGGACACAAGAGGGCATAAAGGATGACATGATATACACAGAGACAGCGAGGTGAGCCAGGACGTTAGGGAGTAGAACGGTAACGCATTGAGAATAGAAAAGCATTGCAGATTGAGGAGACACAAATATTTTGAATGTGGAGAAACTGGAAGAAATACCCGAGAGGTTAGGGAATGAACGCGACCTAGAATGGCATAACTGGAAACCCGACAGGGGTGGGCGAACGTGTAGTTCTGTTTTTTCACTGGGTGGTGCATTCCACCAACCCCTTGCATATGTGATTTGGAAGAATTACTTCCACGCTAAAATACCCAAATAAAAAATAAATTAAAAAAAAGGCACAAACTAGTTTCTTTTCCAGATTTGACTACGTAAAATTTATTGTCATCCTTTCATTAAAAAAGTCTGTATAACCAGCTCCTAGATTTAAAGTCTGACATTGCAATTTATGTGTCTTCTATACTGAAACCTCTTCATCTCTAGTTCATACGCACATCGCACACATCGTCTACATGATCTCGTGATCACTTTAAAATGTATCTAGAATCTGGTCAAGCTGACCATCAGAAGTTTCTGAAAACACGGAGTGTGTGAGCATCAAGAGATAGAACCGATGTCGTCCTCCACTGATCTAGAAGTTACTCTTGAAAGTCACAAAATAACACTAGAAAAGCGTGTTCTGTCGGCAGCAATGCTTTTGGTTTAATTTGAAGGAAGAACAAGCCAAAACCTTGCAGTTTAAACGAACCAGAGGTGAAGGTGTTTCAGGTATGAGACAATAAAGTCTTTTTATATCTACACAATTCATTGGATTGTATTTCTATACCACATTATACATCAGGAGACCAAATTTATAAGATTTAAGCCTTCAAATTAATCAGAATAAAAAAAAAATGTACATAAGGACTCCTGAATGGCAATATTATATATACATTTTACAGCGTTCTTCCTAGAGAGAAAAAGTCAAAATATAACATTACAATGCTTTACTTTGAGCAGGGCACAAGCTTGACTTGGTTGGCAGAAAATAAAGGGCGTGGAGCTGGACCCCTTGTCGTGGGCACATATTTCCACCTTTTAAGGAATACAGATTCGGTATGATGTGTCAGCAGCTTTAAAAATAGACCATTATTTACTTGTCGTATGGCAAAGAACACCAGATTAAGCGGCATTTACAAAGTTTATAATCATAAATAACAGGAGATGCAGATGAAGGCATCAGGTAAATGTGGTTTCCAGTTTGCTCCTCAGGGGCGTGCCCGCTGAAAGAAAATCTGGAAGGAAAAGAAAAGTTATAATTTTACATCTGTACATATAAGAAAAAAAAAAAAAATAGTAAGCAAACCAAGAATGGGCCCCTCCTATACTATTGTTTTTGGAGTTGTCCGGTTATCCGTCGATTCTGGTTATCCGTACAATCTTATAGCTTTTCAACTACTAAACGATCAATACTATTGACCCCAGACATTATCTTTGGCCCCATCTCATCCTTACACATACGTCACAAGCACTTTTTATCACTGGTTGCTGCGTTGGGTCGAAAAACTATTTTACACACTTTGAATCACTCTACCTTAGTCCCGCTTTCCCTTTTCCAACATAAATTGAACCATCTTTTTCAAATGGATTGGCTTCACACTCTGATTAACAAGGAAACATACGCTAAGACATTTTTCACGAATTGCCAATGCTACTTCCCCACCCTAGATACTCATATGCGCACATTGATTAAAACCTCGTTGCAATACACCGCTTGGTACTCAGCGGAAATGGTGGCGGGACATAATCCTCTCCAACCCATACTTTGATTGGCATCTACCGGGATGTGTAAACCTTCCTGACTTATGACATATTTTGCAACAGACTGGATTTGCTTCCAATACCGTATCTCGAATTTACTACGGGTTCTGGACCAGGCAGTCCATTGTTCAGTTTTGTTTGATTAGATGATCGTTTCCGCTACTTTTGCTCTACTGCCATGAGACATTACTTTTTCTTTTACTGTTAAATATCTGTTTTACTGAGCAGTATATTGGTTTGTAGAATTGCTTGAAAAAGGAAAAATGATGCACGACACTGTTTGGTACAATTCATTTGCTGACTTCTATTTTCTAATTACCTTGTATGCTGTACTATTGTTAATCGTATTTTCTTTTGTGAATATTTTTTTTTATTATTATTAAAACAAGAACCGGACCCTCCTCAATCCTAAAGTGAACCTGTCATGCAAAGCGCCCCATCATGGATTTGGAGGAGCACAACCATGCCAGATACTGGACTCCAGGGCAATGGCTGAGATAGCCTAACATTTTAACATCTAGCATTCGATTTATATAACATTAAGAGGGTATTTCATATTTTAAGTACAGCAATGGTGCAGAAGATCTGCAGCTCCAACAGTAAGACTTCAGTAAAAAATACACAGGCCTGAACTGTATTATGCACGGTGTGATACCCAAATAGGAGACTTCTACTGCCGTATGGTTTATAAATACAGTCGTATAGCAGATGCTGGTATTATTACATGGGCTTCAATACCACCAAACTCCTTTAATTTCTTTGCTACGTCTAGCATTCCGTGACATCATTATGAACTTCTCATCTTCCCTCCCTCAAAAACCTCTATTCATGCACCCATCTCCCTTCAGGTGAATGGTGCCACCATTACTTCTTTCTCTCAGGCTCACTGCCTCGGGGTCCTCTTGGACTCTATCCTTTACTCCTCCCATTCATTAACTAACCAAATCTTGCTACTTCCACCTAAAAAACATTACACGCATCCGTCCCTTTCTTAATCAGGACTCTACTAAAATGCTCATCCAAGCTCTTATCTCCCGCATTGACTACTGTAACCTCATCTGTGGCCTCAAACTCAGATTCTCCCTCTGAAGTCTGTAATGAACACCTGTGCCAAACTCATACACCTCACCTCCCACACCTCGCCCAGTTGTCAATCTTTACACTGGCCCCATTTTTTAGAATCCATTTCAAATTACTGATGCTCACAAAGCTCTCCATAACCGCGCCCCTGCCTACATCTCCTCCCTTATTAGAAGGTACATCCCATTGCGACCACTTCGCTCTGCCAATGAGCTGATGCGATCAGTTCCTCGTACCCACACCCTCAACTCTCGCCTTCAGGACTTCTGAGCTGCCCCTTTCTATGGAACTCCCTCCCCCGCAACAGACTCTCCCCGTCTCTCCAGTCCTTGAAGTCTCTGAAAACACATTAGAGAAGCCTATCACTGCCTCGCTCCATGATCCCTCACTGTACATTTCTTGCTCCATCTTCTCAATCACTCCACACGCACCCCGCTACTTCATACTCCAGATACCCTCACCTACTAATTGTAAGCTCTTGAGCAGGGTCCCTCCCTCCTATTGTTCGGTGTGTTAGGTGTATGTATATTCGTCATTTTGTCTCTCCCATTGTACAGCGCTAAGTAATTTGCTGGCGTTTTATAAATGCCTGTAACTGACATTTAAACATGCATAAAAGATGTGGGAGAGAATCATGAATCACCATTGGTGTTTATGCAAAAGCAGTCAAGACAAATTGCAGTCGCTCAGTTTGGTGGTTGCAAACAATGTTGAAAATTACTGTTTGTGCAACCCTGATCAACTTCAGTGATCCAGACAGGGAATGCCAAAGGATGGCAGGAGACGTTTCATTGATGAAGCTCTCTGGATCAGGAAAGTTTATCACGGTTGCACCTGTTGTCTGCAGCTACACTAAAACAAACAACCAACTCCATCAGACTCCTTGTTAAAACAGGAACTACAGACACGTACCTTCAGGTAGTTCTTAAAGACTTTAGCATCAGGTTGTTGAAGAGCCTGACAGAACTCCTGCAAAACATAAGACAAAGATCGCAAGGTACAAACAACGTCAGAAACCTTTATTTTTTGTGTTGGCTAAATAATATTCTTTTGTAGCAAGTTTTAAAATGTGACAAATGTCGCCAGATTTAGGATTAGTTCAGGAGTCATTTTATGCAAATGTCGACATAAACTGGAACAAATTATTATGACTAAATATACACAAACATAATCGCCTAGGTCTCAAAATTATTTACACACTTCTAACACCATGACACTATATTATAAGGACAGATTTATTTTCTTCAACATTATAACAATGAAAAACTGGATTTCACCTGTATAATTTCTGGCGCCACCTGCAGAGAGGGAAGGTATTCTAGCTGTAGATACTGAATGCACTCAGGACCCTTTACAAAGAAAGGAAAAAAAAAAATAATAATTATATATATACACACACACACACACACACACACACACACAAAACCCATTTGCAACATAAGGTGTGGGACTAAGAGATAAAGCCAGAAACTACCAAAAGCAATTAAGCTCATTCAGCGCCAAACCCATGATCACACTGAAATGCACCAGGATTTACACAAGAACTCTGGGGATATTTTGGCAACATTGACTCTAATCAGCTGAAATCTGAGTTATTTCCTGTTCCGTTCTATACGGAGTCAACCTGGCTTAGGTTTTGCTATGCAGCTCTTAAGATTTGCAAGCAGGAATTTAACCACAATATAAAAAACCCCTGAAAACACAACAACTGAATCAAACGGCTCATTAAAAGGTTACAGCTCAAAACACTTCAGTAAGTGCCATTGGCTGTAGAATGAGCAATTTGCTTTACCATTTACTTGTATGTAAACATTATTGAATGATTACTGACTTGAACCAAGAGGAAATGGCCATATCTTACCCTTTTGAGATAAATAGTTTTAATAGTTACAGCACATTCTGATAAAGCCTGTGGGAAAAAAACAAAACGTATCCTTTAAACAAGTATGATGACAATGTTCAGAAAAACACACACAGCCAATTACATTGCGGACAAAGCCTTTCAGATGCATCAATGTATATTTTAATACAATATGATGGGCCATAAACAAAGGCAGATGTGATTTGATAGGAGGTATGATAGAAACATTTAAATACGTAAAGGGAATCCACAAGGTAGAGGAAGGGAGTATATTTAAAAGGAAACAAAGTAGCAAAACAAGAGGACATAGTCTTAGATTAGAGGGGCAAAGGTTTAAAAGTAACATCAGGAAGCATTATTTTACTGAGAGGGTGGTGGATACATGGAACAGTCTTCCAGTAGAAGTGGTAGAGGCCAAAACAGTAATTGAATTTAAGCAGGCATGGGATAGGCATAAGGCGATCCTAAACAATAGATAAATCCTGGTAAAGTATCCATGTAATTGGGCAGACTAGATGGGCCGAAAGGTTCTTATCTGCCGACATTTTTCTATGTTTCTATGTTTTTAGAGGGAAGCTAAATTATTGCACATACTGCATTAGGGAATTTGAAATCTCAATCATGAAAGCTGCCTGTACTGGGCAATACCTACCAATACTGTTTGAGCGTCTGCAAGGTCAAATGTCGGTTTCAAAGGAGCTAGAAAGCATGCAGGAACAATGTGCTTGTAAACAAAATCTGCAAAGCCCACTAGCCCATCTTTGCCACCTGGAGTAAAAACAACAACAAAAAAAAAGAGCAAGTTACCCAGGAACAAGCGGCGGTTATATATGTGAACAGGAGAAGCATTAAAGTTATCAGTGAAGCCAGAACAAAAAAAACCTGTAAAAATGGTTTGGAAACGTCTCATTAACATGGGTTTAAACCAGAAGCATCCTTGGGGCACCATGGTACCTCTACTAATGTGTAGCAATTAGATTTGTTTTGGTCCCCTGGTGATGCTGCAGGTCAAGTACATAGGAGTTCATTTCCATGGTGTACATGCATGGAGCTCAGTGACACGAGACTTAAGGGTCAAAGAAAGGTGAAACTCAGGAGAATTACAGGAGAAATGAAAATTCTAGGTCAAAATAACCAAACCAGGAAAATTCTCCCATTTATCTCACTTTCCAAATCGTCTATTTGGTCTAGATTGTTCATTCTCCTGCCAGGTCTCCTGATTTTCCCCTTTCTCTGAATAATCCTGCAAGACCTCACCGTGTGCAAAGATTATTTGTCAGACTACCAGGCATCACGGTCCACTCAGGAGATAAGGAAGAACGAATTTAGAGCTTTTATTGTGAAGGGGGGGGGGGCGGGGAGTTCAGAGATGTCATGGAGGGTAAGGCCACGTTCACTCTGTACGACATTAAAATCGCACATTTTTCCACACGATTTTCATATTCGCAATATTGAGCGATAATGTAGCGCAATATTGCAAAACACCACCAATGCAAATCGCGAAAAAAGGGTCATGTAGCAGCGACAAGCTACAGCGACATTGAGCTGTGAGATGTGAACAGCTCCATTGAAATGCACTGGAGAAGCTACATAGAGCAGTATCGCGTGGAAATATGCACGATATCGTGGCAAAAACCGAGCAACAGTGTGAACGGGGCCTAAGAGTTGTGAAAAGGGAAAACGTTTGGTTATGTCGGGGGAGAATGGAGATGTAGGGGATGAGGTATTTGAGTGCATTGTAGTTTGGCGTGTTCCAGCCAGGGGAATAAGGTGGAAAAGCTGGCTTGTCCCATCTGATTTTATCTTTTCAAATCTCTATACACACGCGAGTCAGAGGTTGGTGCACACGCATATGAAAAAACCTTTGTGTACCACCAGATGTATCACGGTTTATCCAGTTATTCGGGTAACCTGGATCTAGATAAAATGGATAAACAATATATAAATTATTTCAGTTAGATCTTACCCCACAATTCCACTAGTTTCGACAGAATAATAAAACACGTTTTTTGTGCGATTGGATCCGGATATTCCACAGCTCCTTGGATGACCGTGAACAAGACGCGTTCCACATTCTCAGCATCTGTTTTTTCAAAAAAAACATGGAAGATTAACTAAATGCATGTGCACTGGACATAATCTGAAATTTCACAGGTTTTATGTTAACCATCAGCCCACTTTTAGTGCATCAACTCTAAGGGAAGGATACTGTATCAAAGATGACAGCTATAGTTCATTGGTTTTGACCTGCAGTTCCATAATTGCATTCACCCTGGTCTGGCATTAGGTACTGGCACTTTGCTGCTCCATGTGTGGCGCAGTATGGCGGGTAATTGTACAAGAGTGAAATGACTTGCTCCAAATAGAGGCTGCCAATCAAAAGAGCAGGAGAGCCTACAGGGCTACTCTCTCATGCCACTCTTCGGTTGGCATGCCAAATAAGCAGCAGGCGAGTGTAGGTGGATGAAATGACATTTTTTTTATCATTGTCAGATATTGCACCACAGACAAAAACAAACATCAGCCAGCTTTGACGCCACAACCTTAAAATAGATCAGCAATGTATCTGCACAAATTAAAAAAGACTTTTGGCAGCATCAGAAATGCATAACAACAATGATGGAACTTGGACATTAAACGAGCCACGTGAAAGTGACCAATTGAGACTGGAAATACTGACCCTGATTCGCAATGACCTCGTTCATCCCACTGCCAGTAACGGTTTGAAGAAAGGCAAAGTAACTTCTTCGTAACATTTGCTTGTCCAAAGCAGCGGACTGGTCGTTTTCTTCCGCCGGACGGACCAATATCTCAAATATTGCATGAAGAAGTGGCATGAACACTTGTTGCAAAAACGGGGACACTTGTGTCTAATGAAAGAATGTGAAATTGTAAAGAATATCATACACTCCCTTTTTTGCAGAGAGCCATTAACTTCCCAAAACACAATTAATATCGATTTCTAAGGGCCTTGTTAATGCCAAATGTTGATCATTAGAAGATTTACACAATATAGTTTTATGGAGTGTTTGTTTGCGGCGCATATCCAAAAAGCCATTTAATAAACGCATTGAAAAGGACCAGGAGTGCGAAAGAAAAATGTGAGTGCTGAATATACACACAAGGCGAGGCCAATGAATGCCTATAGATAAATACAAATCAGAATGCATATGACCAAGACGTGAGACTTTTTATTGAACTATAAATAACATTTTTCAAATAAAAAAGGCATCATTGCATCCTGCAACAGCCTAATTATTATATTAAAAACGACGCGCTATCCCAATACTACCCATACTGGGCAGTATGTTTGAATGGCCCAGGAGTCTACTGCAGGGATATAAAACTCTGGCACAGCAGCTGTGGCTGAACTACAAAACCCATGATTCTCTAGCCATCTATTGCATTCAAGGAATGGTTTATCACCAATAGCAGGAAGGGGGGGGGGGGTAGAGTTTGAGAGATCCTACAGCTAATGGTGGGGGGGGGGGGGAAGAGATTAAAAAAAAAAAACAATCTAAAACCTCTAGAGCAGGGATCTCAAACTCTGACCCCCCCCCCCAAGATGTTTATTGCCTACAAATCCCAGAATTCTTTGAATGCAATTAAGGGCCAGAGAATCATGGGAGGTGTAGTTCAGAGACATCGGGGGGGGGAGGGAAGCAGAGTTTGAGATCCCTGCTCTAGACGTCTATAATCATACCTTGAATTTAGCAGTGATCTGATTAATTAAAGGAATGAATTCTTGCAGATCCTTTGCTTCACAGTCTTTCAGCATGTGCTCAGAAGCTGTAGGGATGAAAGGGAGCACCTCTTCCTCCAGGCAGATAATCATGCGATGAAGGAAAGTCCTTACACCTCCTCGGAGGGTTTCTTTCTGTACAAGACAGTTTAGGGCAGGAAGAAATGTCCTTAAACAGTCCAAGTAGACTCCGGAACATCCGCACTGCTTCACCGTTTGTTTGTTGCTGAAAGCTTTACTTGTACGGCTGCAAGAGTGAAATAAAGTACAAATAATTTGATTTAAAGAAGGGGAAGAGGGGAGTAAACTCTGCAGTATGTAGAATCCATATGCTGCAGGTAAGAAATCTAAAAGGAATCCCAGGTGATCTGCCTTGATCTCCTTCCTGCAGCATATGAATTATACATGTTGCAGGGCAGCACCATCCCCGTGCTCTCAGCATGAAATCGTAATGTGCGTCCTGGAAAACATCAGATTTAGCAACTAATTCAAGCCCATGATGACAGTTTGTGGAAATCTTGTATTCCAGGTTAAATTTGTGGTCTTTGCAGGCATCCATTTGAGGACAATGCATATTATTCTGGGCCAATTAAGGGCATATTTTAGCAGAATTAAAGACTTCCTAGATTTTAAGCACTCTGCCACATATTTGCTTTAAGGCCTCGCTGATCAGAGGTGTGTCGATTTAGGCTGGGGTCAGACTAACGCATTTTTAACGTGTGTTTAGGCGCACTTAATCACGGCCGCAGTAGCAGCAAATGACGGGCAATGACAGCCAATATACGAAGCACGGCCGTACGAAAGTCCAGCCGCGCAGCGCAAGTGTAAAATGAACGCATTTTTTCGAGAACGTAGAGCCGCTAGTACTGACGTACAGAGTGCGCTGCGGCGGAATAGCGCCATGTGTGCGTGATTAGATGTCAGACGCTGCTAATGTCCAGCCTACATAACGTCCAGACGCAAAAAAAAGTGTTTTATTGACGATCTGTTAAAGAAAAAAAAAACTCACGAAAATGCACATCGTATGACAGTTTTTGCGCATTCCTTGAAAAAATACGTCAATGCGTTCGGACGCACTTTTTGACGGTCGCTGCGAATAATGCGTTCGTTTGACCCTAGCTTTAACTACTGGCATCCATGAAAACCTGTGAATTTATGTATTGCATTTCTCATGGATTATGGCACATGTTTGTGGTCTAACGCCCCAGAATCCGTATGTACGGCTTGTTGAGGACTCTACATGAAGAGCTTTTGACATTTGATGAAAAGAGAATGAAGGGACAACAGGATCTAGTTCAAGAGCTCACAATCTAAGAGGAGTGGGGTGACACAGTGGTGAGGGAAAGTTGCAACTTGCCAGCTGTTAGGAAAAAAAAGCTTGCAGGTGCATTGGAAACTTAAAGCCGGCAGTGCTTACCTAGCAAAACCTACAGCGTGATTGAGACAATCTGCCAATACTGTTTGTCGCTCCTCGTCTTGCTCCATCATTAGTTTTTCCAGTAAAATCTTGAACTTCTGCATTAGAGGAGTCAAGAGATTCCTCATCAAAATACTTTTTCGATCCGCAGAGTATTCACTGTTAACGATCAGCACACCCGCCGTTTCGTATATGAATAGCTGGTCGTCGCTGCTCAACAAGGTCTGAAAGCCATTTTCCTGGAAGGGTGTTTTAAAATTAAGGGTTATGGAAAAAAAAGACAAACAAAAACACAATACTTCTAATATCACATTCATTTATTCTGGATTTTGCATTATAAACCATAAAAAAAAAAAAAAAAAAACATTTTTAGTTGGGTGATGTTTAATGAGAATGCAAAGTCTGAAAGGGTTTAGACAAGACTCCCTGAATTACAGGTGGATCTGCAACATGCTGCAGGCGATACTTTGATTTTGCACATCAAGAATGACGTTCAAGAAACCAAGAAGTTCCAGCAGTCGTGGGCTCTGATGAAGTGTCATTTTATCAAGATGCTTTTCACACTAGAATACCAGCAACATTTCAGCCTAATGATTTAATCAGGCCTTGATAAAAGCCAGTAGGCTAAAACATTGCTGGTCTTGGGCTTGCCGTCCACTGGCACCGTATTTATGTGATTGTCTGAAGTCATCCGATTGATCCCACAACATGCAGGTGGAATCAGCCCTCTTCCACTGTACCCGACCACCGATTTCAGACAATTTTCTGTGACTACAACCGACTAGCGATCTTACCCATTTCAATGGGACTTATCGTACGATGCTGGGACGATCCGGTACAAGTTTACATGAAAAAGATGCATAGCTAAACCACCATGCCAGCGAAACATGAAAAAGATGAATTGCTTAGCTAAACCTCCGTGTCGCAGCAGGGAGATTGCCCAAAGAGAAGTGATTCAGGCGAAGCCAATAGGATTCAATGTAAAAAAATATATATATATATTTTTTTTTTTAAGTCCACTGTTCATTTTTTCAATCTGCAGCAAAAAGCCTTTTTACTTAATTTAAGTATTTTTCTGGATTTCCCAAGCGAAACTTTGGGCTCGGTTTAAAACAAAAAAACGACTAGGCTTTTTTTCCTCTCGCATCTTTTTTTTTCCTTTTGCGAGTCAGCTGCATTCAGCGTTGCTGTCCCTGGTGCTGAAGCCTATTTCAGCACCAGGGACAGGGGGTTAATTGCCCTGCAGCCTGGTGAGGTTTCCCCCCCCTATTTCAGTTTCGGCTGCACTTGATGGGGGCTGTCCTTGGCCCTGAAACTCAGTTTCAGGAACAAAGACAGGTGTTTTTTTTATACGTCGGCCTGTCAATTGGCTGATCTGGGTCGTACACAGACACAAACAGTGGAAGACCCTGATCAACTGACGGCCTCATCCATAGTCTAGTGACCAAGTCAGTCGCCCGACTACAGTGCCAGTGGACGGCGAGCCTTATCTTGATAAAATGATACTTCAGAGCTTACAAGCGCTGGGCCTTTGCTTAATGAGCATTTAGGTCATAATACACATTAGAAATAAAAACACTGTTAAAAGGACTAACCCGTAGAGTAGAAAGCGTTCCAATTAATGAACATGCGAATGCCTCCTTATTGGAAGATGACCTTCATAGCATTATTCTACAGGCCATTTGGAGTATTTTGTGCCATTTTTTTGGGCATGATTTTGGTCATTTTATTTCTGCTATACAGTGTTTTATGGGATTAAAAGAATATATTTTAGTTTAATAGTGCTGCTGTTGCATCTCCTTACATGGATTCCAAACATTAGGGTGTGTCAGTAATTGCTGCGTGCATTTTAAAGATTAATGGCTCTGCCCGTGTAATTGAAATTCCAGTTTAATGCCAGAGTTTGCCGAGACGATTGTACCTGCTAATACATTAGCTATGAGTGCTGACATCTAAAATACAAAGCACTGGCTGACAAAGCCATCAGAAACCAGCAATCCAACGGTAGAGCCAAAACAGACAGCCGATTTGCATTCATGAAGATATTGGTCTAAACTCCAAGTGTCAGGAGTGGAGACCACTTACTGAAATAAGATCACAGGCCTGTCCATAATGGAAGAATGACCAATCGCACGTAATCACTGTATCAAATGTCAATGTACTCCATCACGTCAGGTCCTATCCTTCCTAATCCTAACAAAATGTCTGCTGATCTGAGTCTATCCCCACTTTGGACATGCATCCTCTTGGAGCTCTCTGTAGCTCAAGGTTTAAAAATCAGTCCTGCAAAAGCGACACGGCGGCATGGAGGGGCGCAGAGCCGGGAGGGTGGTTAGCTCTCTATTTATACACACAAGAATTTGTTCCTTTTCTAAACGGTGATGGTGGGACCACCTATTACAACATACAAAATGCAACGTGCCGTGTTCTATAGCTTTACAGTGATTTAACCCTGTAAGGACCAAGGGTCTTTAAAGCCAATGCATTTATGATGTAACTGTCATTGGTCCTTAAGGGATTAAAACATTGTTTTGTTAAAGCAATGTGGGACTTATGTAATGAATCATATCTTAAACTAAGCCTGACACAACACTAACAAATCCTATGTTTACAAGTCCTAACCCCCCCCTTCCGTGTTCCTCCAATATGGAATACCGTGACAATGCGTCAGGCTTATTCAATGTACGATCATATTTTGAAGCCAAATGCTCATGAGTTTAAATAAGGCATTTTTCTTTTAAGATGCCAAAACTATATAAAAAGAAGTCTTAATGCGCTGCACTTTGTATATAAACAGATTCAGGAGGAGATATATATATAAAAAAAAAAATCAGAACACATACACCTATATAGAAGGAAATGTATTACACCCCCCCCCCCGCGCACATATGCAAAGTTTAATTCATATATACTTACAGGTGGAGACAACTCTAGAAGATCTTGTATTCTATTTAAAATGTCTTCAACGAACGCATTCATTTGTTTACTAGGCGAGAGAAAAAAAGGGATTTTCAGAAAGCAAATTAAACACGATAACACAAGTCGCCTTATAACCCATACATATAAACGCCGAGTGTTCAAAGGGCTCGTGAAGATTTAAACACAGATTCTGGTTTATGTGTGTGCAATGCCCATCAAGGCAAGACATTTACACGGAACAAGTGGATGTGAAGTCTGGGCAGTTTCCCAGGTGACAAAGTCACTGGAGATTCCTGGGAAATCTGAACAAAATTCGGGCGTGTACTGGTACTTACTGGAGAGACTTTACAAATCTTGAGAAAAGATAAGCTGTTCGACTGCGAACTTTGGGACTAGGATGTCGTAAACCTCTGTGATCCAAGAATGCCATCTGAAACATAGTGATAAGTGCAACAACTGTACTTGTTTAATATTCAAAGTAAACATCTAAGTAAATAAAGCAATAATCATAAAAAAATTGGATTGCACACAATGAAAGTTCCCTCCTCCTGAATCTGCTCTTTAAGAAATTCTTAAAAAGTCGCAATAAATGAGAATCTGTATTCAAGTAGGTCTCATAGGTGTCAATGTATCCCATTGCAACAGTATTAGCGCAATTCAAATTAGCAGTAATTTAACATTGTAAAATGTGATAACCGGTTCCAGCAGAATTGTAAAATCCACACAAAATGTTAATATATAAACATAAATACTTGTTTGACAGAATACACCTGTAAAAGAAAAATGAACATGTCTCATTCAAGTCCATTACAAGTAGAGCAGTCCTTAATTAGAATTCTAAATTTAGGAAGACTCTGAAACCTGGAATAATTTTTACTCCTCTCCCTACCACGTCCGACGGGTCCTCTTTCCCTCCTCCATGGGCTGCAGCACCTGTGAGGGATGTCCTGGGACAAACTGCAGCTCCAGTGTGTGACATGATGAAACAATAAACACGCTGGCTCTGCACAGTATGACTCACAGAAAGCGCTACAGAGCATCTCCCAAGGTGCACCTCACTAGATCACGAGTACTCCTGTAGCAGAAGCCTCGCAGCTCACCTGCCACGTCCTCTATCCCCTGTGTACTTTGAAAATCAGTAAGCTTTTAAATCTGGAATGATGGAGGCTCAGGCCAGGGTCAGACGAGAGAGTTTGTAAGAGCAGAAGGAACGTCCGTTACAGTGGACGCGCCTTCCATTCTGACGCCCGTCTGGCCGCCTCACTGAGGGCAGTTAGTGCGCTCAGCACGGCAAGGCTCGATCCTATGGAGGATCGCGTTCTGCAGCCCCAACAAACGTACATCGTAGTGCTTCGCCGAGGAGGCTTTCAGAAAGTCTGCAGCACGCGCGTTACAGTGTGTGGCCGGCCCAGTCAGTCTCAATGCTGCGACAGACGCTGGGAGGCACATCAGTACAGACGCACATAGTGCATAGTGCATTCTGGATCAAGGCTTCTCAACCTGTATAACAAACCTACTACAGAGAAATGAGGGGGACAAAACTATTTTCATATAAAATGCTTTAGAAATCTTCACTTTTTATCATCATCATCATTCATATATCGTCAACAGTTTCCGCAGCGCTCATCTCCTCATACATGTGCTGGGAGGTGCAGGAATTTTTCGGCACATAAGGCTAGGATCAGACTAACGCATTTTTCGCGTTGTCTGTGAAAAAGTGCGTTTGAACGAATGGACGCATTTTTTCACGGAATACGCAATAGCGGTCATACGATGCGCATTTTCGTCCGTGATTTTGTACGAATCGTCAATAAAACCATTTTTGCGTCTGGACGTTATGTTGGCCGGACATTAGCAGCGTCTGACGTCTCCTAATCACGCACACGCCGCTAGCGGACGCAGCGCACTCTGTACGTCAGTACTAGCGGTTTCACGTTCTCGAAAAAATGCGTTCGTTTGCCACTTGCGTTGCGCAGCCGCACTTTTGTGCGGCCGTTCTTCGTATGCTGCCTGGCATTGGACGTCATTTGCTGCTAGCACGGCCGTGATTTAGTGCTGCTAAACGCACGTTGATACTGCGTTAGTCTGACCCTAGCCTTAGACGCTATCATACAGCCTTTTTTTTTTTATACGTGAAAACATAACTTTGTGCAGATTGCTAATCTAAAAAGGTGCCGGCTGGGTGGAGTAGAAGTAACATCACTGCTCTATAACTTTGGAGAGAGACTGTGGAGACACAGGTTCGATCCCGGCAAGAGCACTTCTCCAGTAAGTGTCCTTGGGCAAGACACCTAACAGTACATACTCGCCACCCAGGACATACTTGAAAACGAGAGAAATCTCAATGTATCCTTCCTGCTAAAATACTTTCTCAAAAAAAAAAAAAAAACATAAAATTTACTTACCAGAACGTCAGGAATGTGAATGGGCTCAACCGCAAAAAACTTTTCATACCGAACCACAGTTTCAAAGTATTCTAATGTAACAGACGTATGATTGTACGAACTCACTCCAGATGTAACTAACTGGAAGAAAAACCCAAAACAACTTCGATAAGCTAATAAATTAGAACCGGTCGATTGTATTTGACATAACTAAACGCTGGCATAAAATATAGCATTTAATAAGGGGGCTTTATCATAAAATATAGCATTTAATAAGGGGGCTTTATCATAAAATATAGCATTTAATAAGGGGGTTTTATCATAAAATATAGCATTTAATAAGGGGGCTTTATCATAAAATATAGCATTTAATAAGGGGGCTTTATCATAAAATATAGCATTTAATAAGGGGGTTTTATCATAAAATATACCAAATGACATTTAAACAAGATGGGAAAGGAACCAATTGTAATTTTTTCCGAGTGACTGCCAACTCGAACATTCAGACGAACGAGCAGATTAGACACGTCACGTTAAACACAAGCAGTATCCATCGGGCTGGTGTACAACTTACTGTTCTCATCATGTCTTGTAATACGCTTGCTTTAGCGAAGTCGCCACAGAAATGAGCACCGTGTGATGTGGGGATTGCCTCACCCAACATGTAGAGCAACCGGATGGCGACCTCCACTTCCATAAACTGAGTACTCTGCCAATTCCTTCATGAAGGAAAGAAAAAGGTGTACATGTTAAAAAGTTCTTTTTGGATTGAGGCCACGCATATGCCGACGTCACCCCGCTACACCTTTTCACCCCCGATCGCACTCCTGGATTGTGGTATCAATTCCCTTTAATCGTCACCTCTACCTAGATATCTTCCCACTTCCCAAAGCCAAATCTTGCAAAATGGATATTCTCATCTTTCTTCTAAATAACACCCCCATATTGGTATGTAAATGGAGCAGTCCAACATGTCAAGCTCATCAACTTGGTGTCAATTTTTACTGATCTTACAGTTACCGTCCACATCCAAATTCTGCTATTTTAATCTTTAAACCATTGCTCGTGTCTGCCTAGTTGCTTGCTCATCCAATCATTAGATCACAACTACTGAAACGCTCGGCTTAAATGGCGTCCAACGCATGCATTGCCGTCTTGCAATCTAATGAATGCAGCTGCCCGACTTATATTTCTCACCTGGCACTCCTCACATAAACCGCCCCCTCCCCCACTGCTACTTCATACTCGTGCAAATGCCCGTCCCGATGCCTCTACTAATGCCTCTACTAATACCTGGAAGCCAGCGCTGGGCTGGCTTGCCGGTATCCGAGGGGCTGGGGCCGCTAGTGGAATGCATTAAGAGCGTTCCCCTCCAGCTGGCCACATTTTCCAAGTGCCGGCTGCCCGCGTCATGTGGTCCTCCGAGCGGTCGACGTGCTGTGACACTTCCAGCCGTGATCTCGCGATCCCCGCGAGACCAACATCAAGGACCTCAACCGCAGCTTTCCCAACCAGTTCAAGTAGACAGCCACCTGATGCCAAGGAGGTGCCTGAGGTGATGGCATGGATTATGAAACAACTGGTGGGTGCGCCCCCCTTAGTTGTGCGTGCCCCCCGGTTAACCTACATATGTCTAGCCCACTAGGATGCCCTGCATCTGTGCCCCCCCCCCTTTTGTTGCCACCCAGTCAATAGTATGTCCAAAGTGTCTTTAATCAGGAGGTTCCTCCATTTGCCAAGCATTAGCTGAACATCATTGGGAGACAGCCTGGACGTGACCACGTCATCCATCACTGGCCAACAGTGACAGCATGCACCTGAGGGTTGGATTCTGTCTCTACTGCTGAAAACCCTTTGG
Organism: Leptobrachium leishanense; assembly: GCA_009667805.1. Classification (NCBI taxonomy): domain Eukaryota; kingdom Metazoa; phylum Chordata; class Amphibia; order Anura; family Megophryidae; genus Leptobrachium; species Leptobrachium leishanense. Next base: position 346,511,613 of record CM019065.1, read on the forward strand.
ATCAATTCCCCAGGACTTCTTATAGGGAATTGATGGAGTATGAGTAACGCGGAGGTCAGTTTCTAAAAGCGGAAACTGAGACTCCCCTCCCCATAACCAATGTCCACTAGCCGTGAGGCCTGTGTGGGCCCATACCGTGAGGCCTGTGTGGGCCCATACCGTGAGGCCTGTGTGGGCCCATACCGTGAGGCCTGTGTGGGCCCATACCGTGAGGCCTGTGTGGGCCCATACCGTGAGGCCTGTGTGGGCCCATACCGTGAGGCCTGTGTGGGCCCATACCGTGAGGCCTGTGTGGGCCCATACCGTGAGGCCTGTGTGGGCCCATACCGTGAGGCCTGTGTGGGCCCATACCGTGAGGCCTGTGTGGGCCCATACCGTGAGGCCTGTGTGGGCCCATACCGTGAGGCCTGTGTGGGCCCATACCGTGAGGCCTGTGTGGGCCCATACCGTGAGGCCTGTGTGGGCCCATACCGTGAGGCCTGTGTGGGCCATACCGTGAGGCCTGTGTGGGCCCATACCGTGAGGCCTGTGTGGGCCCATACCGTGAGGCCTGTGTGTGGGCCATACCGTGAGGCCTGTGTGGGCCCATACCGTGAGGCCTGTGTGGGCCCATACCGTGAGGCCTGTGTGGGCCCATACCGTGAGGCCTGTGTGGGCCCATACCGTGAGGCCTGTGTGGGCCCATACCGTGAGGCCTGTGTGGGCCCATACCGTGAGGCCTGTGTGGGCCCATACCGTGAGGCCTGTGTGGGCCCATACCGTGAGGCCTGTGTGGGCCCATACCGTGAGGCCTGTGTGGGCCCATACCGTGAGGCCTGTGTGGGCCCATACCGTGAGGCCTGTGTGGGCCCATACCGTGAGGCCTGTGTGGGCCCATACCGTGAGGCCTGTGTGGGCCCATACCGTGAGGCCTGTGTGGGCCCATACCGTGAGGCCTGTGTGGGCCCATACCGTGAGGCCTGTGTGGGCCCATACCGTGAGGCCTGTGTGGGCCCATACCGTGAGGCCTGTGTGGGGTATACAGTGAGGTCAGGTGAGATCTGGTGTGAGGTCAAGGTGCGTGCAGGGGGTAAATGGAGTGTCTGGCCACATTAACATAAATAGGGCAGGCTTTCAGCAAAAATACTAAATTATTCATTGGAAAGTGGTCACATGACAATAAAAGCATCGGTGAGTACCTGAAAAAGTGTATTAGTACTTGTACTCTGTCTTAAAAAAGAGGTATGGTGCTTGCCTAATATAAATGACGATAAATTACATGGTCATCGCTTCACCCTGTGTTTTATATAACAGGTCTATTCATGAAACTCAGGAGAATGACTGGAGATGTGAAAAATCCAGGTCAAAATAGCAACACCAGAAAAATTCTCCCATTTATCTCACTTTCCAAATTGTTCTCTTCTCCTGCGTTTCACCTTTTAGGCCAGGTGCACACGAGGTGTTTTTTAGTGCACACTAGCTTGAGTTAAAAACAATGGAAGCGATAGGAGGTAGACGCCAGACGATGCGTTATTTTTGACGCACATCGTAAAAAACTGAATTTGAGTTGAATGGCGTCGCTAGTGCGCATGTGCGCTAATTTAACTGCACACGGCTGTTCAAGTGCGCATGCACGCTGCATTTGACGTTCGGCACGCGCCCAACGTCGCGTCAATGCTAATGCAACAGCCTTGGTGTTTCCATGACAGACGTCTTCAGCCCGCGTTATGCATAGTGCGTGTGGTCTTCTCGATCCGCGTAATTATATGCTGCGACGTGCATTAGTAACGCGCGTTAGTGCGCACTAAAAAACGCCTCGTGTGCACCCGGCCTTAATGAACAGACCTGTAAGTTTTAAACGAAGCTTGTTTCGTCCTAACCTAAAAGAAGTAGAGGTAACCTCTGCTTTGACCTCTCTCCATACATTATACCTTTATCTTCCCATACGTGGGCCATAAAAATTCCCACGTGGATGTTGTGTGTTGGAACTGAAGAAAAAAAGCTAAGGATTAAACTTACTGTAGTGTACTGTTAAAAATTCTACGAACGGAAGCCAATAACAACTCGGGCGAGACTTGAGCGAGGCGATCCAGCAGCAGTTTCAGCTGTTTCCTGTATTCCACAAACATTGCTTCATCTTCCCCCTGTAAAAAGAAAAAGAAAAATTTCCCAACAGCACGTGTCCATTTCACCCTGCTGACATTGTGCTCCTCCACGCTATGTAGACATGAATTGCCATTTAATTCCCATTTGTATGTTTAGGATTAATATGAATATACGCAATCACTAAGTGGGCATTCTTTGCTGAATAACGTTTACCCCACATTACTATTCTTATTAAAAATAAAAATTTAATTGAATTACCCAGTATCAGCTCTGCATTCCACCAAAAAAAAAAAAAAAAAAAAAAATATCAGCCGACCCACACATCCCTCTATAGGTAGATCAACCCTTAATCCGAAAGGCTAGGGACCACTAGTATTTAGGATTTTTTCCTATTTGTAATCATTCCCAGTTTTCCAAACAGACATAGGGGATCGATTGACAAGACATAAGGGAAGTGAAGGATATGCTGAGCAGCGAGAGCCACTCGCGGAACTGCAGCGCAATGACCGAAAGGCGTCAAAAACGTCTGCTTTCAAAGTCTTCTGGCTTTTAAATTTAGAGAGATGCTCAGCTTGTATTCGAAAAAATTACAAAAAACAAAACATCTGTTGAATTCAGGTTTGCAGGATACAGATTTAATAGGATTGGTGATCATCTTTCAGGAGTTCAAACCAAAGAATTGTACCAAATGTTCCTTCTTAGGTCGGGGTCAGACGAGCGTTTAAGAGCAGTAGGAACGTCCGTGAGAGTGGATGTTCCTTCCACTCTGACGCCCGTCTGGCCACCTCGCCGAGAGCAGTTAGTGCGCTCAGCACTGCAAGGCTCGATCCTCCTATGGGGGAGGGGAGGCTTTCAGGACGCCGCAGCAGTGTGCACGCTACAGCGTGTGGCCGGACCCGAATCATCACAACGTGCGCGCCGGATGCCAGGAGGCACGTAGTGCGCTCGTCTGACCCCCCCCCCCCCCAGCCTTACAGTTTAAATAAGGTTTTTAAATGCAGGCGTTTAAGTGTTAAACAAACCTCGTTCTCAAAATTATATTCGTCATCGTAGGTCAGCTTTTTCATTACGGCCAGCATTATCGCCTGCAAAATTGAGAAATCGGCAGAAGCATTAGGAAAATAAGAATGTAGTTAAAACCACAGCGATTAGTCCTGCATGAAGACTTCCACTATATTGGGGCAAATGTACTATGAACCAGTGGGGTTCAGCCATATTTAATATATAAAAATGAAGCATTGCCTTCTCTTCACATCCCGGATATATACAGAATAGGTTTTTAGTAGTACTGAAGCGAACGAGTAAAATGCAGGCTCACCTGCCAGCATCAAGGCAAACCTCTTAGGGGGAGTCAAACCCCGACTACTAGCTTTGATTGTCTTTAAACTCAAAGACAAACTCTCACATGGGAAATTTAACAACATGGACGTGTTTCTGCAACATGCACGCACATAAAAACACAAAAGTATTTAGAAAGAAAATACAGATATTACAATTAACAGTTACTTTTGAAAGCACACTATGGCTGCAAAAGCATATTTCCACTTGAATATATATAAGAAAAAAACCAACAATAATTCTGAATACAGTATATAATTCAGTGACATTCTCCTGAGCTGCCCCCTTTCTATGGAATTCCCTCCCCCACAACATTAGACTCTCCCTGTCTCTCCAGTCCATCAAGAAGTCTCTGAAAACATTAGAGAAGCCTATCGACTCACTCCATAATCCCCCTCGCCATCTTCCCATTCAGCCCCCACGCACTTTAGATTCTCCATTTACCCTCACCTAATGTATCACCTCTCTCCTCTTCGATTGTAAGCTCCCGAGCAGGGTCCCCTCTCCTACTAGTAATAGAATTACCGAAGTAGGTATTAAAAAACCCCGGTATGAGAACTTGCAATTGGGATAAAGTGACTAAACACCAGTTGCAATAGATTGACTCCTCTTCAAGGAAGTATCCCTCCTTGTGTATTTAAAACATTAAACTTTATTTCTATATTATAAAATTAGCTTCTTTTATTATTAAAAAAATAGTCATCCAATGACAGTGACTTACATTTGGCAATATATAACCATTTGGTTGCAATACTTAGTTGTGTCGGTCTTTTGGTGATTTTTAAACACTCAATTGGTATATGTCTGAGATGTTTCTAAATAGCAACCTAACTATACATAAATCTTATGCCAGGGTATGTAAACATGTTGGCAAACATTCACAAATGCATAGTACCGTGCCCCATATGCAAATAAAGCTTGCAAATAGGTTGTACCAAGGCAGTAATTATGATCATGCATCTTGAATGCAAATGACAACTATATTGCAGCAAATAGCTATTGGTTTATTATAGAATAGATCAACCCATGGTGTTCAGCACAAACGGTTATTTGCATATGGGGCACAGTACTATGCATTTGTGAATGTTTGCCAACATGTTTACATACCCTGGCATAAGATTTATGTATAGTTAGGTTGCTATTTAGAAACATCTCAGACATATACCAATTGAGTGTTTAAAAATCACCAAAAGACCGACACAACTAAGTATTGCAACCAAATGGTTATATATTGCCAAATGTAAGTCACTGTCAGTCATTGGATGACTATTTTTTTAATAATAAAAGAAGCTAATTTTAAAATATAGAAATAAAAGTTTAATGTTTTAAATGCACAAGGTGGGATACTTCCTCGAAGAGGAGTCAATCCCCGCTCCTACTGCTGTGTGTTTAACTTGTATGTATATTGGTTATTCGGTCGCACTCACTGTGCTACGGAACTTGTATAAATACATGTAACTAACCATGTCCAGATCTGTTTGTGGGTACCTTTGCAAGACAGATCCAGTGCTAATGGTAAATGACATTTGTCTGCAAAACTTTCGCTGATACATTAGAGATTGAAGAGAGCTGGAAACATTGTGGACAATATTCCAAAATAGTTTCTAACGTAATCAGCCGTTTTAAACCTTACCAGGGCCATTATAGTCTATGGAGTTAAGTTTACAACAGCTCTGGTTAAGTAGGCACCAACTTTGGAATAGGGCCCTCTGTCTCCTGGTGAACAAAGAGCCATTAAAGTCTACGGTGGGGGTCAACAAACCTGGCCCTCTAGATGTTTTGGAACTACCTGATGCTCTGTCAAGTTAACTAATGGCTGAGCATCAAGGGAGATGTAGTTTCCAAACACCTGGGGGGGCATGGTTGCTGATCTCTGGTGTATGGAGTTGGTAAGTGTACACTGTACTTGGATTCAGGCACAACATCAAAATCTATCCTGGTAAGTTTAAGGTTCAGAGTTCTCCCACGCCTAGGTTTTGGAGGTGACATACAAATCATTCATACCTGAATATTTCCTTTGGGCCAACATATTGCTGGCGTGTTGATCCCATAGAGGCAATAGAACGCAAACGATAAAGGGTTAAATACACAAGCTTCGTTTACCGGTTTCTATGTAATTCCCCTAAATCCAATGCTAGTCATAACACCTGAGAAGGGCTTTGCCAATACAGTAACAAAATGAATATAGAAGAGGGTGTAATCATAGGGATTATAAAAACGCCAGCGAGTAACCTGTGGGTGGAGAGGCGGGAATGTCTGAAGCCAAAGCCCAGCCCTGAACAGTAAACATCAGTATCGGCACACAGCAAATGCCAAGAAAAGGGAAGATTTTACTGAAAACCATGTGAAGAGAGAGACATAGCAGACCCATATACAGTAAATGAATGCCACACACTGAACAGTGACCGGGGGGGGGGGGCAGCTTTGGTGGTACTATGCATACTTGGCCGCAACGGTTTTAGAAGTATATTGTACATAATATCTTACCTCTACATTAGCTTTTTGATGATCAGAAAGCAAAGCGAGCTGAAAGAAAGAACAAAGAGTGTTATGTACACATTGAGCATGTAAATAGATTTTTAAAAAAATCCCCTTATAAAACCAAATGCGTATATGTACGCACACACAAACACTACTGTTCACACGTAATGATTCAATGAATTTGGTGTAGATATGCTATTTTACAGAATAATTTAAAAATCGTTCCTGTTGAACCGGTGACTTTTTTTGCAGCCAGGTACTAAAATCATTACCCAAGTTTCCTTTGTTGCTCAGGGCAATCTGCAAGCCTGACACAGTATGAACTTCTCCCCATTTTTGCATCAGGTTTAAACTGCCAATACCACCAAAACAATGAAATGTCCTTATTGTGCTTATTTTATGTTGCTGATATCTTACATACGCTTTGCTTTGCTCTTGTTTGCTTAGTTAAAATATTTTACTCTCTATGTGTCAATGGGTGCATACATTGTGTGATCTTTTGTGTTATAAACTGCTCCCGCACCGTATCTTTACCCCTTTGTGGTGTTGGCCATATAAATGGAGTGAATGGGTCAAGCAGTGGGTTCATTGTGTTGTGTGGGATGTATGCAAAGGACATCACCAGTGGTTAGGGATGCACCGATACCACTTTTTTAAGACCGAGTACGAGTACCGATACTTTTTAAAAGTACTCACCGATACCGAGTACCGATACTTTTATTTAATGTCATGTGACGCTTTCCAATAGGAACAGACCTCATAAAAATTTATATTGGATTGGCCCCCAGCTCTCATGGATTGGCCCCCAGCTCTCATGGATTGGCCCCCAGGTCGCATGGATTTGCCCCCAGGTCGCATGGATTTGCCCCCAGGTCGCATGGATTTGCCCCCAGGTCGCATGGATTTGCCCCCAGGTCTCATGGATTTGGCCCCGCAGCTCTCATGGATTTGGCCCCGCAGCTCTCATGGATTTGCCCCGCAGCTCTCATGGATTGGCCCCCCGCTCGAACGCTGGGGAAGCTGGCCGTGTGCATGTAAAGCACGCGGCCAGCGTTCCCCTCCGGCGCGCCAAATACTCACCCTTAAGTTCCGGTCTCTGGCAGTGATGCGGTCACGTGGCCGCCGGGCGCATCTGTGACGCTGCCTCCAGCCGAGAGGCCGCGTCACAGGAGCGCCCGGCGGCCACGTGACCGCATCACTGCCCAGAGACCGGAACTTCAGGAAGGGTGAGTATTTGGCGCGCCGAAGGGGAACGCTGGCCGCGTGCTTTTCATGCACGCGGCCAGCTTCCCCAGCCCCGCGGATACCGGCAAGCCGGCCCAGCGCCGGCTTCCGGTATCGGCGGGATGTATCGGGCCGTTTGCACGAGTAACAAGTACTCGTGCAAACGGCAATATCGGCCCCGATACCGATACTAGTATCGGTATCGGTGCATCCGTACCAGTGGTAGATTAGAAGTCTTTTCTCGGTCAACTGCCATCTCAGGTAGCTTGAAGAACAATACCCTCCTGCCACCTTAACTAAACATTCCTTCCTCCACCTCATTGACTGATAAGTATTGTAGATTACATAAACAAGAGCCACAAAGCACAGCTTTTGGTATATGTTGCATCATGGGGGGGGGGGGGAATGAAAGCCGAAGATAAAACAAATTTTTTTTCTCTTTTTACATACGATTACGTCAAAGATAAAAACAGCAGCATGTGTTTTATAAAGTGGTTTTATTTGTAATGCACAAGTAATCTAGTTACAGCTTATGTACGTGTTAGCGCATCTTTAAGCTCTGCATGGTTTAAAAAAACAGTCCAAAAAACACTAGCAGCTGAGACAAAGGTCAGGATCTGATGAGTTTTCCTTGTATACCGTATTTTTTAAATGTAAAAGAGTCCTTTTGACAGACCTCCATACAAAACGTTTTTTTTTTTTTTTGATCACAACAAACAAACCCAAAACCCTTTCCTAAAGGATCAATCCGTACCAACGAAAACTCCAACCAAATTTGGGCCCTATTCCAACCTCTGTGTAAACTTAGTCAGAGCGGTTGTAAACTTAACCCAGTAGACTTTAATGGCTCTGGAAGTTTATGCCAGCTCTGGGTACATTTTACGGATTCACACCAAGGTTGGAATAGTCCTTTGTCTGCTGGGTACTTCTGAGCAGAAGCTTCCCTTAGTGAAACTATAAGCTCTGCAATGATCCAGTAGCCAATGGTTTTGTGTTCCTCATCCATCTCAAAAGAGGGAAAAAGGCAAGGGATAAAATAATATAGCAGCATAAATATATAAATTTTAAAAAAGTGGCAAAATAGGTACATTGCTTTAACTACTCATGCTTAGAATTCAGAGGGAAGACAGAAAAATGGGGACATTGCTACATCTCCATGACTCCTAAGCTTTAGAACAGTATAGGACATCTCACTGCAGAGCATGACGTTACAAGTTTTTATAAAGCGCTAACAAGTTCCGTAGCGCTGGACAAATACAGCATACGTTTGCCCACCTGTTTCAGAATGTGCAAATACTCATAGCAGAAGCCAATGATGTTGGAAGAGATATCGTCATCTTCGTGAACCAGTAATCGTAGCATCAGAGGCACTTTGGATTCGATAGACTGCAGGGTGTCCTGAGCATTCTTTAAGTCGCCAGATTTTACTAGCTTGGTCCAGCTGATTATGAGAGATTGTCCCATGCCATTGACAAGCTTGGAGAATCGCGCCAGGAAATCCACATCTTCCTCCTATAGGGAATATTTTTAAAAGATGGTAAACGATCATCAAGCCAGGACAAAGATACTATGAGAACAGGGGTTATTCACAAATCACTGAAATGGCAGTTCTTTTCACTTCGTCTGAATTCACTGTGGTTTCGGCAAAACAAAGTGCAGCGAAGATGGAGTCACCGAAGACTCATGGAAAAGTTGGCGAAATCCACCGAACTGGGTGGATTAAACCAATAGTAGGTGTTCAACCCCTTAAGGAACAAGGGTCTTTAAAAAGTCAATGCATTTATGACAGAATAGTTTTGCCATTGGTCCTTAAGGGGTTAAACCAATAAGAATGCATTAAAATGTGTCCAATAAAAAAAAGATCATTTACAAAATAAAAAAGGCCCGTTACACAAAAAGTTGAAAAAAAGCCTTAAAAAATAAATAAATTTAGAAACAAATTTCAGCTAAAATACAAAAAGGTGGTCTAAAATAAAGGCTTTTTGCTTAAGATTAAACTAAACTGATTTTTTTTATATACATTGAAAACTACGGGATTCGCCTTTCTAGCCCTGTTGAACTGAATCACTGAAAATGAGGGCATGTCTGTGCAGTTTGGCGTTCTGTGGATAGATGGACCATTACTTCTCTGAGAAGCTTTTGCTGCTGCCGAACTGCACTGTATTTTTCCAGTATTTGGAGCATTGACAATTTATTGAATAGGCCATATGGTGAAATTCACCGTTTGTTGCGTTGTGAATAAACCCCCCCCCCCCCCCCGTGATAAACAGCAACTCTTATCACAAAAATTAAGAATTTAAAACTAAATCAGCAGATTGGCCGTCAAATTCAGAATATATGTGAAGTATGACCCTCTACAATAAGAAAACTTTCAGTTGTGCGGCTGGGTGGAGTAGAGGTAACATCACTGCTCTGCGTGGAGAGAGCCTGTGGAGACATGGGTTTGATCCCAGCAAGAGCACCTCTCCAGTAAGTGTCCTTGGGCAAGACACCCAACGGTACCTTCTCGCTACCCAGGAAATACTTGAAAACAAGAGAAATCTCAAATGTATCCTTCCTGGTAAAATCCTTTCTCCAAAAAAAAAAAAAAAAAAAAAAAAATGCCAGAGAAATAAAAAAAAAGCCAATAAACTGACCTGATCAATTCTAAAAAATCCTGCAGACTGCAAGACTTGACACAGAGACTCCACAAGTTTGGTTTTATCGACTGGATCCATTCCCTTGTTTACGATTTCATACAAGCAGTCACACGCTTCCTCCCGGAGGACCTCCACAGACATATGACCCAACAACATATTGATGAACCTGAAAAGGGCAGGAGCAACAGTTACAAAAACACGTACAAAATGTGAAATCCCATAGAATGTGTTACCTGAACATTAGAGAGCGGCGAGTGTTATGTATTCTCCAACAGGATTAACATTCACGAAAAAAAAAAATTCAGAACGAACAACAGAATTTGGTTTATTTGTATTAGTCCCAATGACAAAGTTTTAAACTTCTACAACTGGGGCCTATTTCTCAGTATTCGCCTGCCGCTCTGCAGAATCAAGATTATCATAAAAGGATATTAGTGCCTTATGTATTACACGACACAAATATAAGGGCCATAAGAAAAAAATATATACCTTTTCCAAAACGCATACTGGTTTTATATGAATTGAGGGCATTGAAAACAAAAACTAAATCAGATTTGCTCCATCACAGTTTTTTTCGCAACGGCTTTCAATGAATGAAATTGCTAGAGAAATGACCACACAAAACCTATTTTGGGGCCAGATATGGAATGATTTATGTACAGGAAACGTAAAAGTTAGTTATCTGGCCTGCTGACACATCCACAGCTAGCCATGTGTCACAACCGGCTACATAGACCAGAACACAAGAGTCTGGCCTATCAGAATCAGCGAAAGAGACAGAAAGGGGCGAAGGTCTTTAATAGACACTAAAGATACTTTAATGCATGAATATGAAAGAAATATTCGAAAGAAGAAAAAAAAATATGAAATTTTGCAGGTAGCAGAAATAAAGTACTTAACATATTGAAGTTGTGGAAAAAAACAAAAAACTATGTGTGATGTGACATGAGATTTTCAAATTTAGCACAGCCAAAAATGCATCAAAACCAGCCAGCATTTACCTAGGGCTGAAACCACTCAATCGATTGACAACTAATCGGTTTGGTCGATTAATCGGTCTCTGTAAAGCACACAATGTTTAGAGCCCACAGAGTTAGACGCACATAAACATTAACCTCAGACACTACTTTGGAGCCGGTTGGAGAAGACGTGCTGCTGCTTTACTCTGTAGGATTTAGTTCTAGGGCCATGTTGGACATCAGCTTGTTTTTATTTACAACAGTAGCCGAACTATCACACAGACTGTGGGGTTCTGCCACTGGGTGGTTGGAGCTGTATCAGTGTTATATGCTTACTTGGAGCTGGAGTTCTATACCACTACCCCACCCTCCCTGCCCCTTCCTCGCAAACTCTCTCCCAAACTCAACTTATTAACATGGTCAGGCTGTTTGCAGTGCCCCCCCCCCTTTGCGTGCTGAAATGTCTATATCCGAGCACTTGTGCTTTCTCTCCGAATGAACGCTGCTACATGAGCTTGAGCGTCGCACGCAGCATTGATCCTGACCAGGCGCTCATGTACATTGTGTTTGGAAAGTACCCAAGTTACACAAGGTACATAACTTGTGTATGTATGCACAAACGTCACAAACTACGTACATTCAAAAAAAAAAAAAAAAAATATTATCAGATTAAATCTAAGAAAAAAAATTTAATCGGCCAACTAAAAATCGATTATGAAAATAGTTGCAGCCCTAATTTACACAAAGGCAGACCTGTGTGTTACACATTGCTGTGGGTTTTTGTCATTTTGCCCAACTCTGTATAATCATACATTTTGTAATCCCTACAACCACCGTTACCCAACAATCACTTTACGGGCAGGGTCCACGGCTCATCCTTATTAGCCCAAAATGCTCAGCACACTATTTCAATATATTACTAATTATTTTTTTTAAATATATATATATATGTTCCATGATGTCTAGCCAACCTTATAGCTGTCAGAGCATCATGGGACATGTAGTTTCAAAACATCTAGGGTGCTAAGGTTCGCCACCACTCCCCTAGCAGCACAATCCTGAGAATCCCCAGCTGTATGAATTCATAGACCAGTGTTAATTTTCTCTCCCGCCCCTGCTGTACAGCTCATTCCTACACATATTTTCTTTTTTACTGGAAAGAGGAACTTTAATGGACAGAGAAGTGACAGTCCCTCTAGCAGTGAGCGTGTATGGTTAGAATCCTGCTTTTCATACGCAAGGAGTCTAGATCTTTAAAGTATGAACATCTGACACGACCCTTGTTCAGATTACAATATATCTCCTGTTGCAGCTCATTTTTGAAGTCATCTACACTCGCCTGCCACTTTATTAGGTACACCTGTTCAATTGCTTAACACAAATTGCTAAAATCAGCCAATCACATGGCAGCAACTCAATGCATTTAGGCATCTAGACGCGGTGAAGACAACTTGAAGTTCGAACAGAGCATCAGAATGGGCATGAAAGGGAATTTAAGTGACTTTGAACGTGGCATGGTGGTTGGTTTCAGACAGGCTGGTCTGAGTATTTCTATAAACTGCTGATCTACTGGGATTTTCAGGTACAAACATCTCTAGATTTTACAGAGAATGATCCGAAAAAGAGAAAATATCCAGTGAGCGGCAGTTGTGTGGACGAAAATGGACAGACTGGTTGAGATGATAGAAAGGCAACAGTAACTCAAATAATCACTCGCCACAACCAAGGTATGAAGAATACCGTCTCTGAACAACACATCGAACCTTGAAGCAGAAGGGCTACAGCAGCAGCAGACGACACCGGGTGCCACTCCTGTCATCTAAGGCTCGAGTCAGACGAGCGCAGTGTGAACGTCTGTTTTTGCGGACATAACGTCCGTCGCAGCATAGAATAATCGCCAATGGAGCCCCCACACGAAGTGCGTCCGCACTGAACTGCGGGCGCACAGGGCAAACGGACACAAGTTAGGCAAGAACGTAAAACTGCTAGAACGGACGTGCGGAGTGCGCTGCGTCCGCATAGCTTTGTGTGTGAATGAGTGATGAACGAGGTCAGACGGACTACATTTGTGCGCCCAGCATTTTTGACGGACAAAATGGTTTTCATATTTATTTTCCCTGCTACATCCGTCAAAAATAACGTCAGTTTAAAAAAGACGGACTGTGTGGCCACTACTGCGTCTTCCGTCAGAAAGTGCGTCCGTACTGCACGGACACACAGTCCGTAAAATATGCGCTCATCTGACACCAGCCTAAGAACAGGAAATTGAGGCTACATTTCGCACAGGCTCACCAAACTAGGACAATAGAAGATTGGAAAAACGTTGCCTGGTTTGAGGAGTCTCGATATCAGCAGCGACATTCAGATGGTAGGGTCAGAATTTGGCGTAAACAACATAAAAGCATGGATCCATCCTGTCTTGTGTCACCGGTCCATGGCTAGTGGTGTAATGGTGTGGGGGATATTTTCTTGGCACACTTTGGGCCCCTTAGTACCAACTGAGCACCGTTTTAATGCCACGGCCTGAGTATTGCTGCTGACCATGTCCATCCCTTTATAACAACCACATTGTACCCTGTATCTTCTGATGGCTACTTCCAGCAGGATAATGCACCATGTCACAAAGCTCAAATCATCTCAAACTGGTTTCTGGAACATGACAAGGAGTCCACTGTGCTCCAATGGCCTCCACAGTCCCCAGATCTCAATCCAATAGAGCACCTTTGGGATGTGGTGGAACGGGAGAGTCGCATCATGGATGTGCAGCAACTGCGTGATGCCATGTCAATATGGACCAAAATCTGAGGAATGTTTCCAACACCTTGTTGAATCCATGCCATGAAGAATTAATGTAATTGTGAAGTCAAAAGGGGGCCCAACTTGGTACTAGCAAGGTGTACCTAATAAAGTGGCCGGGGAGTGTATATCCATTCTAATGGGCTGCGCATCATTCACAACTAGGGATGCACCGATACCACTTTTTTAAGACCGAGTACGAGTACCGATACTTTTTAAAAGTACTCACCGATACCGAGTACCGATACTTTTATTTAATGTCATGTGACGCTTTCCAATAGGAACAGACCTCATAAAAATTTATATGAGATTGCCCCCAGGTCTCATGGATTGGCCCCCAGGTCTCATGGATTTGCCCCCAGCTCGAACGCTGGCCGTGTGCATGTAAAGCACGCGGGCCAGCGTTCCCTCCGGCACGCCAAATACTCACCCTTCCTGAAGTTCCGGTCGCTGGGCAGTGATGCGGTCACGTGGCCGCCGGGCGCATCTGTGACGCTGCCTCCAGCCGAGAGGCCGCGTCACAGGAGCGCCCAGTGGCCGCAGGAACGCATCACTGCCCAGCGACCGGAACTTCAGGAAGGGTGAGTATTTGGCGCGCCGGAGGGGAACGCTGGCTGCGTGCTTTACATGCACGCGGCCAGCTTCCCCAGCCCCGCGGATACCGGCAAGCCGGCCCAGCGCCGGCTTCCGGTATCGGCGGGATGTATCGGGCCGTTTGCACGAGTAACAAGTACTCGTGCAAACGGCAATATCTGCCCCGATACCGATACTAGTATCGGTGCATCCCTATTCACAACAATTTTAAACACGTTTGAAACACGTTTGAAACAGATCATGCACCTCTCCTGCCAAATACAGGCATCTACCCAACGAAGAAAAGTGACAGGCTTTATATATATAAACATACCGGTCGTTTGCAATCAAGGTTAAATCTATCCATGAGACAAAGGCTCCAATCACTTCAAGGCACTGGCACGTTATTTCGGAATTGCTATGCTGGTACGTCTGCAGGATTTGATACCATGACTCTACTAGATTTGGAACACACTGCTCCCTCATTGAGTCTTTCAGTAATGTATTCCTTCGTGCTTCCTGGAAACGAGACATTAATTCACTGTAAGGTTTATAAAAGATTATATAAAAATTTGGAGACACCGCCCAAAAAGAAAAAAACCCTGCTCACCTCTGGTGTGTGAATTATATCTCGATCTACTACCTCAGCATCAATTGCCATTAAGATTCGTAGATAAAGGTCCACACCTCTTGGATTTAGTCCCACTACTGACAAAACGTCAAAGAAGAATTTGTGCCATGTTGTGAGATATTCGGTGACAAATACCAACGCAAATACCTGGGCCGCTTTGTTACGAATAAATGTTTTCTCTGGCTGTGCATTCAGCATCTGAGGGGGCAAAACAAACAAGTGCATGAAAGCAAAACAGGCCTGTACACAATAGCCAAGGTAAACAACTTTCCCACAACCCTGAAAAAGGCCACAGTCCCAACAGGATTCTGTACAGCCCAAAACACAGCATTTCAGAAGCTCAAAAAAAATCTATATATACAATTTTTTCATTTTAAATTGATAAAAAAAGCAGATAAAAATGGAGAAACCCTCAATGTTGATAATGTATGTACACATGTATTTACCACTGCCCCCCCCCAAATCTGGCTTGATTTTAAATGCTCCCTAAAGACCCTTCTGTTTATTTAGGGAAGCCTACCACCTAACTCCGTAACAAGACATCCGACCGACCCAAAAACACTCACCTCATCATTGCATCCCCCCATCTAGATTGTAGATTCCCATGGGAATAGGGCCCTCGTGTCCTCCTGTATCTGTTAGTGGCATGCAAACCTGCCTCCTATACGTAGTGTAGAATTGTCCCGTCTTTACCCATTGTACAGCACTACGGAATGTGTTGGTGCTTAATAATTGTATGTTTCACTCCTTCCTGTATACGGTTACAGCCCACTCCTCCTCTTGTATCCTCCCTTTTCACTCCATATACTCAAAAATACATCTAAAAAGCAGGGATCTCATACTCTGCACCGACCAACCAAATATTGATCAGTACAATTCCCTGAATTCCATGAACACAATATGTCAGAATCATGGGAGCTGTAGATCAGAAACATCTGGGAGAACCAGAGTATGAGATCCCTGCTCTAAAGAACTATGTAAAATGCCTTTAAGACCTTCACAATAAATATAGAAATGATACATTGTTTTAGCAGTTTGTACCCAAACATCAACCTCCAGCGATGCCTGTAATTGGGACCACACCACATGAGCAGAGAGCTGCCTTATCAGTTGGCATGTATGTACCTCTGGGTTTCTTTACAAGGTCATTTGCGGCTGAGGTGTTCAAACTGAACAGGAAAACACCGTGATTGCTATCATGGCATTTCGAGGCCTGTGCAGTGGCATGTGTTCTTTCCATGAAATACACACCGGGGGGGGGGGGGGGGGGAAATATCACAAAATGTAATGATGGATACGCACGTACCTGAGACTGAAGCCATGTGATCAGAGTTTCTCTGATTAACTGATGTTGCAATGTAGTCAATTCAGAATATCTGATAAAACATTAAACTATGGTTTAAACCGAGACATCAGAAAATACAACCCCCTCCCCAAAAAAAAAATTTTGACGCCTGATACAGCCAAATATCTATCTTGTATGTGAAATAAATTATTGGGTTTGACCATCTTTAGTAAACCTTAAAATTGGTCACGGACAGTTATTTGGGTATGAGATATTATGTTACAAGAAATGGACAGGAAGATTTTTTTTTTTTTCCTTCACAATGCAAAACAACCCAACAGGTCACTGGAAGACATCTGCGGCTGTTTGTTTACTGCATCCTTGGGGGGGGGGGGGGTCCTACTAATAAGCAGCTGATAGATATAAAGCCAAAATACACTCACTTGAATTTTATTTGATGTTCCAGGACTTGAAAGCAGAAGAACTTAACGTGATCATCACTGAAAGAAAAATGTATATCCAAAATTCACATGTGTGGGGGGGGGGGGGGACAAAACCCCAAAACACAGTTGTGACAGTGACCACTCATAACAATAATGAAAATAATAACAGGAGCATGGGCGAGATCAGATCATTTCGGGAGAACGTTACAATTTAACAAGGTATTAGAAGGAGAAATAACATGACTCTCTGCATGAACAGGGAGACACATACAGGTCTATTCATTAAAGGTGAAACTCAGGAGAACTGGCAGGAGAAGAGAACATTCTAGACCAAATAGCCGATTTGGAAAGTGAGATAAATGGGAGAATTTTTCTGGTTTCACTACTTTGATCTAGAATCTTCACTTCGAGTTTTACCTTTAGTGAATAGATCTGTATGGCTTTCACACATTTTGTGTTTGATTAATTCAGGACTGGTATGAGATAAAGCACTGTGATTTGGAGGGCAGGTATTTCTCTAAAAAATTCCAAGGGGCACAAAAAAGGGAAATTGACGAGAAAGCGTCCCAAATAAGGAAGATTTTACTTCAGCGATACTCCAGTGTATCGGGGGGGGGGGGTAGAGTGCAATAACCACTATTTCTTTTAAAAGGAATAAAAAGTAAAAGACGTTCCAGAGTCAAAGAACAGTGTCTGGGTTTATGTTGTTCACTCAGATTTTACACAACACCTGCTAATAAATAAAAACATGTATTTGCAGCATCCATATGTAGTTCAGGCAGAATGCTAGGTACAAAGTCTCTTAGAAAGGTATGTAGTTTGGAGACCATGAAAAAGATTCAAATGTTTAGCATTTAAAGGTTTTCAGGTCAAACAAAGTATATGAACACCTAAGAATCGTAATTTAACGGATACATCATCCAGCTTCACATGTTACAATCTATGACACAGGATACATCCTCAACCAAACCTACCGCGGCAACAGAGAAAAATCTAGTACACAACGTATACGCAATGTAACAATGAACTCATGAAGGCTCTTCTATAGAATAATCAAATGATCCTTGACCCTTCAAAAGACACATATCCATCTCGGAGGTGGCAGATATATCTCGGCCAAACCCCACTATCTCAGTGTAAGGGAGAAATTATGGTTAGAAATTTCTGCTACGGGAAGGATTCATCTGCATTATTATCCTCATCATCATTTATATAGCGCCAACAGTTTCTGCAGCGCTTTACAATAACCAAAAGGAACGAGATACAGCTAAAACTGACATATGAGGGAAAGAAGAGGTGTAGAGGGCCCTGTACATAGGAGTTTACAGTCTAGAGCAGTGGTTCCCAACCGCGGTCCTCAAGTCCCCCTAACAGGCCAGGTTTTAAGGATTCCCTTGGGGAAATGCAGACTGAATCCTGCAATCACTGAGCAGCAAATCATATCACTTGGGCTGTGCTTCACATATCTGGAAAACCTGGCCTGTTAGAGGTACTTGAGTACTGTGGTTGGGTTGAGGAAGATGAAGGGGAATTTTAGCGGATGTTGAAAGATCTGCTCAGCAGTGTACACAATAGCAACCCTTGTGCTGATAGTCTGTTTAGGGCAGTGATGAGAACTTTGACACCCCAGATGTTTCTGAACTACATGTCCCATGCTGCCCTGCCAGTCAAAAGTGTGACTAAGTATCATGGGACATGGAGTTCAGAAACATCCAAGTGCCACGATTCACCATCACTGGTTTTGGGAATGGAGGGAAACCAGTCATCAATAATTAACAATTGGTCCTGTATCCTATAGCATGTCTGTAGTGAATGTGTTATAATCCCCACTGATGACAAACAGCCGCTTACCTTTAAAGATCAGCTGCACGACCTTCAGAGTGGGGCTGACCCCCGGGGCTGACCCCCGGGGCTGACCCCCCCCCCCCCGGGCTATTAGTATTAAAACCCAACTGCCCATATGAAACGTGTATTTTTTCAAAATAAGGATCCATTAAAATGGGATCGGTATTAACATGAAAGTGTGTTTTACGGGATTTCCAGAAAGCAACCAGGACACCGATCTACACTGTATGTAAAAGAAAGATCAAAATATATTTCTTAAAACAATAAAACCACAAAAAAAATTCATTGAAAGATTTGATGGAAATTCTAATGTTAAAAAGGCTGGTAATTTTTGTTTTTATTCAAATTGAAAATATTTCCAAGTGTTTACAGTATAGACAAGAAACACAAAAAGAAGAAGAGTTCAAAGTACAATAACACCATGCCACGAGAACAGCCTTCTGTTACTTGGGGTCACTCTATGAGCAGCAACTCCAAGATAAAACACGACATGTGACCCTGTGGTCATAGTGGAGGTTTTCCCAGTGGTCCTTGTGGAGGTGGAGACTGTACATTTTCCATCTACAAGTGGAGAAGGTGATGCCGTAAGGGCTCAAACCAACAGGGTTTGTGACTGCATTAACCCACTTTAGGAATAAGAAAGGCTGGTTTTCAAGCTTACATAACCAAGACACACACACTTTAGTCCTGGGGGGGGGGGGGATACCTTAACCCTTACATATGTCTCCAGGAAGAAAAGGTTATTTAAACTCACTCTGGTACATACCTGTATATCCGCTGGGATATGGCTTCAGCACAGACCTGCCATGCGTCACGCGAAACTTTTAATTGCTCAAAATAGGCCAAAGCCTAAAAAGGGAAATAAAAATTGTTACTAAAACCTTTAGCCCTTGAAGAATTTTTTTTTAAAAAAGTGAATTGTAGACAGAAAATGAAATATGGCAAGAAAAGGGTTTGACACAAAAAAAAAAAAAAAAGCAGCTGAGGAATTGACTGAGGGATATTGAAAGCAGATAGGCAGACGGGGGTGTGAATAGTCCTCCCCCCTTACATTGGT